>CAWUFW010002001.1:270000-1470000 GCA_963921515.1 Calotriton arnoldi | reverse complement strand
GCGAGAGGGTCCCCCTCCCAGTCGTCCTCCACCACCGCCGCCGGTGGCACCGACCGCGGCGGCGGGGCTGGAGCCGGAGAGGGAACATACGGCGTCGGGAACGGCGTCGGAAACGGCGCCGAGAACGGCGTTGGTCGGGGCCGAACCGGCGCGGTGTCCCAATGCGGATCCCAGGTAGGAAGAAAATGGTCCTGGAACCTGGGTAATGGCGGGACGAAAGGCACCCACTGCGGCGCCGGAGGCGGAGCCGAGGGCAGCGCTGGGGCCGGAGCCGGCAGCGTTGGACCTTGTGGCGTTGTGGCCGGAGCCAGCGGCGCAGGATCCTGTGGCGCCGAAGCTGGATCCGCCGGCGGCGCCAGCGGTCCAACAGGATCCAGACACGGGGCCCGAGCGCGCGCCGGCGGGAGCCCGAGGCCTAAAAAGGCGGTCCATGGTAGCAAGAAATTCTTGCACCTGTGCGGGAGTCGCCGACGGACCTGGGTAAGGCGGGTAGGCCGCGGGACTCTCGAGCTCCAAAGGAGCCGCAGGGGCAAGGCCCCTGTCCCCCTCACCCGCATCCGAGGACCGGCGGGGGGACGTCAGAGAGCGAACACGCTTCTTCGACTTCTTTTTGTGTCGTCTCTTACCCGAATCCGAGGGTGAAGACATGGAGCCCGAGGATCGATGGCTGTGGCCCCGCGAGCGTTCCCTGGAATGGCCTCTGGACCGGGAACGGCGCAGAGACGAGTGCCGGACCTCCAGCAGTTTCCGGCGCCGCTCCCGCAAGGCCTTCGGGGCCATGGCCCGACAATCCGGACAAGACCGAGAGTCGTGGTCGGTCTCCAGGCAGTAGAGGCAGACATCGTGGGGGTCCGCCACTGACATGTTGCGACGGCAGGCCCCACAAGACTTAAATCCAGGCATCCCTACGTGCACCAGGAAACCAACTGGAAAAAGGGAGACAAAAGTCTCAAAAGAGATAGTCAAAAAGGGACTAGGGTACGTGTTCTATCCGGATCTGCGCTTTCTGGTGCGGAAAAAGAAAGAACTGACGTCAGCGAGCATGGGTGGCGCCTAAGTAGTCTCCGTGACGTCATCTCGGCGCTTACGACGCCAGCGACGGACGCGGAGCCTCACGACGCCACCTACTGGCGCGCAGGGGTACTGCTAGCAAAACTTTCCGGATCCAGTCTGACGCCTGGGGATATTTTAAGGTAAAGAATCTATCACTAACTAATGTCTCTTACAGATATATCGTTACACAAGTAGTAACTTGTGCTTCAGGGTGATATATGGGGTGGACCTCCCTCATCTTAAACTGAGATACTGTCTTCGGGCTCTTCTCAAGCAGCCTACTCCGATAAGCAACCAACGTCACAACATTACCAAAAACTTGACCAGGCGCCATATCAGCAACGTATACATGATCCTTAATATCATAGATAATCTGCGGTGCTGCATCATTGAAACACTGCTCCCAAAGTCCGATCAAAGTAGCCGACGTGCTTGAGGGCATGCTTTTGTACAAAAGGCTCATAATCTTTCATCACACTCCACACATCCTCCACACCATAAATGGGGTTTCGGGCCCACTGCGCAGCCTGATTAGCCACTACCTGTTTCTCCGCCTCCCCCATGTCGGATCGTATCAACGTTCGCCCCAATCGTACCTTAAATTTCGTCCAGTCTCCGTCCTCAGAGCCACATACTGGAGTCCCACCACTCTGTAATGTCGGGGAATGTAGGAACACAGTGGGAGTGATAACAGAGGTAGTGGGCATTAACGTCGCTGCTGGCTGGGTCGTGGGTGTAAGAGCTGGTGAACGGGATGCCGAAGCAATAGGCATTGCAGGAATACTAACAGTCGTAGTTGCCACAGACGGCGAAGACAAAGAAGGTACAGGAGGTGCCGTGGCCAAGGCAGTCTGATCAACAGTAACAGGAGCAGAAACAGCAGAGACAGAAGAACCGGGTAGCTGGGCCTGTGGGGGTAGAGCGGGATATACCCTCTGCGGGGCATATGGAGGTGGGGGTCGAGTATCTAGCAATTCTTCCACAAAAGCATAATTTTCTTCTCGGGCTACATAAGGTTTATCAATATTCAGTCGAAACCTCCTATTTTCACGTTCAATTCCTATCTCCTGCTTCTCTCTATCATGCGCTACAGCTTTCTGAGTCAATGTTTGCATCCTCCCCTTCGGGGCCTCTTTCTCTGCTTTCATTCGCCTCTGTTTAGCCTTTTTTTGCCATGTTCTGAGGGAATCAAACATAGACTGCCTACTTCTTCTTGCAAACAACTTCTCCTGTAAAAATCCATTTTTTTGTTCATCAAAAGTGCCCGTCAATGGCCACTGCAACTCGGCATTGTCCCTCATATATTTGTGCCATAACGTACTAAACATAATAGGGCCAAGGCCATGCTTCACATACATATCATCAAAATTCGGAGTGCCTTCCGGAGGCGCTGGCTGACTTACTTCCAGTCGATCATCAACAGAACAACAACGACAACAAGAAACCAAAAAGCGACTGAACACTGGCATTTTCAAAAGTAAGCCAAATTCGTTATGTTGCCGGGCAAAGTGTTCACAAACACTTTGTATCCAAATCGATCCTCAGACCGTACCAAATGCAAACAAAAATCGGTCCTCAGACCATACCAAAGACAAACCAAAATGATACCATATCCACAAAAAACCAAAACATACTCACCTGGTGCACACAGGCCAAACAAATTTATTCTCCACTGCCAACTCTTCGGACCAAACGGTCAGATCCAAGGGTTTCACCGTTCAGGACCCCAGTCGGGATGACCACTGGGCGAGGCACCGACCGGCCAGACAGACGGGGCAGCTGTGAGTTCAAGACTCCCTTGTGCAGGGATCCCTGGTCTGCCCGTCCGACCCGACGATGGCCCCGACCTCCTCACGCGGGCGAGGATGGATCACCCGATGGAGTCCCTGATCGGGCACCAACTGAAGGAAGTGACCCGATTAGGGCCACCCGGGTTACTCGCGACCACCTCTCAGCCTTCCATACAAATGAAGAGTTGGTCAGACAGTACAGAATACAAACCAAGTATACTTTATTCATGTACACTTGAGCGGAGTTCAGTCTGACCAACCTCTTGGGATTGCTGCAGAGGGACTGATTTCAGCAAACATAGAGATACATTATGTATGTTTTCTGAACCAAGAATGTCCCGCCCCTAATGGAAATCTACTAGCAGGTCCAGCTAAAACAAAGAAGTACAGTAAGACGAGTCTCGACTCTGAGACCGGGCACACATTATCTTACTGCCGAGGTCATTCTGTTCGTGTCTATTGCTAGGCTAGTGGGAGAAAGGCCTCTATCTATGGGAAAGGAATGCGTTAATAAGAACAGTGTATTCATTAGCAGAGCAAGGCCTAACCTTGGAGAAATGAACATTTCCACAGCCTTCTTCTCGAGTCAGAGGATATGTAGCTGACAACATGATACAAAATGGCGGCTGAACATAAAATGGTGCCGCGAATGCTAACTTAACACGAGAACAAAACACAAACTAAATAGCAAAACATTTTCATTTCATCATCCCAGCAAAATGTATGTTTCTGATGGATACTTCTTACATCAGATTCCACACCTTTAAAATATCATCCAGGCGCCAAGCTGAATCAGGAAGTTGTCAGAGTAGTGCTCCTGCATGCTGCCAGGTGGCGCCATGTGACTACAGGTTGGATTTGTTCTGCCCAGGAAGTGCCACTCAGGCGGGTCCACGTCTGTTCTTTTCTTTCTGCACCTTCGAATGTGGATCTGGAGATCCACTTCTTTGTCTGTTGAACTAGGGTTTCAAACTAAATTGCAGTGTGCAAGAGAACGATATCCCCACCCAAGACTACAGGGTTCAAACCATGCCTGACGGTCGTAAACAGATGTCGGTGACTGACCCACAAGAGGTGTGCCTCAGGTGTTTGGATTCAGAACACAACTCCAAGACATGTTGAGGGATGTGCCCTCATGTACCCCAAGGCAGCCCAAGACCGTGAAGCTAAGATTAATGTCACTGAACATCAAAAGATGCCAACGAGTCCTGCTGCTGCGCTAAGTTGAGGATGTGGACCAATGTGGACCGATTCCCGAGGCAGATCCCGGATCCCGTGACAGGTACTCTTTGCTTTCGAGGCAAGTCCAAGTCCGAATCAAAGTGGAAACACAAGAAGGCAAAGTGGGATTCTACCCCATCAAGCTACTCTCTATATAAAGAAAAGCTGCAAGGGCATCAAAGCGCACTCTAGCTTGCGCCAGATGTCCGAGATTGAGGTACCGATGATCCCACAATTGGTCCCCATGCACACCAAGTTCCCCGGGAATGGCACAACAAGTTAAGGCATTTAGGGAGGACATGCCTCATTGTTTTGGCACTCTTCTGGTTCCCACTGATAGACCTTCAGGCCCCAAGGTTCCGAAGTGACCTCCAGTTGGGTTTTGCCAGCAGATCCGTCTAAACCCCTAGAACCCACCTCGGTTTCGGCAGCGACTCCGGTGCTGTCTCCTATTCAGGCTCCAGGACCTGCACCGGTCCCTTCCTCGTCAGTGCCAGTCTTAACGTCCGTTGCCAGAGGTGGAGCCTATGCCGGCCCCACACCGAATCCGCCTCAGCCCCGACCGAGGTTGCGCTATGACTCCACTCCAGCGCAACCTTTTGCTATGCAATCTTATTCAGACAAAACCCTGCCTACAGCAGTGCCTCCTCAGTTGCTCCACCAGCTTTTCGGTTCCAACTCTGACCAGAGTTTGCCACCACTTGGAGATGACAATGGAGGTGATAGGGATGGTTTACACCCACTTAAGATTTTGACAGTTTGACTATGGATTTGCAAGATTCCAGTTTGCTTGATACCTGGTGATCCTGATTTTCTTAATCAGCATTCTACTCCTGAGGGTTTACTGGTCCAACGTTCTACCAGCAAGGTTAATCCTAAATCATTCCCCATGACCCCCTCTGACAGGAAGTCAAAACGGATTGAGGCATTTGGGAGCATTTGTTCTCTTTAGCCAGCCTGACCTTGAGGTTGGTCAATTACAGTTGCCTACTGTGCTGTTAAATGGTCAGCAAGATCTTGCCAGAGGTACTGGAAGTGTTTAGAGCCTCCTTGGCTCAGACCATTCAAGATGGTCAGGATGCAACTACAGGTGTGATTCTTGCTGGTCTGGACAACTACCCATTGCTTTGGACGAGCATGTTCATGAATCCATCATGGACATGCCTTTTGATGCGCCCCGCTTGTTTGATGAAAAGCTGATTCCACCCTAGAGTGCTTCAAGGAAAGTCGGGCTCAGATCACTTTTTGGGCCTCTCAACCCTACCAGACAGTCTCCTCAGTTTCAATCCTTCCCAAGCTACTCTAGGACCAGACCCCCACCCCCTGCAGTCACCTCAGCTCTTTTGTGTCTGGGGAGGGGATCAGGCAGATAACGTGCAGGTCCCCAGGGGCACCGACCTGCCCAGTTCCCCTCCCCTGAGACATCAGCCTCCAGGCTGCTTTAGTTTGCCCTTAGCTGTGCACAACCACCATGTGGGAAACAGAATCTTGCATATTCTCCTTTCCGACCCATCACAGCTTCCCTTCACATCAGAGCAGCTCTAGAGGAGCACCTCTCCTACTTGTTGCAAAGGCACAAGCCTTACTGTCCAAAGTGGCCATCAAGAGGGTACTGGACTCGGAAATAGGGACCAGTTGTTTCTGTCATTATTTCCTTGTGGCGAGAAAGGATGGGACCGTCATCCTGTTTTAGATCTATGCCCTCTGAATGCCTTCATGTGAAAAGACAAATTCAAAATGCTCACCCTGGCCAAGGTTCGATCTGCCCTGGATCCATGCGACTGGATGGTAGCCTTGGACCTGCAGAACGCATACTCATGTTCTGTCCTGCTGTCCCACAGACATTACCTGTGGTTCAATGTTAGCCAAGAGCTTTTTATTTTCAGTTTACTGTTCTCTCCTTCGCCCTTACCAGTGACCCTCGGGTGTTCACAGAAGTAATAGCTGTGGTCGCTGAGCATCTTCAGAGATTGGGGATACTTGTTTTCACCCTACCTTGATGACTGGCTGTTGAAGGCGGGAATACCCACTGGCCAAGAAGCAGCCTCTGTACAGACTGAGGGCTCACTCAGCCAGGGCCCAAGCTGCTACCACTGCATTGGCATACGCAGTGCACATCTGTCAGGCCGCGACATGGGTGTTAATGCACACGTTTACAAAGCACTACAGCCTTGACTGTCCGGTCTAACAGGAATGGCAATTTAACCCCTCAGTCCTGCAGGACTTTTTTGTCTGAACCCACTTCACAGACCCTCCACCTTAGTAGACAGTGCTTTGGTATCTATTCACAAGGTGAGGAATGTGCTGTTAGAAGTATTTATCAGAAGAACAAATTACCTTCGGTAACGCTGTTTTTGGTGGATACACTAAAATCAGATTTCCCACTTCCCCCCACCTCCCTGTCCTGTGGAGTGATCTCTTTTTACTGTCTGAAAGGTTCCAAATTAGAGATCTGCACACTGGCAATTGTTTTGTGCTCCGCGTCCAAGTACAAGAAACTGAAATCGACCCACAGAGGTGGAGCTTATCTGTAGGTCAGCTCTGTCACTTCCAGGTTGGAATGAGGCGAACGAAGAGTTTCAAGGCATAACTTAGGGGCACCCAGGAGCTCTGCTGTGAAAACTTCTGGATCCAGTCGGGTGCCTGGGGGATATTCTAAAGGTGAGGAATCTGCAGTTAGATAGTGAATGTACCAGAAAGAGCATTACCAAAGGTAAGTAACTTGTTCTTTTATTCTAGCGTCTTCCTTATAAAGAAAAAGTTTGGTCAGTGCAGGCCAATTATGGATCTGTGGAATTTGAACAAGTTTCTCAAAAACAAAACATTTCACCTGGTGAATTTGTAAAAAGTCCTCTAGCCTCTCCAGCAAGTCTATCACATGTAGAGGTGTCAGTGTTTACATCCCAATGCCGGGACTTCACCCACTTGAAATCACTCCACTGCGTGACCTGTGTGTCCCACTATGATTGTCTGACTTCGGCCTGCAGACCGATAATGTTGGTCAATTGGGTACTTCCTTCACCCCTTTTTACATTGCCAATGGCGTTGGCCTCAAGATGTCCCACGAGGGTGGGCACACTTTAGCGCATACACATGTGACCCATCCAATACAGTACCCACCTCTTGGATGCTATACGCATTCCACGTTATAAGATGGCCGCCATAGCTTTAATCAATAGCTTTAAGCTTCTACCCCCTTCAAAGATGGCTGCCGTATATTTATCGACCTGTGGATGCCACATGCATTCCACGTTCTAAGATGGCCGACACTGTTTTAACCGGGAGCTTGTAGCTTCAACCCCCTTCAAAAATGGCCGCTGCATGTTCCTCGACCTTCTACTTCCGGGTCGTTTCCCTGCTACTTAAACCCACTGGCTTCACACACCTCGCTTTCTCCCAACGAGGCAGAGCGAGGGGTAGGTTCCCGGCACCTGTTTTCCAGGAAAACTGTAAGTAAGCGGTCCTCGCTGTTCTTCCCCCTCCCCTTTGGCACCAGAGATCTATACCACTTTGACAGGATGCTCATCCTTGGCCAGCCCTCCATCTTTGCTTATACCCATCGTGTTTTTATCTTCCCCCTTTCTCTCCTCAAAACCAGCATGACGTTAACTTTTGTAACGATCGTTGCTCTGCCTAACTATTGATGAGGCGTCACTTGAACCCGAATTGGGTGAGTTCCATTGCGCCATTTTCTACGGTGGTTGGTTACCACCAATGACACCAGTATGTTTTGTATATGTCACGTGTGCCACAAGTCTGCTTATTATGCTTATCTGGCCATGCACCTCTTGAGTTGCACTAACCACTTGTGCATGTGTTTGTTGCATGTTTTTAATTCATTCTGGAGGCATTATTACTGTAAGTGCATACCTTAGTCATGTACAGTTGTTTTTCTCTCTCTGTTTTGAATCTCAATAGGTTGGTCCCATGATTTGTATTATTAATGTACCTCATTGAAAGGTCATCAGAGTGATTGGTTCATTTTCCATAACCAACCACCCATGTAGATAGTGCATCAAGATAGGTCCTGAAGAATTGCCAAGTGATTTACACACATAGGGCAAGAAACATGTTGACCATGACTACACACATATAGACACCTCCGACCATTATAATCGGCCGTATCCCTATTCTGGTTTTAATTGAGACAAGTGGGCTCGCAGATTAAAATTCATTTTGGAGCACCACCTCGCCTCATTTTATTTCTCCTCACATCACCTCACATCTACACCACAAGGCCCCTCACACGCACCTCACCTATGCGGCTTGGTAAAAAGATCTCCGACAAAGAGCCCCTCATAGGGTGCCCGTCAGGCATTGCAGCAACGGCCTGACGAGGAGCAAGCTCTATGATGAAGCATGACACCCAAATGGGTGTGTGAGGGCCCCACTTCCCAAATTTGGAGACACCCACACTCCACCACTGAGTAAGGGTGTTGACCAACCTTACCTCCTTTTGTTTCCCCACCCTACAGGAACTGCATACTCCTTCTGTGCTACATTGGCCTCAGGTCAGTTCTGAGAATACTCCCAAAGTGCATGGCTCCTGGTGCAGCACATCTGAGAAAGCTAAGTCATCAAATTTGTTCATACTTAGATGTTTTGCAAGTCAAAGTAAATTCTCCCAAGACCAGAACAGCATCTATCAAAGACTTTCTATAGCTCTTCCATATGTTGGACTGTACTCTAAATAAAGGCATATCCTCTTTAATCCCTAACAGAAAAATCCAACTTTGGGAGCAATATTAGACACAGATGTACACAAGGCCTTTCCAACCAAAGAGAGAGTAATGTGTCTAATCATTTTGACCAAACAGTTAGGGACGATCAGTCTCCGTTTGACTCTTCAGATCCTTTTTGTAGGGATGATGTCATCCTGCATCACTTTGATCCTACATTGCCACCTTCACAAGTGGCCATTCCAAGAAGATCTCAACAAACAGTGGTTACAAACAAAAACAATCCTTGCCTTGGTGGATACAACACAAAATGCTAAAGTCAGATTGTCTTTTCTCAAGAAGACCGCCTGCTTTAGGACGAGGGGCACCTCCCTAGAACATTGGGATGTGCACTTGCAGAAGCTAACAGCAGCAAGTGGTCTCCCAAAGTCACCCACAACTGCATATCAATTTCCTCAAATTGAGAGCCATAGCACTGGGCTGGTACTCTTTTCTTCCAAGAATAAAGCACCCCCTAAGTGTTTATGCACACAGAGTGCACGATGATTATGAAATACATCAAATAGCAAATAAGACCACGCTCCTGCCGACTTTCGAACGAAGCATAAAACATATCGGACTGGGCTATTCAGAATGATATCCAAATAACAGCAGAGCATGTATCAGGCATTACTAACTCCTGGGCCGACAATTTAATTAGAACACCTAACGTGTGTCATGAGTAGGAGCTGAATCAAGCGTAATTGGACCACATCTTTCACCTTTGGGGAAAACCAACCAATCAGAACCAGAAATGCCAATATTACTCCAGAAGGCACACCCTTCCTGGGTCTTAGGAGAATTTGAATTTTTTGAACACTTGGTCAGGAATTTATGCATATGGTTTTCCTATATTTCTAAGAGTCTTCACAAATATGAGGAAGAAGCTGTAGTTGCCTCATTCTGCTCACCCCTGGGTAGCCCAGACAGTACTATCTAAAGCCAGAGCAGTCTCTACAAATAAGACTTATAGGGCAAAATGAAAAAAATCCTGTTCTTGGTGTGCCGAGCATAGTACACCCAATATCGTCTTGATTAAAGCAAGTACCGCCTTATTTGCTTCCCTTAGCAAGATCTGCCCTTAGTCACACATCAGTTAAAATCTATTGGGCTGTCAATTCACACTTTAGACGGACACCAACCCAGCCATCACTTTGGTCTAATAAACTCTTAAGGGAATTCCTTAATGTTCTTTTCAGAGTCTTTCCTTCAATAAGACCTCATCCTAGTCCAAGGCAGCTTAACACAGTTCTATCCCAGTTGATTAGGAGTCCTTTTGAACCAGTTCACAAGGCAGAATTGAAAATTCCTTCTTAAAAGATGGGTCTTCTATTGTCTTTAACTTCTGCCAGAAGGGTGAGCAAAATTCAAGCCTTTGCGATCAAAGGACTCCTTTTTTCAATTCAGACGTAAGTCATACTACAAACAAACTCACTTTTTATTTCTGAAGTGCCATCTGACTTTCATTTGAAAAAACACAGTAGACCTAAAAACATACTTTGACAATCCATGTAGTGCAGCTGAAATCTACCTTCGATGTAAAAAGATGTCAAAAGTTTTATGTTGACAGCACAAAATCTTTTCAACAAACTGATCAATGTTTAGTGACTTATGGTCATCCGCAGAACGGCCAATAATTTTCAAGACAAGGTGTAGGTCACTAGATGCCTGTAGCCATAGTCTTTTGTCATAGTAATGAAGGCTATCCTCTCAAAGGAAATGTAACAGCACATTCCACAAGAAGTGTGTCTACATCCAGACCCTTATTCACAGGAGTTCCCTCAGCGGGTATTTGTAGGGCAGTAATGTGGAAGAACAGACACCTCTTTATGTAACATTGTTGTCTGGATTCAACACCACACAGACATGTAGTGGTGGGACAAGCGATTCTTTGTCATCTATTTCAATGTGGTGAGCCTTTTCTTTTCATTGTCTCCCACCAAACGCTAAAAACTGTATCTGGTGAATTTACTGGTTGCTACTCTGATCCAAAAATTTGATTCTATGAAAGATCCAATATTGAAGGAGGGAAACGTTACGTACCTGTAACTGTAGTTATCCAGTATTGGTATCTTTCATAGCTTTGAATGGGAACCACACTCCTCTTCATATAAAGATCACCATTGTCATATTCTTCCTCAACTCTTGTGTTTAACGAAATATGAGCTATTGTGACCTGGGTTGGGAAGGGTGAATGCTGTTCTGTATCTTGATTGGCTGAAATATGGATCTCCTAAAATAATATAAATAGGCTACATCTTTGGCTTCATTAAAGCTTTTCTGCCAGTGTTTAACATTGGCCTGTTCTCTTTGATTTCCATGGAACTCCCAGCTCGATGACGGAGATGATTCAAGCATGTGAATCTATGAAAGATACCAATACTGGAGAACTACAGTTACAGATAAGTATTTTTTTTTCATCTCCTTGGGCTCCCAAGTTTATAAACTGATTTGGCAGTTAGGTGGTCCTGTCCCTTTTCCAGCCATATGTATGAACGAGGAGACCGCTCAAGGCAAAAACTATGAATACTGAATTTGAAGTATATTGTGTACATATGTCCTTCTCTCTGCTTGGACTGGACTGGCTTATTCTACCGTTAGAATATAAGTATTGTGAGTTGCAGCACGGTCTCATATCACAGCTTAATTGCTAATAATATCGTTGAAGACTTTGTGTTACTCCTGCCATTTAAATTCTGACTCGTGTCTCTATCCTAAGACTCTGAAAGGCGCTGGGGGAACTACGTTTATGACTGCCTCATCCTCAGGAAGTGTCCTGGCTCCCAACTTCAAGTCGACCAACCTGCCTGGAGCCCTGAGCTCTGCTCCACTTGGGATTCTGTCCCCCATACACTCCTTTCCTCTGCATGTCATCTCTTTTACGTCAGAAAGTACAGTGAAAGGGGGAGTGTCCTCCAAGGATGCCATCGTCACAGGGCCTGCGCCAGGGACATTCCACCATGGCATTCACAGTAAGTGGCAATGTCTATTGAATCTCTCATGCCTACTATTGCATTTTACTTTCCTCCACTGCATGCCTCTGTAGATATGATTACTCGGGTGCCTCTCACTCTTCTAATTTTCCTTATTTACAACCTGTCCAGTCAAGGAGTTGCCATTAATTGTCTTCTTTCCTTTAAGCTCTTCTTGTATTGTCTTTACTTTTTTGTTTTTCTCTGCAGGTCTCTTGGCAGACCGGCAGACTATCTCACCAACAGCGATGCCTTTCACTCGCTCCTATTTATCCACTCATGTACCACCCAGTTTTGAAGGTAAAGGGTTTGAATCTCTCATCCAGTCCTATAGGAAATCACTTCTCTATCTTGCCATTACCATGTGTTTGAAGCATTGGGAGGCGACTCAACCTTTCATAACCTTAATTTATTCTGCCGTGGGATAGTCTTTTTCTAATGCATAATCTTTCCTACAGAGACCTTAAGTGAAACCGTGAACAAAATGCTAGACAAAATCTTAAAAATCATTTATAAATATGCTCTTTACTCACTAATCCGCGGACGTGATATATCAGAGGTATATTAATCATTGATGACCTAAGTTTCTTTTTCTGTGCGCCACCAAGGACAAGGGATACAGAGTAGCCAAGGATTCCCTAGTTCTTATGTTTTTTTTCCCATTTGTCGAAATATTCTTTGAATATGTTGGGGCTGAAGTCTTCGGGATTGAAGCCCTCGGTGCCTACTGCTGGGTAATGGCAGTAACCGGATCTACCCCCTGATTGTCTGTGGTGTCTTGCTAGTTCCAATGGCGCTGCTTCCTGCTCTCTGTGTTCCTTAATGCTTGGAGGACAAATTGATGAAGGCAGTTGTCCAAGTGAGAATGACTTTGGTGTGAACAAGTCTTCCCTGTCCAGTTATCTCTCCAAGATGCCTGTGATTACTGCCCAGAAGCATTAATAATGTCACAACCCCATATTATGTGGAAACATTAGCTTTAGTTTGATCATTCCGGAGGCATCCAATCATTATCAGCCTTAGCGTCTGATTTCTTTTCTTTTGTGTTGTGTACGTAGTATGCAAGTATTTAAATTGGGTGTATTCTAGCCTCACATTTCTTGACCCCTTGTGTGGATATTGCAGAGACCTTTGTCATCCCCCAGTGGAAAAAAAACTTAAATATTACTCTGCAGAATTAACCTCATAAGCAATCTCTGTGGCTTGCTAAAACTCAACATGGCAAAGGGACAGTGAAGAAACTACAGAAAAAAGCATTGCTCCACAGAACTCTCCTTTGTCGCTTTCTGGGCAGTTATCCCTGCCCCCCCTTCATTCTAGGCGCTGTATTCATCCCTCTCCCAAATACACATAAAGCACCTTGACCCCCATGTCATATGTCAAGTCAACCAGTGTCTGTACTGAGACTGTCAACTTAAGCTCCGGCTGTATCGTTTTGGGAGACCATCAGTTGCCCCCACTCAGGTGGAACATGCAGGTGGAACATGGTATTGTTAGGGACTTACTGGGCACACAATAGGTATTAGAGGGCAGTACATTTTCCCATGTCCACTAACTTAAGACTTATTTCAGATGCCAAAGGCCCAACGTATTAATGTAAAAACAACAGTTGATGGACAGAATGCAGAACAATGTCATACATTCACCCCAGTACAGAGATCTGGGCCTAAATCCATCGTTTTTTTGCTCACCATGCCATTCCAGTTTGAACCCAGCGATATGCAAATCAGTCTTTAACTGTGCCTCATGGGAACAGTCCAGCCCGAACTGCCAAGCCAGGTCCTCCCTGGACTGGAAACAAGCATCCTAGGACCGGTTTCGGGGTTTCACCCTCTTCAGCCAGGATAGCTTGATTTCAGTGGCATGGAGAGCACGGGACCCATGTCTGGGCATACCCGTCCCACTCGGGGTGACAAATGCAAAAACAACAGTTGATGGACAGAATGCAGAACAATGTCATACATTCACCCCAGTACAGAGATCTGGGCCTAAATCCATCGTTTTTTGCTCACCATGCCATTCCAGTTTGAACCCAGCCATATGCAAATCAGTCTTGACCCTGTGCCTCATGGGAACAGTCCAGCCCGAACTGCCAAGCCAGGTCCTCCCTGGACTGGAAACAAGCATCCTAGGACCGGTTTCGGGGTTTCACCCCTCTTCAGCCAGGATAGCTTGATTTCAGTGGCATGGAGAGCACGGGACCCATGTCTGGGCATACCCGTCCCACTCGGGGTGACAAATGCAAAAACAACAGTTGATGGACAGAATGCAGAACAATGTCATACATTCACCCCAGTACAGAGATCTGGGCCTAAATCCATCGTTTTTTTGCTCACCATGCCATTCCAGTTTGAACCCAGCCATATGCAAATCAGTCTTGACCCTGTGCCTCATGTGAACAGTCCAGCCCGAACTGCCAAGCCAGGTCCTCCCTGGACTGGAAACAAGCATCCTAGGACCGGTTTCGGGGTTTCACCCCTCTTCAGCCAGGATAGCTTGATTCCAGTGGCATGGAGAGCACGGGACCCACGTCTGGGCATACCCGTCCCACTCGGGGTGACAAATGCAAAAACAACAGTTGATGGACAGAATGCAGAACAATGTCATACATTCACCCCAGTACAGAGATCTGGGCCTAAATCCATCGTTTTTTTGCTCACTATGGCATTCCAGTTTGAACCCAGCCATATGCAAATCAGTCTTGACCATGTGCCTCATGGGAACAGTCCAGCCCGAACTGCCAAGCCAGGTCCTCCCTGGACTGGAAACAAGCATCCTAGGACCGGTTTCGGGGTTTCACCCCTCTTCAGCCAGGATAGCTTGATTCCAGTGGCATGGAGAGCACGGGACCCACGTCTGGGCATACCCGTCCCACTCGGGGTGACAAATGCAAAAACAACAGTTTTCGTATTAATGTGGCTGCTGTACCTCACAGTGCAGTGCAGGCAAGTAGGGTTCTTTGGAGGTGGCAAGGATTCCCATTTTTCATTGGGTTAACCTTCCTGAATATCCAGCAACTGAGGAGATACACCTACAGGGTTAGGGAGGTGCCCTTTTTGGTAGCAGTTGTTTGTTTCCCTGTCGGTTCCTGGCTCGGAGGACAAATGCTGATTCAACTTATAAAGAATCATTCTGCATGTCCAGAAATGTAAGAAAACACAGGAACGTTTACTCAATGTTCCAATCTTCATAATGCTTCTCTACTTGTCTACATTTTGGCAGTATGCTGATGAAAAGTTTGCACAGGAACATTTACACATTTCATTCCATGTTCCAACCTTCATGAGCTTCTCTACTTGTCTGCATTCTGGCCATATCTTAATAATTTTTTTTATTATTGATTTTTGCCAAAACAATATAGAAAATACAGTAAAACAGAGAAGTACCTTATCTCAGCGCTCACGTCGCTAATCAGAGAGGATAGAAGTTATTTGTTTGATACTACTTTGGTAAAGATGCTTACAAACGGTACAATTGCATAGACAGAAATGATAACGCATAATTGACAAAGCACATCGGATGGATATAACCTTGTAGCTCTACTTCATTTTGATTAGACACCCTACGAATCTTGCCTGCTTCTGATCGCTATTAGCGATGTGCCACTGTTACTATTGTGATCCTATATCGCAAGTTTATATCGACTCCATTACATAACCTCAGTCCTCCAATGGAATCTAAGGAAAGTAAGGTAAAGTAAACCACCTAAAGAAAATAAATAAATAAGTACGTAGTTAACCAATAAGAAAGAAGAAGAAGAAAAGAGAACTAACTAGGGGCCAAGGGGTACTCACTCATTCTGGCCATATCTTGATTGAAATTTTGCACTCAGCTACATACGATTGAGTGGAGGTCCTCAGCACTGTGACACAACCTCAAATGTTTGTGGGTTTAGGATGAGTTATGGGTTTCCAGTCAATATGGACATAAAATCAAGCAAACTACTAAGGGTACCTGTATGACAACTTTGGGCCATGCTCAGTTTCAGCTCCACCCTGGCCTGGGTTTAGGTGGGTAGAGGCACCCCAGTTATCCATGTGGGAACTAAGGCCCATATGTACAAAATTACGAAATTGTGATTCCCAAGTAGCGGATCTGTAGAAATCGCTATTTGGGAATTGCAAAACAGAATGTATGTAGCCTGTGATTTCCTAATAGCGATTCCTACAGATTTGCATTCGCTATTAGGAAATTGCAAATTAGGGAATCGCGAAAGTGTGATTTCCTAATAGGAACTCAGAAAATGTACACCTATGGGCCTTAGGGCTAGATGTACGAAGCTATTTAGTATTTGTTGACGGACCAAATCGCTATTTCAGGCCATTAAGAAATGCTAAAGAGCCTTTTGGCATGTACAAAGGCCTAAAGGCGGTTGCAAAAGGTGATTTCTACCCAGTAGAAATCACATTTTCCGATACCCTAAATAGGAAATCGCAAATAGGGATTACCTATTTGCGATTTCCTATGCACATGTACAAAGCATTTCCTAAATGTGAAATGGGCATGTAGGAAATGGTATTACCATCGACTCCAAGTCGATGGTAACGATGTGCAGTTTTGAAAATGCACCTAAAATTTATTTTTTCCTGTGCCATAGAGCGCCCACTTGCCCTAGGGCAATTGAAAGCTCTACACCACCACCATACTTTTTTCCCCTTTGATTTCGGGCGGGAGGGCCTGGGGGGGGGAATTTGTGATTTCCTATTAGGAAATTGCAAATTAGGAAATACAAAACCATTCTTACCTTTGAACCTTAGGCCCAGACGTACTAATGGTTTTGCATCTCCTAAATAGCGATTTCCTAATATGTGACATGGAACTGATCAAGGAACAATGCACCTTCACTGAAGCCTTCTTTGGGTGCACCCCCAGAAAGAGATACTTAATGTTTAGATAGAGGGTGACCTTATTTGAAGCATTTTGGGTGCCTTTTTAATGTGTGCACCTGGTTACCATCAGATCCAATTCAATGGTGATTGCATTTCTTATATGCCCTTTTTGCGACTAATAGCAATCAGGATATCCGCTGTACATGTTGTTACCGAATCGCAAATAGGAAATCTCTATTTGCAATTTTCTATTTTGCGATTCCCAAAATGCAATTTCTACAAGGAAGAAATCGCATTTTGTGACGCCACATACGCCTTTCAGACATACCGAAATGCAATTTTGCATTTAACAGCCCGAAATACCGATTCAGAACGTTAAGAAATGCAAAATTGGGGGGCGTGGCCAACTGCCGAGGAAGATGGCTGCACACTAGCGCGGCTCCGGCACAACACGCCCGGCAAGTCCAAAAATCTGTGTATTAATCCGAGTGAAAGAGCCATAATCAGCCTCTCCACAACCCGTGGGCACCAGGAGATCCCCGAGACAAGCGATGTGAGAATCGAGCGCCAGAGAGCAGAGATAAGCCCCAATAATCGGCGCAGCGGCCCGGCAGTGACGCTCGTAATAACTGCGGCGAAGCGGTCCTGAGACACGCAGCCGCCGGAAGAATCATCCGCGACGGAGTGGGGAGTGCGGCGCAGGCGGAAGGGATTGCGGTCAACTCTTTCCGCGGCAGATGGTGAAAACAGCTCCGGATGCGAGCCGGCCCCAGTTGCAGTGAGAGGCCGAGCGGAAAGGTAAGCAGCAACGGCCTAACAGATAAGCGAGCGGCCTGCGGGAGCGTGGGAAGTCACCGGGCATAAACTGTCCAAGACCTGCCCACGCCAACAAAAAAATGACCGATCCCTCTGCGTTGGAAGCGGAGGGACCGGAGTAAACACAGCGCTTACCCGCGGGTCGCAGCGACGACCTAGAAGCACAACTCAAGACCTAAGAGGCCTAGAAGGAAAAGAACAGACCGGGGACTAAATTCAGTGGGCACCACCCACGTGGATGTGGTAGACACAGTACATATGCGAGCCTGGGGGACTGCCACCAAGACAGAGGAGCAATCCTGACGCCATAACAGCTCGAGGGAGGTGACAATCGTCGGTGGGGAGAGAGGAGCGCAAGGGGTCAGAGGCTAAATTCAAACAAGACTTGGCTGGCAAAACCCAACAGGCTGGACAGGGCCCAGGCCCCAGAGTGGGCGGCAGAGAGTAGCCAGACAAGTCCGAACACCCAGACCAACTTCTAGATACCCATCGAGAGAAACAATGGCAGGAGGGAGAAGTGGCCGAGTTGCGATGCAAGCGAAACTTGACAAATATGCATGACAAAAGGGGGCTGACACAAAAGAAAAAGGGTGGGAAAATGTGCACGAAACAACGCGCTCCACTGAAGGGGAAGCGGATCTGACCCTACAGGACATAATGTCCGCCATTACTACTGTCCGAACCTCCCTGGAATCCAGAATGGACTCTGTCTCTTCTGAAGTCTCCCTGATCAGAGCAGATATCCGCAATATGAATGCCAGAATCAAGGAAGTAGAAGCCACATCCATTTCATTAACCAAGGATACCTCCCTGCTCAAAAAACAGATCAAAGACCTCCAGGCCTGCAATGACCGAATAGAAAACAAGCTGGACGATTAGGAAAGCGGGGCCCGGCGCAATAATGTGCAAATTTTACGTGTACCAGAGCGAGCGGAAGGACAGGCGACAGACTTGTTCATAGAAGAACTAATAGTGAAGCATTTTGCAACCCATAGGCCTATATAAGTACTTTTCGATTGAAAGGGCCCACAGAGTCCCAGGTGGGGCGACCAAAACCCGGAGCACCACCTAGGCCCATATTAGCGCGACTTCCGAGATAGGGGTGCAATATTGCAAACAGCGCGCACTGCACCTCTGGTCAGCCTAGAAAACTGCAAGATAACATTGTTTCCCGATTTTACGCTGAAAGTGCAAAGGCAGCGCCGTAGCTTCCTAGAAGTCAAAAGAGCCCTGCGAGAAAAGGAGATCAAGTACGCTATGATATTTCCTGCCAAACTAAGGGTCGAGTCAGATGGGAAGGTGTGGTTCTTTCACAGCCCAGAGGAAACATGGGACTGGCTTGATGGATGGCGCACAGCCGGGAAAAGAACACAGGTTGACCAGCATGCAAGAACAAACCGGACCAGGCCAGAAAATGGCGCAGCGAACATAGCAGACACCAACCCAGCGCAAGACCCTCTGGAGGTGGGCAACAGTGGATGATCAAGCCCTGCAACATCTACCAGCCCAAGATACAGTTGTGAAAGGCCCGGGTGGCCCACCCACAAATCGAAGCTAACTAGGACATTAATGCAGTAAGAAGATGAATCAACGACAGAAGACACAAATCGACGCTCCTGAGAGCGCGAGGACTGATACGCAAGTATAAGAAGGGACTCATCCCTGCTAGATTAAGTAACTAACACAGGCTCTGGAATAGATGGACTCTGGGGGTGGGGTTGGATCATGCACCACACCATTTCAAGGGTGGGCGATAGGCACTCTGCAAAGTTGGGGAGGCGGGAGGTTCAGTTTCCATCATGCAGGGAGGCAGGGAGGGGGGGTAGGAAAGGGCAAGTTGGGGGGGGGGGAAATTCAGTTACTCCACATATC
Source organism: Calotriton arnoldi (assembly GCA_963921515.1). Taxonomy (NCBI): domain Eukaryota; kingdom Metazoa; phylum Chordata; class Amphibia; order Caudata; family Salamandridae; genus Calotriton; species Calotriton arnoldi. The sequence continues at coordinate 1,450,729 of CAWUFW010002001.1, read as the reverse complement.
AGTCGTCACGGTGGGGAGGGGGGGAAACCCACAGCAACAAGTATACAAGTGGGAAACGAAGGGTAGGTTACCGTCCTGGATTCGATACAGAATAGACAGCACAAACATTGCGCACTAAGCAGATGATCCTGTCACCCGCAGAAGAGATGACACTTAGTCAGAGGGGAAGGTCCCTTCGATTCCTTACGTGGAATGTCAACGGGCTCAGAGATAAATTAAAAAGAGGGATTGTACTTCAATATATAAAACGACAGGCACCTGAGATCGCCCTACTACAAGAGACCCACCTGGTAGGCAATACCTGTAAAGCACTTGATAGATGGGTATATAAGCTAGCAGCCCATTCTGGATTCACCTCTGGATCTAGAGGGACTGGTATACTCATCCAGAAAAATTGCCCTAAAATAATACACAAAACATGGACAGATGCCCAGGGTAGATTCGTAGCAACAGCCGGTACACGGGAGGGGAAATCAATTAACATACTCTCGGTGTACATACCCCCTGCCATGAAGAAGACGACACTGGCAGATCTCGCAGACTCCTGTTAGACCTCCCGGCCGGGATTCTGCTGATGGGAGGGGACTTTAATTTAACGGTAAACGAGCAATTAGACCGCCCCCCCCCCACCCAGGGGGAAAACATGACACGTCACAGCTGACAGACGTTCTATTGGCCTTTGGTCTCGCAGATATCTGGAGGCACTTTAACCCACAGACACATCAGTATACATCCCACTCGGGTGCCCACGGCAGCCAGTCTCGCATTGACTACCTATTGACACACACAAAGGACATCCCCAATTTCAGAGAGGCAAGGTGTTTAGCGAGGGGTATCTCCGACCACTCCCCAGTCCTCACTTAAATAGTAATGTACCCCGATACTGGACGCACAGCTCTTGCAATCGATCAATCCATGGTGTTTGAAAATCCCACATGTAAAAACAGAACTAATAAAGGACACAGACTTTTATTTTAACAAAAATACAGGCACAGTAGAATTGTCACAAAGGCCATGCTCTTGCTCTAACAGTTGGCCACAAAAAAGAGTTAAGGACACACATAGAGACACTCGAGAGGGAAATTCTGGAGGAGGAAGCAAAGGTAGAAAATACAGATGACGACTCAGCTAGACACTCCCTTAGTATGAAAAGACTTGACTACATGCAGCTATTAACGGAGGCAGCCAGGTCCAAACAGAAGGCCACACAGCACAACATTTATGAGCTAGGTGGCAAAACGGGTAAATTGTTGGCCTAGCTGGAAAAGCGGGACTGGGCAGGTGCCCCTACTACGGGCGATGAGGGAGATGAGTTGAGAGATCCACAGGAGATCGCAGAGACATTTGCGTCTTATTTTGCCCACATATATACATCCACAACTACACCCACGGACTCTAGAGATCTGCTAGCCACCATTCCAGTCACCTCCTTGACCCCGGAGGACCGTGAACCTCTAGAAGGAGACCTCACAGAGGAGGAGGTATCGGTGGCCATAAGGGGTATAAAATCAGGGAAAGCCGTAGAACCCAAAGGGCTCCCCATTGAACTGCTAAAGTTGACGGCCTCTAAGATAACACCCCCCTCTGTGCCATGTACCAAGAAGGTTTCCAGAAGGGTTCCCTCCCAGATGACCTAATATTAGCATCAATAGTGGTGATACACAAGCAAGGTAAACCGGCGGAGGAGCGTGGCTCCTACCGACCCATCTCACTGCTCAATGCAGAAACAAAAATTTTGGCCAAAGCACTGGCCAATCAACTAATCCCCATCATTAATAAACTTGTACATTCGGATCAGCCAGGCTTTATGCCCGGACAGAACACTGCCCTTAACCTCTGCCGATTGCATGGAGTACTGGGAAGGACAGAAACAATCCAGGAAGATGCGGCCCTGCTTTCACTAGATGCCAGAATGGCATTCGACACGATCGAATTGCCTTACCTATTTACAGTATTGGAGTGCATGGGCTTTGGCCCTACGTACATGGAATGGATCAAACATCTATATACCGACCCGACAGCACAAATAGTAGTCAATCGCCACACATCCCAACAATTCCGACTGGGAAGGGGAACCCGACAGGGCTGCCCTTTGTCGCCTCTCATATTCGCTTTGATGCTCGAGCCATTAGCGACATGGGTGAGGGGAACCCCTTGATCAGAGGGCTGAAATAGATAGGACAGCATGAAGACAAAATCTCCTTATATGCCGATGACATATTGCTATATGTAGCGGCCCCGGCAGCTTCGATCCATAGTATCCTACATATATTGCGATCTTCGGCAAACACTCAGGCTACAACATAAACTGGACAAAATCCACACTATATATATATACTTATATAAAGTCACCATGGCAGAATCGGGATTCAAATATCTAGGAATCTATATAACACCTGACCCACTCCTATTCTATGATACAAATCTCCAAAGCCCGTTGAAACGGTTGCATAATGACGTGCAACACTGGTGAGCTGGCGAGCCCAGACACATACTTTACTAACATAGAGAGCGAGGTAAGGACCCTACTGTGGGATGGGAAAAACCCACGTATAGCTACACAAAAACTGACAAGAGGGTGGTATGACGGGGGGATCTCCCTGCCCGATTTTAAACAATATTACTGGGCTTCCCAACTAGCAGTAATCAACCAATGGATCTATGGCCCCCAACTAGAGCCGGCCTACCATATGGACAAATGGTTAATGAGCCCGGGTGGCCACCAAAGAGCTCTCTACACAGACCCTAAACGCCAGTGGCTCACAGGTCCCACGGCCCATACCATAGCAATATGGCACCAGGCATCCAAGAAAATGGGCTGGTATAAGAAATTAACAAAAGCAGCACCTTTGTGGGAATCGGAATAACTAAGTACACTGAGTAACTACCCCGGGTTTGATAGATGGGACACTATTGGCATCTCGACAGTTGGTGACCTATGGAAAAGAGACGGTGTGATCCTGTTAATTGAGTTACAAGCAGAGTACCAACTTGCAGGCAAGGAGACCTTCAGGTACCTACACATAAGCCACGCTATAAAGTCGGCGGTCCCCAGTGGGGTAGCTTTACCTGAGGCGTCCCCGCTGGAGGACAGACTTATCACAGAACCTATGTCCCGCAAAGCAATATCCTCGACTTACCGGAAACTGATAAACAATAGACCGGACCCGCTTATGCGCATAAGACACCAATGGGGGGCAGACGTAGGGAGCTTAGAAGAAGACGAACAGCAGGAAGCTCTTTCCTCCCCACGAGAGGTAGCTATACCAATGAGGTTAAGGCTGATCCAACTCAAAATCCTGCACAGGACGTACTTCTCAGTGGGGACCCTGGTTAAAATGGGGAGGAGGCCAGACTCGGAGTGTCTGAGGCTCTGTTCCCAGGAGGGAACGTTCTTCCATACGCTTTGGGAGTGCCCCGCAATTCAACCCTATTGGGAGGGAATTGTAGCCAAACTCAAAAAGAATTGTGGGAAAGAGATTTCCGGCTCCTCACAACTCTGCTTGCTTAATGTATGGGAGGCTAACGATTTAACACACACTGAACAATCCTGGGTCTCCCTGGGACTGGCCCTGGCAAAAAGAAACATTGCCCAAAAATGGGGAGTAGGGTACACGCCATCATTGATGGGGTGGGAAATAGACATGGACAGAGCTATGATTGCAGAAAAAGAGGTATTCAAAAACAGAGGTTGCCTGAAGAAATGGGACCTAAAATGGGCTAACTGAATGTGGCAGGGGTGGACTTTGTATCTCCCCCACAGATGAACTGCGAAGTGGGAGGAATGGGATCGACCTACTGCAACAGTGAAACGTGATAAATGCACAAGACAAATGGCAATCCGGGACTCAATGCAACACTAAATGCAATGTATACTGTCTGTATAACTTGAGCTTACCGTCCAACCTACTGTAAGACTGATATTTGTTCAAAATAAAAAGTTTATTAAAAAAAAGAAATGCAAAATTGGTTCGTACATATGGGCCTAAATGCAGCTTTAATTGGGTAGGAGCCATGTATTAAAATTGCCTGTGTTTGGTGAGGGCTATGCCTCGTCCCCGCAACTATAGCAATGTGCTGATACTATTTGACACAGGAGACTATTTGGCATCTGGCATAGGAAGGATCCACTCTTTACCTTCATTTATTTTTTATTTTTATAAAGATATCCTCTCAGGACTTGGATGCAAATGGCATGACTGCAGAGCAATCAGTGGCTCCCCTGGTAGTGTGTGATGTGGGTTTTCAACTTAGGACGCCTTGATGTATATTTAAGATTGTGTCCCACCAATCACACCCTGGTTCCATCTAGTGTAGTACTCACTTGCCTGTAGGGAACCTTTTAGAAAGTGTATAAACAGTTAATAGGAGAGTAAAGATAATGGTATTAGGAAGACCACAAGGTGCACCGCAAGCAGTAGCCTAGTAATGTAATTGTACTTTTGACACTTTAAGACATTTACACCTGCTGGGTGTATAATAACTTTGGATACCTGATGCTGGTGAAGCAAGACCTGTCAACTGTGGACACACCTTCAAACGGCATCAAATAATGTGTAACTAAATATGAATGTTAGTTGTGGTGTACAGAGGTACACTTACGACTAGGTCTTTGTTCAATTCAACTGACTACTAAAACATTTAGTGGCAATTGTATACTGATTTCTTTAACAATTCGAGACACCTAGGTGCAGTACCTTAACAAGAGTAATTTTCAAACACAAGTAGCCTCTTCAACCTATATTGCATTAAGAGCACAAAGGGGCAGCACCTTAAGTTGCCTCTCTGTCATACATTTAAATTATGTGCAATAGTGTTGAATTGGTTTGCACGAATAAAACAAGCTCCTATGGGGGGTGAGTGGTGCTGCCAACACAGACACATCACCAAGCCACTACCTAATGAAACATCCACAGTTAGGGCAAAATTTGGGGGCCCCGTCTCCTCTAGATCAGTGGTCTGGGCGACCGTTTTCAGACTTCAGAAAAAAACATTATGTATTGGGAACCTGTTCTTGGGGTACAGACAGATATCAGCTACAACACCTCCAAATAACATTTGCTGAGGCACCATGAGTTACGCTCACTGTACACAACAGTAACATTCGAATGCACCCATTGTCCATGGGTCCATGGCTGCAGCAAGGGTACTTAGCACTAAGAAGGAATTCAGGTCAGATAAGTTAGCGGTGGGGGGCTTCAATGCTGCAGTTGCCACCCATGATGCTTGGCAGAATTACACTGCAATCTGAAGGACTTTGGTTCGAAAAGCAACCACATCAAAGAGCCCGTAGGGGCTACATGCCAATACTCCAGGATTACTTATAGCAGGGCCCTGGGGACGAAAGCAACAGCGCCCTGTTATTCCCATGGGCAGTTGTAAGCCTGAGCAACTGGGGCTTACCTGGTAGAGCTCCTCCTCAGCGTGCGAGTTCTGTTCCTGGACTGGGGAACAGATATGGGTTGAAGGTTCAACACCATATGTTGTGTATTCCTGGTCCTCATTGTCTAATCAGGTGGGCAGCCAGCTTAGGTCATACCAATCACTTGCTGCCCTTGGATCACCCATATGTTAACCCATTACCATACCAAATAAACCTGCAACATTACTTTCTCCAAACAAACTGGTGTGGTCTCAGTCATTTAATTGTGGACTTTTCCTTTGCATGCATTTGTTCATGTAATTTAGTGTGTGTGCCTGGCTACAGGATTGTGTGCTTTGCCCAATTATCCCCTGGCTTGCCTCTCTTCGAAGTACTTGCAGGGCGCCAAACCAACTACCTCAAATCTCCGCCTCCGTGGATGCCCCTCCTGGCCACCTGAATTGTTAACAGACCTGCCCAGCTCCGTCACATGTATATCTCTGCGATGCGCTCTTACCGAAATTTCATCTCTTCTTGCACCCTGCTGAGGAGTCTACCTGCCAAAGCCGTTGTCTATCACCCTGCTTACTTATAAACATACCCTTCACTTCTGAATTTTGTTCACTATAGGCTTAGTCTGATATGTCACATCTTAACCCACATTCACTCTTCTCTGTCCAGAGATTATGTCCAACGCAGTCTGTGTCCATCATGGAGTGTTTCTCCTAACGCAGCCTATTTCCGTCATGGAGTGCTTCTCCTAACGCAGCCTGTGTCCATCATGGAGTGTTTCTCCTAACGCAGCCTGTGTCCATCATAGAGTGTTTCTCCTAATGCCGCCTGTGTCCATCATGGAGTGTTTCTCCTAATGCAGCCTGTGTCCATCATGGAGTGTTTCTCCTAACGCAGCTTGTGTCCGTCAGGGAGTGTTTCTCCTAACGCAACCTGTGTCCATCATGGAGTGTTTCTCCTAATGCAGCCTGTGTCCGTCATGGAGTGTCTCTCCTAACACAGCCTGTGTCCGTCATGGAGTGTTTCTCCTAACGCTGCCTGTGTCCGTCATGGAGTGTTTCTCCCAACGCAGCCTGTGTCCATCATGGAGTGTTTCTCCTAACGCAGCCTGTGTCCATTATGGAGTGTTTCTCCTAACGCAGCCTGTGTCCATCATGGAGTGTTTCTCCTAACACAGCCTGTGTCCGTCATGGAGTGTTTCTCCTATTCCTGCCTTTGATCCGCCTGGCATCCTATCACCACTGTCTTTATTCATCTAGGGAACTCACTCCCAAACATGCCTTTGCCTCTCTGGGAGCCTACCAGCCACAGTCTTTGTCTGTCTAGGAGCCTCTAACTCACCCTCAAAGGTTCTACCCCGCAGCCTGTGTCCGTCATGGAGTGTTTCTCCTAATGCAGCCTGTGTCCATCATGGAGTGTTTCTCCTAACGCAGCCTGTGTCCATCATAGAGTGTTTCTCCTAACGCAGCCTGTGTCCGTCATGTAGTATTTCTCCTAACGCAGCCTGTGTCCGTCATGGAGTGTTTCTCCTAGCGCAGCCTGTGTCCATCATAGAGTGTTTCTCCTAACGCAGCCTGTGTCCGTCATGTAGTATTTCTCCTAACGCAGCTTGTGTCCGTCATGGAGTGTTTCTCCTAACGCAACCTGTGTCCATCATGGAGTGTTTCTCCTAACGCAGCCTGTGTCTCTCCTAACACAGCCTGTGTCCATCATGGAGTGTTTCTCCTACCACAGCCTGTGTCCGTCATGGAGTGTTTCTCCTAACGCAGCCTGTGTCCGTCATGGAGTGTTTCTCCTAACGCAGCCTGTGTCGGTCATGGAGTGTTTCTCCTATACTTGCCTTTGATCTGCCTGGCATCCTATCACCACTGTCTTTATTCATCTAGGGGTCTCTCTCCTAAACATGCCTTTGCCTCTCTGGGAGCCTACCAGCCACAGTCTTTGTCTGTCTAGGAGCCTCAAACTCACCCTCAAAGGTTCTACCCCGCAGCATGTGTCCGTCATGGAGTGTTTCTCCTAATGCAGTCTGTGTCCATCATGTAGCGTTTCTCCTAACGCAGCCTGTGTCCATCATGGAGTGTTTCTCCTAACACAGCCTGTGTCCGTCATGGAGTGTTTCTCCTATTCCTGCCTTTGATCCGCCTGGCATCCTATCACCACTGTCTTTATTCATCTAGGGGTCTCTCTCCCAAACATGCCTTTGCCTCTCTGGGAGCCTACCAGCCACAGTCTTTGTCTGTCTAGGAGCCTCTAACTCACCCTCAAAGGTTCTACCGCGCAGCCTGTGTCCGTCATGGAGTGTTTCTCCTAACGCAGCCTGTGTCCATCATAGAGTGTTTCTCCTAACGCAGCCTGTGTCCGTCATGGAGTGTTTCTCCTAACGCAGCCTGTGTCCATCATAGAGTGTTTCTCCTAACGCAGCCTGTGTCCGTCATGTAGTATTTCTCCTAACGCAGCCTGTGTCCATCATGGAGTGTTTCTCCTAATGCAGCTTGTGTCCGTCATGGAGTGTTTCTCCTAACGCAACCTGTGTCCATCATGGAGTGTTTCTCCTAACGCAGCCTGTGTCTCTCCTAACACAGCCTGTGTCCATTATGGAGTGTTTCTATTACCACAGCCTGTGTCCGTCATGGAGTGTTTCTCTTAACGCAGCCTGTGTCCGTCATGGAGTGTTTCTCCTAACGCAGCCTGTGTCCGTCATGGAGTGTTTCTCCTATTCCTGCCTTTGATCCGCCTGGCATCCTATCACCACTGTCTTTATTCATCTAGGGGTCTCTCTCCCAAACATGCCTTTGCCTCTCTGGGAGCCTACCAGCCACAGTCTTTGTCTGTCTAGGAGCCTCTAACTCACCCTCAAAGGTTCTACCGCGCAGACTGTGTCCGTCATGGAGTGTTTCTCCCAACGCAGCCTGTGTCCATTATGGAGTGTTTCTCCTAACGCAGCCTGTGTCCATCATGGAGTGTTTCTCCTAACACAGCCTGTGTCCATCATGGAGTTTCTCCTATTCCTGCCTTTGATCCGCCTGGCATCCTATCACCACTGTCTTTATTCATCTAGGGGTCTCTCTCCCAAACATGCCTTTGCCTCTCTGGGAGCCTACCAGCCACAGTCTTTGTCTGTCTAGGAGCCTCTAACTCACCCTCAAAGGTTCTACCGCGCAGCCTGTGTCCGTCATGGAGTGTTTCTCCTACCACAGCCTGTGTCCGTCATGGAGTGTTTCTCCTAACGCAGCCTGTGTCCATCATGGAGTGTTTCTCCTAACACAGCCTGTGTCCGTCATGGAATGTTTCTCCTATTCCTGCCTTTGATCCGCCTGGCATCCTATCACCACTGTCTTTATTCATCTAGGGGTCTCTCTCCCAAACATGCCTTTGCCTCTCTGGGAGCCTACCAGCCACAGTCTTTGTCTGTCTAGGAGCCTCTAACTCACCCTCAAAGGTTCTACCGCGCAGCCTGTGTCCGTCATGGAGTGTTTCTCCTAACGCAGCCTGTGTCCATCATAGAGTGTTTCTCCTAACGCAGCCTGTGTCCGTCATGGAGTGTTTCTCCTAACGCAGCCTGTGTCCATCATAGAGTGTTTCTCCTAACGCAGCCTGTGTCCATCATGGAGTGTTTCTCCTAACGCAGCATGTGTCCGTCATGGAGTGTTTCTCCTAACGCAGCCTGTGTCCATCATGGAGTTTCTCCTATTCCTGCCTTTGATCCGCCTGGCATCCTATCACCGCTGTCTTTATTCATCTAGGGGTCTCTCTCCCAAACATGCCTTTGCCTCTCTGGGAGCCTACCAGCCACAGTCTTTGTCTGTCTAGGAGCCTCTAACTCACCCTCAAAGGTTCTACCGCGCAGCCTGTGTCCGTCATGGAGTGTTTCTCCTAATGCAGTCTGTGTCCATCATGGAGTGTTTCTCCTAACGCATCCTGTGTCCATCATGGAGTGTTTTCCTAACGCAGCCTGTGTCCATCATGGAGTTTCTCCTATTCCTGGCTTTGATCCGCCTGGCATCCTATCACCACTGTCTTTATTCATCTAGGGGTCTCTCTCCCAAACATGCCTTTGCCTCTCTGGCAGCCTACCAGCCACAGTCTTTGTCTGTCTAGGAGCCTCTAACTCACCCTCAAGGGTTCTACCCCGCAGTCTGTGTCCATCATTGCTCAGTATCTCCTCTATGTCTGCTCTTACTTCTACAGGGAAGTTTCCACCACTGCCTGTCTCCATTGTCGGGCTTTTCACTTCATTACTTTCCCTTCGACTGTTCATGTGTTTTTTATCTTTAGTTCTGTACGTTGTTACGCTGTCTTGACTTCTAACCCGGTGATAGTCCCTTACGTTGCCCTCTGTTTTTTTCTCGATGGCTTGCTGCGTGGCTTCAATGCTAACTGTTGTCCTCATTTCTGTGTTACAGATAACTTGAAGTCAGCAGACGGACAGCAGAGAAAGCTGTGACCGTCTCATGAAAGGAACCAGACCGGAAACAGGAGCAGGTCTGCGGTCGCTAAGGAGCTGGCTACACCTGCTGCATGTCAAGCGCCACAAGCTTTGTATAGAAGCCATGTTTATGCTGTAAGGGGGGCGTTTAAAGCAAATGTTCCTTCCTGCTGTAATATGAAAGAGGCACTTAACAAAATGTCTGTTTTTGTGTCAGTAGGTAATTGTCTCTTTGCGTGTTGTGTGTGTGGGGGATTTGTGTACAGTAGGCCTGTCTGTAACGACCAGCTGCCCCTTATGTCATAGTAGCAACATGGTGTATTTATATGTTGTGGCAGCTATTCACGGTGGCTGTGTGTGCTATTGCCAATTGATGTGTATGTGGAGGGAGTGACAATATTTGCTTGTGGTAGCTTGGTGGGCTTGTGCATGCATCCACATTTGGTGGCTAAATGTGTGCATGGAGAGTGAGTCCGTGTACTCGGTGGCTGCTGTAGGCAGTGTGTCCATGCACAGTTGCTGGGTGTTACCAGTGCCCATGTTCGCACTTGAATGTGTGTTCCTCCCTTGGGAAAGAATAAAAAACGTGTGTCTCTCTACACACACTGTGCCTGTAGTGGTACAGTCATGTTTTTAATGGCTGTTTGGGTTATGCCTGCAGGTGTGCTTGACCTGTAGCTATGAATGCATGCTGGTAGTCTGTGTGTGTGTGTGTGTATATGTAGATAGAAATACTTGGTTTGTGCATCCAGTGACTAAAGTGCTTCCTGAATGTGCACATATGTTGGCGCTTTGTCTGTGGGTATACCCACGGTTTCTGTATGTGCTTAATAACTGAGCATGCAGTGACAATGTGTATGTTTTTGGAGGGATTGCTCTGTACTCCGTGTGGTGGCTGTTTGTGTGTGTGTGTGGAAGCAGTGTCTCTGGAAATACAAAGCACACCGCACAGAAGAGCACACGATGAATGCCCAAATGTAGTAATGTCCACATGTTTGTAGATAGAGTACGTTTTTAAAATGAGGCCAGCCCTCGAGGAAATCACCTACGCATTAAATTGTCTTGTTCAAGCTTGAAGGAGTCCTGGTACACATGCACTTTTATTCGGTGTTTCTGACATCACAGACAGTTGGTCATGTGACTCTATAGCTACATCAGGTTGGCTTCTGTTCCTATTATGTTTAGATATCTGGACTTTTTAGGGATAGGAAACAGCAGGACTGTGGACCAATAAATAGCAAGAGACACACATACATGATGTCCAACATTTGTGCTGATGGGAAGCACCCATGTTTTGCCCTAACAGCTCGGCCTCGGATTCTGCACTGTCAAGTTTCCATGCTTTGCACTCATAAGAGACGGACGTGCGACTCCCGAATAGCAGAAAACACTTAACTGTGCAGACACATCAAGAGGCTTCCAGATTGGCCAGTCAAAGGTACCCAGATTGTGCACTGAAAAAATAACCTGTTCACTAAATAAACCGTTATGTGGCTCTGTGGGATCTTGCAGCAGATAATTCAAGATCTCGCTTAGTGCAAAGTGATTGCATTAGCTAGATGGTTACCTCCACTCCACCTCAAAAATAGCGTAGCTAAGCCCAGCATATTTGGTTTCTTTTTGTCCCTGGAAATATGGCGCTCTGGCGAGGATGATCTTGTTTGATACAACCCTAACGTAGAGCTGCCTATAGCAGTCCCTCCTCTCAACAGGTGTGTTTATGAGCACTGTTCCCAGCCACGGCCCATGGTCAGTGCAAGTAGCCATTTCCACATTTTGTGTTTGTTGTTCTCTGCTCTGAATTGTCAATTTAGATTGCATACGGAATGAAAGCTTGTTTGGACCATATTATATACTTTGTTGATTTACTTACCGACCGTCCGCATAGCACCTGTGTGCCTGCTTCTCCCTTTATTCTGACCTTATTTGAGAAACTCCGAGCAAATTTTGAACAAAACGAAATAATTTTCTAGTCGTAAGAAAAAAACACTAATGGTCTTCTTCCACAATCATAAATTATGTAAGGTATTGTGGGTGATCTGTTAATTTGGATGTAAAGAAGTGTAAATTTGTGTAACCTGGAAGAATTGGTGGATAGGCCTCCATTTTGTTTAAATGCTTTTTATCTGGTTGAATCCTAAGAATTGTAATTTGAAACAAGCACATTTATGGAAGGATACACAAGCTCATCTGCAAATATGTTGTCTGACCCTTGGTCCATTGAAAAATATTGTATTAGGGCAGCTCGTCAGACAACGGGATGTCTGGCTGAAAATGAGGTACAGCAGAGTCTGAATAGATCAGCATGGTGGAACAATACCAAAGCCCATTCAACTTGGAAAAGTATTCTTCTAGAAATGTGTTCTACACCCACCCAAGTCTCTCTGACTCTTTTGGCTACCACATTCCCATCCCATATCCCTTCAGTCTTATAGATTGTGGGTTAGAAGTTCTACCGTGCATTATTTTGCAGCTGAAATGCCTACGGTTCTTCACTACACTGTCAGTTCCCCTTTGAAAAAATGTTCCACCCCTGTTACTCTCCGCTCTATTGGCAGCCGTGCCGTCATCTGCTGGATATTGAATGGGAAGATGGAGAAACCCTCACCAAGGTCCTGATTTCTCAGGTAGTGGGCACTTGACATCACATATCCTGCTACTGCGAAAGTTGATCATCAACAATATCCCAATTTCTTCTAAAAACAATAATTCTGCACTTAAAAATAAACAATTTACATTTTTTGTTGGGGAAAATTAGGGGAGCAAGGCAGGAAGCTTATATTTGGGAGATCCTGAACAGCTTATAGACACAGCAAAAAATAGTAGGAGTTGAAGGTACATGTTAAATATTACTTCATATGCTACCCATATTGGTCTGGAGGCTCTGCTTTTATTAGTAATATTGTACTCTTTGCCACGTGGTGATTGCACTAAACTCCCAGAAGATGTGCTCAGCTGCAGCTAAGAATGACCTTACATCCTATTTGTAAAGAAGTTTCAGGGACTCTACTGCACACAATTCTGATAATTTTACTTATTGGGATTGCTTTTGCTAACCTAATTATTTTTAACGAGTAAAATGATATTTCTAAGCGTGCTTTTATGCGTCCCAATGCTTGTTTATCTGCTGCTGTGCGTAGAACTTTGTTGGGAGAACAGCACTGCAGATGTGTGTGCCAGAGGGGCAGGGTATTCAGTTTACAAAATGTGGACTACCCCTGCTGTCAGAATGTGAGTGCTGCTGCCTATAATAATGTGATTTGTGGCCCATTTAGGGGTGATTGCTTATGGCTAAAGAAGGGACAATCCGGAAGAACTATATTACAGAACGGTGGCCTGGGGAATACACAGTTCCCAATCATACAAAGTTCTTCCTGGTGTAAGGATGAATGACTCCCCACGGAGCCTGTCAGTGGAATGAGTGTGAGCGCCATCTTCCAAGATTAGTTTATTACTTCGTGTTTATACTGTACCTACGGTTATAGAATGACCTTTTTATTAGCCGTTTTGTTTTCATTCATGAGTAAATCCCATTTATACTGCCCTTTTTCTAGATCTATATTCAATTTCTTTCTGGATGAAGCTCTCTTTCGACATTAGTTTCTGCAGCTAAGTCGCCATCATTGGTTGTGAGTCTGACCTGCCGCAGCGTTTTGTACGGTGTTTACCTCTCGTGCTGCAAGTACTGAAGTAAAGCCATAACCATGACAGAGTGTGATGTGGTGACGAGAGAACACATTGTGTGAGAAGCACAATATTGCGTTAGAATTGTGTTCTTGGAGTCAAATGGACACACATCTTGCTACCAGTTCCCACAGGAGTCCACAATGGGACATGAAACCTAATCCATAAGCTAAAAGACGTGGAGCAGGAATGGGGCTGATTCTTTTAGGTAGTTTATACTGATTCACAGCATTCTGTAAACAAACGTGTTCTGCAAATGAAACAGTTGTTTGGCCCTTTTTAATTTCTTTTTCTTCATTGGTACCTGTTCAAACATTCTCTCCATCCGTAAAACATGATTTTTGTAGAAAGCTATTTTTCTGTGTGTATGCAGTTAGGATGTACATTTCTAATGCTGTAATTTAAAAGGTTTTTGCTTGGAAGTACTCTTGTATTGAGTTTGAGCGTAAGGGTACAGTGACAAAAACACTTGCGGTACCAAAAGCACGCATTGCACAAAGTATGAACAAAGGACACATCTCCAGCATACGCTTAAAAAACGAATGTATGCATGTCCTCATTTATAAGTAACAGAACAAAAATGATGTTCCATTTCTTTGGAACTGTTGTTGAACATTCCCTGGCTTGACAAGATGCCTTTTGAACAAAATGAGTTCCTGTTGTGTGAGTGTTGAAGGAGCTGTGACAAAAGGAAGTGCCTCTTTACTTTGCATGAATTCTGTGGTAAGCAAGGAGCCATACACGGTTCTGGACAGAGATTTCCACATCAGGGTGTAGAGCGTCTCAGGGGATAATTCTGCCAATGCCTACGCGCACACTACATTTTGAAGAAGTAGAGAAGGTTGGATCTTCAATTTCCTACCAGCCCCCCTCATGGAATTTTGTTCATGGATTTGTGTGACGGTTCTAAACTTCCCACTGGGCACGAGCAGCTGTGTTCTAGCACCATCTCTGAAGCACTTCTTGTGTAAGGGTCTTTGTGTCTGTGTAAGGGTGCGAGTGAAGTGGGGGTTTATCAGCTCTGACTTATGTACAGATGATGCACAAAACTGGAAAGGATACACCGAACGCACATTCCTGTGTGTTGTAGCAAGATTATGGCCCTTGCCAGTTCCTCCCTAACAGTGCAGATTTCGCTATCTGTAAATTAAAGCAGTGCCATGGTATGTCTTTGCTTCTTAGCAGAAAGACAGTGGGCCTTTTTTCATAGGTGAGAAGACATATCAGCTTGGATCTCTAGAACTGCTATGTGCACCAACATCTCAACGCACTGCTGATGCAGAAGAAAGGGTTGTGGTTGAGGTGAAACACGGGCAATTATGTGAATTGCCTTTGGCCAGTTTGGAAAATATTTTTGATGTCTTTTTAAGACTTATCATTTGGTGAAATAAAGAATTTTTCCACAACTATAACATCTCATGGAGTTATTCTTGCCCTTGTATGCCCTGCCGTTAAAACGAAGCTTAATCATTTGCATATTGTTGCGGTGACTAGAATTTTTAAAGTATTCAACAATGTTATCATATCCAATGCAGACGTTATACATTTATAATGGCCTTTCTGGCTCTGTTCGTATTAGTAATTTACAGACATTGTGGCAAGTAGGGCGTTATGAAGTTGTTGAGCAGTTCCCTTTAATATGTAACAGAAATGTTGTTTTTATTTTGTCCTTCCCTCCCAAACTGGTTGAGAAACCTGGCTTTCAACAGTTTTGGTCGGACCCTCTAAATACATGCTGTTGCATTAAAGAACTGTTTAGCGTGCCACACTCGTGTCCTTCTGAGTGCAAAACCTAGCCACACTATTTGACTCTGCCTTCACCTCGAACTAAGTACCTCAGGCTTTTGTGTCTAGTCAAAGTAGGACAGAGGCTTTGCTTGTAGAAGGCAGGGTTCACGTTTTCTGATTCAGACTTCTAACTGCAGATACCTCGTATTTTTGAATATTTCCTAGGCATCATACTTGATCTGCAAACTTTTGAACAATACAGCTCTGATGCCATCCCGCTCTAGAAATGACATGCAGGGCCTACATAGTCACTACTCCAGCGTTGACGTCAGTTCCTTTCTTTCTGTGCCACCAGATGCAGATCTGGAGCTACCGCTTGCCTCTCAGAAACCCGTTTACCTCATACAAACTTGGAAATCCAGTGTTCAAAAGAAATGTCACCTCCCAAATCAGCAGGTTTTAAACCCTGTAAGGATTGTTGAAAACAAATGTCTGTGACAGATCCTCATTGGGTTTGCCTGTGGTGCTTTAGGTGGAGCCATTACTCTAGAAGTCCTGCAGTGACTACACACCAATGAACCTGAAGGGTATACGACACTGTGAGACGGAACTCAATGTCACCAAACACTGGAATGCTCCTCAATGAGACAGGTCCAAGTCGAAGGGTCGTTCCCGGTCTAGTTCCAGATCCCGAAGTCGCAGGAGTCGTTCCCAATGTTGGTCATCATCGCACTGGAAGTCTTTGAATAAGCTGAAGAAAAAAACATAAAAAAATCCTAGAGGGACTCGGCTCTTTCCCCCCACTCACATACTCCTGAGAAGGCACAAGGGCTTCACAATGCCTCCCAATCTCGCTCCTGAAGGTGATCGACGCTGGAGCCTATCTTGCACCTTGTCCCAAAACAACCTGAGTTTCCGGGGGTGTCTGCAACTCCAAGGCACATCGAGGATTCTGCGAGGCCATACTCAGACTCTTTGGATCCTTACCGACTCCTTCTGCTGCACCTTCGGGCCCCAAGGAGCCGACAGGCCCTCCATCTGGGGTACCGCTTGTGGGTGTGACCTCAGCGCCTGTTGGACCCTCTAAATCCACCACTGGGCCTCCTCCAGCTCCCATTATGACCTCGCCTGCAGCGCCACACTCCATGCCAATTCCGGGAGCACTGATACGGTATCAACACCGGAGGACGAGGTGACCATTGTGCTCTCGGACTCCAATTCAGCATCTTTACAACATCGACCAAAGCCACGCTCTGCTTCCATTGAGGCGCCATCTCCCGTACTTGACTTGCCTCCCCCTCCCCACACCCAAGGAAGAACCAATATGTTGCATTCCTTATTTGGAACGGATTCGGACAATAAATAAGATGGAGGTGATGAGACTGGGGACCCATAACACAAGGAAAATTGGTAAGGGGACCTTCAAGAAGCCAGTGGCCTTGATACTTCACCTGGGTCAGGCCACCTTTCACTCCCTGGACCTTCCACTGAGGAGAATTTTCTTGCGCTCTTTTCATGTGTAGGGTGGCTGTAGTTCTTGACTTCCAGCTTGCCACCTTAGAGGTCGAAACCAATGACTTAACGGAAGTGCTCCAGCAAGGGCAGGCATCTGCAGAGCCCCTCTTGCTTCAATGAGGCCCTTACAGATTCCCTTTTGGGGGTTTGGGCCAAACCTTGCTCGGGCCCCCTGATCAATTGCCAGATTGCGAGACACCACTGCCCTCCCCGGGTGACCCTGTATTTATATTTCAGCACACCTCCCCTGAAAGCTTCGTGGTGCAGGCGTCTACAAGCCAGAACCCGAATAGCTTTCGTAGAATTTCCCCATGATAGGGAGTCCAAACGAGTGGAGGCCTCTAGTAAGACGGTAATTTCTTCCATTAGCATGGCCCTACGATCTGAGAATGCCATCTGCCTCCTGGGCCACCATTCCCACGCTTTTCGGAAATCAGTAGCTCCATCCTCTAGGTATCCCAGATGACCTACAACCTGTCCTCACCCAAGCATACAAGACTGTTGTGATACGGCCAAGTTCACAATTACTGTGGCTTGGACACCACCGATTGCATTCGGCGAGCCATTGACACCAGCGTTGCCATTCGCTGCCATGCGTGGCTGCGGTCAACAGGTTTCTCAGGCAATGTGCAATCATCCTTATGGACATGGCCTTTGACGGGACTCACCTGTTTGGCGACAAAGCGGATTACGCTAAAGAGTGGCCCAAGGAGAGCAGGGTGACTGCACGCTCTCTGGGCTTAACAGCCCCACCTTGCAAGCTTCATCAACCCTACCTTTTGCAGCTTTGGTAGAAATACACCATACCTTAAGTCAGTTCAGCCTCAGCAGGGTCTACAGCAGTTTTGCAACAGCGGCACCCACTTCCATTGTGGTCAGGGCCACCGAGCCGCTCAGTCCACTGCTCCCCCTCTTCCCCCACAGCACCACCTGCCAAAAACTTTAGCGTGCCCTCTGTGAAGCAAAGCTACCCAGCTCGAGGCATGATCTGACAATTCATGTCGGATTGGCAGACCACCAAGTTGGACTGATGGTTCCTGCAAATAATGCGAAAGGGGTACACCTTACCTTTCATTGCCACTCCGCCGCACCTTCCACTGTCCCCATAGCGACTGACACAGACCATCTGTCCGTATTACAACAGGAAGTGCAGGCCCTTTTGCCCAAAGTGACCATTGAGAGGGTGCCGTTGTCAGAAATAGGATGTGGTTGTTATTCCTGCTACTTTCTGATGCCGAAGAATGACTGAGGCCTTTGCTCTGTTTTAGGCCTCTATGCAATTCCTCACCCCTCTAAGAAGGAGGAGAAACTTCATCGCTTCTACCCAAAAGAGCGCTGAGCTTTTACAACAATTGTACAAAAGAAGACTGGGTGGACAATCCGCTCTTTGTGGGTTTCACTGGTGGGGGGAGGAGGCAAGGCAGTACAGAAGAGGACCATCTCCTGTTGGATCATACTCTCATCAAGATCTGCTGCACACTGGGGGGCTGCATGGACGTCGCGCCATACGTTCACAAAGCACTGCTGTTTGGACAACCAGGTTTGCCGAGAAGGGCATATCACCCTGCTCGATCCTACAGAACGTCTTGGTTTGACCCAATTTACAGACCAAACTCCTAATAGATACTACTCTGATATCTATTCTATTCAATAGGTGAGAATCAGCATGCAGAAGTCTCTATCAGAAGAACAAGTTACTTCATCATAATATCTTTATTTCAGCTAAAATGCCATAAAAGTACATCTCAAACATAACAATCAATACTTCTAAAACCATTCACTTCAAATTAATCAACAAAACAATAAAATCAGTTTCATATAACATTACAAATATAAATATACAAATAATTAAAACAGATTAAAAAAACAATCATCCCTCATCCACCTATGATAATGGGAACCAAATAATCATACCCAGCATATGAACCAGACCAGAGCCATATTAGGGCAACCTAATTTACTATGTAAAAGGCTGGCACAGTTTTATTCGGGTGTTCTGTCACAAGCTTACACAAGGGGGGCTTTTGCTCTCAATTTCTATGCCCACAGCAAAAATCTAGATAACGCAAACACAATCAGTTCGCTTGTAATACTTTTGAAAATTCTCAAAGTGTGCCAAGAGTTACTGACCCCCAACACCTTACATAATGGGATGATCCATTTTTTACGAGGTCTGCTGTATTTGGCACAAAAAAAAGGAAATGCGCTTCTGTCTCTTTTTGAGATGGACAATGTGGGCAATCGGTTGATTCCTTGCCTGCTTTTCCCCCATTTGGCTGTAACGGTATTCAAGGCCAGAATGCCCATTCCAAATTTCACATAGAGGTGCTTAGCCTGTAATGGATAAATTCTGTCCAAATATTCCTCGTAGCTGGGAGAGCACTTATGACTAAGGTATTGTCCCATTTTGCTATCCTCAACTTGGTCACTCCAGGTCTTCATTAGCACGAATTCCTAGTAACCTGACTTGATATCCTGGATAGTGCCCTTCCTGATACTCTCTGGCAAAGCCCATACTCCTTCCATTCCAATCTCTGTGACCTTATTTTAGACGTAGCTGAGCCATGGAATGCGTGCTCCAATGTTCAGTGAGATGAGTTCTTCCAAAGCGTCCCTATAAGGTTTCAACTCCTCTGAAGTCCAGAGACAAGTTACTTACCTTCTGTAATGGACTTTCTTGTAGAGACTCTTATCTATATGCAGATTCCTCACCGATCCTCCCCATTTTGTGAATTTGGCTCTATCTATTAATGAGATCCCAAGTCTAAGAATTTGCCCACTTGTCAAAGCCAATTTGCTGCTGGGGCTCTTTGTCTAGGGGCATGGACAGCCTCAAAAGCAACTGAATCTGATAGAGACATCTAGCCGCAGATTCCTTACCTATGAACTTCCAGGCGTCAGGCTGGATCCGGAAGATTTTTCTTAGCAGTACCCCTGCACGCCGGTAGGTGGCGTCCGTCGACTCCGCGTGACGTCGTCAGCGTCGTGTTCGTCATGACGTCCGCGTCGTCAATATAACCGCCACTCCGGCGCGCTGACGTCAGTTATTTTCTTTCCGTGCCATCAGCACCGATCCGTTGAAGAGAGCTACCCCCTGTCAATTTTTGACAGACTTTTTCTGACTTTTTGTCTGCTTTGTTGGTGTGTAGGTGTGTCATGTCGAGTAAGTAGACTTCAGGATTCAAGTCGTGCGGCGCCTGTCACCGCGCCATGTCGGTCACGGACCCCCATCTGGTTTGTCTCTGGTGCCTGGGGCGCCCCAACGACTCCAAGTCGTGCTCCGACTGCCGGGTCATGGTGCTGAAGGCTATGAGGGAGCGGTCTCTAAAGCTTCTCGCAGCTCGGCGTCCTGCACCTCGGCAATCACCATGTCAGTCTCGATCCCGGTCCAGGTCTCGGTGGAGAGGACGGTCCGAGCACCGCTCCGTTGAGTCAAAGTCCTCTTCATCAAAATTGTCGAAGTCAGGTAAGAGTCACCACAAGAAGTACAAGAAGTCGAAGCATGTTTCTACTTCGCCCCGCCCGTCTCACGATGTAGCAAAGGAGCCTCGGCGCTCGAGGTCCCGCTCCGCGGGCTCCTGGGTCGACTCCGCATTTCCCTCCCTTTCTGGTACCGAGAGCCACCCCCGCCCAGCTAAGAAAGTTTTATGACGCCATGTGCGCCATATGTGGGTGGCCTGACTCTACCAGCGCGCCTTCGGGCCCCGTAAGGTCGGGAAATGGAGGGGCCCCCGTGATTCCTGTTCCGGCGGCTCTGGCCCCGATGCCATGGCCTCCGAGTGGACCCGTTGCCAGGTGCACACCGACGCCGGTCGCACCACCTAAGCGACCTTCCCCGGCATTGCGTCGCGTCTGGCGCCGAGGCTCTCGGCGTCGTCAGCACCATCTGGCGCCTCTTCCCCGATTCTCATTCTTGACAACATAGAGCCGGTCGGGTGTCCCCCGATGCCGAGACCGGCGCCGATGGAGCCGTACGGCTCCATGCTGTTTACCCTGCCTTATTCTGAAGGGTTAGGGTTCAAGGAAGAGGATTGGGAGGGGCAGCAGGATCCCTTAGAAATCCCACATCACCAGGATACGGACTGGTATGAGGAACTGGGTGATGCCAGTGGGTTGGACACCTCCCCAGATACTGGCATGCATTCCCCTTCTACCCTGGCCGGCCACAGAGGAGGGAGCTTCTTTTGCTATGGTGGTGCGTAGGGCTGCGGAGGTCCTTGACTTGCAGCTTCCTACAGTGGCGGTCAAGACTAACATTTGACAGAGGTCGTGCAGCCTGGGGTCTCGAGTTCGGAACCCCTACTGCCCTTTAACGAGGCCTTAACAGACGTCCCCCTGGGTACTTGGTCCAAACGCAGCACAGGGGCTCTTGTGAATAGGACGATCGCCCGCCGCCATTGCCCAGCACCGGGCAACCCAGCTTTCCTCACTACCCACCCCACCCACCAAAGCTTGGTGGTCCAGGCTTCCACTTCCAGTGGCGCGTTCCCTTCCGCACCCCCGGACACGGAATCCAAAAGACTGGAGAACTTTGGGAAGAAAATGTTTTCTTCTGCTAGTCTAGCCTTGCGGTCGGTGAACACTGCAGGCCTTTTGGGCCGTTACTCCCATTTGATATGGGATACGGTTGCGCAAGTGCTGCCTAGGGTCTCGGAGGAAGACCAGGCCCTACTCTCTCAGGCCATCTCAGACGGGAGAGATGCAGCTAAGTCCGCCATCAGATGTGGCTTGTACACAACGGACTCGCTAGGTAGAGCGATTTCCATGACGGTGGCCGTTCGTTGCCACGCCTGTTTGAGGACGTCTGGTTTTTCAGGGGATATCCAGGCCAATCTCATTTACATGGCCTTTGATGGCTCCCATCTCTTTGGAGACAAGGCGGATGCTGCCCTTGAGTGCGTTAAAGACTCGCGGGCCACGGCCAAGTCTTTGGGCCTCACCTCTACCCCTAGGGCTTCATCCACATTTCGCTCCTTTCGTGGCTACGGAAGGGGCTACCAGCCGCGCCAACCCTTATTCCAGCCAGAGATTGCCGCAAGTTCAGCAACCTCTGCGGGGTCGCGGACGCGGCTCCCCCTGGCCTCGTGGGTCGGGGAACCAGAAGTCAGGCCAAGCCACTGCCCCCTCCTCCACCGCAAAACCTTCCTAGTCCTATCCTCCAGGATCACTCTCATCCAGTCGGTGGCAGGATACCCCATCACCTTCACCACTGGCGAGACATAACATCGGACAGGTGGGTGTTGCAAATTGTCCGAAGGGGCTTCTCCCTCCCCTTCGAGACTACCCCTCCACCTATGCCTCCAGTACACGATCAGATGAAGGAGGATTACCTTGCCTTACTCAGCGCGGAAGTCAAAGATCTTTTGGCCAAGGGAGCTATAGAGAGGGTTCCTAGGCCAGAAGTAGGCATTGGTTGCTATTCCCGCTACTTTCTGGTCCCCAAGAAGGACGGAGACCTTTATCCTATTCTAGACCTCAGAACCCTCAACTACTTCCTGAAAAAGGAGAAACTCAAAATGCTCACCCTGGCTCAGGTCCTGTCTGCCTTGAACCCGGGAGACTGGATGGTAGCGCTGGTCTTGCAGGACGCCTATTTTCATATCCCCATCCTGCCTGTCCATCGTCACTACCTGCGGTTTACAGTGGGCCACGAGCACTTTCAGTTTACCGTGCTACCCTTCGGCCTCACCAGTGCCCCTCGGGTGTTCACGAAGGTGATGGCGGTAGTCGCAGCCCATTTGCGGAGATCAGGGGTTCCAGTCTTCCCCTACCTTGACGACTGGTTGTTGAAGGCAGGCTCGCCCCAGTCGTCTCCCACCTCCAGACTACGGCGAACCTCCTGCATTCGCTGGGCTTCACTATCAACGTGCCGAAGTCACACCTGACTCCCTCCCAGACGCTCCCTTTCATTGGAGCAATTCTGGACACGATGCAGTTTCGGGCCTATCCTCCTGAGCGACGAGTCCAGGATGTTTAGGCTATGATAGCGATGTTTCACCCTCTATCCTGGATCTCAGTGAGAATGACTCTGAGGCTGTTGGGCCTCCTGCATCCTGCTTGTGACCCACGCATGGTGGCGCATGCGGGCTCTGCAGTGGGACCTGAAGTTCCAATGGACACATCATCGAGGAAATCTCACCATCCTGGTTCAGATATCGGAGAGCACTGCGAATGACCTGCAGTGGTGGCTAATGAACCGCGATTGGTTCCTTACCCACCCAGACCTTACAGTAGTGACGGACGCGTCCCTTCTGGGATGGGGCGGCCATCTGGGAGAGGTGGAGATCAGAGGACTCTGGTCTCCGGCGGACGCCAAGCTCCATATCAATCTGTTGGAGCTGCGGGCGATCCGGCTGGCACTAAAAACCTTTTTACTGTCAATAAAGGGAAGGCTCGTTCAGGTGTTCACGGACAACACTACCACCATGTGGTACTGCAACAAACTGGGCGGAGTGGGGTCGTGGGCTCTATGTCAAGAGGCCCTGCACCACTGGACTTGGCTGGGACAACAGGGAATTTCCCTGGTGGTTCAACACCCAGAACGCCAGGGCGGACGAGTTCAGCCGAAGGTGCCTTGCGGATCACGAATGGCGTCTCCATCCGGAGGTGGCACAAGGTCTCTTTCAGCGGTGGGGAGAGCCTTGGTTAGATCTGTTTGCCTCCGAAGAGAACGCCCAATGTCAGCGGTTTTGTGCGCTGGAGTTTCCAAGGCGACGCTCGCTCTGCGACGCTTTTCGTCTCAAGTGGAGTTCAGGCCTCCTATACGCCTTTCCGCCAATACCACTCCTGCCCAGAGTGCTCAAGAACATCAGGAGCGACCGGACACAAGTTATTCTTGTGGCTCCAAACTGTATCCCGAGCTTCTAGACATGAGCATCGATCCTCCGGTCTGGCTGCCTCTTCAGGAGGATCTTCTGTCGCAGCAGCAGGGGGGAGGGGTTTCTCCACCCGAACCTGTCCACTCTCCGCCTCCATGCGTGGAGATTGAGTGGCGACAGTTGACAGCTTTTGACCCCCCTCCTGAAGTCTGTGAGGTTATCTTGGCAGCCAGGCGTCCCTCCACAAAATGAGTATACACCTGCCGATGGAACAATATTGTACAGACAGATCTATCGACCCCTTATCTTCTCCATTATCTCAAGTCCTTCTGTTTATACTTTCATTGGCCCAACAGGGCTCTGCTCTGGGCACTCTGAAGGGCTACCTTTCAGCCCTTTCTTCTTTTCTTCGGCTGCCTGATCAGCCATCCTTATTCAAATCTCCTATAGTGCAGAGATTTTTGAAGGGGCTAACCCATTTGTTTCCCCCTTCACCTTTCATCATGCCACAGTGGGACCTTAATTTGGTGCTCACCTTTTTGATGTGTGCACCGTTTGAGCCGATGCATAACTGTCCTCTGCGGTTGCTCACCATCAAGACATTGTTTTTGGCGGCAATAACCTCTGCCAGGACAGTCAGCGAACTGCAGGCGATATCCTCACGACCTGACGACCTTCCCAGACAAGGTAGTACTCCGGACTAGGGCATCCTTCCTTACTAAGGTGGTAACACCCTTCCATCTGGGACACTCGGTTACCTTGCCCACCTTCTATGCACCTCTGCATCCTTCCAAAGAGGAGGAGCGTCTCCACCATCTGCACCCAAAAAGAGCGTTATCATTCTACCTTGATTGAACCAAAGAGTTCCGGTTGGATGACCAACTCTTTATAGGGTACATGGGTGCAAAGAGAGGCCGTGCTGTCCAGAAGAGGACTATTTCCAATGGGTTATCCTCTGTATAAATGTTTGTTACGCCTTAGTGAAGAAGGATCACCCTGAAGGGCTTAGGGCCCATTCCACCAGGGCAAAAGCGGACACCACGGCTCTCCAACGTGGTGTTCCCGTTTACGATATCTGCCAAGCTGCCACGTGGGCATCTCTGCACACGTTCGCCGGACACTACTGCCTGGATTCCCAGGTTTGCAGAGAAGGCCTGTTTGGTCAATCTGTGTTGCAGGATTTTCTGGTCTAAGCCGTTCCGCAGTCCCTCCCCCGGGGATGGTATTGCTTGGGTATCTGTTCAAAGGTAAGGAATCTGCGGCTAGATGTCTCTATCAGATGGACAAGTTACTTACCTTCGGTAACGCTTATCTGGTAGAGACATGATCAAGCCGCAGATTCCTTACCGACCCACCCATCCTCTGCGGAATTAGGTTTAAGTGGAAGGGACGTTCCCCTTCAGGGCCCTAGTTGTTCATTGTTTGACACACCATGGTCAGTCACTTCATGGCGCCGTGCTTCTGGCGTGGAATGTCGTGAAAAGAACTGACATCAGCGCGCCGGAGTGGCGGTTATATTGACGACGCAGACATCATGACGACGACGACGCCGACGATGTCATGCGGAGTCGACGACGCCACCTACTGGCGCGCAGGGGTACTACTAAGAAAATTCTTCCGGATCCAGCCTGACGCCTGGAAGTTTAAAGGTAAGGAATCTGCTGCTAGAGCATGTCTCTACCCGATAAGGTGTTACCGAAGGTAAGCAACTTGTTCCATAGGGAGCATGGGAGTGGTGCCTCATATGTCATTTCCAAGTAGAACGACGTCAGTGTGGAGCTGCATTGCGCCATGTACCGGCACAGAGAGGTACTTTTTAAAAGTTTCTGAATCCAGTCTGAAGCCTGAGGAATATTCAGGTAAGGTAAGGTTAGCTAGAGTCTTAACCAGAGAGAACATTACTGAAGGTAAGTAACTTGTTCCCCAAGAACTAAGCACAAGGTTTAACCTTACATGAATTGCCATGGAGAGCATTTTTTATTACTTATGTGTTCTGGCTCTTTTCCATTCTCAGTATGTGGCTACTACCCATTCAAGACTCAATACCAGAAAATGCTCCAATAGCTTTTAAAACCATTGCCTGCACTCTACGTGCCACTAATATGGTTGTGCCTCATGCTTTAACACTTCTTGTTCTTTCGCCTATAGGTGTGAATTGGAAACTGTTTCTCTTGAGCTCAGCGATTCCTTCCAATGGGCATAGGCTGTTTATTGTCAAAGATTACTTATGCCTCAATGCAACAGATTTGAGCCATGTTTGTCATGTCACTTAACATCTGCAGAAGCTAATGTGAACATCCTGTGTGTCTCCTGTTTGGAGAGCAGTCATACAGTACCCAAAAGAGCTACAGGTGCTATCAACAGCAAAAGCTCCCTGCAGAAGTGTGGGGCGGGTATACAAAACAAGGAAAACTGTTCTGACAGGACGCTACTACATGATTTACCGGAATCAGCCTCTTCCCTAAGTGAACTGGTATTTGAAATTCTGTCCAATTTAGCATTTTTGTTTTAGTCTCCGCATTCACAACAATCATACAAATCATAAAAATATCCTTGCAAGATCGTAATGAATGTCGCCAGAGATCAGAAGCATTTATACATTGATGAGTTAACAAATGCCCTGTCTGCGTCAAACGAGTAGAATCATATTCCCATGTGCTCTGTGCCTGCCCTGCTTACGCGAGGCCGCGGAAAGTTTGGCTGGCCCAGCTCTGTAAGAATCTGGGCACAAGATTATACAAAGAAGCCTTACGAATTCTACGCTCCGACTCTTCTCCCAGGTATGCAATCCCTGTGGCCAAGTTTTTGAGGTGGATGTGGCAGATCCGCTCTAAATTAGCTAAGGCTAGCAATTCCCCTCATTGAAACCACCTATTATCCAACGCGAATATGGGGGTAAACTAAGCTAAGTGGGGCTCATTTAAGCTCAACCGGGCGTATGAGATCGATTTCAATCAATGTGTTATTTTTTAGTCTTGTTTTAATATGTAATTCTTGAAAAGATGGCTCTACTCGCTTTTTTGCACAAATGTATTAACTTAGATTTTAACTTCGATCTTAACTTTTGTATTCTGGAGCTATTTTTAATCTATTTGTTTTTACCTGTATGTGCTTTTATGACTTGCTCAGTCGAATAAAGCTATCTTGATGATGATGATGATGACATTGATGAGTTCATTATCATAGAAGCCCAAATCTAGATATACATAATACTATAAGATTAAAAACATGTTGAGAACGTACTTGATACAGGTTTAGAGTGCAGTTTTGGACCACAGAAAGTGCAAGTGCTCATTGAATACATTATAATAAAAGAAATGATCAAAGTAAGAGGAGAGGGACTTGGTGCCTAGCAAAGGGTTACACAACATCGAATTAAAAGTTAGGTTCAAAAGTGCTAAACATGACAATCCTAATACAGCCATACTTGGATTCTGTGACAGGTTCTAGCTAATGCCTATAGATCGCTTTTCCCTGTTGCTGTATGTGCAAATAAGCAGTAAAGTGTTATATCAGACATCCTAAATAGGACATACAATCTCACAATTCATTAATCACAAAGTGGTTGAAAGATAAAAGAACATTAAAACCAGGAGTAGATTTACTCCCATCAACGTGACGCTCTATTTTTTGTGGGACCAGCACTTTGCCATTTCCTAAACTGCTACTGCTTGTAAACACTTCCTACGCCAGATCGAGGCTGACATTAGGATTCTGGAAATTCAAAAAGCCATTAGTCTGCTTGTGTCAGTGCAGAGAATTCTATATGCCTACATATATCGGCCAGTGTCCAACTTCCTACAAAGGCAACTACCCACTTTCTTCTCTGTTAACGATATGCTGGGCAAATAAACGGAATGTGCTAGCGATTCTGTAGCCTCTCCAGAGACAGGACATAGCTCATCCCCAGGTACAGCTCTAGACCAATTACTACAGAATTTCTTGGTCGGAAGAGTCCTGTACCTAAACTGAAAATACAGTTTGCTTGCCCAGGAGGAAGTGATTTTGTCTAGGGCAAGCTCATAGCAAGGAAATGGTTTTACATCAAAAAACATCCCTTATCAAAGAACCTCTGCTGGTTGTAATTGATTGAGTAATACCAAATTCTTAATAGATTTCTTTTAAACTGGCTTTCTCAATTGAACACATCTCTTCGGGAGAAACCCAGAGTCAGCAACCACAATTTTCCCAGTAGCAATCTTATAGAATTCGGCCATGGGATTTTGCGTACACATGCGTGGGACATAAGGTCTTTCAGGCCGACAAAGTAAGAGCTTAACGCTGCTGTTGACCACAACCGATGCCAATATAAAAGCATTCTACTCTCAGCTTTTTGGGTAATGTCTTTGGGCCAAATCTAGACATAACGGAAACACCAGGATACTTACAGGTAGTCTCAAAAACGATTTAAAAAACTTGTTTTCTGCCATAGTTAGAATTTGAATACTCACACATACCCAAAGTGCTCTGCCATACAAGGCTGCACCCAAGGTCTTTATATTGTAAATTTCCAAGGCCTGTGCAGCACTCCCTAGAAGTTGTTTTTCTGTGGATTTTGGGTATACAAGGTGTGTGCCGGATTAAAACAGAGTGGATTTCTGAAGTTGCAGACCCCAGTTTAGGTTTGGCGTAACTCACACCAAGATAATCAAAATAAGGCACTTGATCAATTGTTTTGCTACCCACTGTCATTTGCCTCTTGAGACACTTTTGGACGGCTGGGCTAAAGACCATGGGGCAGATTTACAAGGCCCTTGCACCACTTTTGCGTCACTTTTAACATGGGAAAAGTGGCGCATGGGGCTTGTAAATCTGCCCCCATATATTTGGTTTTGAGCTGTTTAGTTCCAAGCCCCTCTCCATACAAAACAAGTTAAAAGGATTTAAAAGCTGCTGAAGGCCCTGGGTAGATTTTGGGAGCAGCAGGGTATCGTCCGCGAAGAGAAGGGCTGGTACCCTCTGACCACCCACCTTTTGGGAATCACACCCATCCTTGTTCATTATTTCACCATCCCATTAATGTTCAATGAAAAAAGTGTAGGGGCCAAGACACAGCCCTGTCTGACTACACGTTGTAAACTAAAGGGCACTGTCGGTTGCCCGTATTCGCCACACATCACTTGCGCAAAGTTTTCTGTGTGGAGCCATACCAGTGTATTTAAAAGGTTAGCAGGGATACCCATTTCATCAAGGCTCTTTCAGAGTTTGGCTCTAGGGACCATGTCAAAAACGACTCATAAAAGATGGAGACTTTTGTATAAACAATCACTAGCAAAAAGAAAACAAGATATTCAGATAGATGCTTGGGAGAAGCTTATTTTGGCTGCAAATACAAAAGATACCTCTTTATTTTGGAAAACTGTAAATCACCCCTTTTTAAAGAAAATTGTGCAACTAAAGTTGAGAGTCTTGTGCAGCCAGAAGAATGGATTTGCCATTTTAGTAACGTTTTTAATGAAGAAAATGAAACGCCCTCTTTCATAGGACAAATTAATATCGAAGGGGTTATGGAATTATCCAAAAATCAAACTTTTATCACTTTTAATTCACCAAAACTATCTTATATCACATTAGATGAAGTGACTCTTTCATTAGCGCGTTGTGCAAATGGGAAGGCACCGGGTGTAGACGGGGTCCCAATAGACTTCTTTAAACAGGACTCCAGCCTCTGGGCCCCCGTTTTACAAAATGTTTTTAATGCGGTTGGTCGAGGTACAATACCTAAATCATGGACAGAGAGTATTATTGTACCAATTTTTAAAAAGGGTAATAGAACTGATGCTAAGTGCTATCGCCCTATTTCCCTTCTTGATACCACCTCAAAACTAATGGGAAGAATACTGCTAGAAAGATTGGAAATTTGGGCGGAAGAAAAAAGATCCTTACAGAATCGCAGTTTGGGTTCAGAAGGGAAATAGGTACGATAGAACAATGCATCAACCTACATTTATTGATCAGTAAATATACGCTTATAAAAAGGGGCATCTACACTTATGTTTTATTGATTTAACTAGTGCTTTTGATTTGGTAAACCACAAGAAATTATGGCAGACATTAACTAAAATGGGCGCCCGGAAGATATTATTATATATCTTTCACAGATATATAGTCATTTGACTACAAGGGTCCGCTATGGGCCAGATGGAGAATGCACTGCAAGTTTTAGAGTGAAACGAGGAATTAGGCAAGGGTGCGTACTCGCGCCACTATTATTTTCACTATATATTAACGGTGTGGATGAAGAACTACAGAAGCTAAATGCGGATGCCCCTATAGTGGCTAAACGTGTCGTCCCGATCTTACTTTATGCGGACGACGCCGTGTTATTATCAAGAACGGCGAATGGGCTACAAACTTTGATCGATAGATTTGCTAAATATATGCAGGATAAGGATTTATTAATTAATTTAAAAAGACTTTCACAATGGTCTGTGGACAAGGGAAAGCCAAAACCAAGAATCATCATATCGATAATGTCCCTATTAGTAGAACAAATTCTTTTGTATATTTAGGTTTGACTTTTTTTCGATAGGGGGCTGGAAAGCCCATATTGAGAACAGTAAGTTAAAATTTATGAGAATAACGGAGTCAATCTTCAGGTTCTCAAAAAAAATGGGAAATAAGCCTGTTAGGGAAATAATGACCCTTTATAAAAGTAAGTGCCTTAGTGGAACTTGTTATGGGGCTACATTGTGGGGAGGAGAAAATTGTAACATTCTTTACATACAAGAAAATAAATTTTTGCGAAGATTGTTAGCAGTCCCGAGTTCAACCCCGGTGTTTAGTGTCCATAAAGAATTAGATGCCCCTTATATACATTATTTTATAGGCACAACAAGCGTAAATGTTTGGCATGGTATCTGGAGCAAAGAAGGCACCAAATTTACCCAGGATATTATTAAAGATTGTATCGCACATGAATATGGAACTAAAATACCGTGGTTACTCTATATCAAAAATTTACTAGATGAATGTGACCAAAATCCTGATTTTAAAAATCCCCATCAAATAGCTAGTCATTGTAAAAAGACCTGAAGAACAAACTACTGGAAAAACGGAAATTGTTTAGGGACCTAAAAGCAGACCAGCAACCGATAACTAAAGCTTACATGGACCGGACGTTTGGCCTTGGAATACCTACATATTTATTACAGGTCACCAATATAAGGCACAGATTTTATTTAACTAGATTGAGGATGGGACTTCTGCACTTTTTAATTGCTTTCCCGATAAAGAGAAGATGGAGTCGAAATCTTCCTAAGTGTCCATGTAATGGTTTTTCACAACAGACAACTTTGCACTTTATGTTATTTTGTGGTTTTTATAAGAATTCTAGGAAATGTTTTTTACGACCGCTGTTTTTAAAGGAGAAACTTTTTTCTTATAAGGTAGCATTTGAGTATATTTGTAGTCTTGCAAATATAAGAATCTGTAATGCAGTGGTGACTTGCATCAAGACGTCAATTATGATACGCAATAATATCTCTCATCTTGAGGCTTTGAGTTATGAGAACGAAGTCTGTAGCCTGAAATGAATTTGCTTATACCTGAAATAGAATGCATTATGAATTAAGAAAATGGACTTTTTTAAATTATTTTTATTTTTGATATTCTTACAAATATCTAATAACTGTTTATTATGTTTAAAGGTTTTAATGGAATTAATTATTTGATATATTGGGTTTTTCTTTTATCTTGAAAAGATGCCTGAAATATTGAAACTTGTGTTTTTCAAGGTGGTATTACGGTTTGTTTTGTGTGGGGTTTCTTTTCTTCATCCTTTTCTCTCTTTTTAATGAATTTGGATATTCCTTTTAGAGTTTGTGATATATGCAGCAATGTATGATGTATTTTAGATTGCTTTTATGGTTTGTGTATTATCTAACCGAATAAAGCTGATTTGATTTGATTTGATTTGACTCATAAATCAACAAAGGCAACATAAAGTTTGCCCTTGTTGATTATCAATGTCTTCCAGTAAATACATGTGAAGCGAAAGACCTGGTATTGCAGTACTAACTTTACTTCTAAAGCCCACCTGAAATTCCAATAGCACTACTTGTTCCTCTATCCACTCTTGAAGATGGGCAAGCACTTGTTTACAAAAACATATTGTACAGCATCTATAAGGCTAGTGGGGCTGTAGTTACCGGATCATTCCGTTGCCCTTTTAAAAAAATTGTGATCATCTCCGCCATTTTATAGGAGGGTGGAATTGCCATACCTAATAAAATGGCATTGGACAAAAGGTAAATGTATGATCCCCAAACTTCCACATTAGCCATGTATAGGTCATTGGGTAACTTATGGGCCTGGAGCTCTTGCTGCCAAAAAGGAGTTCATAGCTGTCATTATTTAATTTAGCCCAAAGTACTGGAATCACTACACTTAGTATATTCCTGCTCCAAGGGTTGATCTGAACCTTCCTGAACTTGGCCACTGCTACCCATGTAGAGGTTACTAAAGTGAGTAACTCAATGATGGTGTTGTACACAGAATTCTAAATTTCTTTTAGTTCCCCTAGTACACACTGCAGCAGTTTTCCAAAAAGCTTTATTATCTTTGGTTGACAGTG
This sequence comes from Calotriton arnoldi, assembly GCA_963921515.1. Classification (NCBI taxonomy): domain Eukaryota; kingdom Metazoa; phylum Chordata; class Amphibia; order Caudata; family Salamandridae; genus Calotriton; species Calotriton arnoldi. The sequence goes on along the minus strand of CAWUFW010002001.1, from coordinate 1,418,609 downwards.
TGTCATGTAGGTTTACCCACAGTGAACTCTCCCATTCTCTTTTTGCCTTCGTCAATTCCCTCCTGTAGAGCAACCTGCACTTCACCAGGGACTCTACAATTAGCCTTGGTTGCTTTTAAGAGCTTAGCTTCCCTGCATGATCTGGTGTACCAAGCCACTTCCTTAAAATCGTTTTTCTCCTCTTGGTAGCTAGAGATCATCTGATCTAAGTGTCAAGCAGATCGTGCTCTTCCTGTAGTGCCTTTATTCTAGTTTAGGAGGCGAGATCAGCCAAGTTCTCTGGAAGTCCCGTCATGCACCTCTTGGAGGACTTGATACAAGCCTTTTTTTTCTCCAAAATGTGTTTATTCAGTTTTTCAAATAAGAAAACAAATACAACATGGCAGCATGTCTCCACATGTTAACAATTACCATAGCATTGAGACGTGGGTGGAGGCAGCAAGTCCCAGCAAACAAATTCCAAAATATATCATCTTATCCAGAGGTAGAGGAAACGAGATTTCACAACTCACCCTCCACACATATCATAGGTCTTGGTAAAGCGGCGAGCGCAAAAACCCCCAAAAAGGTCACAATCCCCTCCCACAGTCAAACAGGAGGGGGTGGGCACCCACGAAGCTCAATCAACTCAGTTCCGGTGTCACATCAGGTGGCATGCGCAGACTCAATTCTCCCTCCCATTTACTGTCACCAGTTGCATCCGTGTCGCTAAGCCCATCACTCCCCATCCGCTCTTCCGCATCATCTCATTGCCCATCACTTCCACCAAGTAAATCTAACATGCTCGACCACAATTCAATATCCCTCTCCGCATGCTCATCAGTACGCACTTTCTTGAGTCTGCATTCCTCTGCCACCGCCCACTCTTGCAGGTCCACTTTCCACCGAAGTAGCGTTGGGGGCATAGAGCTCGCTCAATGTATAGCTATGCGACAATGCGCAAATAGTAGGTCGATCTGAGGAAACATATCACATTTTTTGTCCCTTTTGAGGGATGGAGAACAACCCAAGCAAACAATGTTGCACTGAGAGCTCCACTGCTACTTTCGTCAGCCTGTACATCTCGCCTCGCACTTTCTCCAAGTACGGCCGTAGCTGTGCACAATTTCAAGCCAGGTGGCAGAAGTCCACGGGCGCTACACCACATTGTGAGCAAGCCAACGAGTGCGCAGGAAACGCTCTGTGAAGTCGGGACGGGGTTAGATAGGCCTGATAAAGGAAGTAAAATTGCACTAACTTAAATCGGGCATTACTCGCCACATCACACACCTGTGATCGTGCCCTGCGCCATTCACTGTGTCAGTGGAGCATCCACCACCCTGTCCCACACTTCTCGTCTCACATCGAGCACCGTTACCCTGTCCGCCTTCAATGCGACGTTCAATCTAGAGATGATGCCCATATAGGAGCCCAGATCCAAAATCACCCAAGTACATGGGATCTCCAGGGCTCCTCGGAAAGCTAGGCCATATCCCACGACCTGTGTCGGAAATGCTGGCGTATTGCAGGAACTGTCTATCGTCCACCCTATAATGGGTCCCCATCTCTGCTAATGACATGAAAGTACTGTTGATATACAGATCACCCGCCATCTCACAGCTCCCCACAACCCAGCCTTCAACGTTCATGGACTCATGGATATGCAGGAAGGGCTGCAGCCACCAGATCGGAAGAAGCAGATTATATGGCTCTCTTCTAATGACCCTACGATCCGCCATATCCCACGCTCCCACCACATCCGCCACGCAAAAAGAAGTGTGCAGTGGCAAATCCCTGCCACACATCAGCAACTGAGGGAGCGGTACTGTACCCCCAGACCCCGACATCAATCTCTGCTCCCAGTTAGGTTCAGTATCGCACCACATCGCCGCATACTGTAGAAGACCTGCCAGATAATACAAACACAGATAAGGAAGCCCCAGTCCACCCTCCCCCAGATCCAGCTTTAACACGTCTAATAGCACCCTGCACCTTTTCCCCGCCCATACCAAATCCTTAGTAACTTATCAAGTTGTTTGAACATGGCTATGGGGAGTGTGCAGAAAGGATTCTGCATCATATAGAGGCAGCGGAGGAGGAGAACCATCTTGCAGAGGGCCACCCTGCCCGTGACCGAAAGCGGCAGCGTGGTCCAAAATTGGATGTAACGCTCTAGGCCTTCCAGGATTTTCCCCATGTTTAGAACAAGCTGGAGGCAACTATTATGGGTGATCTGAAGTCCGAGGTATTGAAAACTGTACACTTCCCACGCCATTTCCGCATCAGGAAGCTGCGCCACCTCACTGTCCGCCAATGCTGCCAGAGGGTACAGTACTGTCGTGTGCCTATTGACGTGTAACCCGGATGCCGCCCGAAGTGCCCCAGCAGCCGCATGAGGAATGGGATTGACACCGCTGGATCCTTCAGATACACCAATGTGTTGTCCGCATACAGTGAGACAACATGCTGACGGCCACCAACCAGAACTCCCATAATCCGCCAGACAATCTCTGAGATAGATCGCAAGCTGCTCCATCGCAAGGGCAAACAGCAATGGGGACAGGGGGGCAGCCCTGTCGTGTGCCTCTTTGTATATCAAAGGCCTCAGATACCTCGGCCCCTAATCGCACTCTTGCCATAGGCGAAGTATAAAGCAGGCGTACCCACGACATATATTCGTCTCGCAGGCCCAGGCGCGCCAGTTCTTCCCAGAAGTATGGCCATGTCAAAGTATCAAAGGCCTTTACTGTATTCAATGATGCCAATGCGGCTTCAAAAGCAGATCTGTGTTTCATGCATCACGTGTGATAACCGTGGGAAGTTCATATGTGAACCCCTCCCTGGCATGTAGCCACACTGATCGTCACCCACGAAATGCGTGATAACACTCGCTGTAACGCCAGGACTTTTGCAAGTAATTTCACGTCCACGTTCAGCATGGACAGGGGTCTATAGGACCCTGGATCCACTGGGTCCTTACCCGTTTAGGGGAGCATGAGTATAATTGCTTCTTGCATACGCATTGGCAGTTCACCCCTGTCACGAGCTTCCAAAAGGGTTTCCAGCAATGCCGGCAGCAGAGTGGCGGCATGAGCCTGATAGCACTCAACCGGGAGCCCGTCCGGTCCTGGGAATTTCCCCCTGACCATTTCTCGAAGAACCTTCTTCAGTTCGTCCAGTGTCAGAGCCCCACCCAGACCCTCCGCCTGTGCCGTTATTAAATGCAGCAGTTACACCTGCGTCAGGAAGTCAACAGCTGCAGAAGCCCCTCCTTGTACTGGGGCAGTATATACCAGCCAGGTGAGCTTGCAACGGTCTCACCACTGCGGTCTGGCCCATAGCCATCATACCGTCTGGGGCTCTGAGAGCCAATATTGTGGGAGGAGGTAGTTCCCTCCTGAGCAACCATGCGTCCCGACCTATCCCCCTCCCTATGCAGTTGCTGGCGGTAGCCTTGTCTATCCCAGATCGTTGCCACAGCTCTGTGCACCTCAGTCAATGGCACCTCATCCCCCTCGCGCCCCTGCACTCCTCTCTGCAGTGCAGCAAATCGTAGCTCTTTCTCCCCTAGTTTCCGCTCCAACTTCTTCCTAATGCCATACACTTTTCCCGTACACCCCCCTGAATGACCACCTTCAGTGCCTCCCATTCCGTGCCACGCATGCTGGCTGTACCCCAGTTAGCCTCAAAGAAATCCCCCAGCACCTCCTGCATATCTATGGCCTACTCAGGATTCCCCAAGGACTCAGGCCGAAATATCCATAGTGGAACAGCTGGGCGTCGCCCCCACACCCCGCATTCCAAGAGGAGGGCTGCATAATCGGAGAGGAACCCCACCTGATGCAACACCCCTACAATGTCCAGCACTCCTTCACCTGCAATAAGGAATCTATCCAGCCTGCTATGAGTACCATGTGTTGGGGAGTAACAGGAATATTCCTGCATGAAGGGGTGGAGCTCCCGCCACACATCCACAAACTGCAGTCGATGCAAAACCTCCCACAGCCCAGCCACTGTGTGAGGCTTCGTACCCTGATACTGGGGGTGTCTATCCAATAAGCCGTCCAACACACAGTTGAAATCCCCTGCACATATTATCGGGTCCCCAAGTAGGGCAGCAGGGCATCCCCCAAAGCCCCAACAAATTCACCATCAATATTTTGTGCATACACATTCACTAGGCACACCTCACGCCCATCTAGGGGACCATGCAACAGGATGTTCGCCCCTCAACATCTGCAATCTGCTCCCACAACTGAAAGGGGACTCCCAGCACCACCCAAACGGACACCCCCCAGGCATACGATGAATAGATAGCAGAGTAAAGATGCCCATGCCATTTTGTACCATGTTTTTAGGCGTCTGCCTCCATGAGGTGTGTCTCCTGAGTTTGGTAAAATAAAATATAGGCATATATAGAGATCGTAACCTATACAATTGAATGATTTTCATGATTGCCTCCGTTAGCACATGTATTACATCGCGTTTTCTTATGGTTATTTGAACATTTGAATGCAAATGTTTTGAATCATTCGGTATGAAACATGCTGGGTATAGCACCCTTATTCGATATATGCCTTCGTGAGTGTAGTACCCTTATTTGACATATGACTACATGGGTATAGTACCCTTTCTCCGAGACACGAATTCTTAAATCAAACAGAGGTTTAAAAATACATATACCTCGCTTGTCGGTGTAGTACCTTAATGATAATATACAATTTACAAATACAATTTACACATATGGTATAGTACACACAAAGATTCATGAATCCATCCTCCCATAAATGTAACCAAATGTGTGCATCCCATTAATTGGGTATAGTACCCGAGATTCAATCAAAATCGATACATTTCCTGATCCCTACTGGGTTAAACATGTGGGTGTGACTGCTCTTAACCTTAAGCCAATTAACTAAGTTACCGTCATGTTCGCAGTTACAGTAATCATAAATTTACTCTGCAAAGGAGAGGCGGCTGTTGTAAACAGATCCGAATCCCTGTGCTCTTAGCTTCCTATATGGTGGCTACTCTCCATTGACGGTTGCTCCCTGGTTACCATTCTGTAAGGGAAAACCAAAAAGTTAGCAGTGAACAAGATTAGGACACCTTATTTCAAATTCCATTAAAGAGGACATATCATTTGTCATATATAACTATCTCACACAGTTAGTTGCGATCTCCAATGAAGATAAATCATAAATGACACAAAAAGGTTAAACAATAAATAAAAAGAGTTAAAAATAGATTCTATTGGAGACAAACTCCGGAAACTCATTCTAAAGAGTAAGGTTCTATGGGATCCTCCGCAAACTATAGATGTACATGTAATTCTTCATCATTATTCATCCTATTTGGGAAGATGCTACCAGCCTGCAAAATGAATCTAGATTCCATACTACGTAATGCTTGATTGCGGTTGCCGCCCCTGGGATTCTTCGGGACAGTATCTAGACCAAAGTACTTAGCCCCAGTCCAGTCCCCGTTGTGTGCTTCAAGGAAGTGTTTGGCTGTACTGTAGCTAAAATCCTTATTGGTAATAGCCCTCCAATGTTCTAGGATTCGTTTTTTTACCAGAAAAATTGTTGATCCAATATACCACCTGTCACAAGGGCACGTGATAACATAGACCACAAAATCTGTTAGTTTATGTTCTTGGAAAATACCGTAACCACTGGTTAACTCTATCTGTCCAGTTGGCCAGAGCATCACCCCAGAGCACCTGCTTCTCCCACCAGCCCACCAAAAGATTGGCGAAACTTAGGGCGAAGCAGGTGCCCATCGATGTGCCCTGTACTTGTTTGTACAAAACACTGTTGAACAAAAAGACATTTTCGGTCAGGCATAACTCAATCATTTGTAACAGCATGTGTGTGTTATCTAACAGATGTATACTACGAACAAACTTTGGCACTCAGTCAAAAGACCTTAGAAAGATCATACAGAAAAGATGGGATATTTTAACCGAAGATCCCGTGTTAACTACTAAACTAGGACAGGCACCTTCTGTCACTTACAGAAAAACTCTATCCTTAAAAGATATACTGGTGAAAAGCCATCTGACACCACATAAATCCAACTGGTTGGATAGGGGTGGGGGTTTCCGCAAATGTGGAAAGCGCAAGGTGTGTAGCCATAGCGAAAATGTTAAGGAGATCAAACTTATGAGAACCAAACAGACAGTGGTCTTGTGACAGGTGGTATATTAGATCGATAATTTTTCCGGTAAAAAAACAAATCCTAGAACATTGGAGGGCTATCACCAAAAAGGATTTTAGCTACAGTACAGCCAAACACTTCCATGAGGCACACAACGGGGACTGGACTTGGGCTAAGTACTTTGGTCTAGATACTGTCCCGAAGAATCCCAGGGGCGGCAACCGCAATCAAGCATTGTGTAGGTTGGAATCTAGATTTATTTTGCAGGTTGGTAGCATCTTCCCAAATGGGATGAATAATGATGAAGAATTACATGTACATCTATAGTTTGCTGAGGATCCCATAGAACCTTACTCCTTGGAATGAGTTTCCGGAGTTTGTCTCCAATGGTTCATTGATAGAATATCGACCCCCAAAATATTCCCATACACAAATATCGAGTTATAAATATCGATGTCAAAAATATCGACATCCTATATTTATAATGGTAAGTACAAAAATATCAACAAAAAAAACATCAATGTAAAAAATATAGTTGTACAAAATATCGATTTTAATATGTATAAAAAATTATATGAAATATATTAAATAATAAAATTAACTTTAAAAAGAAAGATTTAATATACATTTTAACAAATATAACAAATACATTTAATTTAAAAAAATTAAACATACGTATATAAAATGTAATATATGTATATATTTACTTTAAAAAACCTATTTATTTTATAATTGTATATATGAAAATTTACAAATGAATATATATACATACACCTATAACAAAATCTAATAAAAAAATTATTTTATAAATTAAAACATTAAACTATTTAAAAGTCTTTAAACTCAAATTTTCCACTTCAGTGAATGCAACAGTAAGGAAAGTGATGGATAGCGGAGGGGTAAAACTTACTATTCCCATTCCAGTGAGTGCAACAGTAGGGAAAGTGATGGATAGCGGAGGGGTAAAAATTACTATTCCCACTCCAGTGAGTGCAACAGTAAGGAAAGTGATGGATAGCGGAGGAGTAAAAATTACTAATACCACTCCAGTGAGTGCAACAGTAGGGAAAGTCTTGGATAGTGGAGGGGTAAAAAATACTATTCTCACTTCAGTGAGTGCAACAGTAGGGAAAGTGTTGGATAGAAGAGGCGTAAAAATTACTATTCCCACTCCAGTGAGTGCAACAGTAGGGAAAGTGTTCGATAGCGGAGGGGTAAAAATTACTATTACCACTCCAGTTAGTGCAACAGCAGGGATAGTGTTGGATAGCGGAGGGGTAAAAATTAATATTCCCACTCCAGTCAGTTCAAAATTAAAAACAAAAAGAATATGACCAACACAAAATATTTTTTTTTAAATGAAAAATATATAAAAATATTTTAAAAATCTAAAATATAGAAACATAATATAATGTTAAATAGATATGACAAATACCTAGAAATATTATATTAAAAAAAATTAAAAATAATTTACGAATAACTATTTTTAATTAAAAATTATTTATAAACAAAAACGTTAATTATTACATAAATGTAATCTTTTTTATTTCCTACCCTATAACACCGCACAATTCACAACACACATCTAAATTTAAAAAATATACCTCCATAATTAACATAATCAATTAAAGAAATATTAATTAAAAAACAAATTACAACACATAAAAATTAATTTACTCCCCAAACGTTACACCTATAAAACCAAAACTCACACACAAAAAAAAAAACAATTACCCTCATTAATTATCAATTGATGAATTAATATTAATGATCAACTAATTATTAATTAAACATAAATTACTTTCCACCCTCTACCCCTATAAACCCCACAACCCACACCTAAAAATCATAACACAATTTCCATAATTAATTTTAAAATAATAAATTAATATCAATTAACAACTACCTAATAATTAAAAGTAAATTACTTCCCACCCTTTACCCCTATAAACCCCACAACTCACTCCTAAAAAATAACACAATTAACATAATTACCAATTAATTAATTAATAATAATTAACCAATTAATAATTACTTAATAATAAATTACTTCCTCAACTAGCACTATAAAATCTAAATTAAATAAATATTAATCAATTTTAAAAAATCATTAATTTATGATAATTAAATTACTTCCTCCCTTTACCCCTATACAACCCGCTCCTAAAAAAATAACACGATTACCATAATTAATTACCAATTAATTAATTAATATTAATTAACAACCAATTAAAAATGTATTAATAATAAATTACTTCCCACAATTAACACTATAAAATCTAAATTAAATAAATATTATTAAATAAAAATAATCATTAATTTATTATAATTAAATTACTTCCCACCCTATTCCCCTATAAACCCACAACCCGCTACGGAACTAAAAATCGCAAAATTTAATTAAAATAAAATTGATAACTACAAAAAATTTAACACATATATTAAAGAAAAAGACAATACTTATACAAAAAAAAGATCACATACATTTAAAATACATGCTAAAATACATAACACTAATTAAAAAACCGATATTTTAAACAACTATATTTTTACAAACGATATTAATGACTTCGATATTTTTAAAAACGATATTTCTAACCTTAAAGTCGATATTCTTGACCACGATATTCTTGCTGTCGATATTTCTGTGCAACGATATTTCCAACTCGATATTTGTCTAAGTCAACATTTCCAACTCGATATTCTGTCTGCATACTTTCTCCAATAGAATCTATTTTTAACTCTTTTTATTTATTGTTTATCCTTTTGTGTCATTTATGATTTATCTTCATTGGAGATAGCAACTAACTGTGTGAGATAGTTATATATGACAAATGATATGCCCTCTTTAATGGAATTTGAAATAAGGTGTCCTGATCTTGCTCACTGCTAACTTTTTGATTTTCCCTTACAGAATGGTAACCAGGGAGCAACCGTCAATGGAGAGCAGTCACCATATAGGAAGCTAAGAGCACGGGGATTCAGATCTGTTTCACAACAGCCGCCTCTCCTTTACAGAGTAAATTTATGAGTACTGTAACTGCGAACATGACGGTAACTTAGTTCATTGGCTTACGGTTAAGAGCAGTCACACCCACATGTTTAACCCAGTAGGGATCAGGAAATGTATCGATTTTGATTGAATGCTCGGGTACTATACCCAATTAATGGGATGCACACATTCAGTTACATTTATGGGAGGATGGATTCATGAATCTCTTTGTGTGTACTATACCATATGTGTAAATTGTATATTATCATTAAGGTACTACACCGACAAGCGAGGTATATGTATTTTTAAACCTCTGTTTGATTTAAGAATTTGTGTCTCGGAGGAAGGGTACTATACCCATGTAGTCATATGTCAAATAAGGGTACTACACCCACGAAGACATATATCGAATAAGGGTGCTATACCCAGCATGTTGCATACCAAATGATTCAAAACATTTGCATTCAAATGTTCAAATAACCATAAGAAAACGCGATGTAATACATGTGATAACGGAGGCAATCATGAAAATCATTCAATTGTATAGGTTGCGATCTCTATATGTGCCTATATATAATTTTACCAAACATGTTGAATGCACATTTTTTGTAAAAACATTGAGTCATATATCGTTGCAAAAACCAAATAATGTAATGACGGTCGGCAACTGCTGTAACCATGCCACTGTTGAAATCTTTCATTTATTTTTATTATTGTTTACAATGCGTCACGTTGGACGCTATGTTTATTTAAAGATGGAAACTCAATGAATGGTCATGTGACCAAGACCCCGAGAGAGGTCGAAACGCATCGTCTTTGTGCCCAATAAACTGAAGTGAAGTACATCCGCAGTGGCTCGTTTTTCTTACCGGGAACTTGGTGAGAATTGAATGTGTGTATATATATATATATATATTTGGGTTTCTAGTTTATGCTTATATTATTTTTGGGGTTATAATATAATTTCTGTTAAATATTTTGGGGTGAAAAGCTAATGTAATATATTTTGTTTAATTTAAGTATGTGTATAGAACGTTTTTGTTTTATTTTAAGCAATTGCTTTATGTTAAAGTGTTTTAAAATATATTTATGAGTGAATATTTAGTTATTTTGGCCATATTATTGTTATTGATATTGTGTGTTTCGAAATTTTTGACATATTATATTTTATTTAAAGGTAACAATATTTTTGTATCCAAGATTGTTGTTTTTGATAGAGTTAAAAATTGATATTTTTAACAATATTTTTGTTCTTGATATTTGTGTCTTTACTAGTTAAGTATAAGATGTCAAAATTTTTGTGATCGATATTTAATTTCCGACGCTTTTGTGATTCGATATTGTATGCATCGATAATATGTCAGTGATCCGCTAATATGTGCAGACACAATTGAAAGTTACAGATAGTATCAGGTGTGATTTATGATATGATGGCTTTAACACCCTTAAAAGACTATGAGTGGTTGTTTTGGGTACCATCTTAGGGTTATCCTGGTCATGGTCAATCACAAGGAGTGGACTGGACTGCAACATATGAAAGCAAACAAAAAAGAAAGATTGGCAACTAAGAGCTTCATTATGTTTGGCCATTGACAGAGCTTTAGGTATCTCACCAGATTACTGATTTTCAAAATGAATCACACATGATGTACGTACATAGAGGGACGTTTGTTCAGCAGGCTTTATCCACTGGTCTGTTAAATTGTCATTCACCTTGTGGTTGCACCCACCTCGGCAAATACATCAGTAGGCGCGTGTCAGTCCATTTTTCCAATGGTTTCTCTGCATTCTGAGTGACTGTACAAAGACGTGCACATTGTTCACACTCACCTAAAAATAGTTTATTTCTCCTGAGTAATAAATCTTATTCACATTGTGTTTCATTTTATTTATTTTTTACATTACCTTCAAATACCAGCCATCTATTTTGCCTGCACATATGTTGCCCAGTTAGATGATTTATTTTCCATCTTCTTTTTAAAACTGCTGTTATAAAGTTTAAGTGACATGGTAACATCATAATTGCATGCCATTTGCGCGCTTGATTATTTTCTCCTTCACAAATAAAAATAATAACATTCATGACACAACTTAAAGGTTTGTTGTTTAAAAAGCATCACTAGTGACATGGCTACATTTGGGTGACTGTTTTTAATTTTTTTTTGTTAGGCACATGCTTGCAGTAACAAATAAAAAGTAAGCATTGCACCAGCTTGCCAAGGTCGGCCTATTTGCTTTGCCTGGGCTTGTTTATAGTTTGCCACTGCCCAGGTTGCAGCCCATCTGCCAGATCTAGTTTGCTGCTGGTTCGGTGGCTTGATTTTGCTGAAACTGCTACTGCTGCCATAGTGGAAGCAATTCGCACAATTCCAGGTGGTCCACTATGCAATGGTGACATGGCGGGCCAGTTGCCATATTTGTTTGTTTTCAGAAGTCACAACCCCTAATGTGGAGGTTTGTTTTTGAAAACAAATAAAACAGTGCGCCTCTAATGCAATTGAGAGTTTTCTGCCAGCGTTTGGGGGACATTGTTTCTTTTGTTCTGTCCGGTACCAACCAGCTGTGCATGGATGTTGCAGGCAGGAACAAAAGATAGTTGACATGACATTGGGGAGCTGTTAAAAAATTCCGGCCTTCCAGTGTCATGTCGGTTGGTTGTCCACTGTGAATGAGAGGGTATTTCTGACACTGGTGAGATCTGTAGTTCCGCTGTAATAAACGCAGCCCTTTCCCTGCCTATAAATGAAGCAAAGGAAGCGAGGAGTTGGCCAAAGAGGCATCTGCTGATTTTTGTAGATGTCCTGTCCATGTCAGCCTCTAAACAAGGCCCAAACTGAGGACGTTTTGGACTTTGCATGCAGTCCTGGGGCCAGATTTACCACTTCACGCAGTGTAGTAGCCGCAAATGCTGCACTGCATTAAAAGGAGAGAGGAGGAGAGTGCCATATTTACAGAAATGTGGCACGCTCCTCCCCTTCCTCTAGCGCCGGCGCTGAAATCAGCTGCTGTGCGCCACAGAGACGCCTTTGCCTCATAGTGCACGGGTGTCTCCGTGAGTCTAACATAGGTTTTGTACTGGAAGGGTACCTACCCAGTCCAAAATACTATGCATAGACTGACTTTAACCCTTTTCCCTCTTTATATGTGTGCTGTAAAGTGTAGCACAAGTACAAAGTCGGAAAAGGAAGGAGAAATGAAAGCATTTCTCCTTCATTGCACCTACTTCTAAAGGGCACAGTTTTCTGACGCTGAACCCTGTCTACTTTATTTAGTAAATAGGATTTAGCATCAGAAACCTTGGGTGGTTGCATGGGGACGCCCATGTTCCACCCATGGTACGCACCCTTGGCGCTAAGTAATGCAAAGCAGTGCTATGCGCTGCTTTGCGTTACTTTCACGTTATTTCCAAGGCTAAACAAGTTTAGCGCTGGAAAGCAAATCAGAAAGAAAGATTTTGTGTCGATTTGTGTCAGTTTTGTGATGCAAACACAGCATAAAATCTTAGTAAATCTGCCCCCTGGTGTTTAGGATGTCGTCCACAAAGTCTGTTCATGCAGGGACATGGAACAGGTTTTCATGATGCTGCTAGTTAAAGGACCTAGGCCTCTTTTCCAGTTCTCGCTCTTTTGAAATTTGCACTCTCCCTAGCTAGTGGTGACTTAAACCTTTGCAACAATACAAAAGTAGGTAGCAGCAGGTTTTGCCTTAAAAATATCGCTAAGCGATGGTCGCCCTACACAGTATTGCTTTAAATGAGACCAGTTAATTGTCAAGACCATTTACTTCCACCAGGTTGGATCTTCAATTCGTTCAGATTTTGAAGGGAACCCATTTGAACCATTGCACTATGTTCTCCCGAGGTTAACATTGACTACCTTTTTGACTGCTGTCCAATCATTGAGCGTTGAGGTCTTGCAGGCTTTATAGACTGATTCATCAAGGAAATCATCTTTCCATGTACTTCCAGTTTCTTCATCCATCCATCTAAATTGGAAGAAAGGAGGCCTGCACAGTTCACACTCAAAGCAGTGGCAAAGAAGTACACTGTAACCAGGGTGGCTGTTTCTCATTGGACAGTATCCTGCACAACGATGTGTAATGAGCTGAAGGAGAGCCCCTGGAATGCATGGGGATGGATTCCACCAGTGGGAGATCTGTACGTCTGGCTCTTTAAGAAACGTGCCAGCCTTGGATATTTGTTCAGTCACTATGCGGCATAGCTCCACATATTTATGAAACATTACTGCCTAGATGGTGACGTGACATGGCATGCAGTTCTGCTATATTTTTTACTGTGACTCTTGCGGTCTTCTTCCTCAGATCCTTTCACCTGCGTGGGACCCCTTTTTGAGGTCCTGGCTGGCATAAGTAAGGTACATTTGGTTGTAAACTTATGCTAAACCTCAAGAGTTAAATCGCAGGACGCTGGTTAGAGCTGTTGCCCTTCCTTGCATTCTAGAACATAAATACATTGGTAAAGCTGGGGTGTTTCCCAGGCCTGGATACCAGCTACTTCCTACTTGCCTACTAACTACAGCGCAAAGAGATGTGGTGAAGAAGAGAGGTGTGCACTGCCGAGAATTATAGCTTGAGTTCTCAATGAGGTCGACTAGGCACTTGTCCAGTGGTAAACCTAAAAGTGGTTATTAGTAGGATCTCTGTTTACTCTGAGGAACACAGTCAACAGAAACCTTTTGGCGAACACCTCCGCAGTCATTCTTTCAAACAGGACATAGACTGACAAGACGAAAAACACGCAGAGGCTTAGATGAGTGAACCCACTGCACATTTATTTGTATATTATAAATATATTTTCTATATTTCCCATGTTCCCCATGCCATAGATTAATAAAAGTTATACAAAACAGAACCAGACCAGAAGAAAATAATGTATAAAGAACCCAGTGTTAGACTTCTGCCATCTTGAACCATGAGATAAGGCAATAGAAGGTGAGCAGTGCTGTGGCAAGAGTATAAGAGTATCACGGTTTTATTATTTATTAAACATGTTTCTGGAATAAAGAGATAAGGAGTGTGCTTCTCTTTCCTCAGCAGCATAGACTCTTTTGATTGGCTTAGCTCTGCTAAAATAGTAGACTGCTACTTCTGGGAGCCTGCTTTGCATGCCCTGTCCTCTTAAGGCATTCTGGGTTATGGAATGCCTATTATGCACAATATGTCCGTTAAAAGGGCTTTTTTTTTTACCTAATACCAATGTGTTATTTTCTAATTAAGGTAAGCACAAAGGGAAACAGAGTTTACAACGCTGTCTCCACAACGCGGTACCATTACAACGCGGTCGTTACACGACCGCGTTGTTACCACGCATACCATTACATCGCAAGTTGTTTCAATGACCTGCTGTAGGGGGCGCACTGGTATTGGATTTAAAATCCAACACCTTCCCTGCTATTGGGCAAACTGAAGTAGGAATAGTAAATAATACTATTCCTAAGTCCAGCGCGCCCCCTACAGCAAGTCGTTGTAATGACTTGCGATGTAATGGTATGCGTTCTAACAACGCGGTCGTTGTAACGACCGCGTTGTAATGGCATGCGATGTATTCGCATGTGGTGTAAACAGCCATATTCAAGCACAAATGTCTGTTTCTTTAGCCTAGCACTAAGGCAATTTCTTTTGGAAGCTCACTAGAGTTTAGTTGGGGTACCGCTCCTCTAGCACCCCATGTCTGCTTCCAAGTGCATACTGAAGGGGGATTAAGTCGGAACTCACAGTACGTAGTGCGAGGTGCAACTGATGAAACCTCATTCATTGCCACTGCGTTCACGCAGGAGGTCCGTTCTACCCAATACTCTTAATGGCGGCAGGGAGTGAGCATATAATGCTCATGCGCGATTAAAGGCTGCGATCAGTATGAAATAAATGGCGCGTCAGGAGTCTGTTCTTGTCTCCACCCTTACAACTTAGTCATAGAGGAGGCTGTGCTTTCTCTCATTTGGCCCCCCAAGATGTGGAATTCCCTAACCTCCTCTTTGAGAAGCACACAGCACGCTTACTTTAAGGGGAAAAAAACTTAAAACACTGCTCTTTCAAACCATCCAAGACCGGCCCAATGCTTTTTAGCGCCAGCAACTATGCAAGAACTTGCATGCTAATCAGAGACACATTGGCGACGTGGTCCTCTCGCTTCAGGCTGGGATGCCGCAACTTGTGTGGGGTTGTACTTCCTGGAGTTTAGCTGCGGTCTTGGTTACTTCCTTACATCGCATTACAATAGTCAGGATGAAGAATCAAAGGATGGATAGTTTTGTCCTGTCACAAGCAAGCCTGACTGATACACATGGAACCGCCCTGGGAACCAGAAAGTTTCTTTCTAATCACTAACCCGTGAATTCTATGACAGGCATGACCGCTTGTCGTGGCGGACTATCGACATCTCCCTAGTGCAATCACTGCCCACTGTTGACGTGTCCAGGACTGAACACATTGCGGCCCACATGTCCAACAGTAGACCCGGTCACAGAGGGAAGGGGTTGGTGGGTTTTATTACAAATCATTTTGAAAGACTGATTTAGGAGATTAGGAAATCGGGACAGTGACTAAGATGTTTCTCAAGTCTGTGGCAGGTAAAAAGAAGAGCTTAACAGTGTGGAGGCTGGAGACTGAATACAGGTACTGAATAACTCCCTACAAACTACACACAAGACAGTAAAAAGTTGCTTGCACTATCATTACCTCACATCACTCATGCTGGCTGTACAGCCATTTATTTCCTTTTGGGAGGGCGTTATTCCATAAACACACTGGTCAGTCGAAAATTTAGATTTCCCAAGGTTAGTGACTCTCCATGCAAGTAGACCATGAAATCTCCCAATTTTACAACAGACCAGCACTTCCTCTACCTAGTATTACCTCGTGTGGAAGAGGTGTGGCGCAGCGGCCAGCGCGGCTGACTCCGGAACACCGGGGCTCACGGTTCGATACCCGGCGCCGGTGGCAGGTTAGCTCAGCACCATGTGACTCTGGGCAATAGGTCGTTTAATCTTCCCGCCGGCCCCCAGCGCCTTGACACCCTTAGGGGTAATTGTTCGCGCTTTGCAAATACTGGTATTTCATTTCATTTTAGTATGATGTATAGCGTAACTTTACTGGGTATAGGCTATCAAATACAGTTTAATTTTTAACAGATGGCCACAAGAGGAAATCAGCCATCGGATTTTACTCATACTCTTCCTCCGTTATCACACCTCTTCAGTAACCCTTATGAAGTTGTACTGTGTGATCAAAGCACCAGCAGAGTATGTAAACAAAATGCCAAGCTAGTGGATGTCGTTTTGTCACCTAGCATATACAACCATCTTCTTATATTCTGGATGGTATTACTGCTGCAAGGTATTAGACAACATTAGTCTATAGAAGAATCATAGTACAGCACCACAGATCACACTATGCCCAAGGTAAGTCGGAAACACACTTTTGGATCACCTCCTGAAGTGTAACAATATGGTATCCCTGTTGTGTTGATTGCTTTAGGTTTTGACTTTTTAATTAAAATTCAGTGCATAGAATTCTGAACTCGCCATTTTATCTGGAGTTGTTCACTGATTGTCTAAGCATGTCTCACACAAGAGCAGCTACACCGAGCTCCCCGCAGCGTTCCCTTGAAGCAGTGACAATAGGTTCAGCATGTTTTCCTAGGCAAGTATTTTCTTGCAAAGATAGCTTGCGGAATGGCTCGACATTTCTGAAACATTTCAGGATCTGCTGTAGATGTAGTTCGAAGAAGGATTTCTGCAGTTTTGATGGCCATCAACTACTTGGTGTATGCCAGTTGGTGCAGTTCGAGCACTGACAATTTTGTCCTGGTTTGTTGCATTAAGCACAGTGCTGAAATTGTGTTCCACATTTGAGAGCTAGAGGACGCTGAGAGCGGAATGTGCTGATATTAGCAGTTTGTATGTTTCTACCCACCTTTGACGTTAAATGAATAGCACATGCTGCTTTTGCATTTTTTTTCCCAATGAATGCAACAGAGAGACATCAACTACTTTACTCTTTGACAAGGAAGCTGCTGCAAAACTTTGAAAAAACCTCCTTCTGGTTTGCTTGAAAACCTTTCATAAGTTTTGTTTTTGTAAGGCAGAAAATAGTTCATGTTAAACCTATAGCTGAAAAACACCTTTGTTTACCCAGGACTGCACTCCAGCATAGCACACACAGGTTTCCAAAAGGGGATGCCCTTTGACATTTTTATTTATTTTTGGACCACTGCCTTCTCCAGTGTGCTCGGTATTCTCCTAGTGGGTGGCAGATTATCTGAGGTTAAGGTATTATAGCAGTGTGGTAGAAACACATATGTATTGGACGAACTGTGCAAGCTTTCATACCAGCCAAAATAGGCATTCATTGATAGCTTTGTCTAACTGGAACATTTGGCTGCTTTGAGTCAGTAGTCTTCATTTTTTATCTCTATGAGGCCTTTTGAATTTTCTGTCACCTGAAAAAGTCTTTTACCTATTTCTTTCCAGACACCAAGAGAGCAAACTCTTGGATGCTTATCTCCTTGTTGAGGTAACTGTCATATTGCTGCCTAGAGATTCTTCCTCTTTTCAGGGCATCATCAATGTTGAACTGCTTGCCTGATTTCCTGTCATGGATCACAGATGACTCCCCACTTGGCCCTTTAATTGTGATTTCCTCCCAGTCGCACTCCTGATTTTGCAAATTGACAAACATTTTCCAGTCAATAAGGCCAAGCTTGTGGGCTTCTTCGGGGGACATTTCTCTTCCAGTGTCTGGATCAATGACCACAATAGAGCGGCGAAGGTGGTTCTCTCGCTGTTCCCTCTTGATTGCCAAAGTTTCCAGACGTTTCTGCAGTGCCTCTATTTCAACGTCTTTGTCCCGGGATATTTTCTTAAGGCCTTCCAGTTCTTTAGCCAATGACTGGAATCTGGAGTCAAGATCAACTCCTCTGTCCACTTGAGTCATGTTTCTCAGATCTCGAGCCTCAATCACACTGATCTCGATCTCTGATTGCAGGTGTCTAATCTCCAACTGTAGGCTTTGCTTCTCCATCTGTAGTTTGTGGGTTTCTTCCCGTAGATGATCCAGTTCCTTATTAATTTTGGAGTTGTTGAATTCCAGTTCAGAGAACTGTGCTTTCAGCTTGTCCACATTCACATCCAGTTCCCTCTTATGCTTGCTTTCATCCTCTAGACTTGTTTTCAACCTCTGAATTTCTTGTTCTGTCTCTGCATCCCTTTCAACTTCCACTTTTTCTGTGAAGACCAATCTCTCTTTAACCTCTGTTTTCTCCAGGGAGATGAGCTTCTTACGTAAAGCTTCTACATCAGTTTCCAGCATTTGCCTTTGATGTTTCTCTTCTTCCAGCTGGAGCTTAAGGAGGTTGTGCTCCTTCTCCTGCTGTGGGTCCTGCTGGAGAACCACCTTCTGCTTTAAGGTCACTTTTTCCTTTGTATCTATCTCCCTCTGTTCCAAATCATTGAGTCTGAGTCTGAGTCTTTGAATTTCCAGTTCTGCTTCTCGACGAGCCTGCCTCTCCCTCTCCAGTTCCTCCAGTTGTCGCTCCAGTTCAGATTTACGCCTCTGCAGCTTGCGTAGTTCATCTTGCAATAAATCTACCTGTTTCAGCTCATTCTCAATACTCTGGGAGTAGGAATTGACTTCTGCTTTCAGTGCTGGATCCTCCTCCAGCTTCACCACTTCTTGCTGAATCACTTTCTCTTTCACCTGAGAAAGCTCCCTCTCCTTCTGTCTGATCTTCTCTTCCTGGGACATCCTTTCCTTCTCCAGGTCCATGCGCTTCTTTTGTTCCACAGACAGTTGAGCCTTCAAGGATTCCACCTCATCTTTGGTCTTTGGGTCTTCACGGTACTGCAACACCTCCTGCACAACCTCCTTCACCTGGACTTGGGGTTTGGTTTCTTTCCAAGTTTGAATTTCCTGCTTCAGTTGGGCTATTTCTAGGTCTGAACGTTCAATCATGCGAGTTTTGTCCACAATTTCCTCCCTAAGTTTCTCCAGCTCCTTCTGCACTTCTGGGTCTGTTTTATGTGTAATGACTTCCTTTATGATTTCTTTGACCTCCACTTGAGTCCCCCTTTTTTTCAATGTCGTTAGCTCAGTCTTAAGTGCATTCACTTGATCCTCAGAGCTGCGATACTTTCGCTCTTGTTCTAGCAGTTCCAGGTGCAGGTTAGCCACTTCACTTTCTGCTTTTGGGTCTGGGCGAACAATCTCTCGCACCTTTTCCTGGATAACTACCTTGGAATTCTCTTCCTCCAGTATCTGGATCTTTCGGATGAGCTCATTTTTCTCTCTCAGGGTGATGCGCACATTTGAATTCAACTCCTCATATTGCCGTCGGAGATCAGCCACTTCCCTCTCAGACGCCTGGTCTCTTTCAACTTTCAGAACTTCCTTGACAGTTATTTTCCCCTCAGCCATGGCCCGTTCCTTCTCTAGGCGCTTAAGCTTCTCCTGCAGCAGACTGAGTTCCTCCTCTTGCTTCTGCCTGAGCTCGCTCTCCATCTTCATGCTTTCCTGTAGCATCTTGAACTCTGTGGCCAGCTGCGGGTCATTCTGAAGTTTCACCACCTCCTTCTCTGTGATCTTCTCCTGTTCCCTATTCTTCTCGTTGGACAGCACAGTAATACGTTGTCTCAGCAGCACCAGCTCATTCTCCCTGGCTGCCTTCTGCCTCTTGAGCTCCTCCAGCTCCTCTCGCAGCTTTAGGTATTCCTCTTGCTGGTTCTTGTCCTTCTCTATTCGAGTAACTTCCTTGACCACATACTCTTGGCCACCTTCCTTCTGCTCATGCTCCAGAGCCCGGATTTTCACTTTGAGGGCCTCTAACTCACTTTGTAGAGACATATTTTTTCTCTGCTCCTCCGCTACCTTCTCCTGAATTTTGTAGTATTCATCCTCCAACTGAGGATCTGGGACTTTTTTCACCAGCTCTTTCTTCACAACAGTTTCCTGAGGCTTCTGGTTTTGCAGTAGGAGAATTTCATTCTGGGTGGTCTTGATCTCATTCTCCAGCTGGTTTCGGCGCTGGATTTCATCCTCCAGCATCTTCTCAATTTTCCATGTTTCTTCTGCAGGTCTTTCTGACCGGATGGTCTGAGCGGAAGACAACATAATTTCTTCTTCAGGTTGCTGTAATATAAAACAAAAGTGAAATACATTTTTAGGAAGTTATGTCACTACAAGTGTAATAAGTGAATTTTGGCTATGTTTTGCTCTTCCCTTTAAGTCAACCTAAACTTAAAGGGAAACTCTGATCCCAACATGCAGTGTATCTGGTGTAAGTATTTGTTTTCTTAGAGTGTTGTAGAATGCAGTTTCTAAATCCTAAGCTTTAGATTTACAGCAGATGCTTTGATTGAATTATGAAAGCACTGTTGTTGCAGCAATCTAGACTACTCACCTGCCGGAGAAGAGACTGTGCAAACTCTAGATTTTGCATCCTCTGCTTATTCACTGCATTCACCTCGGTGAACCTTCCAGCCAAGGCAATCTCCTGTAACATAGAAGACAGAGAGGTATGGGTTAAGGTACAGAAACATCTTCCTATAATGTTAGACATATGCTCTGAAACAGTTCCAAGCAGCACAGCCCTGCTGTTTAGTGGGATGGGAAGTTCTGCATATTAAGGATAGCAGAGATCAGTAATGAGCGTAGATCATGACAAAGCAGAAGACGAGCTGAGTGACATCCCAGATCTGTTCCTAGGAGTCTCAAGGCTGTGTTTCAAAGTTTTGAAGAACTGCTCTTTCTTGTTTTGCTTTAACTCCAGGAGAGGACTGGCCTTTCTTTCTTATCTAATTTTTAAAAGCTGCATAGACATTATGCTTTATCTGAATACTGTCTTTATTACTTACTTAATGAGATCCTGGACATAAACAAGGGTCACCTTAAGAAAAGTACTTGGTCTCATTAGTACTGCTCAAATCATAGCTACAAGCACCGGTAGACACTGTTCTCAAAAGTGTTTTAACTCAGAGATAGAATTCAGGAACATTTAACTTTAATTCAATCACCTCTTCTTTCACTTTGGCAGCAGGGGACTGAATCTTGGGTCTCTTCGGGCTGAGGCCATTCCGTCGGTTTTCCAGATCCATTATGGACCGTAGCTTTTCAGCTTCAAACTCATAGTCCTGAAAGAAAGAAGGCAGTGAACACAACAGTAAGGAAAACCATGTTCCCCACTGATTCAGTAATGAGGAGTTTCGGATTGAGGGCAAGTACCTCACATGGCTCTTTCAGTGCATCCCAATTTTGACATGTAGCTACAGCTAATTCCATTGGTGGCACCCGCACATTCGGCCAAAGCACCTCAAACCAGACTTCTGGGATCCAGTATCAAGCTCCCCCACACATAGCTCGTTCACTGTGTCTTATTTATGTCCTGCACAATGTTCTGCTATTTCAGTACTGAAATCTCTATAATTGCTTAGTTGGTGCACCCCAGTTATTACCCCTAGCACTGCCTGCTATTTCAGTTTTGAGATTTTACCCTGCTTTGCACCGGCACCTGAATCCTTACCTACAGACCCCTTACTATTTATTCTACTGGTAACTACATATATAAATGGTGACGGCACACCTCAATCCTAGGTCGCAGCACCCGCTGCATATTCCAATACTAAGACCCACTCCGAGTGCCGAGAATGCCCCTCATGCCTGACCTGAAGCTCCTTTGCTTCGCGACACGGGCCCTCAAAGAGCTTCATCCATGTTACTCAAACCGGATCATTTAACACTGTGGTTTCTTTACAAAGTTCTGTCAAGGCACTAGTTAGGTGACCTGTTGCCTCTCCAATTCTGGTGCATAGGTCTTTCAATGCACCTGAAGTCTGACCAGGAGTATTTAAAGAATTTTAAGTACTAGAGCCATCTCAAGTCTTGAATAAAGAGGTTTTTCATGACAGTGTGTAGATGTCAATACGTGGATCAAAGACAAAATTCAATTACCACTGTGTTTAGTATTTAGAACAAGGGCTAGCATTTCTAACCAGTCATATTAATCGCCTACCTCCAGTGATGGCTGTTAGCCATGCTCTGAAGAAAGCCCTGTGCCCTATAGTTTCTGATGTATATGCTCACCTTCACCGCCTGCTGGTACTGCTGGGCATTGTTGGACACTTTTTTAAGGTCTTGTTCTCGAGCTGAAATTTCACTCAGCAGTAGCTGCAGAAAACACAGAATAGCATTTGCATGACTTTTCTAGAGAGAAACACTTGCAGCAACATTTTCATAGGTAGTATTGTAGTTACGCACGAAGTGCGTGAGTCTGAAAATTGTGTCTTTTATTTTAATCAAAGTGTTATTTTGTGGGGCTGTCTATCATAGGCATGGCTCAATTGACTCAATATGTTGACGATTCGAACCTCCACATTTCATACCAGATGTCAAAATGTTTATTTTATGCCACTTGGTTCAAAAAAAGAAGTGTAACATGAAATAAAACACACATTCAGTAGCCCAAACGGAGAGCAAAGCATACTCATGCCCACATCACACTACACACGCAGCATACTTTTCTCTACACCCAGTTCCATATTTGTACGCATGGTCACAGCCAGCCTCCAGTCTCATTCATATCTCATAGTGGATGATTCAAAATTTCTCGAACGATGTCTTGGACATACATTTTTTATTTGAAAATAGCAGAGGAAAGAACATTAAATGCATTCACCCAAGAGACCCATATCGGGGTTAGGTTCCTCTATGACTGCAAAGTTTGACAAAGCCTTGAAAAAAGCAAGAGGAATACTTGTTGCAATAGACAGTGGTTCAGCCAGCTATTTTCTTTACCCTACCTGATGATTGTGCACTTCTCTGGACTCCAGGTAATCAAAAGAATGAGACAGTGAAACACCTGCTACCAAGAAGATGCAAGATCTGCACCAGGTTGTTTATAAAGCGAGGTATGAGAACTCAAACGTATTTAGTCTGCAACACAGAGGGGAAATAACTCAACTTAATCAACTGAGTTAAGGAAGATTCACTGGAAACGAGGCTCCACTGTATATATCATGGGGAACTGTTGTACAGTAGAGCAGACCACATGGAAGGACAGGGAAGGGACGAAAGGGAAGGAAAAAAGGAGAGGAGGGAGATATAGAAGACAAGAGTGGTGATAAGAGAGGTGAGGGGCAGAAGTAAAACCAAAGGAAGGAGCGAAACAAAGCACCATAAAACTGGTGTGACTGTAAAGATGGAAAGAAAGAAGGGGATCAGGACAGTGAACGAGAGACAAGGATGACAGCAAGAGAAAGTGACAGAAAAAGAGCAAGTACAAGAAGAAATTGATTTAGGGATCCATTCTTGCAAAATTACTAATGACTACAATAGGCTTTGGGGGCAGCCGACCGTAGCAAGGTGTGCCCTCCGGGGATATTGGGAGAATGGATCAACGCAGGGTACTTATGGGCTATAATTTTCAAATTTGAAGCTCAATATTTAAACAGCCATTTTAAGGTAACAGTCACCATTTTGGGAAGGTGACACAGTGGCCGGAGCGTAGAGAGTAAAATTCCGACTTGAGGTGCATTACATATTAATTAGGTTTCATCACGGACATGGAAGATGCACGTGTGAGAGAAGCCATGCGACTGCTAGCAGCGGCAGGTTGCATTGATCTCCGAGTACCCAACGTGCGTGTGTGTCGCAGCCCAACAGGCGTGTCTGGTAGCAAGCGGAGTGGCTTCAGCGGTCCTGGCATGTTCACCACCATACAGTTTCCAGGCGCATGCGATGTGGGCAAAGATAGGCACCAGGGGCCACTCAAGAGGCAGGAGTGTGGCCCCCGTGTCTGCGCAAGGTGTGCGCGAAACACCCAGTAGAATTGCAGATCGGGGGGAGTGGCCATGATTTGGCAGTCGTATGGGCAGGTCTTTGGGCCCCGGGCCAGTAAAACAGAGGGCAGCGAATGTTGGAGGCGCTGAGAGGGCTGGGGTGAGCAGGGGAGATACATAGAGCACCAGTGGGACACTGGGGTGGGGAGGGCTCTGGGAGAGCAGCAGGTGAAGCTCTGGGGGTCAGCGGAGGGACAGCTGGGTGACAAGGTGGGCAATCAATGCGGGCGAAGTGGTTTAGGGGCAGCCACAGTAGATTTTTCAGTGGCAGTGGCGGGAGGGAGAAACGGGGATGGGCAGGAGCATGAACAGAGCTACCAGGAAGATGGGGGCTGGACAGTGAGGGAATGGTCGTGAAGCAGTAGCCCCCGGTGTCATTGGCACTGGGAGGGTGGTTGGAGAAGGCACCCTTGGGGCTGAGGTCATGTGGTCAGAAGAGAGGGAGTGGGGGCACTGGGCACACCTAGTCCACCCCTGCTGCAAGGCGGGAGGTGCACCAGACAGAATGCGGGCGACGGTAAGGACCACGTGGTGGGCCCCACGACGGCCTTGCCTTGGTGGCAGCAATGTTGGAGTGGAGCGACAAGGAGGAGCAGGACGACGGGGAAGGGGGTAAGTGGTGCGAGGGTAGGCCTCTTCGGGGACTGGATGTCAAGCCATCCCAGAAGATATATTGAGTAGGGATAAGGAGTGGGGCACAGCTTCGGCTCAGCAGGGGCGACATTCTGTGATGACGGGAAGGGCCAGGGCAGAGGCAAGCTCCACAGCGGTGCAGCAGGACGTCGATGAGGTCGCAGGGCGAAATGGACAGGGCACTAGGGAGCGCTGGTTTTGGGTGCCTGAACAGGGTGACGACCAAGCAGGTAGGGATATTGACCCTGGCATGCCAGACTTCGCCTTTTTATTGATGGCTGATCATCACAGCAGTCAGGCGGACTCTGGAGAGCTTGATGCGGCTCAATGGCCCCAAGCAGAAGAGAAGGCAAGGTATAGTATGGACGTGCAGCAACCTGGACAGGTCAGTACAGCGCCCGAAGCAGATGGGAGCCGAGCAACAGCAGGTGGGGGCACAGCCAGGAGGGTGTATTACGGCCTTCTGGCAACCATCGGCAAGTGCAGTGGTGCTTACAAAAAATGTAGACAGTGGTGCAGATACGCAAGTGGTTATGCCCGCAGGGCTGTGGGATTTTGGTGAGGCTCCTCCTCAGTTGGATTACGATGAGTGGAGCCGGGAGGAAGATGTAGTGGTGGATGACAATGCCCCTGTGGAGGAGGAACACAGGTGGTGGCAAAGCGGTGCTTGCGGGGGGGAACAGATAATGTGGTTGTCCCTAGTGTTTTACAGGAGTGCCATGACTAACGAAGAGCACGACACACAGCAGTTGGTGGTGGTGCCCCCTCGAAACTGGTTAGGTGACTGGATCCAGAACGGTTCAATACCAGGGTAGTAGTTACACATTTGCAAGCTAAAGATGTAAGGGGGTCAGGAATCTTAGGGGTAGGAGGTAAGCGACCATAGGTGAATTATTTTACAGTGAGGTTTAGTTTTGTAAAGCGAAGGCCTAGGTTGTATGTTGTGATGTGCAGCTGTCTTCAATAAGGTGGCCTTTTTCACGCAATAAAGCAAGTATGTGGTCTGTGCTGGTCCCCTTTTGCCCAGTGGGGTTTGGGGGGCAGCCGACTGTAGGGAGGTGTGCCCCCCCGGGGATATTCGGAGAATGGATCAGCCCAAGCTACTTATGGGCTATATTTCGGAAACAATTTTCTAGTTTGCAGGCCGATATATAAACAGCCATTTTAAGGTAACAGTCACCATTTTGGGAAGGTGACATGGTGGCAGTTGCGTAGAGAGTAAACATGTCCCCTACCTTCTGTCCCTGATTCCATTGGGGTATCCCATGCATGTTGTTTTTTCTGATCATAGGCTGTCTTTTCATTTATCACAGGTGTGCAGGGTTGGGGTCTTGTTATCTCGTTGTCGCTTAGAGCAGGTGCAAGGCAGTTGGCAGTTAAGTTGGCATGGTTCTAGATTAAGATTATTGTTGTGAACAAAGGTGAATCAGGACAATGGGGGGTGGCAATAAAATTACATGTGGATGAAGCAAGAAATTAAAAGCTAAGATTTAGGATACTTAGTTAGATGTTAATAGATGTAGGTTAAAGTGTTAAAGGAGTTAAAGGTCACCAGTTCAATACCAGGGTAGGAGTTACACATTTGCAAGATAAAGATGTAAGGGGGGTGGGAATCTTAGGGGGGGTAAGTGACCGTAGGTGACAGTGAGGTTTAGTTTTGTAAGGCGAAGGCCTACGTTTATGTAGTGATGCGCACCTTTCTTCAATAAAGCGACCTTATTCACACCATAAAGTGAGTATGTGGTCTGTGCTGCTCCCCTTTCGCCCAAATAATGATATAATTGAATCTCTTGAGAAAGCCCGACCAGCAAGGATTAGCTTCGGCATTCATGTAGATGTCCTGATAAAAGTGGCAAGTTTCACTTGTCCATGAGGTCAGCTATGCTGTCTAATTGTCCCATGCTTAGGGTGTCTCTCCTCTGGTAGGTCAATCTGATATCTTAAATTACAGATGACGTTTTTATCACATACCTCCATAAGGAACTGGCCTAAGTAAACAGCTCTTCATTCAAGGCTAGTAAAGAACATCTACATCCACAGCTCTGTGCAGATAACATGGTTATTTTACATCACACTTATGTGCATACTATTACGTCTTAGGACATATTCTAATAGTAATCGATCAACAGCAAAACATTTTTTTATGATATTTAAAAGCTCTCCACCAAATAAGATTTGGATCTTAACATCCAGTTATGCCGGGCACACAAGTGCTGTTATTTCAGTCTTTTACTTGATGGCACATATCAAGGAAGCCTCCACTGGTGGCCATTAAATGATGCACTGAATGAAAAACAAAGAGAGGTCTAATTGTTTGGCAGCCTTTCCATTGAGCCCGTGGTCTCTACGTACAATATGAAAACTTCGCCATCAGTTACCCGTGGGATTGCAGTTTGGTAGTCTGCTCAAGAACACACTTTGTTCTTCAGTTCTATGGGAAGTATCTTGTGGAAAGCTGTCTTATGCCTAAAAAAGTCATTTAGCTGAATCAATCAAATAAGCATGAAAACATTAAAAAAATGAAAGCTACTCACTAACTCACTGCTGTTTTATCTATGGAAATATCGCTAAATTGTATGTCAGTAATTGTTAAACAGACTCTTTGAAGAATTCGTCGAATTCTTATCATGTCTTTTTGTTCTGAATACTTTCATGGTTTTCTTGTAAACAAAATAAAGTATACATTTCTATATGCAATGGATTCCAGGGATGAGTAACACATTTCTTCCCTTTGTTGTGACTCCCAAGGTGATCCTACAGGCGAACTGCCAGTAGTCCTGGAAAACACAGTTTTGGACAACACAAGCATCCCATTCAAGCCTACAAATGGAGGCATGGAGGACTCCTGGAACCCCTTTTTCCTCTTCAAAGCATCACCATCAGGAGGTGCACTGTTTGCGTGCCAGATCTCTGTGGCGCAGTCACCATGCCCACAAACAGTCCCTTAGCCTCTGCGCCTGCATCTGTAGCATGGTGTGGGTGCAAAGGCAATGAATTACCTTGATGCACCATAGGATGGTGCGGGTGCACATTTGAAGCTATTTGAACTATATTGCAAAAGGCGCTACACAAGCATCTGTGGCTCCTTCTATAATAGCAATGTGCCTGCAGGCGCACTCACATGTTGTGCCCCTGGAGGACTTCCAATAGTACAACCCCAGGAGAGCATATTCCTTCATTGACAAAGGAGGAACGTTTGGCTTGCTCCTGAAACAGAATGGAGACTTTCCTAGTTAAGTAATAGAAAGTCTTTATAATATTAAGAACAAAGAGACGAGGAGATGTTTCAAGGTTCTAGGATGGTTATGGTGGTGAAGTTCAAAAGAGCCTGACCGGTAATGGCCTGAGGATAATGTGCAGGATACTTGAGCTCCCTCGGTGAAGTTACTGACTATTGTGGACGTTTTTGCTTTTGACATTTTCACAAGAGAGTCTGGGGAAATGTGTTTGTCTTAATTATTGTGATTTATTGCTGCTTTTGTAGCAAAGGAGTTATTAAACAACGGATCGCTCCAGTGTCCTTAACAGAATCGAGACGTATTGATACCTAAGCAGGAAAGTCTACACTGAGGCATTAGAACTCTTCTGAAGGTTTTTTGAAGCAGTGGAGCAGTTAAGCCACTTAACGTGGCTTAACGCCGTCTTGGGAATAAGGCCCACTTTCACGCTATACTTAGTGTGAAAGAGGTGGGCAGTGGGTGTTGCGGTGGGCCTTCCACCACAACACCCCTTGATTTTGATGCTGCCCCATATTTACAAGGGCAGCTTAAATATGGGGCAGCGCCAAAATTATGACCAGGGAAAACCTGGTCTTAAACTGGCGCAACGAGGAGAAATGTTTCATTTCTCCTCATTTTTGCTGTTTCTTTCTTTGCTGCTTTGTGCAGTACACATAGAAACAGCAAAACGCCATTGATTGTTTATGTGCAGGAAGGTGACCCTTCCTGCACATAAACAATCAATAACAAAAATTACATTTAGCAACTTATATGTGTGCTGCATTAAGCAGCACACATAAAAGTTTCAAAATGCAATTTTAGTTTGTTTATGTGCAGGAAGGGACACCTTCCTGCACATAAACTATCTTCCCCTACAATGCAGGCACCTGTGCCTGCGTTGGCGCTAGGCAGCTAAAATTAGCGCCAGCGCAGGGGGAAACGCAGGGCTGCAACGTATCCTTGTAAATACGGTGCAGCCCTGCGTTTTGGAAGTGGTGGAGCGTGGCGTTAAGCCAAGGTGCCTAACGCCGCGCTTCACCACTTCCTCGTAAATATGCCCCAATGTGAGCAGGAAGGAGTTAGTGGGTTTCCATTTTGAAAACCAGACAAGTCAATTGGATAGGTCTGCCCAAAACTAACAAAGGTGCTGCAATGGTAGAATCCCATCCCAACTATGGACAATTGCTTTCAGAACATCATCGCTGGGCCGAGACTGGGCTTGTCCTTTAGATGGCCAAGAAAGGTTATGTTTTGAGCTATTTGTAGAAACTCAAACTTTTAACACTTTTCCTTCCATAATGAATGCAATATTAATTGTAACGGCCAACCCTGCAAAGCGCACATTACTACCTACTTACATGTGATGATCTATAATTGAGATGAATTACGACTGAGGGGGCATTCGTTCGTTTTTTAGATCGATTCTTATCACTGCTGCTTTTAACTTTTATATGGAATTTTACTCCTTGTTATTTTTTACATGTGTAATATTAGGTATTGTCTGTATTTTACTGAATGTCTCATGCTTTTATGATTGTCAAAAATGCAGTCGAATAAAGCTTTCCTTGACTTGACCTACTTACACTATGTACAATTTGCAACAGTAGTACTATTGTCCACCCAGCACGACACTCATTTTATCAACCTCAGAAGGAAGAAAGCAAAAGCCAAAACTATGGTTAGCAAAACACCACAAATCTCTGAGGCAGGTGCATTAACCCATTGAGCTAACTTGCAAGCCTTAAAGAAGTAAAACTACATTTTTCCTTCAACCTTAACTTTTGAGTGAAATAAATAACTCCTGAACATCCGGTTTCTGGAATCCAATGTCCTTACTGAGAAGTGGAGAAACACACCTCTCAACGTTTTTTTCCAAATCTGAACATATGTGATCGCTCTGTTGCTTTTTCTATGAGCAACATTACGATGTCAGAGAAACTGACTGCAACAGAGAAGGTTATCCCTGTTGTAAGTATAGGAAAATATGAGGTATTTGTGTCAAATGATGATCCTGCAGTCAGGGCTAACGAATGAATATTCATCTTTAAGGCCTTTCCTTTGTGGGAGGTGCTACATCATGAATTGATAGTTGACAGAGCTGGGGGCATAGAGTGGCTTGTGAAGCTATGGTAAGCAATCCCCAGCTTAGTACGCTGATTCTTAGATACCAATCCACAGACCTATTATTCCACAATGCTTTTCATCTGAATGATAGCTGTTGGCGCTGATGAGGCAGCCCACTTACCCGTTGCTGCTTCAGTTTGGTCTCCACCTGCCTGACGCTGTCGGTCTCGCGCGGCTCGTGGTTAGGGATGACTGAAAGCCAGTGGTCGAGGTCATCATAGCCACCTCGGTAGCTTGAGTAGGAGGTTTTCGCTTTCTGCAGGCTCTGCGACCTACCAGAGGGACAGCAATGGGCCATCAATTTCATGTTTGGGGCTGAGCAAATACTACACACCACTGCTGCTCAATTCAGGGACTTATTAAGGTACCTTAATAATATATTACATAAACATTATAGTGTGATGCAGAAAGGGTACAGTGGGGGCTGATCAAATACAAGGCAGATTGTATTTGGGGGGTGGAGTCAATGTAGTTTTCTATGGAAAGATTTATTTATGAGGTGTACATTTGATAGAATACTTTGGGATCAAATAAATGGTTAGGTTGTTAAGTAAATGGTTAACACCATTAATGAGGTTCAAAGTTGTACGGCTGTTATTACAAAAGTTATATGTATAAGTATTTTTTTAAATGGGATTGTCATTTCAAGTGCCTTTTACCAATTACGTGATTGTTAGTTAAACCTTTGGAAAATAGTATTCTTCAAAACATGGTGTTGTCATTTTAAAAATAATAAATGTTTTTGTGTATAATGACTCATTAGAATATTGGAATATTAAGAGTTTCATTGAGCACAATTGAATTATTGACCACCAATAATGGCCAGTATAGCCCTGTAGCTCCAACATTTCAATATTTGTCTTTCTGGTTTTCTCTCTATTTAATTTAGAACATTCTGCCCACAGTAGGCAGAATGTTCCAAAAGCAGTATAAAGCTTCTGCCTCATGCTTTTGGGTTGTTAAAGGCCCTCACCCTCGATATAGGCCTGAGCCGCAATACATCTGATACAGGACCTTTAGCATAAGGAATAGCCCTCAGCAGTGGGTTCTATGGCTATACAAGGTCAATAACCTCTCAAGTAGCTCCCTTTAACACCATATGAGGTTTAAAGACAGGCACATAACCTCACTTTCCGCCAAATGGTGAAAAGTGTAAGGGAAATGTTCCTCTATTTTTGTTACTGACAAGGAGAAAAATAAATTCAAATTGTCTAAATATCTGATCAGTTTCATGCAACTTTGGGATTGCTGAGCTGGGGTTGGTACCATTTATGCTTGGTACAGAGGCTGTGCAAATAAGGAATGAACCAAAACATATACTGAGACAACCAAGTGTACAAGACATTCTTACTGGTTAGAAAGGGTAATAATGTCTGATGCAGAATAGTTTTGAATAGACCCCCCACCCCTTGATGCAGATTACCCTGTTTGCTCAGCTGGTTGCTCGGTTTACGTGGATGCTTCTAAAAAGACACCCCATGAAGTACTGCGTATGTCTCTAATTGCAGACTTTAAGGGTACCGTTGCCTATTGCAAAAGATTTTTTTACGAAGTGGTTGTGCTTGGTAACTGGTGTGGGTGCCCATGGTTCTGACCTGTTCTGGATCTGCTGGTTGAGGTTGTCATAGCGTTGACCAAGTTTCTTGACCTCAGATTCCTCGCGGTCAATGTCAGGGCAGTGCTCTTGGAAGCGGCTGGCCAAATCACTGCAGGTTTTCTTGCTTTTCTGGAAGTTTTGTTCAGCCTGTGTGTGAATGCCCTTTTTGGACTGGAGCTCAGAGGCGATAGTCTTTGAGGAAGTCAATGTAAAGAAAAGAGGGAGATAAAAAGATAGAGGAGAGTGAGAAAAATAGGGGCAGAGCTACAAATCAGTCTACTCAGAGCAAGTTTCAAACTTACAACAACTTGGTAACTGTTGCCTCTGAAAAACAGAAACTGTGCCTTAAAGTGCAGGTAATTAAGTCAGGAGTTGGTATCTGGAGCAGAGCTGGAGACTCCAAGCAAGTGGTAAGCCACCATGGTTAGTATGCAGTGTGATAAGAGTCTGCAAATCACCTCTCGTTTTCTCGAGATAGTCATCATAAGGAAAATGTTACTTACCCTGTAAGCTTCTGTTCATGGCATGTAGTATTGTAGATTCCCATGCAGTGCATACTCCTGCCATCTAGTGTTGGGCCCAGATGTGTGCAAGTTGTTTTTCTTCGAAGAAGTCTTCTCGAGTCACCATGTAGTGTGACTCCACCTCTTGCTGGTAGTGTGCATGGGCATCGGCTCCACTGTTAGATTGTTTTTCGCACGGCGGATGAAGATGGAGATGGAGCAAAGGGATAAAGGAGCGAGAGGGATGGCCATGCAGGAAAAGTATTAATGATCACTGCAACCGCCAGAGGCTTCCATGGAAGAGGGCGGGCACATTTAAATCTACAGCACTACCTGCCACGAACAGATGCTTACAGGGTAAGAACATTTTCAGTGTGGCTGTAGATATACATGCTGTGCTTAGAATGTAAAGCAGTCCTCCCATACGTGATGGCTAGCCTGTGAGCATTGCAGTACACTGAAAAAGCACAGCCTGGCCAACATTGGCTAATTGGTGTGCTAGAACATCCACATAATAGTGTTTTGTGAAAGTATGTGGACAAGACCAGGTAGCAGCTTTGCAGATGTCAGCTATGGGAATGGTCCACAGAAAGGCCTTGGAGGCCCCCTTTTTGTGTGTAGAATTGGTTCTTGGAGGAATAGGCAAAGCCCTCTTGGAATGTCACATTTAGATACATTTGGCTATCCTTTTGGCTATGGCTGATTTTGAGAGAGCCCACCCTTTATGCGGTTGAGAAAATGCAACAAAGAGCAGTTGAATTTCTCGAAAGGGTTTTGTTCTATCTATATAGTACATTAAGGCTCGCTTAAATTCTAATGAAGGTAGAGCCCGTTCTGCAATGGAGTCAGGTTGGGGAAAGAAAACTGGGAGTTCTATAGACTGGTTAAAGTTGGAGGGAGAGACCATCTTAGGGAGGAATTTAGGGTTAGTGCGAAAGACCACCCTATCCCTGTGAACCTGAAACAAAGGTTCTTCCAACATTAAAGCCTGGAACTCACTGACACGTCTGAGTGAGGTGATCGCAAAAAGAAAGGCCATCTTCCAGGAGAGGAATTGAAGGGGGTAGGAATGGAGGGGCTTGAAGGGAGGACCCATAAGTCTTGTGAACACAATATTGACTTTCCACACTGGTTCTGGGGGGATCCGTGGAGGAATCAGCCTTTGAAAGACCCTCCATAAAAGCTTTGATCACAGGAATCCTGAAAAGGGATATGTGTTGTCCATTTTGAAGATAGGCAGCAACTGCAGCTAAGTGGATTTGGATGGAGGTGAACGCTAGTCCACAGCCCAGTAGGTGTAGGTGGTAGTAGAAAATGTCCTGGATGCTAGCTGCCAAGTGATCAATGTGTTTCGATAGACAGTAGTGGGCAAACAGTTTCCATTTGGCAGCATAGCAGGCGCGAGTAGTAGGTCTGTGTGCTTCATTCAGAATGTTCATGCATTTGTGAAGTACGCTGAGATAACTTACTCTAAGACTTCAGGAGCCAGATCACAAGATTAAGGCTCCTGGGGTCATGGTGTCTGATTTCTCCATGGTTCTGCGTGAGAAGGTCCGGTCTGCTGGGGAGCCTCGCATGCGGAACCATGGAGAGCTCGATGAGTGTGGTGAATCAAGGCTGTCTGCC
The DNA here is from genome assembly GCA_963921515.1 of Calotriton arnoldi. Classification (NCBI taxonomy): domain Eukaryota; kingdom Metazoa; phylum Chordata; class Amphibia; order Caudata; family Salamandridae; genus Calotriton; species Calotriton arnoldi. The sequence goes on along the minus strand of CAWUFW010002001.1, from coordinate 1,384,932 downwards.
CCAGGTGGGAGCCACCAGAATGAGGGTGAGAGAGGTTTACCAAATCCTCGGAACCACAAACGGAAGGAGAGGGAGAGGTGGAAAAGCATAGGCAAATATCTCTGACCAGTTCATCCATAGCGCATTGCCCATGGACTGTGGGTTTGGAAATCTGGAGGCGAAGTTTGGGCATTTTGCATTTTTGGCCATGGTGAAGTGGTCCATGTCTGGAAATCCCCATTGCTGGAAGTACAAGAGGAGGACTCGTGAGTGGAGTTCCCACTCATGGACTTGTTGCTGTAACCAGCTGAGGAGGTCTGGAAAGTCATTGTCCACTCCCGGAAGGTACTCCACCAGCAGATAAATCCAGTGGTAGAAAGCCCAGTGCCAAATGGTCTGGGCTAGTTGTGAGAGCTGGGGAGAGAGAGTGCAGCCCTGTTTCTGTAGGTAAAACATAGCTGTCATGTTGTCTGTCCCAATCAGGATTACCTTGCCCACAATGTGGCGAAGGAAGGCCTTCATCGCTAGATGGATGGCTCATAGCTCTAGATAGTTGATGTGGAGACCACAATGTCTGGGTTCCTAATGGCCTTCAACAGTCAGGTCCTATAAATGTGCACCCCACCCCATGAGTGATGCGTTAGTTGTAATGGTAATCTGCTGACCTAGGTTGCGAAAAGGCCGACCCTGCAACAAATTGTTGGTGTTCCACGACAGCAGAAAGTGATAGGTGCGGCGGCTAGTCAACACTAGATCTTCCCACTGGTCCTCCGCGTGAGTCCATTGATGCATTAAGCATTCTTCTGGCGGGCATATGTGTAATCTGGCGTGGGGCATTATGTCAATGCAGGAGGCCATCATTCTGAGGAGGAGCAAGACTGTCTGTACTGTGACCTGTTGACCTGGCTGAAAAAGAGGGAGCAATACATGGAAGGACTGCACCCTTGCAGGGCTGGGATAGGCCTTGCACAATTCTGAATTGAGGGCTGCCCCTAGATAGAGTTGAATCTGAAGGGGTTGAAAGTGGGACTTGGAGGCATTGATGGTAAACTCCAGGTCGTATAAAAGATTTATTTGTGCCTGGATGTGTACACAGCACTGTTGCTGCATTGCGCTCTTTGTCAGACAATCGTCCAGGTAAGGGAATACATGGATGCCCTGTTGACACAGGTTCATGGCTACCACTGCGAAGCATTTTGTAAACACTCAAGGTGCGGTGGTGACCCCGAACGTCAGCACCTTGAACTGACAGTGTTTGCTACAAACTGGAGGTAGCGACAATGCACTGGATGAATCGGGATGTGGAAGTAGGCGTCTTTGAGATCAAGATCAAGTCGCCTTGCTGTAGCAGTGGAATGACATCCTGGAGAGTGACCATGTGGAACTGATCTGACAGGATGCATTCATTGAGGGGCAGGAGTGTGGAATTTAATGAAATATCTACTTGCCCATGGGGCAGGTTGCTTCATAAATCTACTTGTCCTTTAACAAAATCCACTTGCCCCTTTCGTGCCATATAGTACAGCAACAAAGCATGGCAGCAATCTCATTAAATAAGAGCTCTGATGTTGCCTTTCTGATTATGCCAGGGTTCATACTAAAGTAGAGTTTGAATTCTAGCAATTCCCTTATTTTGCCACCCTTCCGCAGATCTACATACTGAGGCTGAAGGTAGTGGTAAGCAATGGTTCCAGGGTTGGAATGCCCTTTTGAGTCTGTGCAAATCTGCTAACTTGCATGTTTTAAATGTTTTCACCAGCTCTTCTCTAATCTTTTCCCTTACTGAGAAAGGTTGGAAATGTACTTCTGACAATGGAAGATGAATAACGTCTTCCAAAGTTGGAATAAAAGTAGTTGGAGGGAAAGTGAACTTGTAAATGCTAAATAGATTTTCACATGAGGAAATCTACACATGCATATTTGCTCGTGCTAAAATGCAGTTCACAAATATTTTCTAGTAGTACGATTTCTAGGCCTACTTCTGTAAATTCTTGTGAATTCATGAAATTCATAAATCTGCACTAATGCAACATCATATACCATGGAAGCACTTTTGAGACTTTCTTTAATAATTGGGCTCCTAATTAGGTCTAGCGTTAACCAAGACCTTTAGTGTTTATTAAAATTCAGTCTCGCTCTCTATCGGCTGGCTTCACTGAGAGTGATAGAATTCTGCTCTTTCACAAGGCGCAAATCAGCACACAACATAGTTTTGTTCAGTGCCAGGAACTACTGTGGTGATGTGTGCTTTTTGAGACCAAAAATATTTTAGCTTTTTGTCTATATTTTTTATATTGGTAAAGGCCTGGCAGCTCCAACAACAACGAAATTTTACAAAAACCATGCCGAAACGAGACACGCATTGACAAAATCAAAAGGCTGATCACCAATTTCAGACCTACTGGCTTTGCCAATGTTTTTTATTATGTTTCTCATAATCTTGTTGAAATTGGTTACACTGATTTTTCATTATGAATATGTTTGGAAATACTAGCATGCATCAACACATTTTCCTAAATTATGCCTCAAAGAAATGGTACCTAAGATTTTACAGAGGTTTAGCAAAAAGTTTTTTTCCCTTGTTGCATTTTGTTGTGAACATTTTATTTTGAAAGCAAAGAATCATCACTCGTAGTTTCAAGATTCTGCAAATATTTGCATCTAATCAGAGAGCATTCTGGGAGCATTATACGTAGCCTCATATTGCTAAACTTTGCAAACGTGTGTACACATTTTTATACTGGAACCACGGTCAGTAGTGCAGTCCGAGCGTACAACATTTCCTTAGAGCGCTCAGCCTAGTAATAAAGGCTTTGCATTAATGAACCATAAATACAAGCTTGAACAGCATTAACCTATGGACATAAATATTACCTTAGCTGCAGACAGTGCCCTTCCTTGATCCATAATGTGGTACTGTAAACTGGCAGCCAAAGGGTTTGTGCTACAGGGGGTTTGACCTACTTGCACATGAAAACTTGTTGTCCTTGACCCCAAACAATATGTCCTGGGCGTTGAGCTATAGGAATTCTACACTCCTGTGAAGTCGGAGGTCTAGGATAGGCCTGTGGGACCCACCCCTCAGAAGCAGCCCCTTGAGGACAGTTGCTGAGCCTGGTGACACTGTAAGGAAGTGGGAGGCATCAGGGTTGGTGGCCTTGGAGCCGCCACAGTAGGCTGACCTGTGAAAGGACCCACGATGGGTGGGCATCTCAAGGACGCCTTTGCCGCCTCATGTCCTTTTTGATCTTTTCCAGCTTCTCATCAACGGGGGCCCGAACAGGTGTTCCCCATCAAAGGGTGCATTGGGGAGAAGTGTTGGACGTCCGACTTGAAGCAGGAGTCACGGAGTCAAGCATGTCTACATAAGAGCATGCTGGAATTGATGCTGTGAGAGGCAGTGTCAGCAGCATCAAGCACACATCTGATTGTGGTGTTTGAAATGAGCTTCCCTTCTGAGACTAGCTCTTGCACTCTCTTGCAGTACTCCTCCATCTTGTTTCAGTGGGCCTGGTCGTATCTGGAAAGGAGGCTGATGGATTTGGTGATGCGCAAGTGGTCTGCTGATTGCGCTGCGACGTGCTTGCCAGCTGTGTCAATACACTTACTTTCCTTGTTTGGCGGTGGCACATCACCTTACCCTATGCCCTATGCACAACCAAGGAGTCGAGAGAGTTGACCCCGGATATAAAGTGGGTCAGAAGAGAAGGCCTTGTATTTTTTGACTACATGAGCTTTAACCAGCTCCCTAAAGAAAAGCAGGCCAGTTTAAGCATGTCTTTCAGCATTGGGAGGTACTGCATGGAATGTTGTGAGAAGGAGAGGGTTTCCAGCAGGAAATCCTCCTCAATGGCATTCCTAAGCATGTCGACCTTATGGAATGAGGCCGCCCTACCAAGGACCTCATGGTAGGAGGTAGTGTCATCTGGCGGGAGGGACGGGCGTAATAGAGATTGGGGTATGCGTCCCCTGGAGGGTCCCCATCATAAGAATCGTCCTGCGGGGGCATGTAATATGGGTCCCCTGTACTGTGATTTCCAATGTCAGAGTGTGGTGACCCCTGTGGCGTGGGAGGAAGGGGGTCAGCAAGGAGAGAAGGTGGGTAAGGTGAGGGCTGAGGCCGAGAGAGGGGGATAGGTGACAGGCTGTGGAAGAGGGCTAGTAGTCTTCTTCTGCCACTTCTGCTGCTTAGTTGGTGGTGGAAGCTCAAGAGCCTCCTTGAAGCTGAGCTGCCTCTTAGATGTCTGCGTGGAGGATGCCAGTGGCTGGGAAAGGATCTGTGCAATGTGAGGACGTATTATAATGTGCTGCTGGCAGTTATTGAGTTCATCCTGCAGCTTCTGGAGGACAGGTTCCACAGAGCTGACGGAGGATGCCGGATTCGCCACTGAGAATTTCAGTGCTGTTGCATGGGTCATCGGTGCTGAGTGGGGCTTCGATGCTGAAGGCTTTGGTTCCAAAGGGCGTTCCGGTTCCAAGGTGGAGGCAGTTGGAGCCGAGTGCATCTGCTTCAAAATCTTCTTCGGCACTGAGCCGTAGCTAGGCATGGTGTCCGAAGCGGATGTTCGATGCTGACCATGGCCAGAAGGCAGAAGGCAGTGGTGGCCTGGAAGCCTGTTTCTGAGCCTTGAGAGCAGCTGTCTGGCCCTTGGGGGGAAAGCTACTCAGATTGAGAGCGGTTTTGAGGGGGCTGAGGAAGACAGACCATATTCACGACCAGTTGAGGGAGTGGGAGGTCTTCAATCTTCAGGTCGGAGCCGGAACTTGCGTCGGGTGAGGAGGCGTCCTCCTCTGCTTCTGACGGCTCTGGTAGTTGTTCGCCCTCAAGGTCCTCAATGCCAAAGAGGTCTGGCGTGTCATCTCTTCTGTGCGACATTTCCAAGTGAGGAGCCCGGCTGTCTTGGAGAGTCTTTTTTTAATGGAAGGAGCAGCAGGCATTACAGGAGGCCTCCATAGTGCTCAGGCGAGAGGCAGAGGTTACAGACCTGATGGAGATCGGCCCAGGGGTATTTAGCGCTACACCAAGGATAGTAGTGAAAAGGTGTCCGTTTCATCATAGGCAAGTCATGGCGATCACAGAGCAAACAGACGAGGGAGGCCCAGAAGGGCGAGACCACTCCAGGGGGTTCGAAGTTGGTCTGATCCCCACACTGAACGAAGCTGCGTGCAACGAGACAATGCGAGAAAAAGAGGCTGCAATAGCATACAATACCAATGGAAGGGAGAGGAACTGAAGAGAACACTGAGAGCTCGGTAACCCATGTCCGAACCCAACATCGGAATGAAAATAATCTAACAATGGAGTCGATGCCTATCTGCATTTCCAGCAAGAGGTGGAGTCACACTGCCTTGTGACTCGAGAAGACTTATTTGAAGAAAAACAACATGCACATATCCGGGCCCAACACTAGATGGCAGGAGTATGCACATCATGTGTATCTACAGCCACACATGCCTCATACCAATATTTTATTGAATTAGTTTATTGACTGCGTAGCGATTGGTCTGAGGCATAACTTGTGAGTGCGAGAGGAGGGGAAAAAGTGGGAGGGGGGGAGCCAGAAGGACAAGCATGTCCAGTGTGTCTTGTAGTTACAGTTGTGGATTGAAAGTGAGAAGGAAGGTTATTGGCAATGATGGAGGATAGGGCGAGTTTTGAGTGAGGCCGGAAGAGGAGGGATTGTAGGGTCCTGGGCAGTTGTTTGGGGTGGGCATGCAGTATTTTAATAAGAGTCTTATAATAGGCTTCTTTAACCTAGTTCAGGACTGGGGTGAGGGTTTGTTTGACTGGGGTGAGGATGGAAGATGGGGCATCTATTTATAAAATGTTCCAAAAACATAGAAAATATATTGGCAAATCCCAAAACGTTTAATGCAAAAACGACTCATTGTAGCTGTAGACCACTAACTTTATCCTAGACTAGTGCTTACTCCTTTTTTTCCATGCTTTCATAGAAAGTGCTCTATGGCACATCAAGTCATTGGTTTTGGAGGTGGCTATTTCATTTTAGATCCAAATATCCCATCCCACGCCACCAATATCAGTTAACTTACGGAGACCACAGACACAAGGTAATACCTTAAGGAATGACATCCAGCTTGGACAATCTGTTCCCCTTTCCATGGTTAAGTTTGCATCCATTAAAGAACTGACCCAAGCTTTTCCTGTCTTGTCAGTGGTTGGGACACAGTTTTGTTGAAACAGTTGCTTGAGCTCACAGTAAGTGCTCCATCCTACATATGACAAACTATAAATTTCTACAACCCAACATAAGCCAATGGTCACTTACCACCAGCTCTTGCTGTTTTTTCTCCACAGAGCGCAGATCTTCTGGGACCGTGTCCTCCTGGGCCAAGCGGTTCTCATATGAGGACAGCAGATCCTTGCCTTCTTTCAGGCAGTTCTCCAGGCGGTTTGCCCCTTCCACCCTGTAAGTACAAAAAGAGTTAGAAAATGCTGCGGTATCCAAATTACAAAGAGGCATTCCCTACTTACTTACTTAGAGAAGCAGGCCGACTTACTTCTCCTGGGCAGAACTCAGCAGTTGGTTGACTCGTTCATGCTTTTTCCTGGTGTCCCCCAACTTGCTGTGTAACATTGGGGCACTACTGCTGTTCGGTACAGCTACCAGGTAATCCTCGCTCGCTTTAACCTGGCGGTTCATCTCAGGCTCTATCCGCCGAACCTCATTGGTGATGTTCTACATGAGGAGGGAGAACCAGCGTTATTTCTTTCAATTGCACATGAAACTATGGCTCCAGTCTACAATGTGACCAATCACCATGAGGTCAGAAGGCTAACAGTAAGAGACGGCCTGCAGACAGAACACTGGGGGGTTATAGAACAGATCAGCCATGTCATAGAAGGGGGCAATTCATTCCATGCTTTCACCTCCCTGGCTGTCAAACAAATCATTTTTTATAAGGGAGATGCCACTGGGCACCATTGTCTTGATCAAAAGCTCCAGAGTAAGGTGTGCAACCTTAATTTTCATACCACATAGACAGCACACATGCGTGTCTTTAGGGCTGTTTTTGCCATTCACTTTTAAAATTCACTCTTTGTTTAATCTCAACAGCAAGCAACTGTATTACTGATTTGTATGCAAGTATGTTCGTAAAGATTATATAGCTTGAAATCAGCTAGAGACAGCGGAGCACAGTATAGGGTCAAAGGTAAAGAATACAATTAGAGAGAGCTTCCCGGGAGGAGCAGAAGGGGCTTGCTGTGTCCTGAGAAGTGAAGGGTATATCGGGGGTCTGCAGCTCATTCCTGAATTCGAGGAGGATTGAGGTGATTCTGATTGAAATAGGGATGTCTTTCCAAATACTGAGCGCATAGAATGGTAAGGCCTCTTTATTTTGCATTTCTTCATCTACATTTTCTTGCTGCAGGAGTGTCAAGTACCTCCAGAGATGGTGACATTATCACCTAGATAAGTGAGGCTTCTGGTCATGATAACTTTTTAGATAATGCAGGTGGCCTTGAAAATGGTATGGGCTGGTAAGGGAGCCAGAAGAGTACCATCAACATGGGGTTGGTGTGGTCGAAATTCTGCAGGCACTTTATGACTCATGATGCAGTGTGTAGAATGCCTGTCTGGTAAGCCACTGTGGTGCCTGGGAGGCTGCCAAGCAGGTAGTTACCACCATCCAGATGTGAGAATTTGAGAGCTTGGACAGTAATTCTGATGTTGCTTTCTGGGAGGAATTGTTTCACTTTCCTAGTAGAGAGACCTAGTATCATACTGTCTTGGTCTTCTTGGTGATGTGTTTCTTTAGGAAGAGGTCGGTGTCAATGGTGAATCGGGATAACTTGGTGCTGGCTGATAGTTGTGGCTTGATATACATCCAGTTTGAGGTCACTGGATCAAGTTTGGTCTACGTGTTGGCTGATATTCTTGGCAAACAGGAGGAATTTGTTCTTGATGGGGTTAAGTTTCAAAAAGGTGGTGGACATTCAGGACTGGATGAGGTGCGGGTAGAATATGAGATGTTGGAATTTTTACAGAGGAGACTTTCATGTAAAGCTGTGTATTGTCAGGTTATTTGCGAAATTTGGCACTATTTTCTGAGAGTAGAGTTCCAAGTGGGACCTTGTAGAGGTTGAAGGTGATGGGGGACAGGAAGAATCCCAGGTGACTCTGCAGGTGACAGGAAACTTCTACGATCTAGCAATGCCCATGTGGAGGAACGGTAATTGCTTGCATTGGTAGGAGGAGCAGGCACTCTTGGGGACATTGCCAGTGACTCCAATTTGGGACTTCATGGAGTGGTTGATTTTTGGGATGATGAACCAGAAGTATTAGGAGTTAGGAGTGATCTGTGGCCAGGAGGGTGTCATCTATGATTTGTAAGGTTGCTATTTCAGTGCTGCAGTGTTAACTGAAGCCACATTGGTAGTCATGCAGGAGATGGTTGGCACTAAAGTGATCTTGTAGTTGTGTATAGATTACTTTTTTGAACATTTTGCAGATGAATGGTGGATGGGTGATTGGCTGGTAGTTGGTGAGGTTGTCGGGTTCCAGGGTAGGTTTCTTCAGGAGAAGTGGAAGGACATAGACTAACTTAAGGCCTTTTGAGAAGATTCGTTAAGTGAGGGAGACACTGATAGTGGTGATTAGTGGTGAGAAAGCTTCTCTACAGAGAGCTTTCATAACGGAGTAAAACATAGCCACTGGCTTTGAGGGACCAGAGAATGTAAGCAAGGTCTGTGGGAGACAGGAGGTTGAAGGATGAACGCTGCAGGGTGCTGTGTGGATGGGTGGGTGGCGTAAGGGAAGTAGGCAGTCAATGTACTGTTGCATCCTCTGTATTTTCACACGAAAAAAGGCGCCTGATCAATCTACCCATATACATACCATCTTTTTTAACCAGTTACGCACATATTTTATCAAGGAAGGCAATGCTAGTAAGGCATCTAATCACAAACCCCACAAATGGTATAATAAGAACTGTAAAGAGGCACGCGTAGCAGTAGGAAGGGCTATAAAAGGGGGTGTTTTGTCGTCAGTCCGAGTAGCAAGGGCCAGCTACCGTATAGCATTAGTTAAGGCCAAAAAGGAATGGGATAATAGTCGTTGGGAGGAATTAAGGGCTGCTTGTGTAGGTAGAAATGCCAAACAGTTCTGGGACGTTTACAAATGGGGCAGTGGGGGATGTGCTATTGCACCCTCGAATTATGTTGCCCAGCAGGAGTGGGTTAACTATTTTAAGCCCCAGTATGCTGCTGAAATGAGTGATTTGGAGTGCTGTTTTACTAAACATTTTTCTCAGGAGATATATTTTACTATACACGAGGTTAAGCAAGTCCTTAAATTTATCCAAACCGGTAAGGCATCGGGCCCAGATTGTATACCGGGAGATGTATTCCTTCATGATTTGGAGAGCTGGGGTATGTACTTTTATTTGTTATCAAACTCTATAGCTCGGGGTGCTGCGGTCCCAGTCTCCTGGGCCGGAGCAGAAATCATTCCAGTTTTCAAGAAAGGGGATAGAGCGCGGCCAGGTAACCATAGACCAATAAGTTTGATAGATGCTGCTCAAAAAATTATGGGTAGATTGGTCCTTAACAAAATACAGTGTTGGATTGATGAATTTAGTATTTTATCCTCTTTTCAAGCTGGGTTTAGATCATCTACCTGCACAATCGATCAAGTATTCAGATTTGCCCTGCTTTTTTGGAAGACGGTTATACTGGGCAAAGGAAGTTTGTATGCGGTCTTTGTCGACCTTAGGTCGGCATTTGACCTCGTACCGCGTGGTAAACTCTGGCAGGTGTTGCAGGAGTTGGGCCTACCCTTAGACCTACTGACACTAGTGGCTAGGCTACATGAGGATAATACTGCCAAGATCAGGTGGGGAAGACAGGGAGAGCTCACAGAACCTTTCCCAGTCGAGAAGGGTGTGCGGCAGGGTTGTGTGATGGCCCCGACACTATTTAGTCTATATATTGATGGGATAGTGGACTTCATGTTGTCGACCCCAACTGATGCCCCCACTTTAGCAGGAGTAAAAGTGCCGTTACTAATGTTTGCGGATGACACATTGATCATTTCCAAGACACCAAGCGGACTCCAAAGAGCACTAACCATCTTTGAGGAGTTCTGCTTAAGGCGTAGCTTGGAGGTCAATGTGTCAAAAACAAAGATGATGGTTTTTAATCCGCACAGGGTTTTTAAGGGTGGTATACATATGAGCAGTCTCCCACTAGAGCAAGTTATGGAGTTTACTTACCTGGGGGTGAATATACAGGAAGGGCTAAAATGGGCTCATCAACTGGACATTTCAACCCTAAAACATCGGCAACTAACAGGAGCACTCCAAAGAGAATTTAACTCCTCATTTCAGAAGATAATAAGCCCAGTTTTAGAGATATATAACACGAAGGTGATGGGCTCTGCACTGTATGGTGCAGAGCTCTGGGGATATGAGGATTTAACCAAACTCTCAATCTCGGAAAATAAGTTTTTAGACATATTATTCGCCTACCGCAAAGTACACCTATATATCCACTGTTGTATGATCTGGGGAGGAAGCCCATAGTTCATCTAGCCAAAATTCGCCCTCTCTTGTATTGGCGTAGGCTGTGGTCTACCCCAGAACTTGAAGATTATGCTGCTGGTTTTTTAGATGTAATCCAGGCAGACACGCAGCATCAGATAAACTGGCTGAGGGAGTTAAAAAGATCACTAGTGGAACTTGGTATGAGCCAATTATGGGAGGACCCGAAAAACAATGTTTTCCCATCTAAAAAGATCTTGAAGGATAAATATTGGGAAAAGGTCCTTAACTGTATGGAAACTAGGTTTGACCCCTCATCCCTAACGGGGCTTTTTTTAGAGCATAAACCTATGCCAAGGTTTGAACATTATTGGGACGTTATTCTTAAACCCCTAGAGCGGAAATTGTATTTCCAGTTCAGGATAGGCACATTGCCAACAAGAGATTTTACAAGTAAATGGTCTAATACACATATTGAGTTGTGCCCAGTATGTTTGATTAAAAAGGAATCAATGGGCCATTTATTGTTCGAATGCGCAGGTTACCATGCCCCACGCCGGGCCTGGTTGAGTCCTATATGTAAGTTACTGGGAACAAGATGCGCGAATCAAGCACTAAGAATTTTAAGAAGTGATACCAAGGAAGCACTAGCCATAGCGATGGCCAAATTTTTGGGGTGGGCTTGGACAATTAGGGCATGTTCTCAAGGAAAAACTAATGTGTGACGTAGGAGACTCAGTAAAAGACATTGATCTGGTAGGCAGAGTGGGTGCATTGTATAGCTTTAAACTGTGTAGGGCAAATAATATTATGAATTTAAAGTTGGGTGACATTAAAGCTATGATTGCTGGTAAATAACCTATTAACTGTAGCCTCAAAACAGAATAAGTATTGGGTCTCGAAATGTTTAGCATGTCCACTGGGAGTTTACTTTTTATAAAGAATGAAGAAATGTTATGAATTAAAATTGTAAGTATTATTTTTACGGTATTTTATGTATTCCCCAGGGTATTTTATTGTCTTTTAACGTTTTGTGTATAATTGTGTGCTTTTATGACCGAAAACGTCGAATAAAGCTATTTGATGATGATGTAAGCAAGGTCTGTGGGAGACAGGAGGTTGAAGGATGATCGCTGCAGGGTGCTGTGTGGATGGGTGGGTGGCGTAAGGGAAGTAGGCAGTCAATGTACTGTTGCATCCTCTGTATTTTCACACGAAAAAAGGAGTTGATGGGATTGAGCTTGTCTATGGTATGTGTGATTGGATGGTCAGGGAGGTAGCTGCTGCAATGCTTGATTATCCTAAAGGGTGTTTTGCTTCAATTGGCTTCTTCAATAGTGGTATTTGGCTCATATGATGAGATGACTTGTCTACATGTTGCGTGAAAGAACTTTCAAAGTGTGAAGTTGTTGGGCATCTGATTTTCTTTCATTTTCTTTTCTGTGTATGGTCAGCTTGTTGTTGCTAGAGTCAGTACAGTACTAAAGTGCTGATAGTTTAGGCTTGCATATGCATGTTTTTGTTGATGTGTGGATGTTTATGTAATTTTCCACAAATGATTTGATTTGTTGTAGAGGACACTGATGTCAGATGTTGGATGGGTTGGGATGGATGGGTGGTGATGGGGGCGAAAGATAAGTTCACTGTAGACTAATGATGAAGAAGTGTTTGAAGGATCTGAAGGTTGTTTTTTCTCTTTTGGGTTGACCTTGATGTGTTGGTTGGACATGAAGCAGTGAGACTGGGATGGTGAAACGGTCAGTCCAGTCCAGGGGTAGTTAGCATTGGATGGTTGATGATGTTGAGAGGACTAGGTCAAGGATTTGGACTTTGCAGTGGGATGCTTGTGTGACATGCTGTACCACGTTTCGAGTGTCGATGAGGTTGAGGATAGTATTCCTACTACTTTTACTGCCTGAGTTGTCTGTGAAGTTGCATTCGCCAAGGAGGATGGCGCAGGCATGTTTAATTGATGTGGTGGGTGCGGAGGTTCAGCAGTTCATGTATGAAATCCTTTTTCTGTCTGGGAGGTCTGTAGATGAGGTGTAAAGTGGTGAATACGGTTGTAGAGCTTGGGAAGTGGCATGTGAGGAGCTACATGAAGTTGAGTGTTGCTTAAATTACCTAGGGTGCAGGACCAGGAGGACTTGCAGATGATCGTAAGATATTTCCATATTGTGTGCACAATCTGCATGCAGATGTAGCCTGTGGGAACTAGGACATTGTTGAGGATGTGGGTGCAAGCAATGTTTCTGTGATAGAAATTACATCAAGGCTGTGATATATGATGAAATTTGCGATGTCTGGAATATGTAGTGCTGCGGAATATGCACTAAAGAGCATGGACTGGAATCTGTTTGCCAATCTGTAGGTGTTTGGTGGTTAGATGTGGTGCAGGATTTGTTTGGTATGAGTCTGGATGTGATTGTAGGGCTCAATCAATCAGGATTTATAAGGCGTGGCAAATCACCTGTGAGGGTCGCAAGGCACTGGAGTTGCTGGTTGCTTCGTGGTGACTAGGACTAGGTAGGCATTAAAAATGCACACTGTTGTTTCTTCCCAAGATACAAATTGTTCAAAACATTTAACTGCAATATCTATGGGTGTAAAATTACGTAACTCTCTTTACTTTTTATATATACTTTTTAAACAACCCTTATTGCTGCATTAATGTTTTGTTAATTACACTTCAACTTTGACCATGTGTTATACTAAATATTTATATTTAGTTATAAATGTGTATCAATTTTAATTTTGAAATTATGGAACTGGTCTTACAGCGATGACAAAATCCTCTTCTTATATCACAATCCTGACCAACTCCTTAAAATTTTATGGTTGCGGGTCCTCTACTTGCAGACACATTTATACTTTTCAGAATGCTATGCTTCTAAATACTCATACCTAACAGTCTGTCAGGTTCTCTGATGTGCAGAGCGATTATGTAGGAGCCTCAAAGAGTAATTAATGCACACTATTTATTTTTGGAATGTGTTTTTTTTTGGGGTGTACATTAAATCCATACATTCTCTTTCTTACTTTCAGATATTAACAGACGCGGTCTTTCGATTCTCTTCATGACATTCTCTTCTAATTTCTCTTGTTACATTCTCACTTTATAGTTTCCTACCTTCTTGCAAATGTTAGAAATTCTCTCCTTACATTCCCTTCTTAGGTTCTTGACCTAGGTTCAGATGTATGTCATTTCCTCTTTACATCCTCTTTCTAACTGCATTTGCTAGCCATTTTCTCTCTGCAATCTCTGTTTAATTTAAGAAGCAAGTCATTCTTTTGTCACATTAACATCCTTATTTCAGCTGTTAGTCGTTTTTCTTTACATTATAACCTTATTTTCTTACCTTCAGAGGTTAGAGCCATTTTCTACCTGTAGACTATTTGCCTACCCTCTTGTTGTTGTATCATTCCTTCCGTATATTTGCTTCTTAACTTTAGATGATATCCACATTCTTTCCTTAGCTTTCCGTCTAACCCCAGATGTCATAGTCATAGTCTTCATACCTTTAGAGCTTTCAACCTTTCGGCACTGTCTTCGACTGGACGACCCTGCTCCAGTGGAGGCCTGAGCTGGGAGGTGATTGCTTTTTCCTGCCTGTCTAGGTCACTGCAGATTTTATCCAGTCCGGAAAGGAACTGCCGTCCCTGGGCATCCTTAGCATCCGCTGGTTGTGAGAAGACAATATTGGGAAAAAAGGATTTTGTTGTTACTGAGCACTTTCCAAAGAGTCCCCCCGTTAACAACATAAATTCCCTTAGCACAGGGAGAGATTAAATAGTCCCCAAATCTTGTACTCAGGTACCCGAGGCTTGTGCATGTTCCCTTCAGGAAAGTTAGAATACATACTCAGTTGATCCAGATCAAAGCCAGACATCTTGAGCTCAGGTGGAGGTAAAAACAGGGATATAATAAAAATCAAGTATAGGAAATCAATTGGGACAGTCCATAAAATCGTTTTTGAGGCTAAACTGAACTTTTATGGGAAAAAGATCAATGATGCCACTGTTTTCAGATAATAAGCAACCTAATATCCCCACAACATTTGGAAAACAGGCCCATATGCATCTTTTAAACATCAGCAAACAAAAGATCTCCTTAAAGTATCCTTGTGGTTAGTTAAGCTTAGAATTTACTCTTAGGACCACAACCCATCCATAACATCGCCCACAGTGTTAGCAGTACCCCAAGGTACAATAATTATTAGGTGTGGTATTAGTGCACCATTATAGATTTTCACACTTGGAATGGGGAATAACCAAGGGAATTTGTGTTTTCACAGCCATTTCTGCAGGGTTTTCTGCCACTGTGAGGATTTTTCCCTAGATAAATTCTGCGGGGCAGATTTACGTTGAACTAACGCAGCGGGGTACAGCAAGTCATTTTGCTGCGCCGCGCTGCGTTAGTTTTGAAGCACAGGGATGCGACATATTTACAAGAATATGTTGCATCCTTGTGCTTCCCCCTGCGCTGGCGCACAAACTGCAGCCATGCGCCGGCGCAGGCTCCCTTGCACCATGGTGCAAGGATGCCTGCGTCGTGGGGAGATTGTTTTTGTGCAGGAAGGGGAACCTTCCTGCGCAAAAACAATCACTACAACCATTTTCCTCTTTCAATGCGTGCTGCAGAATGCAGCACGCATTGAAAGAGGAAAACGAGGAGAAATGAAAACATTTCTCCTCGGTGCGCTTCGCTACGCCACCTCTAGGGTGGCGTAGCTTTCAGACGCATCTCCAGAGTTACGATTTCTCGTAATTCTGGAGATGTGTCTTGTTCCATGAGTGTTGCGTGGGAACACCCACAGCAACACCCATGGAACGCCCCTTCACCGCAAAGTGCTGCGTGTGAAGGGGCCGCATTTACAAGGAGAGGAAAAGTCACGCAGGGTGGCTTTTCCTCTCCTTGTAAATATGGAGCAGCCCCCTGCGCCACCAGTACGTCACGAAAAGTGACGTACTGGTGTCGCAGGGGGCTCGTAAATCTGCCCCTGCATGCTTTGTCATGCAAAACTTGGCTGGGGAAACCCCCAATTATGCTGGTTTTACCTCACATCTC
Source organism: Calotriton arnoldi (assembly GCA_963921515.1). NCBI lineage: Eukaryota > Metazoa > Chordata > Amphibia > Caudata > Salamandridae > Calotriton > Calotriton arnoldi. The sequence goes on along the minus strand of CAWUFW010002001.1, from coordinate 1,369,382 downwards.
ATAATCCGGATCGGGATTGAACTCCTGCTCTGCCAGAATTGGGATTTATGCAACACTTATAATGTGGGCCTTGGTGGGGCACAAGGAGCAGCAATTAAAAATAAACTTAAAAGAATAAAGAACTTAAGGTCGAAAAGAGGTCAATATGAACAGTAAAAAAAATCCAGACTCATCAATTTATATTGCCAATAGTTCAGGAAAAACAAAATAGATACAATTTCAGAAAAATAAGATGAATCATTTCCAATAGACGCCACTGAGGCTGACTGCTGACATGAAGGAATGATAAGTCTATTGAAAACGGTGGAAAAGTCAAGAAAAATTATGGGTCTTTTTAAGCATGACTGGGGTGAAACGTTAGGCAGACTGCCTTGTGAGATTACCTTGATGTTGTTGGGGATTTTGTCCCATGGAAACGATAACTTTCTAATTCATGAGAATTTTTAGATCCCAGTCGCTGTCAACAGCGTAATTCTGAAGAATATATCTTGCACATGTTTGGCGAGATTAGATAGGGTGGGTGCAGGGGTTGTGCTTGTGCTAAAGTAAATTGAATCTCAGGACGTAGAAAAGGTACCTTAGCAGCTGAGGCACATTGATAGCTCATCCGATGCATAGCTTCTGTCATTCTTTTTCCAGGGCGTGAATTCCTTCATCTAGCGACGGTCACGAGGCTGAGGCCAAACAAGGTTCTGTGGTGTGGACTCAGGCTTACAGATGATCTCAGTGAGCAGGTTTTGCAGCAATGGCAAAGCTCTGAAAGGGATCAGGGCCCCTCCCAATTTGATAATATTTGATGCAAGGCAGCGCAGCAATCAAAAGTAATGCGCTGCCTTGCGTCAAAGGGAGAGGAAAAATTCATCATCTCTAATAAGATATAACACATTTTTTCTCTCCCCTAGCATGGGCGTACTTTTGGCTGCCGTGCACCAACACACATACACTCTTGCGCCCTAGTGCAAGGGTGTGTGTGTTCTTTAAAGTATAAGCGCATAGATTTATTAACATTTTGCGTCGTGGTTGTACCACTTTTCTGGCGTCACCACAACACAAAATGTTAGACCAGATTTACAAAGCCACGCTAGTCAAATTAGTGTGACTTTACATGGGATTTTTCCCAAAAACGTAATTTTGCATTGGAGTGGTGTTCAGTGGGTGGGGTATGGGCATTCCATGCATCCACCCATGGATTGTGATACAATCCCTGATTTAATAATGTAAGTAAACCTGGGATTGCACCTAAATGCTATGCCTCCCTGTACCAGTCATAACGAGGAGAAATATCTTTATTTTTCCTTGTTACTTCCTTTTTCTACGCGTGCTGCATTCCACAGCATGCATAGAAAGAGGAAATGCTTCTAAGGTTTGTTTTTGTGCAGGAAGGTATCCTGGTATCCTTGGTATACCCCAAATGTATCGGCATTGACGCTAGGCAGCATACAGTGTGCCAGCGCTGGGAGACAGCAGTAATGCAACATATCGTAGTAAATATGGTGCATCTCAGCTCTCTCCCATTCATGCAATGCAGTGCAGCAACTTTCCTTGCTGCCCTGCATTGCAAGAAACATTAGCATATAAGGGGGACTGGGGGCGCTTATAGGTCCAGCATACATGCCCCTAGAGTATATGTATTACAACAAAGGTATGCAGTTCCTAGGAAAGGTTGAAGGGAAAAGTAGAGGACTGGTCGGTATAGATTAATGTCCAAAAGGGGAGGAGGGTGTCTTCCACTTTAGAAACTGGGGCCCTCACACACCTGGCTGGGTGTCATGCTTCATCATAGGGCATGCTCCTCGTCAGGCCGGTGCTGCAATGCCTGATGGGCACCCTATGAGGGGCTCTTTGGCGGAGATCTTTTATTCCCAAAGCCGCGGGGTGCAGTGGGAGTATAGGGCCTTATGGTGTAGATGAGTGTCAAGGGTTTAGGTGCAAAGTGAAGGGGAATATAAAATGGGACCCAGTGGTACTCAAAATTAATTTTAATCAGCGAGTCCACTTGTCCCAATTAAAATGAGAATGGCGCACTACTGATGTAATGCTCAGCGGTGGCTACAGTCTAGAGGTCAACATGTTTCTTGCCTCGGTTGTCACAAGACCAATTGGCAATTCTTCAGGACAGGAAAAATAAAATAACTATATACACAGCAGTTGGTTTCCTAATTATTACTCCACGTTACTTCCTTTTTCTGTGTGATGCATTCCGCATCACACATGGAAAAAAGAAAATATTTTTAAGGATTGTTTTTGTGCGTAAGGTGCCCCTTCCTGCACAAAAACAATTCCGCCTGTAACACAGGCACCGTGGTGCAATGGTGCCTGCATTTGCGCTAGGCAGCCTCAAGTGCGCCTGCGCAAGGAGGGAGCAGAAATGCACCATATTTTTCTAAGTATGGCACATTTCTGATGTCTCTCTTTTACACAACGCAGCGCAGCAAGGCCACTTCCCTTGTTGTTCTGTGTTGTGTGAAATGTTAGTACATCTTTCCCTCAGCCTTGTAATAATGCCCTGTATATTAAAGATACACGTCTGCAACCCTAAGTGAGCTCTGCAACTGTTTTCATTGTGGCCGATTCTTGTAATGCTCTGCAAATCCCTCCAATTTCGTCTCGCCTCAGCAGTCATCTTAGCAAACATCAGAAACTGGCCCTGACCCACAGAGAATATGTGCCATGTTCATTAACGACATTTAAAGGCTGCCTTTGACCCTTGCTACCTCTGGCACTGCTCTTGCGACCCCTGGTCTTAGTGGTCGCAAAAGCCTATGCCCAGACGTGGGTCCCTTGCTCACTTTGCCACTGGATTCAAGCAAGCCTGGCTGATGACGGCTGAAATGCCAGAAACCGGTCCTAGGATGCTTGTTTCCGGTCCAGGGAAGACATGGCTTGGCAGTTCGGGCTGGACTGTTCCCATGAGGCACAGGGTCAGACTGATTTGCATATGGCCATGTCTGAACTGGGGTGGTGGAGTGAGCTAAAGAATGATGATGGATTAAACCCAGATCAGTTGACTGGGGGTGAGTGTTTGATTGGCTCAAACGTTCCGTCCATCATCCCCTTTTGTATCGCTTTGGTCGCCCTAAGTTGGCGGGGGTATGCCCAGACGTGGGTCCCTTGCTCACTTTGCCACTGGATTCAAGCAAGCCTGGCTGATGAGGGCTGAAATGCCAGAAACCGGTCCTAGGATGCTTGTTTCCGGTCCAGGGAAGACATGGCTTGGCAGTTCGGGCTGGACTGTTCCCATGAGGCACAGGGTCAGACTGATTTGCATATGGCCATGTCTGAACTGGGGTGGTGGAGTGAGCTAAAGAATGATGATGGATTAAACCCAGATCAGTTGACTGGGGGTGAGTGTTTGATTGGCTCAAACGTTCCGTCCATCATCCCCTTTTGTATCGCTTTGGTCGCCCCTAAGTTGGCGGGGGTATGCCCAGACGTGGGTCCCTTGCTCACTTTGCCACTGGATTCAAGCAAGCCTGGCTGATGACGGCTGAAATGCCAGAAACCGGTCCTAGGATGCTTGTTTCCGGTCCAGGGAAGACATGGCTTGGCAGTTCGGGCTGGACGGTTCCCATGAGGCACAGGGTCAGACTGATTTGCATATGGCCATGTCTGAACTGGGGTGGTGGAGTGAGCTAAAGAATGATGATGGATTAAACCCAGATCAGTTGACTGGGGGTGAGTGTTTGATTGGCTCAAACGTTCCGTCCATCATCCCCTTTTGTATCGCTTTGGTCGCCCTAAGTTGGCGGGGGTATGCCCAGACGTGGGTCCCTTGCTCACTTTGCCACTGGATTCAAGCAAGCCTGGCTGATGACAGCTGAAATGCCAGAAACCGGTCCTAGGATGCTTGTTTCCGGTCCAGGGAAGACATGGCTTGGCAGTTCGGGCTGGACTGTTCCCATGAGGCACAGGGTCAGACTGATTTGCATATGGCCATGTCTGAACTGGGGTGGTGGAGTGAGCTAAAGAATGATGATGGATTAAACCCAGATCAGTTGACTGGGGGTGAGTGTTTGATTGGCTCAAACGTTCCGTCCATCATCCCCTTTTGTATCGCTTTGGTCGCCCTAAGTTGGCGGGGTATGCCCAGACGTGGGTCCCTTGCTCACTTTGCCACTGGATTCAAGCAAGCCTGGCTGATGACGGCTGAAATGCCAGAAACCGGTCCTAGGATGCTTGTTTCCGGTCCAGGGAAGACATGGCTTGGCAGTTCGGGCTGGACTGTTCCCATGAGGCACAGGGTCAGACTGATTTGCATATGGCCATGTCTGAACTGGGGTGGTGGAGTGAGCTAAAGAATGATGATGGATTAAACCCAGATCAGTTGACTGGGGGTGAGTGTTTGATTGGCTCAAACGTTCCGTCCATCATCCCCTTTTGTATCGCTTTGGTCGCCCTAAGTTGGCGGGGGTATGCCCAGACGTGGGTCCCTTGCTCACTTTGCCACTGGATTCAAGCAAGCCTGGCTGATGACAGCTGAAATGCCAGAAACCGGTCCTAGGATGCTTGTTTCCGGTCCAGGGAAGACATGGCTTGGCAGTTCGGGCTGGACTGTTCCCATGAGGCACTGGGTCAGACTGATTTGCATATGGCCATGTCTGAACTGGGGTGGTGGAGTGAGCTAAAGAATGATGATGGATTAAACCCAGATCAGTTGACTGGGGGTGAGTGTTTGATTGGCTCAAACGTTCCATCCATCATCCCCTTTTGTATCGCTTGGTCGCCCTAAGTTGGCGGGGGTATGCCCAGACGTGGGTCCCTTGCTCACTTTGCCACTGGATTCAAGCAAGCCTGGCTGATGACGGCTGAAATGCCAGAAACCGGTCCTAGGATGCTTGTTTCCGGTCCAGGGAAGACATGGCTTGGCAGTTCGGGCTGGACTGTTCCCATGAGGCACAGGGTCAGACTGATTTGCATATGGCCATGTCTGAACTGGGGTGGTGGAGTGAGCTAAAGAATGATGATGGATTAAACCCAGATCAGTTGACTGGGGGTGAGTGTTTGATTGGCTCAAACGTTCCGTCCATCATCCCCTTTTGTATCGCTTTGGTCGCCCTAAGTTGGCGGGGGTATGCCCAGACGTGGGTCCCTTGCTCACTTTGCCACTGGATTCAAGCAAGCCTGGCTGATGATGGCTGAAATGCCAGAAACCGGTCCTAGGATGCTTGTTTCCGGTCCAGGGAAGACATGGCTTGGCAGTTCGGGCTGGACTGTTCCCATGAGGCACAGGGTCAGACTGATTTGCATATGGCCATGTCTGAACTGGGGTGGTGGAGTGAGCTAAAGAATGATGATGGATTAAACCCAGATCAGTTGACTGGGGGTGAGTGTTTGATTGGCTCAAACGTTCCGTCCATCATCCCCTTTTGTATCGCTTTGGTCGCCCTAAGTTGGCGGGGGTATGCCCAGACGTGGGTCCCTTGCTCACTTTGCCACTGGATTCAAGCAAGCCTGGCTGATGACGGCTGAAATGCCAGAAACCGGTCCTAGGATGCTTGTTTCCGGTCCAGGGAAGACATGGCTTGGCAGTTCGGGCTGGACTGTTCCCATGAGGCACAGGGTCAGACTGATTTGCATATGGCCATGTCTGAACTGGGGTGGTGGAGTGAGCTAAAGAATGATGATGGATTAAACCCAGATCAGTTGACTGGGGGTGAGTGTTTGATTGGCTCAAACGTTCCGTCCATCATCCCCTTTTGTATCGCTTTGGTCGCCCCTAAGTTGGCGGGGGTATGCCCAGACGTGGGTCCCTTGCTCACTTTGCCACTGGATTCAAGCAAGCCTGGCTGATGACGGCTGAAATGCCAGAAACCGGTCCTAGGATGCTTGTTTCCGGTCCAGGGAAGACATGGCTTGGCAGTTCGGGCTGGACTGTTCCCATGAGGCACAGGGTCAGACTGATTTGCATATGGCCATGTCTGAACTGGGGTGGTGGAGTGAGCTAAAGAATGATGATGGATTAAACCCAGATCAGTTGACTGGGGGTGAGTGTTTGATTGGCTCAAACGTTCCGTCCATCATCCCCTTTTGTATCGCTTTGGTCGCCCTAAGTTGGCGAGGGTATGCCCAGACGTGGGTCCCTTGCTCACTTTGCCACTGGATTCAAGCAAGCCTGGCTGATGACGGCTGAAATGCCAGAAACCGGTCCTAGGATGCTTGTTTCCGGTCCCGGGAAGACATGGCTTGGCAGTTCGGGCTGGAATGTTCCCATGAGGCACAGGGTCAGACTGATTTGCATATGGCCATGTCTGAACTGGGGTGGTGGAGTGAGCTAAAGAATGATGATGGATTAAACCCAGATCAGTTGACTGGGGGTGAGTGTTTGATTGGCTCAAACGTTCCGTCCATCATCCCCTTTGTATCGCTTTGGTCGCCCTAAGTTGGCGGGGTATGCCCAGACGTGGGTCCCTTGCTCACTTTGCCACTGGATTCAAGCAAGCCTGGCTGATGACGGCTGAATTGCCAGAAACCGGTCCTAGGATTCTTGTTTCCGGTCCAAGGAAGACATGGCTTGGCAGTTCGGGCTGGACTGTTCCCATGAGGCACAGGGTCAGACTGATTTGCATATGGCCATGTCTGAACTGGGGTGGTGGAGTGAGCTAAAGAATGATGATGGATTAAACCCAGATCAGTTGACTGGGGGTGAGTGTTTGATTGGCTCAAACGTTCCGTCCATCATCCCCTTTTGTATCGCTTTGGTCGCCCTAAGTTGGCGGGGGTATGCCCAGACGTGGGTCCCTTGCTCACTTTGCCACTGGATTCAAGCAAGCCTGGCTGATGACGGCTGAAATGACAGAAACCGGTCCTAGGATGCTTGTTTCCGGTCCAGGGAAGACATGGCTTGGCAGTTCGGGCTGGACTGTTCCCATGAGGCACAGGGTCAGACTGATTTGCATATGGCCATGTCTGAACTGGGGTGGTGGAGTGAGCTAAAGAATGATGATGGATTAAACCCAGATCAGTTGACTGGGGGTGAGTGTTTGATTGGCTCAAACGTTCCGTCCATCATCCCCTTTTGTATTGCTTTGGTCGCCCTAAGTTGGCGGGGGTATGCCCAGACGTGGGTCCCTTGCTCACTTTGCCACTGGATTCAAGCAAGCCTGGCTGATGACGGCTGAAATGCCAGAAACCGGTCCTAGGATGCTTGTTTCCGGTCCAGGGAAGACATGGCTTGGCAGTTCGGGCTGGACTGTTCCCATGAGGCACAGGGTCAGACTGATTTGCATATGGCCATGTCTGAACTGGGGTGGTGGAGTGAGCTAAAGAATGATGATGGATTAAACCCAGATCAGTTGACTGGGGGTGAGTGTTTGATTGGCTCAAACGTTCCGTCCATCATCCCCTTTTGTATCGCTTTGGTCGCCCTAAGTTGGCGGGGGTATGCCCAGACGTGGGTCCCTTGCTCACTTTGCCACTGGATTCAAGCAAGCCTGGCTGATGACGGCTGAAATGCCAGAAACCGGTCCTAGGATGCTTGTTTCCGGTCCAGGGAAGACATGGCTTGGCAGTTCGGGCTGGACTGTTCCCATGAGGCACAGGGTCAGACTGATTTGCATATGGCCATGTCTGAACTGGGGTGGTGGAGTGAGCTAAAGAATGATGATGGATTAAACCCAGATCAGTTGACTGGGGGTGAGTGTTTGATTGGCTCAAACGTTCCGTCCATCATCCCCTTTTGTATCGCTTGGTCGCCCTAAGTTGGCGGGGGTATGCCCAGACGTGGGTCCCTTGCTCACTTTGCCACTGGATTCAAGCAAGCCTGGCTGATGACGGCTGAAATGCCAGAAACCGGTCCTAGGATGCTTGTTTCCGGTCCAGGGAAGACATGGCTTGGCAGTTCGGGCTGGACTGTTCCCATGAGGCACAGGGTCAGACTGATTTGCATATGGCCATGTCTGAACTGGGGTGGTGGAGTGAGCTAAAGAATGATGATGGATTAAACCCAGATCAGTTGACTGGGGGTGAGTGTTTGATTGGCTCAAACGTTCCGTCCATCATCCCCTTTTGTATCGCTTTGGTCGCCCTAAGTTGGCGGGGGTATGCCCAGACGTGGGTCCCTTGCTCAGTTTGCCACTGGATTCAAGCAAGCCTGGCTGATGACGGCTGAAATGCCAGAAACCGGTCCTAGGATGCTTGTTTCCGGTCCAGGGAAGACATGGCTTGGCAGTTCGGGCTGGACTGTTCCCATGAGGCACAGGGTCAGACTGATTTGCATATGGCCATGTCTGAACTGGGGTGGTGGAGTGAGCTAAAGAATGATGCTGGATTAAACCCAGATCAGTTGACTGGGGGTGAGTGTTTGATTGGCTCAAACGTTCCGTCCATCATCCCCTTTTGTATCGCAAAAGCCTCACCAGTCATAAATTAGCTGGACTCTTTAATAGCAGAAAATAAATAACTAATATAAACTTCATTTATTTCTCGTTTATGTAAAAAACATAAGGAGGTGCTCCTGGCTGGTGCTGGCTGGTGACAGGAAACAGGTGAAACATGCTACTGTTTCAGTTTGTCAATAAGCAACACGCCCTTCAAGGCCTTGCAGGCCCCAAGCTCCTCTAAGCACGGTGTATGTTTGCCCTGCAGGGCAAACTAGGGATTTTGATGTTTTTCCTCCACTTGTCTTTAGTAGAAAATTTAGGAATTAGAAGGACGTGTTTCTTCAGTAGGCTTTCCTGGTTTATGTCAGTTCTGGACCCTTGATGTTATTGTGGGCCTGTGAGTTGTATTGCCAAAAGTTTAAGAATGCATCATTTTTAAAAACTGCAAAATGTTCCAGCATTGAAGACATTCACAGTTAGGGCTTTCATTTTACTTTTTCCATTTTCTCTAGTGTTCATTTATGTTGGCTCCTTCAGCACTACGTGGTTGCCAAGCCTTCACGTTGCTTATTTGTGTTGCTTTCTTATTTTCAGTTTGCTTATGTGTGTGATTTTAATGCCTTTTATGCGAGGTCATTGACATTATGTGTCAATGGAAAATCACACTATGCAAGGTGGTTGACTAAATTATGTGGCAAGAAAAGACAAATTAAGCATCATCGTGTGTGCTTGTTCTGTGGCAGGGTTGGGACACCATTTAATAATTTTAATATAGGTTAAGCAATATTTTATTGTAATTGCAATTACATAGCGATTCGTATACCTGATGAGGAGCTGAAGCACATTAGTGGATGGATAGCATGCTACACAGTGTAGGAGTAGCTGATTGAAACAGTGGTCAATTGCAGTATGCCTTACATGGGAAGTGTTTTTGTGTTCTGTACTTGTGACCAGAGAGGTGCTGTGTGAAATCCAGTGCCAAAGGTGAAGTGATGTCACAGGGTCAGCGGCGAAATGATGGCGCTTCCGCTACCCATGACATTTTTGTGAATAGACATCCATGGCCATGCCTCATCGGACATGGCAAGCAACCAGTTCCAGACAGCCCCTACAATCCATGATCGGCTTCAGCTACACGTTGCATGAATGTCAGGGTACATTAATATCACCTGTTCTGAAGTAAATGGGGTTCCCCATACTATGTACTTACAAACATGTTCCCAAATTTGAGACAACAATGCTATTAAGTACGGAGTATTGTGCCCCTCTTGTTTTGGTGTCAAATGCATCATGCTTAAGTCATTTGGGGGAACAACACGCTATGTGGAGTGCCTTTTTTTTGTTGCTATTTGCAGATTTATCCGCACACAGTGGGACATGTTGAATTTGGGATGCTAAGTAGTAACACTTAAAGTCTGGAAGGGATAAAACCTCTTCTCGAATATGAGCTTCAGTGCATTAAGCTTAATTCTAGGGTGTGAACCTACCCACAGCAGCGCAGTTATTATGGTGCCAATTATACAAAAAAATGAATCTGGGCAGCAGACACATAGTACCTTGGAATACATATAAGGATCTAGGCAGCAAGATCATTTTAGGGCCATCTGACCCATAAGGGATAGTGGCAGTTACCACTAGAAGAGAGTTCCCCATACACTCTAGCACCCTTTCAAACTTTAGGTTGATGTCTTTTTTAAATGTGTCAGACACATGCATTCCCAAACACCTGAAGTACTTGAACTGTCAAGTCATCCCTAAATTCAGCATGTCTTTTTGAGTTTTGTGAGCCAAGTCTCCCATTGAGGATAATCTGGGTATATCTGATTTGTTAGGCCTTCATACTGGGCTGCACCACTTTGTGGGCCCACTGCAGAATCGCATCCCTGTCACAACAGTTTAAAAAGTGGGCTATTATGGTCCTCAGAGGGGCTTCAGGTCTCAAAGGTGGCACCAGCATCTTGTTTTCCCTCCCCAATGAGAAGTAGCTTTACAAGCTCTTATGCTTCAGCACACTCAGGGGTCAGTCTTCCAAAGAGAGCTCCAACGACAGTCCTACCAACGGCTCGGGGAAGCCCAAGAATTGCAGATTATTGGGCCTTGATCTTTCTTCCGCCTTTTCGGCCCAATCCTCTTGTAGCCTCATCATCTCCTCCACTCCATCAGATGGAGTTCACTAACATTTGTCAGAAGAGTTAGAACTGTGTCTTCCATGGCTTTTGTTCTCTCCGATAGCTTTCTAAGATCTGTTCTCAACAACTCATTTCCACAGCCACTCTGTCAATTTTAGTTTCCAATGCTTGGCATGAATAGGTGATTCATTTGACGTACATGGCATGAACCCCTAGCGATCCTCCATGGGCACTGGCAGCAACACCATCTGCACACCTGTCACTATGGATACTGCACTATTTTATGTGCTTGCATGCTTTTTCTAGCTTTAACCTTTTCCATGGCAGAGCCTCCAGCGGGAGCCACCCTCCATAAACTATGGGGCTTATTTACAAGCCCCTGGAGCCGCAGGTGTGTCACATTTAACATGGGAAAAAGTGACATACCGGTGGCGCAAGGGGCTAGTAAATAAGCCCCTACGTATGGGGGCACTTTCTCTTCAGTGTCTATCTGTGGGAATGAATAAGAAATAATGCCACTGGGTCGGATAGTGCCTGTGCATGGATGACGTTTCATGTAGAGGTAAATTTCCTCCCCGTCCCCCCATCCCCTCATCCCCAATGTCCTCACAGGGTTGGCACCCTCCTTCCACAGCAACAACAGTTTTTTTGCCCCTCTCTTCTAGATTCCACTCTTCTTTTTCAGGGGTCCCCAAAGTATTCCACAGCAGTTATTCAGTTGAGGGGGCAACCCAGCCACGTAGTCAACACAAGACTAAACCACAAGGGGGGAGGGAGCACACATCCCAGCACAGTTCTCCCCATTGCATTCTGGTAAATGCAGTACGCTTACTTCCAAAGTTGCTGTAGTTTTTCACCAAAACTGGTGCAGGTAGTGCTGTTATCTCTAGACACGTGTTTCTCAGTTTAGCCCTTCATCAGTAGAGAGCAAAAGTAGTAGAGAGAAAAGTCATCAGTGGTTGCTGAAATGGTGCCCAAGTTTTCACAGGTCACAGTACCACTCCACAGGCACATCTCAGGAGAGCTCGACAAGACTAACCCACCCTGCTGCGCAGATACCTTCGTTAGGTGCGCAGCCCATGGCCCCTCGACAGGCAGTCACATAAATTTTGTAGACTTCATTGACTATTCTCCTGGCCTAGGTACTCATCCAGAGGCAAAGGAGAGATTTCAGCCATCCTCATTCCTGGATGGCGGTGGTTAGACAGGACTTTAGCATGATTTTTGTCTGGGCTAACCAAAAGTGTCTCGGATTACACCATTTTGCCATCTTGCTGGCCACGCCCCTAAGCAGGGTTGTATTTAAAGTGATGGTCATTGTTCATTGAGCCATTTACAAAGGTTTCCATGATTTTATTGTATCTAAGTTCAGATGGTGTACATATTTTCGATCATTAAGATCTAATCGTCTGTCTCTTCTTGTTATGCCCAGACATAGAACTGTCACTTTTGGGGTCCGCTTTTTTCATTGCTGGTTCTAAAACATGGAATTCTCCTGCTTTGGAGCTGCAAGTGGAATCCTTCCTGAATCACTTCAGGAAACTCTTTAAAAATCACTTCTTCAATGATTAGCTGTCAGGATTTTGTCTTAGTGTCTGGTTATTTAGCACCATGAAACTACCTTGTATATGCCCTTTATAAATGACCTTAACATAACATAATATAGCCTCCCACTCTGAGCTGCTGTCCCTATTGAATTGGCATGCTAAAATACTTGCAATCATATGCTCTTTGGCTTGTCTATGTTGTTTCAGATTTGCCCTTCCTTTAACTCATTTCTTTAACTTCATTTAACTTCAATTCAAGTCTCATTCCATGCCCCTGCCATCAGTCATAAATGTAGTAAACGTTTTCAGATGGAGTTCGGTGTCTTCTCTGGTCTAGAATCCAGTGATCTCACTACTTCCCTCTCTCAATGGAAGCCCTTCTCGTGGGTCCTGTGGCAGCCAGTTGTTACAGGGTAGTATCCTGTGTGGGAACAGTTATTTACCACTTGTGTTCCACAGCCACCAGTACTATTGTGCCCCAATTAACCAAGTTACTCCCTTTGGACACTTAACTGTCCAGGGACAGTGAATTTGAGCAGCCAATGCTTACTGTAAGAATGATAACGTTTATAATCTGAGATACATCACACACTAAATAATAGATCAATAAAGACACTGTCTGGGTAGTGCTATATCTTCATAGAAGAATGGGACTTTAAAGTACTGTTCTGTAAAATAGGAAGACAGCAATATGATACATATTGAAATCCTCAATGTGCTAGCACATGTTAGAATTTCTGTCACTGTCCTAAAGGCCATTGTAATGATATAGAGACACACTTGTATCGCTTGAGAAGGCTTTGAAAAACAAAGTCTTAGTCAATGGGTCAGAGGCGCAGGCAAAAAAAGATGCAATGTAGTAATCGTCCTCTGATATGTCTCTCCCTCTGTAGAGTCCAGCTCGGGGTTCAACACAGGGCACCTCAGTGGGCTGAAGCACAGTTTATGAGGTTCCAGTCACGAATAGTAAAAGGTCCTTGTACCCAAAAACCCAACACACAAACAACAAGGGTCCCACCCAAGCAAAGTCAATAGTCGAATTTCATGCTGGCAAAAAAATTGGTGCATAGTTCACCGGTGATCGAGGTCCTGGTAATTGGCGTCCGGGTGGGATACTGTTCAAGTTAGGGACCGGTTAAGAATGCAAGAAATCTCTGAGAGTTCTGAAAGGTGGGAGGAGGGCTGATACAGAACTGTTTTAACACCCAATATGACAACCTCCAGGGGTACCAAACTTTATGAGGTCATATCTCAAAAACCTCCAATTGTGGTTGGGACTTTCCAGTCACGAGAGCACCCAGGAGATTGTAAGCTCTCAATGGACCCCAAGGTTTCACCAATTGCAACAAGGAACTAGATTTTAGGGTCTGAGACCAAAGTGATTTAAAGTAGTAATATCTCTGGAACCAAAAGGGCAACAGAGATGGCTCGCGCAGATGTGGAAACAGGAAAATGATCTTCAACCAAACACCACACAAGGGTGCCAAGGTTCGACACCTCCAATAAAACTGGAAAAGTGCATATACACGCACCTAAAGGTAGGGGTCCAGTGAAGAAGGGTGCAGAATCAGCAGGGATGATTCCAGAGAGCATCTCTGCAGCACCAGGACCCCGATGATCCTTGCCTGTGATCGTTGTCTTGATTAAGGCCAGCTAGGCTACGGCAATCTTGTGCCTTCTGGACCGTCTTGCTTCCCTGAGTAATCTTCCACATAGGTTCTTCACTCAGCTGGGCCTCAGGCAGATCTTCCAGCGATTAGATAGTTTCTCTTGATACAAGGCAGCTGATCTTCTCTTCATCAACAAGTCAGAGCAACAATGCTCTCCAGGATTCCATTGCTTGATGGGAAGGCAGTAACATAACAGAGGTTCTGTCCATGGCAGAGTGAGTTTCATACCTGCATCTGTATACTATCCAAATTGTGTAACGATATGAACCACCACAAAGAAGATAATAAAATATAGTTTAAATTAGTTATCAAGTTTAAGTCACATAATGGCCTGTAGACTCAATGTGTGCAAGTTCCAACACAAAAGGAAGGTCACAGAAAATTTGAACATTTCCTGCCTTTGTTAAGAGCTGCACATGCCTCAAACTGCTTCCGATCAAATAGAACATGTTAGGGGTGCACTGTTCACAAACATGCTCCCCAGCTATGTACCACTATGCATGACTAATGCAAGGCCACACTCATATTATAAACAAACAAGTAATTTAACTTGCTAGTGCTCTTTGTGGTAGATACTCTATCTAACCGGATATTCCTCACCTTGTGAATCTAGGAAGGTGCCAGACTGGGAACCCTAGTTTATAATTTGGCAGACGGCCCACTCTCCACCAGGGCGAGGGAGGAAATAACTCCATTGACCTGACGGATGCCCCTGGTCAAATTTAGAAATGGCCGCTGGCCCAGTAAACATTTCTAGCATTGACAGGAACCGCCATCACAGCCGTTCCTGTCAATGCATTGTAAGTTTGCAGTATGGCTCCATCAACACAATGTTTTTTTTATTTAAAAAAAAAAAATACCAAAGCGGGACATTCTTTTTGTAAAAAAAAAGCAACGCCCCCCACACCATGGCAGTTTTTCCCCATGGCAGAGGAGGTATTGAGCAGTTTTCAATACTTACAAACCAGGTTTTTCCTAGCAGTGACAGGCATTGAAAAGCGGCTGTATGTCCGCTGATCTAAGTTAGGTGGGAAGACTACAGCCAAACCTCTGATGGCCCTTACTACGTCAAGCCGTTGGAGGGGTTTGGCCATGGCAGAGACAGAGTAGTCTCTGCCGTCATCATGCCCGCATTTAAATCTGACAGGTAGGCCATTATGTTGCACTCCGTTGCTGTTGCAATGGAGGTCCCTCTCCGCCAACATATAAATCAGGTCCAGGATCTGAAAAAGTTACTGCAAACGCTCCTGCACGCCACTAGGTGGCAGCATCAGCCTCCATCACAACTCTGTACCACCTCCGGACATTACGACATGGGGCCGCTTAAAGGTGCTACCCGTGCAAGCTGACGTCAATTTATAGCTTGAAATTCTCTGCGTTCTCAGACATGGAGCTAACTGAACAAATTAAGAACACTGTACGTGTATTAGCTTGGAAACTCATTAGTTCTGGAAAGTCAACTGGACAGAACTAGAGGAGGGTGGACAGTGAGGAATCTATGGTTAGGGTGTCCACCAGAAAGAGTGTTACTGAAAGTACGTATCTTGTTCTTGTGATGGATTTTTCATTGTAAAATAATACCAAAGACGGAGGCAGGTCTGGGGAGTTTCCACTCCTCCTTAAATCAATGTGAAAAAGAGAAAAATGTGAAACATAACTGACAGTCTCACATGAAAAAGTGACATGACCTTCAGAAGAAATGACACACATTTCGGTTGCGCAAATTTGGCAGTAAAAAAGATCATATATGGAGACTGGATTGACGAAGACTGTCACAGTATTCAAAATAAAAAGCCTCATGGTCCATCTGTGCAGTCTCGGAGTAATAGAGATCCTACTGCAGCATAATTAAGGGGGATTGTGGAAAAATATGCCTTTCAAAAAACGCATCACAACAGGTGACCTAGACAACAAGGGATGATCAGGTAAATGAAGAAGGGATGAAAGGCAGCTAGCCTTTAATAGTACATGCACCAAAACCTTGTCTGACCAAAGACAAATCAAACAGAAGTTCTTCAGACATTTTAGCTTAAAGAGGATCAACTTGTCTCTTCCTGCACCAGGTTACAAATTTTGAACAACAGCCAGGGTAAACAGACGTGTTGAAGGATGGTGAGCGGCCAAAATGACATCCACCACCATGACAGAAGATCAACACTTTTTGATCAAAATATATTAGTTTATTCTGCTCCATTTCCACACATGGAGGTGTAAATTGTGGCCCTTTGGATACAGGTCCAACCGAAGAGTCAGCCAAAAACAGAGTACATATACGGAGACTCAAGAGTTCTAAGTATAAGAGACTTCAAGCCCAGTGTAGAGCTAGAAGGATGAGCAGAGCCTTATCCCACCTGACCTTCTTCAGGATCCAGGCAATCAGCGGTGGGTAAGGAAACTTGCAGTAGGCCTGAGCCTCCCTGAACGTAGAAAGCATTCCTAGAGATCCTGGAAGACGAAACTCCCACGCATGATAGGGTGCATGCTAAGCATTCTCCATTCTACCAAGGATGCACCAGACTGGATGAAGACGCCCTGTGCCACCTTTGGTTGTGGCTGCCACTTGTGATCTGCAAGAGGATGCCTGCTGAGGTCAACAGCCCTGATGTTAAGGGACTCTACCAGATGACTGTCGGGGAGATCCCATGAGGCTTCAGCCACTGCCAGAGACTAAGGACAAAAGTCACTGTTCAGCTACTTGTGTTCAAGCCGGTTTCCCCAATTCCATCGAACTACAGGCTTAAGCAGCAAGTGGCACAGCTCGGTAGGTTGAAAAGCTTTCTTTATTTCAGTCCATTACAAATTTCAAAAAGTGCAACAGTTTTGAGAAAACCGCCTACATGTATCGGCCGTAGCCTTCTACTGGCATATATATATATTCAAAAAAAGGGCTTAGCCAACACAGTTCCTCAATAGATAATACAAAGGCCAACAGGTGGGCATTTGTATTTGAAATATGTAGCATTACACCTAATATTCTACAAAAGAGACAGTGAGTTTCAACATTAATGTAGCAAAGGTGCTCAACAAATGAATCTGCTACCTCCAGGGCAACACGCCAGATTAAAATAAACCAGTCTAAACTCGACAGTCAAAGTATGTGGTGAAGCGAAAGTCTGCAGCCTCCCAGAGTATGTCTGTTTTGAGATTCTTTTTTAATATGATATACCTAGTATGCCTAATAAAAATCAAGAATACAACATTCGAAAATTGAACACATGTAGCTCCAGGGCAGCACCACCCCTGATTCAGGAACAGGCTAGAATAGGAATGCAGGTGTTGTATCGAGACAGGCGTTATAGTAAGAAAGCATACTGATCACACAGTCAAAGCTAGACTGCAGCAGCAGACCTGTGATCCATGTACCTAAAGGCCTGATTTAGAGTTTGATGGATAGGTTAATCCATCACAAACATAATGGATAATCTGTCTGCCTTTTTACAAATTCCATATAATCAACTTTTACTAATGCCACAGAATCAATACACTCTGGAAGACACACACTAAACCCCATCTTCACCACAAGCGACTGCATCAAATACAACTCCACCATACGAGCTAACATGGAGCGACCACTCCATCATCCACTTCAAAATCAACACACCTCAAGTCAACACCCCTACCAGGTACAGCACTCCAAGCCGCAGCTGGAGTAAAATCACAGAAGCCGACTGGCTCAACGCCCTCAGAACTGATCAGCCTAGCTCCACAGACAACCTCGACAAGGACATCAACAACTTCAAGAATTGGATCAAGAACTGCTCATACTCCCTCGCACCCATCAAGCATAGTAGATCAAACAAGCATGCCAGCTGGGACACAGAAGACCTTGAGACACCAAACAACACTGTAAACAGCTAGGAAAGAAATGGAGAGCTAGCCACAACACCAACGACAGAATACCTACAAAACTGCACTCAGACGCTCTCACCAGAAAATACAAACATAAAAAAAGCACTAGTAGACCACATCGAAGGAAGCTCCAACAGCTGCAAGGAGATCTTCTTGATCCGTCATGGATTTCACTTCGCCCTCAGCCACTGTCAACAACATTACTGCCTCCCAACAACCCTGGGACAACCTATCCAACTTCTTCCACAGCAAAATTGCTAACATCCACAGCAACTTTGCACACCAACCAACCCCCAGAGAACTCATTTCTACCACCAACCAAGACGGCCACCTGACCGAATGAACAACCCTTACCAGAAATGACACAGAGTACCCATGATCCCACCACATCTACAACATGGGAACATCACCAGTCAGCACCACTCTGACCCACATCATCAACACCTCCATCATGTCAGCCACTCTCCTGGATAAATGTAAACTTGCAGAAATCAACGCCCTCCTCAAGTAGCCCACAGGCGACCCAAGTTAACTGAGCAACTTCCGGCCCATCTCCCTGCTCCCCATCCAGCCAAAATGATTGAGAAGGCCATTAACAAGCAACCACTAAATTCACCATCTTTTAGACAACACACAATCAGGATTCAGAAAGAACCATAGCACCGAAACAGCACTCACTGTGGCCACCAACGGCATTCGAAACATCCTGGACCGAGGAGAAACAGCAGCCTTCATCCTGCTCGACCTCTCTGTGGCTTTCGACACTGTCTCCCACAACACTGTCATCAGAAGACTCCACAAGATTGGCATACAAGGATCCACCCTCAAATGAATCTCCTTCCTCACGGGAAGAACCCACAGGGTCAGGCTGCCACCCTTCACATCATAGACCAAGAAACTGATATGCGGTGTCCCACAGGGATCGTCCCTCAGCCCCACTCTTTTCAACATATACATGACACTGCTCGCCAACATCACCCGATCGCAAGACATCACCGTCAACTCCTATGCGGATGACACCCAACTGATCCTCTCCCTGATGGACAAGACAAACACCGCCAGAACCAGCTTCACCACCTGCATGACCAGGGTAACAGACTGGGTGCGAACCAACTGTCTGAAGCTCAACTTTGACAAGATGTATGGACTGGTCTTCAGCAACAAGACCTCCCCATGGGATTCCTCCTGGTGGCCGTTGGATCTAGGACCAACACCCACAGACCACGCAAGAAATCTAGGGATCATCCTAGATGTCAAGCTCAACATGACAGCTCAAGTCAACACAGTGTGCACTTCCTGCTTCCACATCCTATGGATGCTGCGAAAGATCTTCAAATGGTTGCTCAGAACACCAGACGAACCATCACACAAGCACTCATTCCCTGCAGGATGGACTACGGCAACAATCTATGGGGCATATTTACAAGGGGTTATCGCCACCAGAACGCCACTTTTTTGACATTCTGGTTGCGATAACCCCTTCGCCCTATTTACAAGCCGGCGTTAAGCCACTTAACGTGGCTTAACGCCGGCTTGTAAATAAGGCCACTATTCATGCTTGAAAGGGACAGGTGATCTGAATCAAAAGGTGTCTGCATCCACTCATGTGGCTGGCCATATGTTGGACCTTATTTTTACCAACATCCACACCCTAAGAGTGGATGACCCTCTTCCACTGACTTGGTCAGACCATTCTCTAGTCCCTTTCTACTTGACTACTCCTCCCAGTAACAATCAGGCCAGTCCAGCGCATGAGATCAGAAGAAACTGGAGGAAGGTTTCGCCGGAGGCCATTGGCCCTGTGTTACACAACACAGTCCCAGTAATGACTGGAGAGCCCAGTCAAGATGCCTCTCTTTTTAATAGCTGGATTACATTGGCCTTGGACAAAGTTGCCCCACTCAAAACCACGAAACTGTTCAGAAAAAATCCTTCTGCCCCCTGGTTCACAACCGAACTCCGGCTAGAGAAAAGCTTATGTAAGCAACTGGAGCGTACGTGGAGAAATAATTACAACTCCGAGGCCAAATGCATATACAGAACTGCTTTAAGGAAATTTCATAGATTAAAACGCAATACGATTAGGGACTATGTAGCCAATCAGATCAAAACTTCTGACAATTCGACGAAAGAAGTGTTTAAGATTGTCCAGGGCTTTATGAAGCCACTAGCCTTGAAGAGCATAATCCCCCCATCAGCCTCCTTATGTGAAGAATTGTCTAGTTTCTTCCATGATAAGATTCAGAAGATCTACTCTTCGTTTCCCTTGACTGGGACTCCACCAATGCCAGCTACACCAGTCCATAATCCCTACCACTCTGACACCTGGTCGGAATTTCGCCCTTTTTGCACAGTGACCTCTCTGGTGGAACTGAGTAAAACTAAAACGGGCTCTCCGACCGATCCCTGCCCAGCCAGGTTTTTCAAATTGTTAGCTCCATGGCTCAACCCTCTATTAAACTTTATCTGGAACACTTCCCTGAGTTTGGGCATTTATCCAGCTTCATGGAAAACGGCGTATGTCCAGCCAATTCTTAAGAAAGAAGATGCGGACCCCTCAGATCTAAAGAATTTTAGACCCATCTCCCTCCTCCCGGCACCGGCCAAAGTGCTGGAAAAAGAAGTTCAGAAACAGTTGACAGAGTTCTTGGAGAACAACCATCTTCTCCACGACTCTCAGTCGGGCTTTAGGACAGGATACAGCACGGAGACAGCTCTTCTCGAAGTGGCAGAAACCATACGGGAAACGGTAGATCAGGGTAGCTGCGCAATGTTAGTGCTGTTGGACTTGTCCGCAGCCTTTGACACTGTGTCACACCAGATCCTCTTAGAGAGACTTGAGCTCCTGGGTGTGAAGGGAACTATTCTAAACTGGTTCCGCTCCTTTCTTGAGGGTCGGTCTCAAAACGTGTTCCTTCGTCCGTTTATCTCCTCCACTAGACCCACTGACTGTGGAGTCCCGCAGGGCTCGGCGTTGAGCCCCACTCTTTTTAATGTATACCTGGCCCCCCTTGCTTCGCTGATTGAACAATGTGGTGTGAAGGTTGTCTCGTATGCTGACGACACTCAGCTGGTGTTCTCATTTAAAGAACACACGGAGGCAGCGTTCACGAACTTCAAGCAGTGTCTGCGAATAATTTTGTCTTGGATGACAGACAGCTGTATGAAGTTGAACACTGAAAAAACAGAGATCCTGTTCTTCAACCAACTCTCTCCCCCACAGTCGGAACTCTGGTGGCCAGCTGAGCTCAACCCCCCTCCGCTCCCGGTGAGCTCAGCTAGGAACCTGGGGTTCAAGTTTGACTCCAGCCTATCAGGTCGCGCCCAGATTTGTAAAGTCTCTTCTGCTTGTTTTTGGAAATTGAAAAGCTTGCGGAGATTTCTGCATTTTCTGCCAATGGACTGCAGAAAAATGTGGTCCATGCTTTAGTCACATCCCAGCTTGACTACGCAAACATTCTCTACTTGGGGCTCCCAGATTATCTGATCAGGAAACTACAGATTATACAAAACGCGGCAGCTAGGCTGATCAGAAACGTACCACTTCGCCAACACATCTCTCCCCACCTGCGGAGTCTTCACTGACTACCGGTTAAGAGGCGGATCGAGTTTAAGGCATTGACATTGGCCTTCAGATCGACCAGAGATTGTGGTCCCCAATACTTGAAGCACAGACTTCGGAGATATCACCAGACTAGATCTCTGAGGTCAAATCATCAGGACCTACTGGTGATTCCGCGCTTCAAAAAAGCCAGGATTGGGGGTCGTGCTTTCTCTGTGAAAACCGCCTCCCTGTGGAACTCCATGCCGGAGCACCTTCGGAAGGCGAAGTCAGAACTCCTGTTCAGGAAGGCCTTAAAAACGTGGCTCTTCAGCCTAACTTAGAACCCTGTCCAGTCCCTAAGCCACGCCCGCAATGTTTCTGCTGCTAGCGCCGGGACACTTCCGTTGGAGGTAGCTGCGTGCTCTATAAACTGCAATAATAATAATAAAGGGTGTTTTTTTTTCAGAGTTTTATATAACGCGTACTTGAGCCAAAGGTATCGGGTATAAGAGCGCTTTACATGAGCACCAGTTGCGTTACACAAGGACCAATTCATTTTTGGTAGGCACAGGGAGATTAAGTGATTTACCCAGAATCACAGGATGTTGAGCATCATTGCCGAGACTCGAACCCGGTTCCCCAGATTTGAGATCGACCGCCCTAGTTATTAGGCCACATCCTCTCCCCTGCAGTGAGTGTTCCGCTGCAAGACCCATTGCCTTTTGACACTGCCCCTATTTGCAAGGCTGGCTTAAATATGGGGCAGCGCCAAAATTAATACCAAGGAAAACCTGGTCTTAAACAGGCGCACCGAGGAGAAATTATTAATTTCGCCTCATTTTTGCTGTTTCTATGTGTGCTGCATTCTGAAGCACAGCACACATAGAAAGAGCAAATCGCCATTAGTGATTGTTCATGTGTAGGAAGGGACCTCTTCGTGCACATGAACAATCATTCCCTGCTTTGCAGGCACCCTTGAACTATGGTGCAAGGGTGCCTGCGTTGGTGCTAGGCAGATAAATTTAGTGCCAGCGCTAAGGAAAACGCAGGGGTGAGCCATATTATTGTAAATACGGTGCATCCCTGCATTTTCAGAATGCGGCGTTACCAATTGTGGCTTGACACCGCACCCCGCCATTCTGTTGTAAATATGCCACTATGTCGGAAACTCCAAACAACTCCTACACAGGCTCCAGACCATCCAGTACGCAGCTGCAAAACTCATACACTACCTCCTATGCCGCACCCACATCACACCACAACTCAGGAAGCTTTACTGGCTCCCCACATTCATAAGTACAGCCAATTCAAACTTCTCACACACACATACAAAGCACTACACAACACAGGACCAAAATACCTGAACAGCAGCATACACTTTCACCAACCCACCAGACACCTAGCTCTGCCTCACTCTCACACATGCCCTGCATCCGCAAAAGCAAAACTGGAGGTCGCTCATTCTCCTACTTCGCACCTAAGACATGGAACAACCTGCCTCAAAAACATCAGAGCCTCCTCCTCACTTATTGAGTTTCGCAAGAAGCTGAAGACCTGGCTCTCCTTGTAAGTACCTTGGGACCACACACCTACACACCTTGCCCAAACACCTGGATTCCCTCTCGGGTGATTAGTGTGGTATACAAATCAACATAACATAATGTATAATGCACTTGTAATAAGGCAGACAGGAGATCCACCACGTTTGTAACGGAGGAATCTGTCTGAAAAACTCTAAATTAGGCCCTAAGTCCTATATCAATTTGGCTCTCTGTTTCTAGAGGACTTGTAGTTTTCCTTAACATTTTGTAGCATTCCCAGGTGGATAATATTAACATGGTCGAACCTTTGCTAAACCAAGGCTCATGACATATCTACCTTAGTGACATGGGACTTGGTTATGCCAAGGCTAGACCGTGTGAATGATGCCCACCATGTCCTTCTCTGCAGGCTGCAGTGCTTTATTTTGATGTCATTAACAGCCTTCACAAAGAGATAGTCTAGCCATGAGGGATTCAGCTGGGTACATCTCCGAGAGAGTGTAATAGGTCAAGCTTGGCTGACGTGTTGCTGACTTCCCACCAGCTTTGTTGAGAGGCAATTACCTATCAGAAACCTCTTGATTTCACAATAGTCTCGGCTGCCTCTTTCTCACAGCCACTGTAAAATGCCCAAATCTGCAAGCCTGTGGGTTTTCAAATCTGCACTCCTGTTCCCCTAATTTTGAGATCTGCACAGTCATAGGCCTGCGTCAAGGTAGCTGCGAAAACTTTTCAGGTGCAGAAAATCTATTGCGAACCCTTGTAAAATACAAACTACAAACATAACATGCTGCAAATGCAACCTCTTATAAGGAAAAGCATTTCAAAAGATATTATTCCGGGATATACTTAAACTGCATGTTGTGCACAAAGAAACAGATTCTTCTTCTAATGGAAGGAGTTTGTCGCAACAACCTTCCTTACGAGAGCACAGCTGCAAGGATATCTCGCTATCCCATTGATCAGGACTTACCTCCACTCTGATCCTTCTTCAGATCTTCGTATCTGCGGACCAGGGCATTTTTGCCTCCAGCAGTCTTCTGTTTCACAGCACGGTGCTGGCTCGCAACACTGCAGCCAAGACAAAAGTAGCTATTTTATGTAGATATTTAAATTGTATCATTTGCCAACAAGCATGCATCATGGCAGCCATCAACCAGGGAACCTCTGACTATCCTTTGCTGAACAGTAGACTTCTTCCAAAAATCACTATTGTGGGCACCGTATGCCAGAAAAAGTAGTAGCTTTATGGGATGCTCACAAGCTGTACATATTCTCTATCATTTGGAAGCTTGCTATTATTTTGATGTTTACTAGATATTTATGAGTTTAAGCCACTAAGCTAGATCAGAACAGGTAATGCACCACCTCAGAAATCTGACTTTCACCTCAAAGCCACAGGTTGGAAACTTAGGGCCAGATGTACGACCAATTTTAGCATGCGCAAACGGGTTAGCGACCCGTTTGCGCATGGTATGGCCATGTACTAGCACAATTTTGCGAGTCGCAAATGAATTGCGACTCGCAAAAAAGTGTTTAGAGACTCGCTATTTGGAAGGGGCGTTCCCTTCCAAATAGCGACTCTAACCCATGTACTAATGTTTTGCGACCGCAATTGCGGTCGCAAAACACTCGCAATTATCACCTACTTCAAGTAGGTGGTAATGCATTCTCAAATGGGAAGGGGTCCCCAGTAGCTTAGTTGCTTCTTGTCCATAGTGCCTTTTGATGTGCTTGTAGCTTGTTGTTGACTGTTGACTAAGCAGCAGCAGAATCTTAATGAAATGGTGAAACAACCCCTAGTTCTCTGGGAGTCCAACTGGTGTGTGCAGCACATCTCAGTCCTAATCTAGCTGTGCCCCCCCTCTATGACTTCTAATGTGGTTAATATGCAGAAACATAGCAGATTTTGGTGTTCACAGATATTTTGAATGCAATGTCTATCTACTGAATGCAAAAAGAACAATTGATGGACAGAATGTTGAACAATGGCAAACATTCACCCCAGTACAGAGATCTGGACCTAAATCCATAATTTATTTACTTCCCATGCCATTTCAGTTTAAAACCAGCCATATGCAAATCAGTCTTGACCCTGCTCCCCATGGGAACAGTCCAGCCCGAACTGCCAGGCCAGGTTCTTCCTGGACTGGAAACAAGCATCCTAGGACTGGTTGCGGGGTATCACCCCTCATCAGCCAGGCTAGCTTGACTCCAGTGGCATGGAGAGCATGGGACCCACGTCTGGGCAAACCCGTCCAACTCTGGGTGACAATTGCAAAAAGAACAACTGATGGACAGAATGTTGAACAATGTCAAACATTCGCCCCAGTACAGAAATCTGGGCCTAAATCCAGATCTTTGTGACTGGGGGTGAATGTTTGCATTGTTCAGCATTCTGTCCATCATTCGTTTCTTTTGCTTTTATCGTCTTAAGTGGGAAGGGTATGTCCAGACGTGGGTCCCGTACTCACTGCGCCACTGGATTCAAGCTAGCCTGGCTGATGAGGGGTGATGCTCAAAAGCCGGTCCCAGGATGCTTGTTTCCGGTCCAGGGAGGACCTAGCTTCACAGGTCAGGCTGAAATGCTCCCATAAGGAACAGGGTCAAGACTGATTTGCATATGGCTGGGTCCAAACTGGGGTGGCATGGTGAGAAAAAGAACGATGGATTAAACCCAGATCTTTGTGACTGGGGTGAATGTTTGCATTGTTCAGCATTCTGTCCGTCATTTGTTTATTATGCTTTTGTCGCCCTAGTTGGGAAGGGTATGTCCAGACCTGGGTCCCGTGCTCACTGTGCCACTGGATTCAAGCTAGCCTGGCTGATGAGGGGTGATGCCCCAAAATCGGTCCCAGGATGCTTGGTTGTGGTCCAGGGAGGACCTGGCTTGGCAGTTCGGGCTGGACTGTTCCCATGAGGCACAGGGTCAAGACTGATTTGCATATGGCTTGGTACAAACTGGGGTGGCGTGGTGAGCAAAAGAACGATGGATTAAACCCAGATCTTTGTGACTGGGGGTGAATGTTTGCATTATTCTGCATTCTGTCCATCATTTGTTTCTTTTACTTATGTCTATCTAATGAAACACATTTAATATTACTCCTGTTAAAGGCAGGAGTAAGTGCTTTCCCAGTTTGGGAAAAGACAGGAATTCATCAAATATTTAATGATTTGTAGAACTACTTTCTCAACAGAGAAAACTATCTCCTCTCTGGAGATAAAAATAACAAAGTTAAATGTGCAAAAGATCATTTGTTCATCATTCAGCATACAGATTCGCACCTAATGGAAAAACCACATGAGCACATTTTGCACAGCTGGAGTACTCCAGGACATGTGTTGTAGATTTTCAAGAGGAAAGCTGCAACTTAAAAAACTATTTACAATTTTAAGAGTGAACTGACGAGTAGATGTCTGATGTTCTATAGCTTGACTTTTATTAGCATGCCAATTGTTTCATGGTTGGTCCATGATGCACCAGTTCTACAGTGGTCTCTCAAAGCAGTAGGATGTTCACTTGGATTCTGCGAACTGGAAGACCTTGGCAACACACATCCCAAAACGAGCTTTAAACAAACCTGCTTGCTACTAGAACCTACCTGTCGGCCAAGGCAATGGATTCGGGGTCTGTGGGAGGGATGTTGAAGCATACTCCAGGTGCATTGAATTTCTTCCCAGACCCATCAGTCACTTCCCACTTCTCTCCCTTGTTGGCCTTCAGCGTGTAGCGTTGTCCACGAGAAATCTGTCCCTGGAGAAAATACAGAATAAGCAGAGCAAATCCATAAGTTGCTTTGATACCGTTTAGAATTAATGGAAAATGGTCTTTCCTTCACTTGTTTTTAATGAGCTCCCAGTTTCCTAACAAAAAGGTCATCAGCTACAGCTTCTACTGCCGCCAAAACATTTACACCAGTGCAAAACAGTATATTGAAAAACACTGCAGGCTAAAACCATAATTTCAAAATAGTGCATTGCTGGAGTGGTGAATAATGAAGCAAAAGTACCACTAATATGTCGATGTGTCTGCAATTCCCCTTTTGCAATACCACCCCTTCTAATACTCAAGGTACTATGGAAAAAGCAATGCTAGACAACTCACTAGGGTACACCAGCAGAAGGATTCCAAATTGCCACTAGAACCAGCAAATAGTCACAGTTGCCAGGGGTACAGTAGAAAAATGGAACTTTATCTACAGTGCCAAACTTCTTTGCAACAGCTCTACTACTAAGCCCTACCCTACCATTACCATTGGTACTAACATTAATCATGTTACTGCTACAATTACTATACTAGTACCACCACTGATGCTATCGTTATGTATGGCTTCCAAAGGAAACCTTAATGAGAACAACAGCCCAGTTATTCCCCGCTCTGATGTCGTAATCCTGTGATCTCTCCTTGGCAGTGATCTTCTCCCTTCTGAAAGGGGCAGGGAAAGGCAAGTGACACTACTACACTACCAATCGCAGTCTCCTCCTTCAGGTGGCTGCTGCTGTAGATCCACATATGGCTGGGGAAATGGAGGGCATGCTGACAAGCGCTCTTGTAGAGTCACTTTCAATAATGCGCCACCTCTCCCTTCACAATGTGGAAGCGGAGAAGGCGGCTTCAGGTTGCGGATTACAGATCTCAAAATAAGAAAGGTCAAAAAAGCAGGATCTGCGACGGCAAGAGATACATAAACTACTTATATTAGGGTTAGTATTACCACTACAAGGAACTACTTCTACTGGCATGAATGCTAGGATCTCTTCCGGTCATTGCGACTGACTATCCATGACCACCACTTCATCCAGACAACACCTGCACTACTCTGGGAAAGTTCTTCCAGGCACTAACAGTTCTTAACAAATGACACTCTTTTGTGTGCTACGAAGAGTTAAGCTTGAATGCCTGGGACTCCTTGGAAAGACAAATCTACTGCTTTTCTACTTCTTGCAGGAGCCCCTGCTCACACATTTCAATGTGGCTTTCTCTCAATATCTGCACCTTACTCTTGCCTTGCTCCTCTTTCTCCACCACATTTGCCTTCTCCAAAGCTTACCTCTTCACAATCGAAGTCGCAGAGAGCCTCCACGGGGATGGGCTTCAGTGGCGTCTCCCTCCGATATTTAAGGGGAATCACCTGCTGACTACGCTTCTGCAGGGACTTCACCACCTCATCGTACTTATCCAGGGCCTTCTCCTGCTCCTAAAAGCCGAGCAGCAAACACGGTGCACAAGGAAACAGTGAGGCAAAAGAGGAAAGGAAGAGAGAGAGAATGAGAAACAATTAGCATTAAGAAAAAAGAGGAACAGAGGCATCATGAGTGAACACTGGCAAAGCCAACAGATCTCGCCTTTCAATGGCGTTACCAGACTTGTCATTGCCATTTATTTTTGCCAATGCTCTTTTGCATGGGCGAAAAAAAAAAATGCTTACTTGTCGCACCATAATAGGATCAGAAAAAGTCAGAAAAAAATCAGCAACACAATAATGTATGCATGAGCATGTGCCATGGTGGTCATTTTGTTTTCCTTTTTTATTTTAATTTACCATTCCAAGATGGCAGGCACCAATCTTGGAGCAGTCAATTAAAGAAATATGAATGAAAGTGCATCAGTGGGATAGGAGTGGCAAGTTGTAGGCCCTCCCACAAAATAAAAAGGTTTTCTGAATAAAATGCAAAGACCACAACAAGTAGGAGGGGGTAGCAATGGAGGAGCTTGGAGGGTGGGGCCTGGGTAGAGGATGACAATTAAATATCATGACAAAAGCTGGAGGTGTGGAAGGAACGATGTACAAACTGTGGAGGAGGTGGCAACAGGGAGAGAGTGGAGGGAAGGTGGATATTTGAGGGGGAAAGCATCACAAAAGGGTGAGAACAAGAAAACACATACACTCTGATGGAGTGCCGAAAGCAAAACAAAAAAGTAGTTTCCTGATTGAGCAGTGAAAAGATACTAATCACACTGGATCTTCAACAATAGAAAGCTAAAAGGTGTCAGTGGACAATATCTAAAAGGTTAGAGGAAGAGAATGGGTGAGAGGATGGTGACAGAGATGAAACAATCATTGACAACCCCATAGGTCTCGCCTTTGAGACCTGTTGGCTTTGCCAATGTCTTGAAGCCATGCTGTACAGCATTAACAAGACCCTTTACAGCAAAGCGAAAAGGTATAATAAAAAAAAAGTGGTAAGATACAGGCCTGCGGCTGTGTCATTTTGTATCCGTGCATGCTCTATAACACACGTGTACCTACAAAATGACATGGACAGCTTTTTTTAAATTTACTGATCCGTGATGGATAGTAAATAAATAAAAAAAGAAAAGAAGTAGCGCAGAAGTTCTTTGCAGCCTGGTTCTCTGGCCCCAAAAATCTGAAACATTGTAAAAAAAAATGGGAGGAGACAGCAACTGTGAGCTGAGGCAGCAAAATGGAGCAGGATGATGGGAGGGGGAAACAGCACTTGAGGGGGGAAGAGGGACAGGTGGTAGGGGGAAGCAGCACCCAAGAGAGAAGCACACAAGAAAGCAATTCGGATGGGCAGGAGAAGCACATGATGGCTAGTGCACCACTGATGAGGGCGGGGAGAAGGACACGCAAAAGACAGCTGGAAAACACATGCAGTCTTGTGGAGTGCTTAACCAAAAAGAAATAAGTAGTGTCTGAAAAGTAAGCAGTGGATAGACACAAGTAATAAGGCTATGCTCCAAAGGAGGGACAAACAAAAGAAGAGGAAGAAAATCCCACATAAGCTAAAGAATAGAAAGCAAGTAAATGAGAGTGACAATAAGGCCAACCAATGGTAAGCAGTGGGCAGGCTGTAAGCCCACAGTAAGCTGACAACAGGTCTTTTGGAAATAAATAGCTTGTGCTGTCTAGTAGGCAAGACCTAAAATAGGCACTGTAAAAAGTATCTACAGCTGACATGAATCTAAAATTAGTGCACCCATGTTTACTAGCTTAAGTCACCAGAAATTAATCTTGTTTTCATATTTTCCCCTTGGCCCCTTACATTGATCCCGTAGACTTCGATTTCCAGTCTATTCAGTTATCCCCCCTTTCCCAATGCCACCACTCACTGCCTACAAGCACTCCCCACTGTCTCCATACATGTTGCCAGCTCCCTCAAAGCAGGTCTGCTTCTCAATGGACTCACATCCAATTCCCGCTGAAGAGATTCAATCTGATACTTGTCCTTGAAGTCAGGGTTGTATTTTTGATCAAGGTCCATGTCCACCTTCTTCAACAGATCCTGGGCATCCTTTGCATCTTTGTGGAACTGCATCAGAACAAAACAACATTTGCATGTTAGATCTAATGGACTGCAATAACCTTGATGGTAAGCCCATGGCCAAGTGGAGGGCAGCAGCCCTGCTTGCACTGAAAGTTTTCAGATAAACAATTTAATTTTTTCTAAAATCACTGTCCATCTTAAAATATTTCCCACATGGCTCTGCTACAAAGAAATCTACTATTTTATCATCTATGAATAGTGTGAGAGCCACACCAAGCTACTGCTTTAGTTTAGAGCTGATATCAATTAGAATCCACTATAATTGCGATTTATGTTGCAGTGAGGTGCAGAAAATATGTCTGACTACTGCATGTGTTAAAAAGTTTCATATACTTAATTTGTGGCTTTTGGGCATACTTTGGAACACCTACACCAACCTGGCCTTTGCATCTGGGTCATGATACCAAAAAGCCACTACAATTTCCCATGTGCAGTGACCCGACACAGAGTACAATCTGCTTCTGGAATGCAAAGTCCATGAAGAAGTGATCCTTTACCTATCGGCCTAGGACCTCCTACCAGACTCCACTTACATTGTCACAACAGGAAAGATAATAACCCCATCCAAGAATCATACATCCTGCCTCATTTACAATGGCCGAAGAGGTAGAGTTCGTCCTGGCTAGAACCATCCACCAAGTTCAGTGAGGAGAGAACCAAGAGGAAAGATGTACTTTTGACACAGAACCAGTGACCATGTATTCCTTACAATGACCCAAAGAAAGATACTCACTTGACCCTGCCTGCCAGGCCCTACCAATGTAAGGGATAATGTGTGAAGACATTCATTCCCAATCCCTTGCATACAAGGACATTGCTTGTGGAAGCATTGGGAATCTTTCTCCTTGAACCTCTCAGAGGTTTGAACCTCAGGAAAGATAGAGCCGCAATACTTCCAGCTCCGTACTGTGCACATCATGGGCTAAGCTCTACAGCGCCGAGAGCCCAGGGTGCCATCAGGTTAGGAAACGTGTGTTCACAGCTGGTATGATAGCTACATTGGATGAGCACCCGCCTAGATGCTAGTAGGTCACTGTTAGACTTGGCATCTTTTGGCGTGTTTCCCCTGACTTTTTGCTTTCTGACTTCCTGGTTTTTGACTCTGTTTTTGCTGGTGTAATGATTCTGCGCACTTTCCTCACTGCTGTCCAGTGGGAAAGTGCAAGTGCTCCTGTACAAAATGTGTTATGGATTGGTATTTCCATGATTGGCCAATTTGATCTATGTGTCAGTCCCTAGTAAAGTGCACTGCGAGTGCCAGGGCCGATAGATCAAATGCTGTTGGTGGGCTGCAGCACTGGATTGTGCCACCCACGCAAACAGCCCGTAAAGTGTAACTCTGGCCTGCCATCGCAGAGCCTGTGCGCAGCCTGGGGCTGCCATGTCGACTTGGCAAGTACACACACTTGCAAGCCCCTAAACCTTCCCTTTTCTACATGTTAGTCACCCCTAAGGTAGGCCCAAGGTACCCCTGTGGGCAGGGTGCGTTGTATGTGAAAGGTAGGACATGCCCTGTGGGCAGGGTGCGTTGTATGTGAAAGGTAGGACATGCCCTGGTGTATTAGGCATGTCCTGATAGTGAATTACAGCCTATTTCGTTTTTCACTATTGCAAGGCTACCTGTTCCCCATAGGCCAGAATGGGCAGTTTTGATTATTACAGCTTATAATCCTAACTGACCCAGGGAACATGGTAGAAATTCGAGTTTAGTATGCCTGGACTCAGAATGATAAAATGCATCTTTTAGTGAAGTTGGTTTTAACATTCTGTGTTCGAAAATACCACTTTTAGAAAGTGGGTATTTTCTTGTCTAACCATCCAAGCCTGCCTCTGCTAGGTTGTGTATTCCTTGTCTGGAGTGTGAGTGACAGGGGCTGGGGATGCCAGGAGACAGGGTGAGTCAGCACAGGGCTGAATAGCAAGATCTACATGTAGATGGGTGGGAGGAGATGCACCTGGGACCTGAATAGGGCTGGGCCTTCCCTCCACAATGCTGGCTCCACCTCCTGTGGTGCGTCTGATGTCCCTGGCCTGCACTGTGAAAGGAAAGAAGGAGACTTGTCAACAAAGTGCTCCAGGACTGGTTTGGACTAGGCAAAGGCCTCTCTGCCTTCAGAGAACAAAGAGAAATTGAGGATAAAAAGGGGGAACCAAACCCCAGAATTTTAGATCTCGCTGGAATCAAGGAACCTGCCAAGAAGAAGAGCTGGAGAGCTGCTAGGAGGAGTACTGCCCCTTTGCTGAGTTATTGCCTTGTTGGGTTGGCCTGCAGTTGCTGCTTCTGCCTTGGGCAGTGAAAGGACTGGACTGAACTTTCTATTACTTGTGCTGAGAATCTCCAAGGGCCTGAAACCGAGCTGGCCTCCTGTTAAGAAGTCTCAGGGACTGCAAAGACTTCACCACCCTCTGGGTACCGCTTCTGGAACCGCTGTTTCAGTTGCCACAGAGGAAAGGGAACCGCAACCGACTCCGTCAACCGACTCCATCGCTGGCCCGGTGTCCTGTTTGCACCGCAGACCGCACCTCGCACCGCAACCCTGGTCTCACCGACGACGACGTCCGACGCCATCGCCACCGAGCCGCTGCTTGCACCGTGACCTGTGGGCACCGCAGTACGCATCGCATCGCTTCACTGTGCCAGCCGGACCAGACCGACGCTGTCGCTGCAACTGGCTCAACAATCGGGACCGCATCGCAGTTGTGGCACCGCTCGCACGCTTCGCGACGCACCGCTCCGACTCGCACCGCTGTCCGACGCCAGCTCTCGCACTCCGGCTTGGTCGCCTGCATCGCAACCTGCCAGCACCGCATCGAGCACCGTCTCACCCTGCACCGCACGCCTTGGACTCACCGACTCCGTCTGCACGATTGTCACCGAGCCGCTGCCTGCACCGCATCGAGAGGACACCGCGCCCTGCACCGCTTCCATCTTGCACCGCAACCGTGACGTACGCCGACCGGCTCGCACACTCCGTGCCCGCCACAACGAGAAAAGGTACTGTGACCGAGTCTGTTCACGACTCTGCTGGCCCGTGTCGACGCGGTCAGCTGGAACTGTTAGATTCTGTGGTTTTCAGCATCGCGGTAGACTCGGACGGAGCTACCGACTCGTACGAACTTTGTTTTTGAACTATTCCTACAAAGAAGAAGTTATCTTGCAACGTAATCACTTTTAAAGTACTGTATTGTGGAGTTTTATCGTATTTGGTCTCATCTTGAGTATATAAAAATATTGGTTATTTTTCTAAACTGGTGTGGTGTCCTTTTGTAGTGCTTACCTTATATTACTGTTGGTTATGTGCAAATGCTTTACACACTGCCTCTAAGATAAGCCTGACTGCTCGTGCCAAGCTACCAAGGGGGTGAGAAGGGGTTATTTTAGGAGTGTAACTCCCTTATCCTGACTAGAGTGGTGGTTTCTGCCTGGCTTTGGCACATGCCCTAGCCTACCAAAAATCCCATTTCTAACAGTCACACATTTCAGTCCCGGCAGAACTGGCTCAGCAGGTAATTGTGTTGTGGTAAATACAATCATTAATGTTCAAATGGGCACGAACAACTCTATTACTTGGCGGTATAGAAAGAATTCAGTTTGTGGCGTGAACAATGTCTTTTTATGTGCCACTGGTGTGACTGGCGTCCGAGTTTGTAGTTTCCCTCTGGGTCTCGTTTCTTATTAATAATTAAGTCTATGCCATAGACTTAGTTTGCAGGTTACTGCTCCCTTGTTGGTTCAATGCAGACTTCTCTCTTATGCAATGTACACCACTGACAAACGATACATTATTGATTTACTCGAGCACCATTCATCCCTTGCACTCTTATTGGATGCCTCCGTGTAGGCTGACTAGTATAGTTTAGTCTTTAATTGCACTTTTGAGAGTGCCATTAGAAGAAGGTTTTATTTTAGAAACAAAGGTGCACAGCTCCCAGCCCCTGCTTCTTCATACGACCAGAGATGCAAATTGAAAAAAGTTTCTCTGGGAACTCACAAATTGTGTCAGGGCGCAGGGTTCCTGAAGGCTAGAAAAAAAACAGGCAGCGAATTTAATGACAGCCAGCCTATGAATTCTTTTTTTGGAAATGAAACCACCAGAGAAATTGACAACAGTTGACCACAAACATACATCATGTTGTGATAGCCTAGGAGGGTAAGGCACCTGCTGCAAAAACATAATACTAATGTGAATTCTCACAGCTCAGAAAGCTTTGTGTTTACTGCAGGGAACTGCATGTAATGTGTAGGTCAGGGGGTCCTATATGATGTACAACAGAACAGCTGGTAAGGCTTTTGTTGGAATACCCCTTGTTTCATATGCAGGTCAGAGGATGGTTAGGAGTCCTCCGTATCCTGTCGGTTCATGCTTGCACCTGATACATCATGATACCCATGGGCACCGTTATGAGAGGATGTGATAATGCCAAATATGAGTGTTCCTGTGAAAATGGGGCACGGCCTGTATTTGGTGCTTATCACCTGGTAAATGTGTGCAAGTTTCACACTCATAATTATGACACCTGTGCAAACAGAGGTTTGCGCAGGTGATGGACTTTAACCAGCCACTTGTAATGAAGGCCTTATTAATATGTATCAAATAAGCAGTTTGTCTAATGTGCTAAATACATTATTAGTGCAAGAACACATACATTCACACACCGGCACAAACACACCGAAATGCACACCTGACAGTCCTTTTTTTCAATATATGTTTATTATGATTGTTCAAACACGGTGTAATATAGAGAACGTCACTACTGAGGAAGCAGGGTGCACGCACTAAACGTGATGGTAAGTAGATCCGGGGCAGTACGAAGATGAGTTCAGTGCGCCATGAGGCGGTATCACATTCCATGAGTAAAGCGTGTTAAATAAACACCAGATAAGCAGCAGCAATGACTCGGACACCCTTTCCGGGAAACTAAGAAACAGAATCAAGCAACGGAACAATATAAGCTGCGATATTTGGAAGCCGGGGGGGGGGGGGGCAGTTTTCGCAGCTATGGGGAGGGAGCCAGTGAGGTAATGTTGGCTGCCCGTGGTCCACGAAGGGGACCCTCCTAAGAGGGCGGCCGCCTTAGTGCCACATGAGCACATGAGGGCACACGAGTCAGTCCAGTTGTTAGGGACCCACTATGGGTCCGCGTGCCTCGTCACTTCCGGTAAGGGGTGGTCAGGGGATGCAGTATAAGTGCTTCTCCCCGCCCATCTGGCGGCCTCTTTGTGGCTGCCCGTTACGCCGTTTAGACGTGTCCGCTGGCCGGGTCCGTGATCTGTAAGATAGTGCGGTGAGTGTGCCCCCCCTTGCCGCCCCACTGGGCGGGACACCAGGTTGACCTCGCCTGGCGGGGGCTTCTTTATCCGGACCTTAGACGCCCTAATTTACTCCGCGGCATGGCGCACTCCGCAAATGCCGACTCCCCATGCCGTCGGGTCAGTCCAGTTGTTAGGGACCCACTTTGGGTCTGCGTGCCTAGTCACTTCCGGTAAGGGGTGGTCAGGGGATCCACTACGGAGAATATCGCATCTGCTATCCCCCTTCTTTCTCCGCGGTTACTGGGATAGGGTTCACTGCACCTGATGGAGACCGGGCCCATGTGGGGGGCTCTTGAAAACTGCGGTCCACGGGTGGCGGTGTGTCGAGGGGGGGGAGCGGTGCGCCTCGCTCCCCCGCGTCGCCCCCCAGCCCCTCATGCTACTAAGGGCATGGCAGATTGTGATGCGAGACCCCAGTCTAGCACCGGGCCATCTCGGCATTGGGCAGAACTAGGCACAAGGGGGTGGTCTACCGTGCTGTGGTGCTTCCCACCTGTGTAGGGTGGGGGTGCGGGGTCGACGAGTCGTGCATGCGCTCCCTCCCAGTCTAGCACTGGGCCATCTCGGCATTGGGCAGAACTAGGCACAAGGGGGTGGTCCACCGTGCTGTGGTGCTTCCCACCTGTGTAGGGTGGGGGTGCGGGGTCGTCGAGTCGTGCATGCGCTCCCTCCTTTGGTTGCTTATGGTTATATTCGGATGTTCTGCCTTGTTTTCAATGGGCGGTTGGGGCTCCCCGCAGCTGGCTGCTATGCCAACTGGTCAGAGGTGTACGGAGCGGCTTGAGTTGCACAACCGGGTGGTTGTGCGCACAGACGCGAGTAGGCCGGTGCACTTGGGGTGGAGAGACCGTCTCGCGGGTACCTCGGACTTGAGGTGACTGCGGGGTTCTGGACCAGTGTGCGAGTCGCCCCTGCCCGCACCCCAAGATGTCCACAAGGTTTAGGGTTTGAGGTGTGGGTGCGGGTCACCTCGCCATGGTTGGCTCCGGGAACTCTAGGGTTTCTCTGGTCGCGGGAGGGACCAGACCGAATGCTGCCGTTCGCGTCCTCTTCGCCGCCGTGGGAGTCACTTGCTGTGGGGCATTCCGCCAGTTGCATGTTGGGCTTTGGGTGGTCGGCCTCTCGGCGCGTGGGGTTTCCGGTAGGGTGCAGGCGGCCCTCACCGCTAATGTTGTTCAACATGTTTAATGTCAGTTGGCGGGGGGGCAGTCGTGACGACTAGGGGCGTGCTTCCTCCCACATCCCACACACTGTCCTGCGTGTGGCAGTACTCTGGATGGGCCGTCACAGTGTAATGCGCTTGACGGTATCTCATCACTAGACTCCTGAGAGGTACGTCGCTTGTAGAACTCAGGAAACAGAAGTTTTCCTGGATGAGCACTGTTTGTCTCCTCATTCAGGGCCACGTAGGGCTGTTAAGTGACCCATATTGGTTCAGTTTCCTCTGCAACATGGAGGTAACTTCCATTGGTAGGTTGGGAATGGGTTGTTTTCCTCATGGAAACACAGGTTGAGGGTAGGTGATGAAGCATTTGCCTGCTTTTTAATGCACAGGTGGCATGGTTCTCAACTGGTAATTAAACATGTGCATTTCATCAGTGCCTGCCTTTCTTTGTTATTTTGGTCATGCCTCTGAGATGTTTGCGAGGATTCTCCCTTCCCTATTGTTTCGGCGGGTGGTTTTGATGTGTCCCGTGGGGCCCGGTGAGGGTCCCTTAAGGCCAGTGGGCTGGCCCTTAGTTCTCGCTCTAATGGGAGCAGGCCTATCGCGGTGGACACACTCAGCCTTCTTCCTTCTGAGGTCGGCATTTGAGTACCTTTGAGCTTAGTTACTAGAACCACCTGTTATTTCGCGCCAAGTTGCCAACGGGTCACGTGCGCTCCGCATGTCACGTTACTGTATGGCACTTCGTGCGGGCAGACAGCACATATATTAAGTCTCCGACATATGTGCGGACCCCCCCTTTTACTCATATCGAGGGCAAGCACTTTCCGATTGGGGTGGGCCGCGCCCAGCATGCGCTGTTGTCCCTGTGCATGTATCGGGGGTATACAATGGGTCCCGTGGGGTTTGTTTGTGGGCCATGCCTTGGTCTCAAGTTATATCATGCGCTGGGCGAGCAGTTCTGCAGGAGAAGGGCCGTGCTCGGGATGCGCAGTTGGCCTTGCGCCCGGGGACCGACCGAGAAGAACTCAGCGTATCCCAGGGAACATTTCTCCAAACTAGCCATGCCTCTAGTATCTCCTACAAGGGGTGGGCAGTACTACCCACCGAACTACAGCCAGAAAAGGGAACAGGAGTGCACCTGAGGAGACTTAAACGTTGTTGCCAACTGTGGTTCGCAACTCTGCTCTGGGTAGCAGAATATGCGATTAAATGCTTTAGGACACAGCTCGAATGCATGTGGTTATCACTAGTAAAGATGAGTTCACGAGCAGGGTGACAGGTAAGGGGTGTGTCCCTGGGTCACGCAACTGGTGGTCACAAGTGTAGATACAAGGTGTAGGATAGGGGATCATTCCCATTGGCTGCGGCAGTAGTCCTTGCTGTCCAAGCAGCATGAGGCAAATAGAAGCGGGTGCGCAACTAGATTTTCATGCGCACGAGGGTCTTTACTTTGTGTCAGTTATTTTAATGGAGGGAGGCGACCGAGCCTCGCACTACATGTGCCATCAACAGTGGCAAGGCAGCTCCCTCAGCCAGGTCACTGGAACTATGCATTGCCACGCCTTATGGCCTATATCCATGGACCTGCTGCAAATTCCGTCATCTCCAGCACAAGTTGCAGTGAAATGAAATAATGTCATCGATGTTACAGCTCACACAGAGCAACAGTCTAAAACGCATCGACGGGGGTTCACACGCAGTGGAAGGCCCATGGCTAGGTGCACTGGAAATCTGTTATTCCCTTATACAGTATTTATTTATTTAGTATTTAAACATGTACTAAGGTGGGGATACCTTTGGCAGTATTATTTTAATGCCTGAAAGTACGTAGTGATGAAGTAAGTGTCCCAAGTTGCGCAACATGATAC
The DNA here is from genome assembly GCA_963921515.1 of Calotriton arnoldi. Lineage (NCBI taxonomy): Eukaryota > Metazoa > Chordata > Amphibia > Caudata > Salamandridae > Calotriton > Calotriton arnoldi. The sequence continues at coordinate 1,331,144 of CAWUFW010002001.1, read as the reverse complement.
ACTTGTGTATAGGAAGCTTGTGAAAAGCTTCATTTGGTCTAACAGTGCCAGGTTAACGGGGACGACTTGTACAAGAAACAAACATGAGTGGTTACTCAACCTGTTGGTTAGAAGGGATGTTGTCAAGAGCAGAACTCAAACTAATTAGCCTTAAACACATGATCGAGACGATTTAAGTGACGTGGCTAAAAGCTGTAAATGTTGTGCTAAAGGGATGGCATGCCAAGGGAGATATCATCTTCCAGATTTCACTGGATCCCCTCAATCCAACATCCCTAAAGTAAGCGGAGGATGCCTGATGGATTTGTTAGACCTGTTATTAGTTTTATTAAACACACCAGGTACTATGAAGTAGTGACATTTGTACTGTAATCATAGGTACTTCCAGGACACATGTCGTTCAATACACACACCTCCAGACAGGACTGCCCCCCCCTTGAGCAAAGGGAAGTAAAACACTATATGGGTTGGCATGCTTTTACAGACGTTTGTGGCAAGCTCGCACATGTGGGTGTTCCGCTGAGTTTGGGGGCAGGTTAGCAGGCTTCATCTTGTCACTGCTCTGTCAGAGCCAGCAGACCCCTAGGGTGACAGCGCGCTAAAATACACGTCATGTTGGAGGTAGGTCCAGGATAAAAGGTTGTGCTTGGTGAGGCTCAAATCCAAAGCGGTTGGGGTATCTTTCAAAGGGGCACATCGGGTTGGGCAGTACAAAAATTTTCAAGTGCAACTGGGGATCCCCTCATTTATGTCAGATCCTGCTCATTTGTTGTTTCCGCAGAGTTTGGGGCAGGGTAACGGGCCGCACCTTGTCTCTGTGGGTTTGATGTGTGGCCGGGTCTTTTGACCGAGTAGAGGCATTATCGCTTGGTATTCTGGGCATGAAGGAATGCCAGGCAAGAATCTAGCGAAGGCAAGTAGCGGTACTTATGGGGTATGTGATGTATTGTCTCACTGGCAGGCCACCATGCAAGGGGACTATGTCTTAGGTCACGCACATCAGGCAGAGGTGCCCAGTGGAAGCACATGAGGGGGACTGCACAGAACAGGGCACTGCACAGGTTATATGCCGGCGAATGGTGGCTGCACTACTGCACATGGCAAAGTAAACCTGGACTGAGTCTCATGCGGGGTGTGGTGGTGGTGGTAGCTACCTCATTTCACAGGATCACTCCCTGTTGGGTCTATCTATCGATCATCTCAATGGGCTTTAAATTTACAGCCTCTCTTGTCTCTGCCATACTGTGAGTAGGTTAGCCATGGACTTTAATAAAGTGCTGCAATGGCCCTCTATTGCTATAGTACAGCATCTAGTTACCGGTGCTTATTGGACCATCATTAGCACCAGCAGCGGCTCACACGGGCAGCAGTATAGCTTCCTTTTATTTCGCCTGGGATTGGGGCTGGCAAGGTCATCAAACTTTGCAGCCAGAAACGGAATAGGCAAAGATAGGCATACCTGTGATTGTGCAACGCGCACTCAGCAGTAAAGCTAGCTAGGTTTCAGCATAATCCTGGTATACCGTTAGTGAAAAACGTAAGGTTATGGGCTACACACGAATAGGCACTTTCTGTCAGCTGGGGCGTGAGTGTGCCATTCCCAAGAGGGTGCGGTTTACCTTGATAGGGTTGATATGGAGGGAAGGGAGCACTAATACGGACAACTACCAGAGCACATTTTGCAGTCATAGTTAAGAGGATGCAGGTACATTACTCATAGGTTTACTCCATGTCCCCTGAGCAAAATGGATTGCATGTTACCAGTTGCTTCAGTCAAGCGAATTTTCCTTGGGAGTTGTCGGCTAACATTGGGACTGCATTTTGGTGGTCAGCCGGTTGGCAGGCCTTTTAGATGTGGGTTTCTAGCTCAGGCATGTCCAAGTAAGGGTTAAGGTGCCTGAAGTCGGCCCTGGGATACAAGTTGATACATGTGGAGCGGCAGAACTGAAAGGGGCTTGTGTTCGACCTGTTGGTCGCAGGTTCAGATCCTGGTAGGTCCACTTAGCATTTCATCCTTCTGAGGTCGAAAAAACGAGTACCATTGAGTTGAGTAACAATAAACATGTGTAAATTCTCCCGCCCTATAGCCTTGGCTGGCAGCCATGCAGGTTGTGGAAGTTGTCATCCATCGAGTGGGCTACAGTCCAAAAATTGGGGGGGGGGGGAACTCTGGGTTAAAGCACAAAAGGGCTGCAAAAGATTAAAGAACACTTGGCATTCCCAGTATTCAAAAAAGGGCGGGTATTTATACATATGGTTCCCCTCCGGTTCACTGTCTTGTCTGCTCCCTGGTGTACTAGCAGAAGTTTGGGAGGGCAAGGCTTCACCTAGGGTGGTGACTGGCTGAATTTGAGGGACATGCTCCGACAAGCGCTATACACAGATAACTGGGTGAGAGGAAGTAAGGCGGGCTTGATAACTCTTACTTCTACCCGCATTGGCACATCTTGTCTGGAGTGACTGGTCAAAGGTATTGCTCTTCAGCCAGGCAATGTAACATCTAACCAACACCAAACTAATGGTTTTAGGTCATCCTGGGCGCATATACACTCGCTGGGGGTAGGGACACCAGGGTGGCACCACAGCACCGGTTGGCAGTTGCCATTATACTAAATGGGGGGGGGGGGGGGCCAGGTCGATCCTACTATGTCTCTCCTTTTCAGGGCAGCACTGAAGGGCTGGGCGAGGCGAGTGCCCCGGATACTGGGTCCCCCTTCGAGTGTCAGACTCGGCAGGACATGCTTGCAGGTTGGGCGATGGGAATCCCAAGGCGTCTAAGGGTACAGCCGGCCGTAAGCCACCCTGGAGAGGGGTAGTGTTATTGTGCGGGCACTGGAACAGCTCCTGTAGAAGCAGCGGCACGGGCGGGGGGGGTGTCTCCTCCCATCACTGTGGTCTGACACCTGGGAAGCAATTATTTGACTTTCCAGGGTAGGAGGGTCATGCTACCTGAATTGAATTCTTCCTGGTGTACGTTATGCAACCATTGGGGGGCATGTGAGTTTGATGGTCAGAGATACCCAATGTAGTAGGGGAGGGGCCCGGCCAGGGGTTGCCGTGGAAAACTCACGCAGGAGAGTTAAGAGTGCCAGGTGTAGAGGCCCTGAACAGAGGGGTTTGGTTTTATAAGGCATGGCCGGCCGCATACTAAAGTCCACAGGGAGTTTTAAAAGGATGGGGGCACCTGTCCAGAAGGGGCATGCTGGCCTCCGGTCCAGTATGGGCTTGGACTTGTTTTGCGGGACCTGGGACAGGCCCTCGAATCATCAGGATGTAGGTAAGAATGCCTACCTTGGTGCGGGGGCCCTGGTTGTGACGGTGGCCACACCCAGAGCTGTGGCGGAGTTACAGGGCGATCCAGAGGCTGTAAGGTACAGACGGGTACCCTCTGCAGGAGCACAACAAGGGAGCAAAAGCCAAGTGTACCCAGGGTTGTCCTAGCGTTGTCCCCTGGAAGAGCGACGGCGCCCTGTTAGTCCTACGGGCGGTTGTGGGCCTGAGCAACCGGGGCTGCCTGGAACGCTCCGCCCCCTTTGGGGGCGTGAGTAGGGCGTGGACTGGCGGTCCACCGCTGGGAGGGTTGGCCCCTCCCAAAATTGGTAAGCACCAATTGGCGACGGCCACGGTGTAACTTGGCTCATCAGGCGGCGTAGGGGGGCTTTCCTGCCCTTGGATCGCCCGTAAGATAACCCACCATGTTGGCATATTTGTTATGCAAATAAACCTGCAGCAATTTTCGCCACAAACAATGTGTCGTGTGGTTTATTTACTGATGATATTGCTGTATGTGGTATGGGGAGTGTTGCCGATATTGGCACTATGTTGGCTGCCCATGGTCCACAAAGGGGACCCTCCTAAGAGGGCGGCCGCCTTAGTGCCACATGAGGGCACACGAGTCAGTCCAGTTGTTAGGGACCCACTATGGGTCCGCGTGCCTCGTCACTTCCGGTAAGGGGTGGTCGGGGGATGCAGTATAAGTGCTTCTCCCCGCCCATCTGGTGGCCTCTTTGTGGCTGCCCGTTACGCCGTTTCCCTCCCTACCGCTTACCCGCCGTACGTGCAGGGTTTGGGGTGGGAGAAGTGTACTAACGTGTTATTTTGTGTTGCAGGCGGAGTTACAGGGCGATCCAGAGGCTGTAAGGTACAGACGGGTACCCTCTGCAGGAGCACAACAAGGGTGCAAAAGCCAAGTGTACCCAGGGATGTCCTAGCGTTGTCCCCTGGAAGAGCGACGGCGCCCCGTTAGTCCTACGGGCGGTTGTGGGCCTGAGCAACCTGGGGCTGCCTGGAACGCTCCGCCCCCCTTTTGGGGGCGTGAGTAAGGGCGTGGACTGGCGGTCCACCGCTGGGAGGGTTGGCCCCTCCCAAAATTGGTAAGCACCGATTGTCGACGGCCACGGTGTAACTTGGCTCATCAGGCGGGCAGGTGGCGTAGGGGGGCTTGCCTGCCCTTGGATCGCCCGTAAGATAACCCACCATGTTGGCATATTTGTTATGCAAATAAACCTGCAGCAATTTTCTCCACAAACAATGTGTTGTGTGGTTTATTTACTGATGATATTGCTGTATGTGGTATGGGGAGTGTTGCCGATATTGGCACTATGGTGCCAGCAGAGAGAGCTGCGAGAATCAAATTCAGGGCAAAGCCATGGGACGTCGTAGACGTTCGTACAGCCTCACGCAGTTCCGCAGATGAGGCCAGGGGCGAGGGCCGAGCCCCACCGAGGTACCCCCTTCCCGGCCAGGCAGCAAGGTGACAATAGGGAGCTCTTTATATTGGGGGACAGGCATTCCGGGCGGCGTGTGTCATCTCTAGTTCCTGGAAGGCCGCAAGCAGCGTGTCCCACCCCAGTGTGAGGGCATGCTCTCTCAGACCCTTGGCCTCTTGCCCCAGCCCCAACATCTGGTAGATGCTAGGCAGCTGCCTGGGGATGCAACCGACGCACTTCGCTACTATGAAGCCAGGGTCTAAGAGACAGGTCAAAAGTCTGTCTCTGGGATCGGCGGAGGAGCCCCATTGCGCAGACGTCCAGCTAAGGAGTGCAGCATTGCCTGTGAAGCTGCCAAGCTGCGATGTGACCGCATGCCAGTGAGAGGCGAGGGAGGGACGGGGCCCTAACGTGGAGCATATCGGCCCGTGTGCTGTGCAACGAGGGCAGCAGGCCTGTGCAGCAGGGATATATTCATTCAGTTTATCGTGTGTACGGTGGGCGGGGCCGTATGGAGGAGAAACAATCGAATAAGTTTGACTTGAGCGTTTCTGGTGAACTTATCAGGGAATGCCAAAATTCGGAGCCATTTCTCCTCCAAGAGGGCTCTGCCCAAATCTGCTTCTCCATTAGCTTTCAAGTCAGAAAGGGGCACCCAGGTGTGTTCACCAAGGCCTCTAGCTAACCCTCGCATTACATGTCTACCCTGTCCCAGCACATGTAGGTACTGAAGGACCGCGTGTTGTGGTGGTTCACCCACATCAATAAATGTCCCAGTCCGAGCGGAGCACCCGTGCCAGAGCATTATACACAAGGAGGTGACCTGTAGCTATGTCATATTGATCTGTGATCTCCGCATACGGAAGGAGAATTCCACTTTGGAAAAGGTCCATGAGGGATACCAGCCCCATCATCGTCCAGTGGCACAGAAGGGGCGCTGCCAACACAGTGCTGCGTGCGCTGTGCGCCAGACCAAGAAAGGTGACAGCCGGAGCATATGGGGCGGTCAAAGCTTCAAGCCGCAGTCCTCTCCTGAGGAATGCATGTGCCACTCTAGGCAAGAGGGATCAAGGCGGCCTGGCTTCCTTTGGGGTGAGAAGAGGAGCTGAAGCGTTTCTAGATGTAGAGGGGCTGTTAATGTGGCCGTGTACGCCAAGTGGAGTTCAGCAAGCCAGCGGCAAATTCATTGTAGCTGGGAAGCGGAATAATGTTTGAAGTTGGGAGCCGTTAGACCCCTCTGCTCGGTCATCATGACCATTTTCGAAAGCAGAATCCAGCCAATAACTTCAGTGTCTAGGTCTCCTCCCTCCTGCATCTCTTTGATTCACTCCCACTGCCTGGGAAAACAACATCACCTCCATCTTGTGCCCAGGAACAGGACTTCAAAAATGGAACGCACAGGCCTCCATCCCTCTGCTCCGCTTTGTGTACAATGCATATACTTCAATAGCCACACACACAAACACGCACAACATACAACTGGGTAGGATTAGGTGACAAAACAGGGTATAAATCTGACTGCGCTTAGGCAAGACACACACAGCCAATGCTAAATAACTCATGTTTAGTAAGTGAGTGAGTGGAAAAGCATTTACTTACAGAATAAGGTGGAAAGATCTTCAAATGAGACGTTTTCTTTTTTATGTGCCAACTCCCCTTGGGCAGCATACAGACCCCGTACTAAGGTTAGGGTAATCCAAACTATGTTTAAAAGGGCTGCCCTAGGCTTGGCACATAAAAGGCTAGGGCTCTTTCGGGCGCATTTATCAAAAAAGCACACAGCGCAGAGCAGCAAGCCACCTTGCTGCGCTGCGTGATAGGGAAAGGACAGGTATGCACCTTATTTAACATTATACAGCACATTCCTGTCTTTTCCTTGCGTTGGCACACAATGTGCTGCCTAGTGCCAAAGCAGTCACCCTTGCACCATGGTGACCACATGACTAGCAATTATCACAAATGTGCAGCCCACTCTGGTGTGAGGCATTTGTGGTGATTGTGATAATTGTGGATTTGCTGCATTTGCCACATAATCCATCATCTGCTGCATAATCTAGTTTTTAACTTTTTTTTGTGTTTCTAGCTCAAATAGACCAAAAGTTAATAAAATTGCATCAACATGTGTTTCCACGCAGTGGAAGGCCCTATGCAAAGGTTGACTGGTCACCTCTCCATTGCTTATTACTTTATTTGGATGGTTAACAGGTATTAATCAGGTGAAACCCTTGCCCAGACAGTGTTAACGTGTAAAAATGACAACATTATGAAGTAATACTATCAGAAAATGTGCCACATTTTCTTGATGCATAATTTAATCAACCCTACCACATAATTTGGTACTTCCCTGCCACATATTTCCAGTGACGTTGAGTTTAGCCCACGTGATATAGATCTTTTATCTGATTTATGCTTCTTTGGCATTGCTGGAAAGAGTTTCACTTTATCAACCAATCAGCCACACAGTGGTACACACAAATGAACTGTTACATTGAATTATGTGCATACACCACTGTTAAACATTTTGTAAATATTCTTAGCACTGAGTTTATCTCACAAGGTAACACTTTTAGCTGTTAATGGATCCTTCCCATCATGAACCTGGGTTATTTGTGGTACCTTGATGCATGAAAATATGGAAGATGATATTTTCAGGTCTGTTGCTGCCAAGATGTCTTTCTCTTCGAACGATTAGATCACTTCCTGCAATTCTGTCAACTGACAATTTAGCATTTTTACAAACTAGCTAAGAAACGTTGGGGCATATTTAAAAGCCCCTAACGCCACCGGAGCATCACTTTTTCTGACGATCCAGTGGTGTTGCACAATTCCCCATATTTACAAGGTGGTGCTAAGCCACTTACCGTGGCTTAACACCACCTTGTAAATATGCCCCTTTCCACCGCAGTCTGCTGCAGCAAAGGGGCAAGCATGGATATTGCCATGGGCGTTCCACCGCAACACCCATTGCTTTTTGACGCTACCCCAGATTTACAAGGCTGGGGCAGCACCAAAAACTAAGGCCAGGTAAATACCTTGTTTTAGAATGGTGATACGAGGAGAAAGTATTAATTTCTCCTTGTTTTTTGCTCAATGTGTGCTGCATTCTGCAGCACACATAAAAAGAGAAAATCACCATCAATGATTGTTTATGTGCAGGAAGGTGGCCCTTCCGGCACATAGTCACGCCTGCATCGCAGACACCCTTGCAACATGGCGCAAGGGTGTCTGTGCTAGTGCTAGGCAGCTTTTTTAGCCCCAGCGCAGGGGTGCGCTGTATTTTTGTAAATATGGCCCATTCCTGCGTTTTGAAAATGTCAGAGCACAGTGTTGCCAAATTTGGTGTAACACCGGGCTCCGGCATTTTCTTGTAAATATCCCGATTTAAGTCAAGGATTGGGTCTAAGGTTAGGTCCTCCTTTAGTATGAGAAAGTGCACTTAGTAAATGCCTTCGTTTCTGACCTTTTATGGGCAATCCTTCAATTGATTATTTGAACAGAGTTCTTGCATCTTTTAATGTAGCAGAGGTAGATGGTCATTTTTGTAACCTTGGTGTTTTGGTTTGACTGCATGTAGTTTCTTCACCAGGTGTATACAGCAACAATTCTTTATTATACTTAACGTCTACTTGTCTGAAGGTATGCACTGTAATTTCCTTTCATAGTGCTCGTTTGCCCTCACGGGTGCTTTGGGGCAGCATGATAAAGTCATGTGTTTGTTGTGGCGGAACCTCTTGAGGTTTGACCCCTCCCACTTCCTATTGCACAAAAGGACTGTTTTGGTGTGTTGAATGTTGCCTATTGCCATAACGCTTGGAACTCACTGAGATTAATACTGTCCTTGGAAATAAGGTTGTCTACCTAATCCTAGTTAGAATTCCCACTTCTAAAACTGCCTCTACTTTGTAGAGCTCTCGCTGCATTGGCAGATTTGTTTGCCTTGTTCATACTTTCAAGACAATTGTCTACTGTTGTGTCAAGCAGGTGTTTTCCTCTGAAGGGTGTGCCAATGACTTTAGACTGAACGTCTGGATTAGATCCAGAAATGTGCAGTCATGCATGCCTGTATTAAACAGACTCTGTACAGAGCAGCCTGATATACACACCTATTGAGTCTGAAGAGGACATCAAATAAGTGTTAGAAATGGTTTTCCATTATTCAATCACGGCCTTTGCTATATTTAACACTTGTACAGAACATGTTGATGACCATCGAGGCGTAACTGTGCATTGGAATTAGCAATGCGCCACAGCATAGTAGCATCTCTTCCCACCCTCCACCACCGTACATTAGACTTTTGCTTTCCTTATGCAAGTGGAGTGTAGGTTTCGGGTGACACCAGATTGTTTGACCTCTTTCTTATAGTATCGAGAAGCAACATCCTACATGGGAGATTTTTATGAAGTTATTTCCTGACGTCAATTTCTCATCAAGTCATAGCTTTAATAAATGCTAAAGAACTAATATGAGGCTTGTATTTTAGTTAGATATTGTAGTATTATCAATGTATTACATTAGGTTGTAAAGCACCATCAGGTAAAGTTCATATCACTTAAACAGTGCAAGACACTATCAGGGCTGAGTCACTTTCAGCCTGCTGGGAGGTTATTCTGGGGGTACTATACGCACTGTTTCCCCTTGCAGGCAGTGGGAATATTATGGACCATCAGTAACTACTCTTCGGCTAAATACGAGAACTGAAGCAAGGCGAAGAAGTAAATATCGGAAGGGGGCACAGTGTTGGACCATGGAGGAAAGGCAAAGGAATCCATTTTAGAGACACATGGCCAGATTTACTAAGATTTCACGCAAGGCAGCGCAGCAAGGCAACTCGCTGCACTTTGTTGCGTGGAGGGGAGAACGCAGAAATGTGCCATATTTACAAAGATATTGTGCATTTTTGCTGCCTCCTAGCGTTGACGCACTCTGTGCTGCATAGTGCCAATACAGACAATCCTGCGCCATGCTGCAAGGGTGAATTCTTTACAGGCAGGATTGTTTTGTGCAGGAATGGATACCTTCCTGAACAAAATCAATTTTAAGAGGCATTTTCCTCCTTCTATGTGTGCTGCAGAATGCAGCACACAAAGAAAGAGGAAGTAATGTGGAGAAACACAGATATTGTTACTCCTGGGTTAGGGAGGCACAGCATTTTGGCTCATTCCCAGGTTTAGTGACCTTACTAAATCTGAGATTGCATCAAAATCCATGGGTGGATGCAAGTGGAGCAGCGGAATTTACTCTCCACCCTTACATGTCACAGAATTGCAATTATATACGTGCACTTGACATTATATTTACTATGTGCCTTAATTTCATTAACATGAGTGAAGCATTTAAACACATTACTGAAATGTATTCACTGTAGAAACAAGAGATTTATATACGTGTGTGCACTAATGTTTAATTTAAACGTGAAGTATGTATTCCTTATTACATTTACGCTTACACTTCAAATTATATTGAATATGTAAACATGTATTCTTTTTCTCATGTTTTGCAGTCCATTTAAAAGTTACACGTGTGCATGTATAAAACCATGTATTCGAAGTGCAAATTGGATGCTCATTTAAGTTAGCCTGACTACATGCCTTAGTTTAAATGCTTTTTGCTTCGCCAGAATGTTTTCCCTTTTTCCCTTGCAGGTTCATTATCATGATTTACGTTAGCTAGTGAAAGGTTTATTGTCTATATTAGATGGCTGATAGAGAGGCCTGTGAGAGACTTGGCAGTGAATGTGGAAGTACAATGGTCGAAAAGAAGCTTTCTGTTCACCATGTACCAGAATGGCAATGTTGTTCAAGGCTGAGAACGGCAGCCTTTATCGATGCGTTGGGAACTTAGAGTAATGTTGCAAAAGCACATGAACAGCGTTCTGATTGGATGCTGCTAGTGTGAACCGAGGTAACACACATTTCAATTTCATGTTTCTTTTATATTGGTGTTCTCACAGCTTTGAGTTAGTTCTGTTGGAGTTCGGCTTTAGGGAAGATCCATTTTAGACTTAGAGAGGTACAGACCGCTCTGCTTGCCCTATTTTTGCAAGTGTGTAGCTTTATGCTAAACACTTATTTCCTTTTCTTTTCGACTTCTACTGAAGTCTGATCATGCTGACACCTACCTGTTGTATTGCTCCCGAATTAGAAACCCTCAATAGATGATTCTATACTTGACTCATGTAAGAGTAGAGAAGGGAAGTTTATTTATGGAGCACCTGTTCACTTTTATTTGCTATTACATGTTTGTGGCTGTTACAATTCTATATCTCATGTTATTGCGTCTCAAACGAGATATTTTACTTTGCCTGTTATACTAATGTACTTATTGAATCTGTATATGGCTTGCATATTGACTGGATTGATTAGTAATCCAAAGAATACCCTTTTAATCATATTCATTGGTTCCTGGTCCTCATTGTGGAGTCACATGGGCGTCGAAGGTTAAATTGTACTGTTGATGTTTTCTCCCTTTCAATGCTTCATGTCAGCTATAAAGGTTCACTAAATCTACTGAGTACAATCTTTGATGACTTAGCTGAGAAACCAGGTTTGTAAGGCCCAGGACGCTCCAGCACAATGGGAACGTCCATGCTCCACCCATGGAACACTAACCCCAAGAAAATGTACTGCAATGCAGTGCAAGCAGCTGTGTTGCGTTATATTTCATTACAAAGCCAAGCAAGGCCACGCAAATCGCCCTTGCATGGTTTTGTAAATCACAGTTAAGGACTTGCGTTGCCTTGCAATGACTTGTGTCACGCACAAACAACACCAAGTCCTTAGTAAATCTGGGCCACAGTGTCTAAATAATCCTCATTATCAACAAAAGGAGCTACTCATCAAGCACTGAAAGTGCATAAGTCCATTGGACTAGATTCTCCTCCTGCACTACTTGGCTCAAGCCACGCTAGCCAGAAGGAGGCTTCTTCGACCGGATCAAGGAAGAACTCACAAACTTCCAATGGACTTCCCAGGTGGGATCCAGTTTATGCCAAATGGAGAATATTGTTGTATTACATCATTGAAAGAAGGAATGGGCATTTAACAGATACAATGCCCCAGTGAGGCGAAATGACAGAGCCAAGAGCGATCCAAAGCTGAAGTGAAGGACACATGGCAGAAATAGAGAGGGCAATCAAAAAAGTGAGGTGGTAAGTGGAACATATTACAGGTTTACCAAACTGGAAAGTCCATCTGACTAGGTTATACCTATTGCTGAATTTTCGGGCACTTAAACATGATGCTCCCTTCAGCTGCAGCTATGAGTGAGGGAAGTATTCATAACTCTTTAGTGCTTTGTGTATGTGTATTGACCTGGCTATGGTGACTCGGGACAAGAGATAACCACAGGAAATTCTTATGGAACTCAGTTTTCAAAAATAAAGCTTAACTGTCTCTAATTTGTTTCTTTATTTAACCTGTTATTGGTTTTAAGTGTGGTGAGTTGGAATAAAGTGCCTTATGAGGGGGGTGCATTACACGTGGAGTTGCAGATAGGACGCTTCACACTCCAAGCGATATAATACTGAAATACATTTCTTACATTTAACATCAAGAAATTGAACTCTCCTGTCTAGCTAAACTTGAAAAGCCGATGTACTGCTTTTTCACAAGAGAAATATCTAAAGAAGGGAGAGTCAAAACACTATAGCATTCAGATACATGCCATGGCAGCCACCAAAACGTGGGGTGGCGATATTAATTTAACACATGATGGGAGCGCTGGTATTAGAATTCTCGGTGGACAAGGATGGTAGCTACGCAATGGTCAAGTCTTGGTTTATCTAAAATAGGCAGACATTTGATAATATATGGAGAACAGCTCCTCTTGTCGAAAAAATCCAACAAATCACAGCTACAGATGGCTCTTTTAGTGCTAGACATGGAGGAAATAGCTTTCGATGGGCGAGACAGACGTTTTGAGAAAAGTAACACTAACGTTTGGACTGAAGGATACTTGGATTAAAATGGTTAGGGCACCCTGTGTGGAACTGACAGCATACATTTTCGTTTATGGTGTCTTCCCCCAAGAGGCTTGGAATACAAAGAGGTACTTGCCATGGTGCCCAATGTCCCCTATCTTGTATGTTTTGACCTCTGAATCTCTTGAGATGCCAATAAAACAGTCAGAGCCCAAAGGAAACATTCGCAAAATATAACTGATGCCACAAGAGAGCTGTCTTGCTTTGAGAAGTTAGTGACGACAATGGAAGGCATCAAAGGGGTCGTTTTTTTTGCATTCAACAACTCTAGGGACAAGTGGATATGTGGAGAAGTGGGAGTTGATGCTAGACAGGATTATATTCAAGGCCACTGGAATTATGCGATTCTGCGGCCGCAGCATTTTTTGCATAAAGATTGATTTGCCACATTTGCTACATAATCCATCATCTGCAGCATAAATTGCAGATTTTACTCCCAAAAATGTTTGTTTCTAGCTCAAACAGTTCAAAAGTTACTGAAAATTAGGTGATACGTGTTGCTGTGCAGCGGAAGTCAATTCGCAAAGATTTACTTTTTTACTTTTCTGTTGTACATTGCTGTATTTGGGTGTTACACTAACATTAATGAGGTTACATCTTTGTCCAGACAATGTTAAAATGTGTAATAACATCAGTTCATTATTATGTCACATTTTTTATCACATATTGGCTGTGTTATGCTGCATCATTTAAAAATGTTGCTGCATAATTTAGTAAACCATGCCGCATAATTTGGTCTTTCCTTGCCACATAATTCCAGGGCCCCGATTATATTAGACAAATCTTGGAAGATTCTTTGGAAGTACATAATGTTCATTAACAAGCCTATATAGGGAATCATCATATTAGATAATGAGGCACTGGTAACTGATGCTGGACACATTAAATGGTACATTCCACAGCACCACTGGTCGATGCTGAAAGTCATTTGGGGAAAGGTGAGCCACTTCATATTCGGTGGGGCTGCCCCAAGAGTACGGTTTTCTGGGAGAAAAGTGCCTAACATCCATTAGGGAGGCTGCACACTTCCTTATTCCTGGAAGTTGACGGTGCTGGCTTCAGATGGGAGACACAGAAACATTTACTGAACAAGGAATGGTCATTGATCCACCAACCATTGGTGGCTGCACCAGCGCTGATAGCACGACATTGGAACCGGGCCAGATCCCCATCCCTGGCATATTAAAATCTCTGACACGATGGCAATAAAAAGGCTAGTGGGCACTTACTTTTTGTCGGTGTGCCTACCAGTGTTGCCTTGTATGGGGAAAGAGTGCAGAGAGCACACCGGTTCCCACGATTAAGGCTTCTGCACTTGTTTGATTAAATCTTTAGAGTAAACAACTGGAAGTGAAACTTACACAAGGGAGCTGGGAGAAACCAAGTGAGGCCGTGTGCAATCAGAGGCATCGAAGGCGTTTGGGGCGGGGAAGGCTGGTAGGGTGGCTGTTGTGAAAGTGATACCAAGGTGGAGCGGCTTTCTATATTGGTGAAGTATCTGAAAAAAGTTACGTTGCTCTTGGCATGTTCATAGATAAAACAATAATAGGAAAGTGAGAATGAATTCTGCAGAAGGCCTCTGAGGTGGCTCGGCTTCCCGGGGCTCTTGCATGCGTCCGTTCTCCTCATTCACGGCGCGGGAAGAGGCTCTGCTCCTCGACTGACGTCCAGAAATCACTGACTGGCATCACCCACGGAGTCCCGGAGCCCGCTCTGAGGCTTACTTACTGATCTTGTATGTTTCACGCTGACTGAATATTCGCCGCTCTTCTGTGCTTTGAATAGGCCCCAACCTGCCCGGTCTCGGCGCAGGCGGCGGCTTCTGTCAGGGGAGGAGAGGGGGCTGGGAGCAACTCCGCCTGTGTATCCCTTCGACAGTACCCTGCAGCTGGCAGCTGGCGCCAAGAACCAGTACTAACCTGAATATCCGGCCTGAATAAAGGAGTGTGCAGTCAGCAATACATACCGCACTCCGGCGCTCGCTCCAGCGCACACCTCGAGGCTTGTATCAGTCCCACTGAACTCTCCATGTTAATAGTCATGGGCACTTATTTCTCCATGTGTGAACTCTCCCTTCACAACCCATTCACAGCTCACGTTCACCCATGTAGGGTACCTGAGAGAGAGCGCCTTTGTATCCCATGGCATAGACCCCTCCATGTGTGAACTCTCCATTCACAACCCATTCACAGCTCACGTTCACCCATGCAGGGTACCTGAGAGAGAGCGCCTTTGTATCCCATGGCATAGACCCCTCCATGTGTGAACTCTCCCTTCACAACCCATTCACAGTTCACGTTCACCCATGTAGGGTACCTGAGAGAGAGCGCCTTTGTATCCCATGGCATAAATCCCTCCATGAGTGAACTCTCCATTCACAACCCATTCACAGCTCACGTTCACCCATGCAGGGTACCTGAGAGAGAGCGCCTTTGTATCCCACGGCGTAGACCCCTCCATGTGTGAACTCTCCCTTCACAACCCATTCACAGCTCACGTTCACCCATGTAGGGTGCCTGAAAGAGAGCGCCTTTGTATCCCATGGCATAGACCCCTCCATGTGCGAACTCTCCATTCACAACCCATTCACAGCTCACGTTCACCCACGTAGGGTACCTGAGAAGAGAACGCCTTTGTATCCCACTGCATAGATCCCTCCATGAGTGAACTCTCCATTCACAACCTATTCACAGCTCACGTTCACCCATGTAGGGTACCTGAGAGAGAACGCCTTTGTATCCCATGGCATAGACCCTTCCATGTGTGAACTCTCCATTCACAACCCATTCACAGCTCACGTTCACCCACGTAGGGTGCCCGAGAGAGAACGCCTTTGTATCCCACGGCATAGACCCCTCCATGTGTGAACTCTCCATTCACAACCCATTCATAGCTCACGTTCACATATGTAGGGTACCTGAGAGAGAATGCCTTTGTATCCCATGGCATAGACTCTCCATGTGTGAACTCTCCATTCACAACCCATTCACTGCTCACGTTCACCCATGTAGGGTACCTGAGAGAGAACGCCTTTGTATCCCATGGCATAGACCCCTCCATGAGTGAACTCTCCCTTCACTACCCATTCACAGCTCACGTTCACCCATGCAGGGTACCTGAGAAGGGAACGTGTTTGTATCCCATGGCATAGACCCCTCCATGAGTGAACTCTCCCTTTACAACCCATTCATAGCTCACGTTCACCCATGTAAAGTACCTGAGAAGAGAACGCCTTTGTATCCCTCGGCACAGACCCCTCCATGAGTGAACTCTCCCTTCACAACCCATTCACAGCTCACGTTCACCCAGGTAGGGTGCCTGAGAGGCGAATGCCTTCGTATCCCATGGCATAGACCCCTCCATGTGTCATCTCGCCATTCACAACCTGTTTACTGCTCACATTCATCCAGGGGTGGTACCTCGATTGAGAACACGCTTGTAGTTCATGGCATATACTGCTCTATGTGTGAGCTCTCATACATAATCTATTCATAGCTCGCATTCACCCATATGTGGTACCTTAATGAAGAACACGTTTATAGCCCACGGTGTATGTTCCTCCAAATATGATTTCTCGATTGCCAGCCTATTTACAGTTCCCATTCACCCATGTGTGGCACGACAAAGGGCAACACACTTCCAGAACATGGCATCAATTCCTCCATGTTTAGTGATCCCATAAACCCTTCCGCCCATACCTGGTGGTAATCCTCCATGTATTTCAGGTGACTTTCCTCACAAATCAGCAGGTTGAGATATTCTTTCCAGTCGGCGTGCACTGCTTCCATGTGAGCCTGCATACAAAGGAAAGGAGAATCTGTGTGAATCAGGGTTTTGGGGCAGTGGGTTCAACAATGAATGATGTGGTGGACTGTCGGGGTTAAACTGGGAAAGAGATATACAGTGACCCAAAATCCCTACTTTTATGGGTTATATTTAAAGAATTTGTATGCAGTGCACCTTTTTTAATATGGTATATTAACCGGGTTTAATATAGCACAGCCTTTACTATTACAAACAGCCGTATTTAGAGTTTGGTGGACATGTTAAAAAGCGGCTTCCTGCCATATTATGAGTGCCACTGAATACAATGAACTTGTAGCATGTTAGACGGGACATCCATCAAGTTTTTGACATAGTACTCACCCTGCCTAATCCTAAAGTCTCTACATGCTATATCTTTTGTAGGCTTTAGTCTGCAAATGGAGCCTTTTCAAAGAAAGATCTCCATGTGGAGGAAGGTGTTCGACTATGCTCTGTTGCATGTGAGTGTAGATGGTTTGGTTAGGAGGGAAGTCCCCACAGTAATGTTCAATAGTGACGGAGATGGAATGGGTCTTCTGAACTCCCATCATAACCAATATGTATAACGTATGAATCACAGGTAGTCTTTGTGTGGCGGTGCACTATGGAGTTTCAGGTCTTATGGCGCTCTGCTTAATCACGGTCAGCTATTCTAAGGTTTTCTGTTGATTTTAAGTGTCCGATGGATCATCACATCAGAAACAAGACTTATATCCTTGCATGACATCTATTTTGCCATGTGTTGGAGTGTATGTGCACTAATCCTAGAACTAGATGTTTCTTGCTGGATTCATTCCTGACCTCTGACCAGATGTGCCCAGGCCATGCTGGTCAGGAATTCCTGTTTCCTTGTGCGTGATATATTTTCTCCTCATCTGTCTTGTTTTTAGGGTGCCTTTAATGGTTGATCCATGGCTCTTGTGTGTGAGAATGCCTTACCCCATCTTCCCAATCCCTGTTTTTTTTGGGTGGCAGAACTTAACTTTGAATTTAATGTTTAATTGATTTAAATACATTGAATTGAATTAAAATTACTTTTTAAAGATGTACTTTTTATAAAACCCACCTAAAGTAACATGTTTGCATTTGCTAATTATGTGTTAAAGAATACAAAAAGTTACATATAGAATTCATTTAAATTAATTACATTTTTAATTAAAGTTACATTTATTTTTCAATTAAAAATGTTATTAAAATATTATATCATAAAATATTTATTTTGTTATGCATATAGCATTAAATTAAATGTACATATATATAGTTCTACATTTTAAGTTGAAATAAATTAATTTATTTTAACACCATTTGCTACTTGGTTCTATATGAAGTCCCTGCCTACATTATTTTCGATGGGGAGGTGTTGCAGTACCAGAGTACAGGTGGTTGGGCATGTGTGGAGCTGGACTTACTCCAGGTCTGAGCAACTGGTGTTTTGTGTCCTTTTTGGTTGTAGGGACTTTAGACTCATAAATTTGACTCCACCACATTTCAGGGGCTGGAGCCATGTCCGTCTACACGTCAGAGAAAATTTACACTTGAAATGGTAAACAGCCAAAAGCAGAACATTTACTACAAAGTGTAAGTGTGAATTTACACCGATAGATTTACTCGTGCTTAAATTTATCTTTGTGAGCAATCCTCAAAGACATTTTTTGTGTATATAAAGTAGTGCTCCTGCAGTAGTCTTTTACGTACTCTTACTTGCCTTAGTGAATTGGCCTCAAAGCATCTAAAATGGGATTCAGGGAATATTGATATACAAATTAGTACAAATAGAGAAGACCCTTTGCACTTTTATCAAAAAGGAGTTGGACGTTGTAGGACCAATTCACAAAGAAATGTATGAGCACGAATATGAGTATTCCTGCAGTACTAAACCCATCCTCACAAATACTTCTGTGAATTGGTCTGGGAGGCTCTAGTCCCATACGTTTTCTAGTTTTTTCTTCTTTCTCCAACTGTTCTTTTGGCCATAGGGCCGCCCAAAAAAATGGGCACTAGAGTTCTAACACCATCCACAGACAATTATTTCATTTTTTGTCCTGTCCTCAGATGTTTTTTGAGCATCTGGCCTGTGACATGGCAGAAGGTTTTCCAGCCGGTGTTGGGTGGTTTTGGGGTGGCCTGCCCTCTCGTTGGTAAATTCCTCTCTCATGTTTCACAATTATAAGTGGGGGTCACCTCAACGTGCACTGTCAGGACGCTGTTTGCAGGGTTGGTACCAAACACTTACACAATCCACCTTTACTGGGTTTGTAGACTCGGGGGCAGGGGATCTGCATCCTTTTGCCCCCTCAAGGGCTCAAGAGGCAAACATGGTGTTAGGAGGGGCAATAAAGAAGAGTTAAACTCCAGGCCACCACATGAAATCAAACTGAAGTTCGTTCGGCCAAAAGGAGGTAATTAATGGGGCTACTGGATCATAATCTGATCATGAGTTGGAGGTAGGGATGGTCACCCCTCAAAGCACTCAATGCAGAGGTTTTCACTTCTGAGCCTTGTTGGTGTGAGATCTCTGAAAGAATGTGCTGTAACCAAAGCAGACCTATGATAAAATATCCCCGCTTACAAAGGAGAAATGTAGTATCTACTACTTGACAATATATAGCTGTGGCCAAGGGGTTATGTTTTGAGGCGCTCAGACACCATCCTTCATCTCAGTGTAAGTGCTACTCTCTCCAGCTCCATCACGCCCTGCTCTCACTCCAGCCATCAGAAGAGGCATTTCTGCTCCTGACATTCTCAAGCCGAGGATTGGTTACTCACAGGAGTTGTCATCCACGAGAGGCGTTAAATTGTACCTGAATCAGTTACTGAAATGGTAGAAACAGGGAGCTACTCAGCCTAGATTTTCCCATGTTTTTGTTTTAACTAAATGTTTAGTAAATCGTTGACAAGCCTCCGGTGCCATGACAGAAGTCATGGCTGTGTCTTTTTAC
The DNA here is from genome assembly GCA_963921515.1 of Calotriton arnoldi. Lineage (NCBI taxonomy): Eukaryota > Metazoa > Chordata > Amphibia > Caudata > Salamandridae > Calotriton > Calotriton arnoldi. The sequence continues at coordinate 1,311,713 of CAWUFW010002001.1, read as the reverse complement.
TTCATCAACTTCCCATCCGGAGGGAGCTGCATGATGCTGCTTCTTTCTGGGCCAAAGAGTTGGAAAGATAAATTGTGTCCGCCCCTAAGTTAGTGGTTTCAAGATCCTTTAAGTTTCTATGAGGAAGAGCTGAAATGTTTATGGGCTAGAGGTTTCACAGCCACGGATGAAAGCCTGCACAGGTTAGAGTTAAAGGTTGCGATGTATTGCGGTAAAGATTGCTAGGTTTTGGGGTGACGGTTGCTAGGTATTGGGGTAAATGTTGCTATGCATTGAGATACAGATTGCATTAGGATGGGTAAAAGGCTGAATGGGTCATAGATAAAGGATGCTAGGCATAGGGTTAAAGGTCGCTAGGCATGAGGGTGATGCTCAACAGTGACACGAGTCATGTGTGGCAGATTGTACGTTGTCACTGAACATTGAAAGGGTAACTGGCTAGAACTGCATACATCCTGCATTGTGGACATGGGGTAAACATCGCATCAGTCTGGACTCAAAGGCTGCATGAGTCCAGGGTAAGTGTTGCACGAGCAATGACTTGAAGCTTACAGAGTCATGGGTGAAAGGGTTCATGGGCATGCGTCAAAGAGTGTATAGGTATCTAGCTTAGGTCTTGAATGAACATGTGTGTAAGCCATGGGGCAAAGGCTCCATGGGCAGTGAGTGAAATGATACAGTATAACCTATTTGATCAAATAGTTCTTCAATACATTCCGTCCTACTGAAAGCTATGTCATTGCTGGTTCATTAGGCAGAAATGTCGACACTGTTTTTAATTTATACCTTGCAAAAGTAGATGATTACAAATCTAAAAGTTTACTACTCTCTAACAACATCCACACTATAATCAGAGGACAGAAAGAGAATCAAGTTAGGCCTGCTCCTTGGTTGTGGGGTCCTGTGTGATGCTGTCTGGTTTATATATAGTCAGGGTTTTAAATGTGTGCTCTGCAAAGAGCCCAGTGACTGGATGTGAATGCAGTATACACACCGTGGAACTGTGAGAAACTCACACTGCCTTCAGTCTCAGTTTAGAGCTCTCGATCAATCACCGTCACCAGTATCCCCCCACAGCCTGGACTCAGTACAAAGTATGCTCTATACAAGAGTCAAATTATACATGAAAAAATGGCATAAATACAACATTTTGAAAAAAGCAAATGGGAATGCAAGATGAAGTAAAACTTGTGATATGTAAAAAGGGATCGTATTGCTGGCAGTTAATGCATAAATGCTGTAACAGTCACTGTTGACAAATTGAGCCTCCCTTTTATAAATCTTGGGTTGGAGGCTGTATGAAATAAAAGTTTTCAAGAGATCGCAGTGCATAGCTCAGTTGATCTGTTACCTCAATTGCATTGTTGCCAGGGTGACCAGATGCCACCAGTTTTTCTCCTTCTACGTGCAGTTGGTTCACACTTTCTTCTTTCGCTTCTAAACTTCGGTTGATGAAATTCTAAAAATAAGGAAGAATGAAGACATCTGTTTAGTTAAACGTGAATTCAACATGAGCTTTGGCTCTAAACATAAAACATAACTCAGAAGTTAGAAGATTTTTGTCCAAAAAAGAAAAAGTGGAAATCGGTATGAGAGAGATATGGACGTGGGAGAAATGTAAAAGGAGAATTTGATATATTTTCCAAAATCACTGGCACAGATGGAACAATGCCCTCACAGACCCTGTGCACACAGGGTTTCAAACAGTCAGGCTATAGCCTGTCTGACCTGTGTTAATGGCAGAGGAGAGAAAGGGAGAAGGTGAGACATGACTAACTCTCTACAGGGCAAGGTGAATAGGTGCAGGTGTACAGTCTAAGCAGAAGAGTATGAGGGTGATCTGACCGGGGAGCCGAGGCCTTTAGAAAGAGAATAGACAGCCATTTGCCAAGTCCTGGCCTAGGTTTATGAGTAGCAGCTTAGCAGGCCTAATGACCACATACCCTCCAGTCATGACAAGGGTAGAGGCGGGCACGAGCATTCTGAAAAAACGCTCATACGAGGCTTCGAGCTCTGTGGAACTAGTTGTGGGTGGTCACCTGAGCAGAGGATGTCGGGTGAGCCAAAGTTGACCAGCTAACTCCTGAAACCGGTTCTAGGATGCTTTTTTCTGGTCCAGGGAAGACCTGGCTTGGCAGTTCAGGCTGGACTGTTCCCATCAGGAACAGGGTCAAGACTGATTTGCATATAGCTGGGTCTGAACTGGAGTGGTGAAGTGAGCTAAACAGCGATGATGGATTCAACCCAGATCTGTGACTGGGGGTGAGTGTCTGAAAAGTTTCAGCGCTCCGTCCATCATCTCCTTGTCTTTGCTTTGTTCACTCCAGTTTCTGAGCAGGCATCTCGATAGGAATTTTGCAGCTCAGTCCACGTGTGATCACGGGAAATGAGGTGGAAACATGTTCATGTGCAACAGCCGGTTTCTGTACATAAATGTAAGTATCCTAGTATGTCTGCCTCTGAGTAGGCCTCTTTGAACTTGCATGATCACAGGCAGTGGCCCCATACCTCATACTGCCGCCTCCGGCTGGGGTAGTCCAGGTTGCGGTCGCTCCAGTCGTACTGCATGCGATCCTTCTCCTGCTGGTCCAGCCAGTAGAGCTCATTGGTGCAGCGCTGCATGTAATCTTGCAGGGAGTTGAGGTCCTTCTGCCGCTGCTGGGAGCCTGACTGCATGGTGAGGAAGAGAGCACATGTCAGCAGTACCCTTCTGTACAGCCAGAGCGCGCCAGAGTACATTTGTTCCATCTTTATTCAAGAGCCTCAGAGGGACTTTACAGCTCTGAGGGAGATACCCGTAGGCTTCCTCTGTACAAAAAAACGTTAAATCACACATATCCTACCCTTCTCTCTTTCTTTCTCTCTTCCCCTCTCTCTCTCTCGCTCTCACACACACACACACACAAAATCAATCACACTCACTCACTCTCTCCTACTATGGATGCTAAACACGTACGTTTTTCTTATCTGCTTCAGACTGGCAGTTACACAGATATATTTATTTTTGAGTGTTTATTTAGCAACACTCACGTTCTGCTTGCAACCTGCCTTATGAGGGCCTTTTCAATATACCATTGAGATACATGCATTCTCCCTCTGTGAGGGACCATCTAACCCACAGTGGCTTTCTTTTTACCAGAAACCCTTCCACATGTTGCATCCCTTCTGTCTCCGCCCCAGCCCACACGTCTGCAAAGGCATGGGAAAAGTAGAGTAATGAAAACAGGCAGGCCTTACCAGTAGTTTGTTGTATTTCACCTGCAGGCCACTGATGTACTCCTAATAAAAAAACAACACCAAAATTATTGTTGTTGATTATTTACTTTCATTGTGCTCTGTGACGACAAAAGCTGGCAATCACCTCAATCCTACAGGCATTTCTCCACACACTTTCCTTCTTAACATTCGTATAAGGAGGTAGCTTTTGCTTGGGGAAGTTATTACTACATAATGTCATATATATTCTATTCAGTAGTTGACGTCCCCTTAGCATGAATATATATATTTTTTATATTTCCGTTGTGTACTTGGTACTACCTTGGATATTGTCCTCACCACGGGACATTCAGGTACATGTTACCTCTTTTTCCTTGCAATTCCTAGTACTTCCTGTATTCTCGCATGCACACCAAGTAACTTATAAACTGTGGTTCTATCTCACAGAGAGTAATGCGCGTGACGCTCAGGTCACTATTCTACCATTTTTACTACTGCTACTCGGTTGGTCCCCTACAAGAGGCTACTATCGCTTGACTTAAACCACCCACTTGGGGCACTTCGTTTACTTTTTCGGAGATGACATTCCAATACATTATTATACAATTTTTACTAGTGTTTTGAATTGGAACACACATCTCTACGTCACTATCTCTCCTGACCTTATCACTATTATAAGGGGTTATTACCCATTAACACCATCTCCAAATTCTTTATGATTGGTTGTCATACACTGAATAGTATACATATGTTCTGCAGCCTTGAAAAAGTCCAACGGACGAAACACGTGTCGGCTGCTTCTGCTTGTACATACCAGATATCGTGGGAATCACAAATGGAATAAATAATTCACAATAAAGAAGAAAGATCTTGATGGACTTTGTATTTTTGATCACATTTCTGATTACTTTTTTACAAAAACCTTTATTGAACTGACATCTTGTGTGTGCTTCGGTACTTATCATTGCGCATAATCCCCTCAATCTAGTCTGTGTCCTCGCTCCCACAATCTTTCATTTGCAGGTTTCTCATGTGGATTAAGAGTTTGATATGTTTAATTCATTCCTCCCACTTGTATATGTCCCTGATGGGCTCCTTGGTATATCTTGATGATCTGGCTGTATGTGACCGTACACAGCTGGGACTACAGAGGAGACGCGCTTTAGGAAGGACAATATTATAAATGACGAACGTTTCATTCTAACGAATACCCAAATTATGTTTGTTGACAGGTAAAAGACAACACGTGCCTGGTTTATGTAGACAAAGTGCCCACTGAAGGTGTAAAGGCCTACCAATATTAGGGGCTGTGTTTTACCTCCACTCTTAATTGGGACGCACATCATAACCCGATAGCTTCATTGACTAGGTCTATCTACAGATGAAAACAGGATCCGTTTCAGTATGTACCCTCCCTGGGTAATCACCCAACACCTCTAGATTTGATTGCTAAAAATGTAAAACGTGATGCTTCCTTTCCATAAATGTCTGGTCAGGGCTAGCCTGTTGCTGTTAAAACGATTATCACAAACGTGTTTAAAAGGCAGGTACACAATCATTGCATGATATGCTATGATCAGCTTTACGTCAAAATGGTAACCAGAATTAGTGGAAGAAAGAATGCAGTATATTTTCAACATGGTCATGATGTAATTTGTGGCATCATAGGAACGGTAAGCGTTTCAAAATTCAATCTATAAAACGAGTTATTAATTGTTTTAGGATTAGCCGGCTACCAAGGTCTGCTTTAAGGGCAGCACTAGCATAATCGTAATAATGAACCCGTGGCTGCTAGTCAGCCACGGGAAACGTGCTTTTTAGCGAAGGCTCTGTTACCAAAGCCTTTAGAACTAAAGCGGCATCACAACGGCGTCATTAGTAGGCCCGTCTTTATGCCGAATCGTTCACTAGCACGAAGGGGTGGATTTAGGTTAAGGGGAGGGGCGGTTTTAGGTTAAGGGGAGGGGCGGGTTTAGGTTCAGGGGAGGGGTGGTTTTAGGTTGAGGAAAGGGGTGGGTTTAGGTTAAGGGAAAGGGCGGGTTTAGGTTAAGGGGAGGGGCGGGTTAAGGGAAGGGGCGGGTTTAGGTTAAGGGAAGGGGCAGTTTTAGGTTAAGGGGAGGGGTGGATTTAGGTTAAGGGGAGGGGCGGTTTTAGGTTAAGGGGAGGGGCGGTTTTAGGTTAAGGGGAGGGGCGGTTTTGGGTTGAGGAAAGGGGTGGGTTTAGGTTAAGGGGAGGGGCGGTTTTAGGTTAAGGGGAGGGGCGGTTTTGGGTTGAGGAAAGGGGTGGGTTTAGGTTAAGGGAAGGGGCGGGTTTAGGTTAAGGGAAGGGGCGGGTTTAGGTTAAGGGAAGGGGCAGTTTTAGGTTAAGGGGAGGGGCAGATTTAGGTTAAGCGGAGGGGCTGTTTTAGGTTAAGGGGAGGGGCGGTTTTAGGTTCAGGGGAGGGGCGGTTTTAGGTTAAGGGGAGGGGTAGTTTTAGGTTGAGGAAAGGGGTGGGTTTAGGTTAAGGGAAGGGGCGGGTTTAGGTTAAGGGAAGGCACGTTTTTTGGTAAAGAGAAGGGGCGGGTTTAGGTTAAGGAGAGGGGTGGTTTTAGGGCTAAGTGAAGGAGGGTTTTAGGGCTAAGGAAGGGGGCAGTTGTTAATGCTAAGGGTGTGGAGGGGTTTAGGGGTAAGGGGATGAGGGGGTCTAAGGGTAAAGGTTTTGCGCCATTGCCCAAAACACTCGGCGACATCCCTGAGGAACAGTGGCACCCATGAGGCAGGAGCGGCAAGCACCTTCCATGACTCAGATGGCGGCTGAGGCATGGACCACGGCCTGTCCTGGAGTCTGTCCTGCAAACCAGACCTGCCCGCAACACCTGCAGACACCGGTGAGATCGGGGCATTCGTTGATATTCTATGTATGATGTGCAGATGAACTTCGTTCGAGAAACTGGTGTGATAATGCCAGCTTCGAACTAAGGCTTTAGTTAATAAAGTCTTTGGCCTAATGACAGTCATACTACCTATCTCTAAAGCAGGAATTGCAAGATGGATAGTAAAATGTATACAAACTTGCTACCACAAAGCTAAGTAATTGCTACCTGCAACTCCAAGAGCTCACTCTACAGGTAAAAATGGAGCCTCTATGGCTTTCCTAGGAAACATTCCACTAGCAGATATCTGTAAAGCAGCTACATGAAATAAACCCCACACTAAACACTACTGTGTTGATGCATTAACTAACAAACAAGCTAGAATGGGTCAAGCTGTATTATGAAGGCTTTTTCAAACATCTACATCGAATGTATGTCGATACTTCGCATACCATTACTTCACATGATTTTAGTGCGATGTTTTTACTTAGCATAAACCATTATTTTGCATGTTTTTACTGAGCATAAACCATTACTTCGCAAGTTTTAACTGCGCATGCATTTATAACGCAAATGGTTATAAATGTACTATGGTTTATGCTAATTAAAAACATCGCACTAAAATCATGCTTACACTACACTAACTTATACTACCTTACACTACTTAAACATCACTACACTACCCGAAACCCTAATACACTACCCCTACACGACCTTCCCCCTTCCTGGACCCTACACTCTAACACTACACTTCACCACCCCCGACACTACCCTAAACCCTATAACACTACACTACACTACACAAACACCACACCACTACCCTAAACCCTAAAACACTACTCCCTGCACGACCTCACCCTTCCCCAGTCCGCTCCCTACACTACAACACTACCCTGCACGACACCCCAACACTACCCTAAACCCTAAAACACTACCCTACACTACACAAACACCACAACACTACCCTAAACCCTAAAACTCTACCCCCTGCACAACCCTCCCCGACCCCCAGTCCTGTTCCTACACCCAAACACTACCCTGCACTACACCCCGACACTACCCTAAACCCTAATACATTACCCTACACTACACTAACACCACAACACTACCCTAAACCCTAAAACACTACCCCCAGCACGACCCTGCCCCTACCCCCAGTCCCTTCCCTACTCTGAAACACTACCCTGCACGACCCCCGACACTACCCTAAACCCTAAAACACTACCCTACACTACACATACACCACATCACTACCCTAAACCCTAAAACACTAGCCCCAGCACGACCCTACACTACTCAAACACAACCCTACAACCTAAAAGACTACCCCTGCAAGACACAAAAAACTACACTTACCTCTCTCCTCCGTGGTTCCTCTCTTCTCCGGCTTCCAGCGGCTTCCAGCGACGTCAGATCTGCACGTCGTTGTTTGGAAACGGAAGCTCCTTCCAAACAACGATGTGGATAGCGCATACCATTACAACGCATGCATTGTAACAACGCTTGCGATGTAACAACTTGCGTACTAATGGTACGCGTTGTAACATCGCAAGCGTAGTAACGCTTGCGAAGTAATGGTATGCGCACTAGCAGCCGCGCACTAAAGGCTGTTTACCATCTACATCAACTATTAACTAGCTACAGCATTTGGGGAGCACTGCTTTACATTCGATGCAAAGCATTTGTATCTTGGCCAACACATTGCACAAATGGAATATGTTACTTACCCTGTAAGCATCTATTCATCACATGTAGTGACGTAGATTCATATGCACCCACCCTCCTCCACGGACGCTAACAGCATCCGTACACACCTCTGTACTAAAACACTCAGACTTATCTAAACTTTACTTGCATGTTCATCCTTACTGTCACTCTACCGCTCCTATCCGAAGCTCACGCGATGAGCCAAAAAATAGTCTAACAAAGGAGCCGATGACGAAGCACAATACAGACCATACCTTGTGACTCGAAATACTTCTTAAAGGGAAAACAAGTTGCAAAAGTCCGAGCCGAACACTAGATTACAGGAGACAATAGATGTCAGGAGTATGCTAAGCATATGAATCTACAACACTACATGCTACGAATAGATGCTTACAGGGTAAGTTACATATTCCCTCTATCACATTTTCCCATATGTTCCAATTTTAAGATTTCATTTTCTGCTACCATTCAAAATCCATTTGTCAATTGTCTGTTTGAATATTTATTTTCTTACAGTTCTCTTGAGCTTATGTTATTTTCAGTAAACTGTCCCACAAGTGTTGGACAAAGGTCCACTTCCGTGCTTCATGTGTTATGAAATGTAGCATTAAGGGAATATAAGTTTCTCAATCTAAATGGTAGGAATGTAGCAGCATTGCTAATTTAGAGACTTTGTGACATGTTACCATTCTCTGACTTTATGTTGGAATAGGTTGGCCACCTTAAACCTTTGCATTTTGTTACCTGCTTATTGATATTTTTTTAAAGAAATCTGGTTTTGGGTTTCTTCTCCCTATGAGATTCAGGGCATTTACAATTTTTGCCTTGATTCTTTTTACATAACATTTTCATACCCTTGAGTATGTTGTTCCTATTATTTTCATGTTTTATTTTCACTGCTATGTGTCTGTCACTCAATTTGTTCAAAAGCCTTGACTTTTTCAGTGTTTTACTATCCAACTCTTTTATTTATTTCTAATGTCTGGAGGCAAGTACAGAGAGTAGAAACTTAGAACCAGAACACACGAGAACTGTAAGAAAATAACAAAACAGACAATCGACAAATGGATTTTGAATGATAAGAAAAAAATGAAAAGCGGAACATATAGGAAAACTCGGTTGAGGAATGTCTTCACAAAAATATAAATGAATTATCTTTCAGAAGATGAATAATAAGCATCCAAACATTTATGGACTTTTTGGCTCAACTTTTTAATGTATGTTCTCCGCATCAAGCACAAGCACTTTTGAATAACGCAGAAGGGACTACAATTCCCAGAATCTGAGGGACATGCGGTGTATGAGGCATTCACAATGTGGCGCATATGAACTGCACACTTTGATGTCAACATCCCATGAACAAAGCCACATTATGCCAAAACGTGACAAGCTTTTTTTTTTCATATTGTGTGAATAAATATCTGAATTCACCTTCAAACGAGTGCAGAAGACTTATCTGTTTTTTTGAAAAAATATTGATATTGGGAGGCATTCTTCTCTGGTGGCCATTGGCCATTGGAGGAGTTTTTTCGTAATCTCTGTGAAAGAGCAGCCGTTACAGCCCCCGGACAGCGGAAAAGCCCAGCCTTCGGAATTGTGATACGCAGTGAGTGTCGGAGGACGCGAGCAACGTTGTACAGTACACGGAGGTAAGGGCCTGCCTACGGACCGGTGAGGGAGTGTGCAGCAGGGACGGGTGCGGGCACTGTCTTCAAGCACCCTCCCAGGGTTAAGGAATTGTCCCATTGCAGCAGCACCATGTCCGCCGACGCGATTCGGAGCCGTGAGGCGGCGGCTGATGATGTTTTTAATGATTCACCGAGCACGGTGAAAATAATACAAGCGCTTGACAACGCAGCGCAACCAGCGACTAATAACATCAAAGATTTATTTAAAAAATTGGAAAAGTGTATGAAGTCCGAACAGGCTAAATGGTGGGAGAGTAAATCCCTGAACAGGTACCTGGAAGTAGGGAGGATACCGAGGGGGTTGAGAATCATGCTTGCCCCGAGTTACGAGAATCCAGACCCCCGTATGTTGACTGAATGGGTGGACTGCAATCTTGACTCTTCACGCAGACTCGTTACAATCTTGATAAAATATGCTGATAGTGATAGAGCAGCGTTGCAGCTAAAGATTGATGAACTTAATATGGAGATTGGAAAATCGGAAAATACAGCTGTAAGCCAGAAATATCGGGAGAAAATGACGAATCGCTTGCAGAGAGATGAAGATGTGATAAAGAGACACAAGACCTATAAATTTCAGAGAGACAGGGTGGACTATGAGCAAGGTCGTGTGTTCACCTTTGCGAAGAGATATGATGCTGTGAAATTATCAAAATCTCCAGGGGCCCCTGTTGCATCATATCCTTGTGTAACTGGTGACTTGCAAGCATCTACGTCTACCTCTGATTTGAGCTCAGCGATTGACAGCAGCTCTGATAATGATCAGGCCCCAGTACAAGGTTTGGGGTTTACAAAACCTTCACTGGGCCAAGAGCTGAACTATCTTCGGATGGACAGAATACAAACCTTACGTCCACGTGGGCAAAATTCAACTACCCCCAAAGAAAGAAACAAGAAAACCAAAAAAGACGGGCAAGACGGCAGCACAGAAAACAGAAACAAACCAGGCAACAAAAAACCGGCGTACAAGAGATGGAACAGACGATAACTGATAAGATGGATTCACAAACAGTTATCAATCTAACAAAAACTCCATTGAGTGACGAAGAAAGAAAAATCTTGGCACTGGGGCTTTCTTTCAGCCCTGTGAGAGACTTAGGGGCCGATTCCGATCTCGGCCGGTAGGGCTCCGAATCGGATTCGGCTTTACCGGATCCGATTCGGAGCCCTGTTTCCCGACCGAACCGTACGCGGGTCCGGCCGAGCGAGTACGATGCGAAATCTCCGACCGACTCGTCCGGGCGTCCCGACCGCTCCGACCGACTCGCTCCCGGCTCGAACCGCTCCGACCGACTCGCTCGGACTCGACTCGCACCGCGCAATGGAGACGTTTCCCGGCCGGGTAAGTACGATGCGCGCCGCGAGCAGTCCGACCGAGCCGCGCACTCCGGCTCGTAAGAGCTGTCGGAGCCGTACTTTGGGGGTCCGTGTCGGACCCCCTGTACGCGTAGCCGCGCGAGTCGCACACAGGGGGACCCATGGGTCCCCCTACCTGTGCGTGTACGGCGCGAGTCAGCTTCGCCGCGTACCCGCTGTAGGGGCGCCCTTGTCCGACTCGCACTCCATTGAGTCAATGGGAGCCCGCGTACGCGTTGTACGACCGGCTCCCATTGACATCAATGGGAGTCCGACCGACTCGAGTCCGATAACATACGGACGCATCGTACTCGTTCGGTCGGACTGCACGGGTCCGATTCGGTCGGAAATCTCTCCGGGTCCGGCTCGGTCGGAGAAATTTCCGGCCCGAATCGGAATCGACCCCTTAGACTATGCACAAACAAGAATAGATATGTACAAATTTGTGCGCAAAATCAAATTACGCAAATATCACTTAACTCAAGGAGTACAAAATAGAGAGAAATCCATGCCTGAGGAAGCAAGTGCTAGCCCAACGCTGGTAGCTGGGGATGTGGCTTTATTGAGGGACTTGCAGCATTTATTGGACGAACAGAATATAACTCCAACTATGAATGAAGTCGGTCTTGATCAATCACAAATTGGGGCAACAATACAAACCAATTTTAGACCAAAATCATCGTTTTGTCCAATCATGCTCCGTGATAATGTGGATATTTTTCATGAAAAGGTAATCTATGAATTGAAAAAACTTTATTGTTCCACTATGAGGTCCCAAAAAAGTATACAAAACATGATCGTATTTATTCCCAACTGATCAAGAAACTACAAGGAGATGATAATATCATTATCAGACAGTCAGACAAGGGCGGCAACTTGGTCATGTGGCCACGTGACTTATATATGGGTGAGGCGCTTTCTCAATTAAATGACAGGAACTGCTACAAAGGAGTACTATACAAGCAGTCAAATGTGCATGGGGAGAATTCAACAACAAACTCTTCGCATGGAAATCTGCGGGTCTGTTAAGTGCACAAGAATTCAAATTTTTGAAAGTAGACTACCCCGTCATACCAGCTATTTATTTTATCCCCAAAATACATAAAAACATGGATAAACTGCCGGGAGGCCCATTATATCGGCCCAGGGAGTCAATTAGAGAATACATCCAAATATGTGGACTTCTTCCTGCAGGAACATGTCAGGAAGCTCCCATCATATATTGAGGACACTGGGGACTTCCTGCGTAAAATACAGAATGTTAACTGGGAAGATGATTGTGTACTTATAGCGCTTGATGTTACCTCGCTGTACACCAGTATACATAATTGTGATGGTATCAAAGCAGTTGAATTCTATTTGAACACTAGATCTATGCAATATTATGCACATAACAGGATGTTATTAGCCATGATTTCCATATGCTTAGAGAATAATTTCTTTCTCTTCCTGTTAGACTTGGCATCTTTTGGCGTGTTTCCCCTGACTTTTTGCTTTCTGACCTCCCGGTTTTGACTCTGTTTTTGCTGGTGTGATGATTCTGCGCACTTTCCTCACTGCGGTCCAGTGGGAAAGTGCAAGTGCTCCTGTATAAAATGTGTTATGGATTGGTGTTTCCATGATTGGCCTATTTGGTTTATCTGTCAGTCCCTTGTAAAGTGCACTGCGAGTGCCAGGGCCTATAGACCAAATGCTGTTGGTGGGCTGCAGCACTGGATTGTGCCACACACGCAAACAGCCCGTAAAATGTAACTCGGGCCTGCCACAGCAGAGCCCGTGCGCAGCCTGGGGCTGCCATGTCGACTTGGCAAGTGCACACACTTGCCAGTCCCTAAACCTTCCCTTTGCTGCATGTCAGTCACCCCTAAGGTAGGCCCAAGGTACCCCTGTGGGCAGGGTGCGTTGTATGCAGAGGTAGGACATGCCCGGGTGTGTGCGGCATGTCCTGATAGTGAATTACAGCCTAGTTCGTTTTTCACTATTGCAAGGCTACCTGTTCCCCTAGGCCAGAACGGGCGGTTTTGATTATTACAGTATATAATCCTAACTGACCCCGGGAACATGGTAGAAATTCGAGTTTAGTATGCCTGGACTCAGAATGATAAAATGCATCTTTTAGTGAAGTTGGTTTTAACATTCTGTGTTTGAAAATACCACTTTTAGAAAGTGGGTATTTTCTTGTCTAACCATCCAAGCCTGCCTCTGCGAGGCTGTGTATTCCTTGTCTGGAGTGTGAGTGACAGGGGCTGGGGGATGCCAGGAGACAGGGTGAGTCAGCGCAGGACTGAATAGCCAGATCGACCTGTAGATGGGTGGGAGGGGTCGCACCTGGGCCCTGAATAGGACAGTGCCTTCCCTCCACAATGCTGGCTCCACCTCCTGTGGTGCGTCTGATGTCCCTGGCCTGCTCACTGAAAGAAGGGATGGAGACTTGTCAACAAAGTGCTCCAGAACTGGTTTGGACTAGGCAAAGGCCTCTCTGCCTTCAGAGAACAAAGGAATTTGGGATATAAATATTGGGGCCCTGACCCCATGAATTTAGATCTCGCTGGAATCAAGGAACCTGCCAAGACGAAGAGCTGGAAGAGCTGCCAGGAGGAGTACTGCCCCGTTGCTGTGTTGTTGCTTTGTTGGGTTGGCCTGCAGTGGCTGCTTCTGTCTTGGGCAGTGAAAGGACTGGACTGAACTTTCTACGAACTTGTGCTGAGTATCTCCAAGGGCCTGAAACCGAGCTGGCCTCCTGTTAAGAAGTCTCAGGGACTACAAAGACTTCACAAGCCTCTGGGTACCGCTTCTGGAACGCTGTTTCAGTTGCCACAGAGGAAGGGAACTGCAACCGACTCCGTCAACCGAATCCATCCCTGGCCGGTGACCTGTTTGCACCGCAGACCGCATCGCCCCGCTTCGCATCGCAACCCTGGTCTCACCGTGGCGACGTCCGACGCCGCCAACATCGAGCCGCTGCTTGCACCGTGACCTGTGGGCACCGCAGTTCGCATCGCATCGCTTCACTGAACCAGCCGGACCAGACCGACGCTGTTGCTGCAACTGGCTCAAGAGTCGAGACCGCACCGCATTTGGGGCACCGCTCGCACGTCTGCGACGCACCGCTCCGACTCGCACCGCTGTCCGACGCCAGCTCCCGCACTCCGGCTAGGTCGCCTGCATCGCAACCTGTCAGCACCGCATCGAGCATCGTCTCACCCTGCATCGCACGCCTTGGACTCACCGACTCCGTCTGCACGACGCTCATCGAGCCGCTGCCTGCACCGCATCGAGGGACACCGCACCTTGCATCGCTCCGTCTTGCACCTCAACCGCGACGAACGCCGACCGGCTCGTACACTCCGTACCAGCCACAACGAGAAAGGTACTGTAACCGAGTCTGTTCATGACTCTGCAGGCCCGTATCGACGCGGTCGGCTGGAACTGTTAGACTCTGTGGTTTTCAGCATCGCGGTAGGCTCGGACGGAGCTACCGACTCGTACGAACTTTGCTTTTGTGCTATTCCTGCAAAGAAGAAGTTAACGTATCAAGTATTCATTTTTAAAGTACAGTATTGTGGATTTTTGTCGTAATTGGTCTTGTCTTGAGTATATAAAATATTGGTTATTTTTCTAAACTGGTGTGGTGTCCGTTTGTAGTGCTTACACTGTATTACTGTTGGTTATGTGCAAATGCTTTACACACTGCCTCTGAATTAAGCCTGACTGCTCGTGCCAAGCTACCACGAGGGTGAGCAGGGGTTACTTCACGAGTGTAACAACCCTTACCCTGACTAGGAAGAAGGGTCCCTACTTGGACAAAGGTGCAAGCCCTTGCCAACTAGAGATCCCATTTCTAACATTGGTGGCAGCGGTGGGATAGGACTTGTGTTTGCACTTGACTTACAGTGATTGGTGTGCACTACTACCATATCGCAGACCATTACGTACCACATACTGGTTCTTTTTTCTTTGGCCTATTTTTGATCTTGCCAGTTTTCAACTCACGACTTTTGTCATGCCTGAATCAATTGCATCATCCGTTGCATCTCTGGAAGTTATCTTTGAGGAGGACAGGTTGGAATCCTACGCCGTAAAGGAGTTACGAGCGATTTGTAAAAACCTGAAAGTCCAAATTAAAGGCCTCACAAGGAAGGAGGAGCTACAGAAGGCGCTGAGGGCCTGGGTAGCAGCCAGACATGCCAATGGGCAGCCTGGTGATCTCAGTGAGGAGGTGGAGGAGCCTATTTCCAGGGTGGATGTGCTTTTGGGTAGGGGGAACCCGCCAGGTCAGGCAGCAGCAGTCTGTCCCCAGAGGAGCTGGAGGACAGGCGGGAGGCAAGGCAGTTTGAGCTGCAGAAGCTCAGGCTGGAGAGTGAGCGGGAGGAGAAGAGATTGGCCATAGAGGAGAGGAAGATGCTCTTAGAGCATGAGAGAGAACTGAAGGAGCTAGAACTTAGGAGTAAGTCAGGCTCAGATGGTGGCAGCAATTCGTCCAGAAAGGCAGACAGGATTGTGCACATTCCCAAGAACGTAGGCAAGGAGTTCAAGAAGGGGGATGACATACAAAGGTGGTTTCAGGGTTATGAGGCAGCCATACACATGAATGGGGTCCCTGAGGAGAATTGGGGAGCAGGATTGTGGCCACTTTTCCCTGAAGAAGCAAGGGATGCTCTGATAGCTTTGGGTAAGGGGTATCACCTCACCTATGCTGACATGAAGGATGCCCTTCTCACTAAGTATGGTCTTACTCCTGAAAAGTACAGGGATCAGTTCAGGTCCAGTAAGAAGTCTGATGTCAACACTTGGTTGGAATGTGTGGATGTGTTCTGCAGGTCTCTGGATGGTTGGGTGAAGGGCAGTAGTGTAACAGATTTTCAGGGGCTCTACAACTTGATTGCATGGGAGCACTTGTCTAGTCTATGTTTTTCAGATCTGCGCCAGCACCTAGTTGATAGTAAGCTAACTGACCCCAGGAAGCTTGCTATGGAAGCGGACCGCTGGGTGAGTACCAGGGTCCACAAGAAAGCGTTTGGGGAGACTCAGCCAAAGGTGGGCAGGGTCCCCAGCAGAAAGGTGGGGGGGACAAGGGTAAAGCACAGGAGTTCTCTAAAGGGCCCCAAACTAGTACCCAGGGTAAAGGTTCCCAGCCCCCGGTGATAAGAAGAAAGGGGTCTCTACAGGGAAGCCTGTTGAGACCGGCCCCGCAAGTGTTATGCATGTGACCAGGTAGGTCACTTTAAGGGGGACCCCAAGTGCCCGAATGGGACACAGCCACCCACTGGTGGACAGTCCAAAGTGTTGGCTAGTGTAGCGCTTGGGGAGGAGGGGTGCCCACAGGAGGGTGGGGATCCCGCAGAAATGACCCTTGTCTCACTAGGGGACAGTGAGATGGTCCCAGGAAACCAGGTGCCCCCTAACACAAAGAAATATAGCACCTGGGTGACCATTAATGGGAACAGGGTAGAGGCTCTCAGAGATACTGGAGCCAGTGTGACCTCAGTCCGGTGTCACCTGGTGTCTGAGAAGCAAGTAGTCCCAGGAGCATTCCACCAAGTAGTTGCTGTCGACAACTCGGAGCGCCAGTGTATGGTGGCGCAGGTTCCCTTTGAATGGGGGGGTCGCAGGTCCCTTGAGGGTGGTTGTGAGCCCTACCATGCCTGTAGATTGTCTGCTAGGAAACGACCTGGAGCAGTCCTCGTGGAAGGAGGTTGAGCTCAGGTCGCACTTGGAGATGCTTGGGTTGCCAGAGTGGGCATGCGTGTCTACTCGATCAATGGCAGCCAGAAAGGGTGATCAAGAGGACTTGGAGCCTGAAACAGTGGCCCAAGTCCCTGCCAAGAGAAAGGGCAGGGGCGCGGGAAACCGGCCCCCGAAGTTCCCACGGACCGGGAGGAGGCGGACCTCGAGGGGGACGCCCCGGTGCCTACAGGGGAGCAGGTAGCCGAACTGGGAGACATCTCTGAGCTGACCCATTGGCAGCAAGAAGGGGTCCCACCAGGAGGAGTTCTGCAGGGAGCAGAACGAGTGCCCTACTCTGGAGGGTCTGCGGCGGCAGGCTGCAGACCAGGCAGCTGGTAATCAGTCCGGGTCACATCTGATTTACTGGGAGAGTGGTCTCCTTTACAGTGAGCCTAAGGTTGCTGAGCCTGGGTCAGCCCGTGTGCTGGTGGTACCCCAGCGCTTTAGGACCTTCCTACTGGGTCTGGCTCAATGCGTGCCTTTGGCAGGACATTTGGGGCAGGACAAGACCTTTGACAGGCTTGTCACCCACTTCTTTTGGCCCCAAATGCGAAGGCAGTCAGATGCACACTGTAGGTCTTGCCAAACTTGCCAGGCAAGTGGTAAGAGTGGGAGGAAGGTCAAAGCTCCTCTCCAACCTTTTCCTGTAGTTGGAACACCCTTTGAAAGGGTAGGGATGGATATTGTGGGGCCACTGGATCCCAAGACAGCCATGGGCAACAGGTACATCCTGGTCTTGGTGGACCATGCCACCCGGTACCCGGAGGCAATCCCTCTCAGGACAACGACGGCGCCAGTGGTGGGCCGGGCGTTAATGGGGATCTTTTCCCGTGTGGGATTCCCCAGAGAGGTGGTTTCCGATAGGGGGACCAATTTCATATCAAAGTATATGACATCCCTGTGGAAGGAGTGTGGTGTAACCTACAAGTTCACCAGTCCTTACCACCCACAAGGAAACGGTCTGGTGGAGAGATTCAACCAGACCTTGAAAGGCATGATCAAGGGTCTAACAGAACCCATGAGGCGTAAGTGGGACGTCCTCTTGCCATGCCTGCTCTTTGCATACAGGGAGGTGCCTCAGAAGTCTCTTGGGTACAGCCCCTTTGAGCTCCTGTATGGCCACCCTGTCAGAGGACCTCTGAGTTTGGTAAAGGAAGGCTGGGAGGCAGCTCCCAGGAAAACTCCCAGGATGTATTTAGCTACATGCTGGCCTTTAGAAACCAAACTGCCCGCTTCAGGAAACTCGCTCAGGCGAACCTAGAAGCAAGCCAGGAAGAAATGAAGGGATGGTATGACCAGAATGCCACTCTGGTCGAATTTCAACCTGGGCAGAAAGTGTGGGTCATGGCCCCAGTGGCGCCTTGTGCCTTGCAGGACAAGTGGACTGGGCCATACGAGGTAAAGGAGCGCAAAAGTGACGTCACCTACCTGGTGGATTTGCAGGCTCCAAGGAACCCTTTGAGGGTCCTTCACGTGAACCGCCTCAAGCCCCACTTCGAGAGGTCCGAGGTGAGTATGCTCTTGGCGACAGATGATGGGGTGGAAGAGGAGAGCGAGCCTCTCCCTGACCTCCTGTCTACCAAGGAGCATGATGGGTCAGTAGAGGGTGTGATCCTCTCCCCTACTCTGACTCAGGAGCAGCAGGGGGACTGTCGCCAGTTGTTGGGACAGTTCGCCCCGCTGTTCTCTCTGACCCCGGTGTTACTCACTGGTGTACCCATGACGTGGACACCGGTGACAGCCATCCTGTGAAGCACAAAATTTACAGGTTGACTGACCGGGTCAGAGCCAGCATCAAGGAGGAGGTCTCTAAGATGTTGGCGTTAGGGGTGATTGAGCCCTCCCACAGTCCTTGGGCCAGCCCAGTGGTCTTGGTCCCAAAGGCTGCGGCGCCCGGTGCCACTCCAGAACTCCGGTTTTGTGTGGACTACCGTGGGCTCAATGCCGTCACCAGGACTGACGCACACCCCATCCCCAGAGCTGATGAGCTCATTGATCGGTTGGGAGCTGCCCGGTTCCTCAGCACGTTTGATTTGACGTCTGGGTACTGGCAGATTGCCTCAACCGATGGGGCCAAGGAGAGATCAGCATTCTCAACCCCAGAAGGTCATTACCAATTCCGGGTGATGCCCTTTGGGTTGAAGAATGCCCCTGCCACCTTTCAGAGGTTGGTCAATCAGGTGTTGGCTGGGCTGGAGGATTTCAGTGCCGCCTACCTGGATGACATTGCTGTGTTCAGTTCCAGCTGGGAAGAACATTTACAGCACCTTGAGAAAGTGTTGAGGGCTCTGCAAGGTGCAGGCCTCACGATCAAGGCCAGTAAGTGCCAGATCGGGCAGGGTTCTGTGGTGTACTTGGGACACCAGGTAGGAAGCGGCCAGGTGGCGCCCTACAACCCAAGATTGACACCATTCTGGCTTGGGAGCCCCCAAGACCCAGACAGAGGTGAGAGCCTTCTTAGGTCTCACCGGTTATTATAGGAGATTTGTTAAGGGCTATGGCACCATCGTTGCCCCCTTAACAGAGCTGACCTCTAAGAGGCAGCCCAGGAAAGTGATCTGGACTGAGTCCTGCCAGAAAGCTTTTGATGCCCTGAAGGCAGCCATGTGCACGGCGCCCGTGCTCCAGGCACCTGACTTCTCCAAAGAATTTGTCGTGCAGACTGACGCTTCAGAGCATGGTGTGGGAGCGGTGCTCTCACAACTGAACGAAGAGGGCCTGGATCAGCCTGTAGTCTTCCTTAGCAGGAGACTACTTCCCAGGGAACAGAGGTGGAGTGCCATAGAAAGGGAAGCTTTTGCTGTGGTCTGGGCGCTGAAGAAGTTGAGACCATACCTGTTTGGGACTCACTTCCGGGTTCAGACAGACCACAGGCCCCTCAGATGGTTGATGCAAATGAGGGGTGAGAATCCAAAACTGCTGAGGTGGTCCATCTCCCTACAGGGAATGGACTTTACGGTGGAACACCGTCCTGGTACAGAACACGCCAATGCAGATGGTCTGTCCAGGTTCTTCCGCCTTAGTGAAGAGAACTCCAATGGGGTTGGGTAGTTCTCCCTACTTTCAGCTGGAGGGGACATGTTAGACTTGGCATCTTTTGGCGTGTTTCCCCTGACTTTTTGCTTTCTGACCTCCCGGTTTTGACTCTGTTTTTGCTGGTGTGATGATTCTGCGCACTTTCCTCACTGCGGTCCAGTGGGAAAGTGCAAGTGCTCCTGTATAAAATGTGTTATGGATTGGTGTTTCCATGATTGGCCTATTTGGTTTATCTGTCAGTCCCTTGTAAAGTGCACTGCGAGTGCCAGGGCCTATAGACCAAATGCTGTTGGTGGGCTGCAGCACTGGATTGTGCCACCCACGCAAACAGCCCGTAAAATGTAACTCGGGCCTGCCACCGCAGAGCCCGTGCGCAGCCTGGGGCTGCCATGTCGACTTGGCAAGTGCACACACTTGCCAGTCCCTAAACCTTCCCTTTGCTGCATGTCAGTCACCCCTAAGGTAGGCCCAAGGTACCCCTGTGGGCAGGGTGCGTTGTATGCGAGAGGTAGGACATGCCCGGGTGTGTGCGGCATGTCCTGATAGTGAATTACAGCCTAGTTCGTTTTTCACTATTGCAAGGCTACCTGTTCCCCTAGGCCAGAACGGGCGGTTTTGATTATTACAGTATATAATCCTAACTGACCCCGGGAACATGGTAGAAATTCGAGTTTAGTATGCCTGGACTCAGAATGATAAAATGCATCTTTTAGTGAAGTTGGTTTTAACATTCTGTGTTTGAAAATACCACTTTTAGAAAGTGGGTATTTTCTTGTCTAACCATCCAAGCCTGCCTCTGCGAGGTTGTGTATTCCTTGTCTGGAGTGTGAGTGACAGGGGCTGGGGGATGCCAGGAGACAGGGTGAGTCAGCGCAGGACTGAATAGCCAGATCGACCTGTAGATGGGTGGGAGGGGTCGCACCTGGGCCCTGAATAGGACAGTGCCTTCCCTCCACAATGCTGGCTCCACCTCCTGTGGTGCGTCTGATGTCCCTGGCCTGCTCACTGAAAGAAGGGATGGAGACTTGTCAACAAAGTGCTCCAGAACTGGTTTGGACTAGGCAAAGGCCTCTCTGCCTTCAGAGAACAAAGGAATTTGGGATATAAATATTGGGGCCCTGACCCCATGAATTTAGATCTCGCTGGAATCAAGGAACCTGCCAAGACGAAGAGCTGGAAGAGCTGCCAGGAGGAGTACTGCCCCGTTGCTGTGTTGTTGCTTTGTTGGGTTGGCCTGCAGTGGCTGCTTCTGTCTTGGGCAGTGAAAGGACTGGACTGAACTTTCTACGAACTTGTGCTGAGTATCTCCAAGGGCCTGAAACCGAGCTGGCCTCCTGTTAAGAAGTCTCAGGGACTACAAAGACTTCACAAGCCTCTGGGTACCGCTTCTGGAACGCTGTTTCAGTTGCCACAGAGGAAGGGAACTGCAACCGACTCCGTCAACCGAATCCATCCCTGACCGGTGACCTGTTTGCACCGCAGACCGCATCGCCCCGCTTCGCATCGCAACCCTGGTCTCACCGTGGGCGACGTCCGACGCCGCCAACATCGAGCCGCTGCTTGCACCGTGACCTGTGGGCACCGCAGTTCGCATCGCATCGCTTCACTGAACCAGCCGGACCAGACCGACGCTGTCGCTGCAACTGGCTCAAGAGTCGAGACCGCACCGCATTTGGGGCACCGCTCGCACGTCTGCGACGCACCGCTCCGACTCGCACCGCTGTCCGACGCCAGCTCCCGCACTCCGGCTTGGTCGCCTGCATCGCAACCTGTCAGCACCGCGTCGAGCATCGTCTCACCCTGCATCGCACGCCTTGGACTCACCGACTCCGTCTGCACGACGCTCATCGAGCCGCTGCCTGCACCGCATCGAGGGACACCGCACCTTGCATCGCTCCGTCTTGCACCGCAACCGCGACGAACGCCGACCGGCTCGTACACTCCGTACCAGCCACAACGAGAAAGGTACTGTAACCGAGTCTGTTCATGACTCTGCTGGCCCGTATCGACGCGGTCGGCTGGAACTGTTAGACTCTGTGGTTTTCAGCATCGCGGTAGGCTCGGACGGAGCTACCGACTCGTACGAACTTTGCTTTTGTGCTATTCCTGCAAAGAAGAAGTTAACGTATCAAGTATTCATTTTTAAAGTACAGTATTGTGGATTTTTGTCGTAATTGGTCTTGTCTTGAGTATATAAAATATTGGTTATTTTTCTAAACTGGTGTGGTGTCCGTTTGTAGTGCTTACACTGTATTACTGTTGGTTATGTGCAAATGCTTTACACACTGCCTCTGAATTAAGCCTGACTGCTCGTGCCAAGCTACCACGAGGGTGAGCAGGGGTTACTTCACGAGTGTAACAACCCTTACCCTGACTAGGAAGAAGGGTCCCTACTTGGACAAAGGTGCAAGCCCTTGCCAACTAGAGATCCCATTTCTAACACTTCCTTAATCAGATTTTTCAGCAAGTCAGGGGGGTTGCCATGGGGGCTTGCTTTTCTCCCAGTTATGCCTGTTTGCACATGGGCATGTGGGAGGAGCGGGTCCTCATGGCAACACACAGTGAGACCCTGGCCAGTCATGTACTCTGCTGGCATAGATACATCGATGACTTGTTCTTTATTTGGAGGGGCAGTGAATGTGATGCGCGTGCATTTGTATTAGATCTCAATAACAACAACCTGAATCTGCAGTTTTCAGCGCAGATGAGTAAAACCAGCATAGTCTTCCTTGATGTAGAGATATATATTGCAAATAACAAACTAGAAACTCGACTCCACAGGAAGCCATCTGCAGGCAATACTGTGCTGCATGCTTCCAGTCATCATCCGGGCCATCTGATCAACAGCATCCCCTATGGGGAGATGTTGAGGATCAGAAGGATTTGCAGCACCGATTATGATTGCAGGCTGGCACAGAGAGAAAGTAAGGAAAGGTTCTTAGCAAGGGGGTACCCAGAGGGAGTGGTTACGACAGCCATAAATAAGGCAAACACATTACAGCGTTCGGCAGCATTAACATCGAAAGCCAAAAAGGTGAATGATACTAATGAAGTTATGTCACAGCCAACTAGGTTAGTGTTGACATTTAACCGCCAACACAAAACCCTTCGGAAAATTGTGAACAAAAACTGGCCACTGGTACTTAATGACCCAGTACTAGGTAGTTGTCTGACAGCTACTCCAAGCATTTCCTATAGGAAGGCCCGCTCCATGAGCAACGCTCTAGTAAAAAGCAGCCCCGAGGTTTCTTTGACTAAAAATTGGCTTGGTGGTAGGACAGGCTTTTATAAGTGTTCTACATGCAAAGCCTGTAAATATGGCCTTAACACTAAGTCATATACTACTCCATTTAAACCAAAACCAGTTGCCATTACAAAATCCCTTAACTGCAAAACTGAATTTGCAGTATACGTGCTGGAGTGTCCATGTGGCCTGCGCTATGTGGGAAGTACTAAGCTGCAGGTCCACAAACGGATACTCCAGCACATGAGGGCCATAAAAAACAATGACTCCGCTTACCCAGTGGCAAGACATTTTCAGGAACATCATGGCAGCAACATACAATATTTGAAGTACTTTGCTGTGGACACTGTCTTGCCTCTTAGAAGGGGTGGCAACCGAGAATACCTCCTTAGCAAACTAGAAACCAAATATATCTTGGAGCTCAATTGCAAAACATTGTACGGCCTGAACATTAGTGAGGATTTTTCACCTGCTTATGAATTACCCTGCTCTCGCATCAAGCGTTTTTTAAGCTGGCATCAGTACCGCTTCACTGACATTAGAATTATACATTTTTATATTATCTTTTTAATACAATTTCACATTCTTTGAATGACGGACGTGATTCAAAGAGGGTTAGAGCACTTTTGATCTCTTAGCACTAGCACTTTTTAGCATTCTTGTAAGGTCATTTATGGTTATTGGCCCACTGGGGCAGGAGTTTAGAACCTAGGATTTCCAACTAACAGAGCATGTGTGCAATTTAGTTTTTAAGTATAACTGGGGCAAACAAGAATAGATGTACTATTATACAATCACGTGGTTTTAAGATAGATTTTTTTTAGATAGGTTTTGATTGCCTCTAAATAATAAGAAATTTTTATATATTTATATATGATCTTTTTTATGTCATTTTTACCAGTGGTTTTAGTACTGTTTGTATAATAATATCTTAACCGAATAATTTGTCTATTTAGTCTTGTCATGTATTTTTTAAATATCTTAAATATTTGACTTTATGACTATTTATAATGTTTGCTTATTTTGCACATATTTATTGTATTTCCCACAGTGGGGATTCATTTTCAAATGTTCCAAGTCACTAGGTTCAGCATTACCAAATTGTACCTTCTATGTCTATTATGCTTTTTTCACGTGAGATTGATTGCACTGTCACTTTAAAAATGAAAAATGGTTCCGAAACGCGTCATGTGATCAAGGCCTCGGAGGAGGCTGAAACGCGTAATGGCGGAGGTGCGGGCATTCCTGAAATAAACCCGTTTTTGCACTAAATCTGGGCCTGCTTTCTCGTCCTTGGAGAGGTTTCTGGTGGCGTGGAGTGTTGTGGATATATATATATATATATATATATATATATATATATATATATATATACACATACATATATGCACATATATATATATTAGATACATATATATTTTTAAAGGTCGAACATAAATTCATTTTAACATTATTTCCTATTAGGATCAATTTGAAGTCTCTGCCTTCATTATTTTCTATGGGAGGATGTTGCAGTACCAGTAACTGGTCATGTGTGGTGCTGAACTTACTCCAGGTCTGAGCTGGAGTACATTTGCTACTGCTCTGGGTCCATTTCAGCTGGAGTAACTTTAGAAATGTAGCTTGTGAATAGACATTGACTTACTCTTTTTTTATGTGTGTGTCTGTCCCTCCCTAAACCCCTCATTTAACCTCCCTAAAGCCCTCCTTATACCGCCCTAAACCCGCCACTGCCATGGTCCCTCCAACATTCATTACTAGGTAAGGAGCTTACGTATGTGAGGATCTCCCAAAGAAAGGATAGGACAGATGTAGGTGGAGAACTAAACTTGTAGATTTGTGAATTGTATCTTGTAGTAAGTAAGTAAGTAGTATTACCATAATACTACTTTATGTACTGCAAAATGCTGCTTGTAAATTGGGTTGGCTGTGTTATCCACTATTAAGAGACGTGAAACTCATAATGCAGCGGTATTACCCAACCAAGTAAATTCTACGAACAATTTCTGTATTACTAGATACGGTATTAGCTTCCCGAAAAATGGGGATATGAGAATGAGGCTTTGGCATAGAGACACAGGAAAAAAGTGGGCGGATCCAGTGTCAGGATAGAGAGCAGGGTTTCAGTTGAGAAGTGCAGTATAAAATGCTGAGAAAAGAATAGTAGAGGGAACATTACTGGGTCGCTTTCTCTTTCTTTGTCGATGTGATCTCCGATGGTCTCCACCTCTTTCTGGAAAAGATTATGTTCTTCAACTTGTCTGTCGACTGAGGGGAGATCATTGGCAAAGCCCTTGCTGCTGAGTGCCATCTGCAATGGAGAACAAAGCGTAGGATAGTTAAGGAACTGAAGTCATTACCTAATTTTTAAAAACAGAAATGTGGTTTAGCATACCATCGATATACATTAATGGTGAGCTTCATCAAACGTTTTTTCAGCAAATTCAACACACATTTATCTCACTTTTTGCACCCCACTGCCCCATCCCAGTCTATCACTCCCATGAATCATAAAAACAGAAATGAGATCACCATTATCCAGAAGCTAAAGAAGACAGTCATAACGAAAAAGAACTTATAATTCAGCGCAACATCCGTAGTCAAAAAGGGAAACTAGCAGCATAAGTTCATCCTTCAATACCTCCAGTGCCGTAGACTGAAATCGGCATAAGATCAGAAGCTGGTGCACTGTCAGTAAAAGTTATGACTAACTCAAGCCACAACAACAATACACCACACAGTCACTTCACCAGAAGACCATACATTTGTACACAAACCAAATCACCAGAGAACTACCCTCACCAACAACAGATACATTATCATTAGACAACACATCCGAAAATCAATTACATCACAAGAATTGCCCTCCTTACAACATCAGCTGCAGACCTCCCAACGGAACGCCAGTCACATACTTGGTAGACCACCAAGTTCAAGAGTACAATATTCATGAAAGTGCAAGACGATCATCATCGGTCACACAACCAGACCAACACACCCTTGATGAGCAATGCCACACTACGGCTGCCACAGGGAATTTTGTGTTGGGTCCTCAGACACCAAATCTGGAAGGCAGTGATAAAGGGAATCCCTAGTAAGACCGCATAGGCGCAGTCATTCCTACGTGTGCTATTCTTCCAATCGACTACTCAAATTCTTAAACAGGTACTCTATCAACGATCATCTCCACTGGTGGCTCTTGTATGACATTTCAAGGACAATCCTTGCAATCCCTTACAAACGCTCTGTTTTAACTTTATTATGCCGGGTACACTCACAGATTGTACTATCATTATACGTATCAGCCTGCTATCTATTCTAAACTAAAAATGCTGACTGACAGTTGTTGTACATGGGACTTTTTCAATGCTTGGTAACAAAAACCAGTATAAGATAAAGAAGGTAGATAATGAAACAGTACACAATAAAATGCATTGTGGGCCTATTAGTCCTCACAGTGATGATGACATGCTTTGTCCAAGTAACATTGGTCGTAGTGCACAGAGGTATTAAGCAACTGGGGAAGATGTCTGGCTGGTTTTAAAGGAAGGGTTACATCTTAGGGTGAGGGTTTGAGTGGAGGGCACTTGGGGGGGAGGGAATTATCTAAATCACTAGGTGGTGCGAGATGATGAGTGTGTTGGGTTTGCCAGATACGTTTAGCTGTATTTATTAATCACAATTCAGTCAGCTAAAGCTCACTGAAATGTGGTCCAGAAATACTGCTGAAGAGATTGCCTGAATAAAGCTGAGAACCTGACTCATTGAACATTCTATCAAGAACTTGACTGCTGAGCTGAGGGGGTATTCTCTGACAGTTGCTTACAGTAGCAGATATCGGATTCCAAAATGATGTGGAGTGAATGGGGTAACTCACAGAGCTGCGCAAGAGGTAAAATGAACATCATCATACCGCTACGCGCCATCCTGCAATGGGTGGATATTCTCTAAGGTGTTCTACCTCAAATTGAGGTTAAGGTTTTACTCGACAGGGAGCCGGCAGATAATCTGCAAATAGGAAGAGAACTCCTGTAATTGCTAAGGGCTTCAGTTATGTGCAGGGAGTTGGGCTTGGAGATTTATGGAGCGAGGAATCGTGCCTGATATTCATTAAGAAAAAAACAATGTATTTGCAGCAATCAATCATCATTGAAGCATCAGAAGGAAGCACATATATTGAGACATGGAACCTTAGCAATAAGAAAACCCCATTCATTGGTGTTGATGGTGGGAGATGAGGATGACAGCAGAGCTTGTGATGTACTCTTTCCAAGTCAAGCCAATAGCAAAAGGCTAACATCACTCTGCAGAAAAGAGGATCAGTATGACATATTTGCACTAATGCCAGCTGTGGCATGGATGATCCATTCCTTTGTCATCCTGAGGGACCTCACCCACCAAATTTAGAGTTTTCAGCTGACCCTGCAGACAACTCTCTACATTGACAGGAACCGCCTAAATGGCAGTTCCTGTCAATGTAGGAAAAGTTTGATGGACGGCCAGTCATCCAAGATGGTCGGCTGTCAAACTTTTCCAAATTTTTTTTCTTTGAAAAAATAAACTCCTAAAGCGGGAGATTGCTTTTGAAAAACAAAAAACTAATGGCACACACACCCTGGGAGTTTTCCCCCAGGGTGTGAGAATCATTATTGTTGTGTTTTTTCTTGTCCTTTACTTCCCGATTTTTACTGGTGGTGACGGACAGGAACAAAATACTTCACACCGTCCATACTAAATAGAGTAAATTATGTAAAGCCCTTCTACTATGGCCCCTACTCTGTCGGGCCATCAGAGGAAATAGGCCCATAGTTGGCCTTGGTGATTCTAAAGTGCCACTCGATGCAATTGTTTCATTGATTTCACAGTGCTGGGGCATGAGGCAAGTAGTGATTTTAAGGCCACTAAACCAAAACAAAAATAAAGGGATTTGAAGGCTATTAATACAAGGACAGAGTAGGGAAGACCCGCTAGCTTTTCTTTCCTGGTCTCCAACTGCTCTCGATTCTGGAATGTAGGCCACTGGTAATAGGAACATCCTGTTGACAGCTCAGTACCTGGAGCACTCTGGATGACAAAGCCAAAACTCCAAACGAAAGGTAAACATGACAAGTTCCCATAGTTGTAAGTGTGCTGAGCTCGCTAAAAGGCGGGCCTCACAGAAGTACCACCTGTTCTCGAGTGTCACCCATGTGCACTGAAAACAGACTTTCCGACACTGTACCAGCTCATGGCCATTTCAAAAGATGTTCAGGAGACAAAAAATGGAACTTGCGTTAGAGAAGCTAGTTTGCCCAACATGCACTGCACTGGCACCCTGCCCTCAATCTCCAGACAAACATTTAAGATCTATGGAGTTACAGAGCAAAGGTACTCAAATAACCAAACTCTGGGATTCTCTTGTTTTACAAATCATGCCACTTTCAACGACTGTAGGGAGGATTCTTCCAAGAAAGAACTTTACCTCTTCCACATTTCAGGGCTGCAAGAAGATTTCTTTCCATGTTGAATTTTTGCTCGCGCAGTGGTGTCTCCACCAACTTGAAAACAGCAGCTGAAGTTAGTGCTGGCTTAGTTGTTTAATTTGTTCTGTTTTAAACAGGCCTGGGAATCAATTTAGATTCCAGTCCTGGCACGTGTCCTAGGATAAAGTGGTATCTGTGATCTGAGTGAGTGGTGCAGAAACCCCTGGACATCTAAGGTTCTTTACAGCAGCACACTGAGCTTCCAGCCTGAGGGTGAATTCTCTGAATGTCGAGAACCATATGCAGAGGTAACCGGCTTGAGTGGCTCCCTGTTCTTGGCGGCAGGTATTGTTGGGAAACAGCCTTTACTTCGCGGTTTTTACTTCGTAGTACATTTTCCACGCATTTTTTACATCGTAAAGACTGTTGGCACGCAAGTATTTACAACGCAAGACAAAACGACGCATTTGAGGATAATTAAAAATAGGGCTTTGGGGGGGCGGCCGACCAGCGGGAGGCCTGCCCCTCCCGGGGGGTTTTGGGCTGAGGGGTGCAGCCAGAGCCCAATTGGGCTTGTTGGGCTGCACTTGGGCTAGGTTTTTGGGCTGGGGTATATAGCCGGCCATCTTATGTCACTGGCCACCATTTTGGTGGTAGTGACACGACAGCCGGCTGGGTGGGCAGGGGAGAGATTTTGTGAGCACGATTGACAGCAGCGTGTTTTTGGCGGTTTTGTGTCGCGTGTGGCGTCGCGTGTGGTCCGTGCGGTGACTTTGAGGCTCCTGCGGTCGGCGATGTTTCCTGCAACAGCGGAGGACCCACGGGTCTCGGAGGCGCTTCGCCTCTTAGCGGAAGCGGGCCGCACAGACTTGCTGCGGCCCGCACTTGAGGTAAGACCCCCCAGGCGGGCTGCGAGCGGGGTCGCGGCGGCGGTTTTAGCCTGCTCGCCGCCGTGGACCCGTAAGCGCCGTTCCGATGAGGCAGGGGGGCGCGGCCGCGCGGTCGGGGCGGCCGCGCCTTCATCTGAGGCTGGGGGGCGCGGCCGCACTGCCGGGGCGGCCGCGCCTTCAAAGAAGACGCGAGGAGGGAAGCGGGTCGCGAATGCGCGGCCCGCGTTGACCTTTAAGGCGGGGGCTGGGGGGGCCCCATTAGCACGACGCCAGTTGAAGGCAGGGCAGGCCGGCGGGGGGGCCGCCCCCACCATGGGAGCAGCGGCCGGTCCTCCCCGCTCTTAATTGACAGCAGTGGGGGGGAGGAGGAGCCGGGGGGGGGGGAGGCGAGTGGGCCCGCGGGTCAACAGGTGGGGTCCGGGGGGGGTGGGGCGGGGGGACAAGCTGAAGGTAGGTGTTGGGGTGGGGGAAGGGGCACAGAGAGGTGGGGGGGTGGGTGCCCGGCATGCAGACACCAGGCGGGGGAACATCGGCGGGGCGGGGGGCGGGGAGGGGGAGTGCCAGGGGCACGGGACGCGGCAGGGGGACCGCGCTGGGGACCAATGCCGTCCCTTGAGATAGGGGGATGGCTGGAGAGGGCCCCGGAGGGGCTCCGGAATAGGTGGACGGAGAGGGGAGGGTGGGGGGGGACCCTGGGGGTAGGGAGGGGTGCCAGAGGGGCTGGGGACTGAGGAGGTTTGTCGCGGGCTGGCCGGGCGGGGGACGGCGGGGCGGGCAGGAGGGTGGTGGACACTTTGGAGTGGAGCGACGAGGAGGGTGGGGACCTGGGTTTCCTGGGGGAGAGGGCATGGGGTGCCCCGGGCGGGTGGGGTGGGCCGTGGGCTCGGGGGGGCGCGCCTGCTCGGCGGGGGAGTCATTCCTCAGGTGCGGCGGGCACGGGGGGATGGCGGATAGTCGGTGGGTCGGGGACTCTGGGCTTCTGGGGTCGGAGAACAGGACTAACCCCGGCATGTCGGACTCCACTTCTTTTTGGCAGGGGCGGCAGGCGAGGTGCTCAGGAGAGTTGCATGCGGCTCCACCCCACCGAGAGGATGGGCCGGCTCTGCCTCATGCGGGCGGCCGCGCTCCCACGAGGGACGGACAGGAGGTTGTGTGTAGGAGGAGGGGCGACCGGTCGCCGGTGCCCCAACCCCGGTGGGTCGATGCGGACCCACGGGAACAGGTCCAGGTTGCTTCTAGCTCATCAAGGGACTTAGGTAATACGCGTGCAGGGCCGAGGAAAGGGAGCATAGATCTAAGGGAGCTACTTCGCACTTGCAGGGAGCGGGCAGGCTTGAGCAGGCTGGAGTCCACGGAGGGCGGCCCATTGCCAAGCCGAGCGGACAGGGAATGTGCATGGGTGTCTGGGCTGGAGTCCGAGGTGGACGGCCCATTGCTGCTGGACTATGATGAAGAAAGCGTGGAAGAGGGGGAGATTGTAGGGGGGGAGGAACAGCGGACGGGAGGGGGGATGCAAGTAATGTTGTGTCTAGTATCTTGCAGAGCGGTCCGGCCAGGCGGAGCACAGTGGATAGCGTGGCAGCCCCACCTTCACGACTGGTTAGGCGGCGGGATCCGGTCAGGATGCCGACCTTGACGCCAGGTAAGGCACGGGAGCACACGCGGGAGGGGAGGGGCTGGCAGATGACGGACAGGGCGGTCGGGGAGCCGTCAGGTGCGGGCCCGCAGGCCATGGTGTCAGTGGGCACGGATGCTCGGGAGGAGGGGGAGGTGCATTTACGGAAGGGGGCGTATGTCAGGGATACGGGTGTGGGGACAGAGTCGCCGCAACAGGAGGATACTGCGGACGAGGCGGCAGCAGCGGGCTCTTCGGAAGGGCGAGGGGCAGGGTCGTCAGGGGGGCCCGCGGGGGGAGGAAAGGACAACGGAGGGGTGCCCAAACGGGAGGGAAAGGCGAGTCACGACGTGCCGGTTAAAAAGTGGCCGTACATGAGGCTCACGAAACCATTGGGGGCAAATCTTACTTTGGCCACCAAGGAAAAAATATGGAAAGGCGAATACGTCGACATGCTGAAGCTTTTGCATAGAGAGCTTACGGCAAAAGAGGGGTGCAAGGAGGAGGAACTGGAGCTTGCTAAGAGACCGAAGGTGCCTATAAACATTGAGAATTGGTCGGCGGCCTTTCTGATTTTTGCTAGTGTGTACTGTGAAAAGTACCCCGAGAGGTCCGTGGCATTGTTTAAATACATGGACGTGATCAGGCGGGCGCAGGTCACATACGGAAGGTACGCGTGGTCGCATTACGACGAGGAGTTTCGGGCTCGGTTGGCTTGGGACCCGGAGGCAAAATGGGGGGAGATAGACTCAGACCTATACCAGCAGACAATGGGGGGGGCCAAGTTCGGGAAAACGATCTATACTGCGAATGGTCTCCCCCTTGCTCCGCGCTCCTTTCCAAATCGCCCCACCAGCGGGGGGTGGGGTCTGCGGGGAACAGCACTGGAGGCGCCATGGGAGCCTGCTGGGATTTTAACAAAGGCACATGCGCTCGGCAATACTGCAAGTTCCGGCATGAATGTTCGAAGTGTGCGGGAAAGCACCCAGTGGTGCAATGCTGGGGGACAGAAGTGGGGGACAGGGTCAGCTGTCCACCCAGGCAGGGCAGCAGCCAACAGGGGGTAGGGGTGGAAGGGGAGGCCAGGGGACTTTGGGCAAAGGCTCATACTCCCATTAAGCAGGGCTGTCTGGAAGACATTTTGGCGTCCTATCCACGGACCGAGGACGCAGCACTGTTGCAACAGGGTTTTCAGGAGGGGTTCCGGCTGGGCTACGAGGGTGGCTAGGTGGGCTGAGAATTTGAAGTCCGCCAAGTCTCACGGTCCGGTGGTGTGGGACAAATTGGTGAAAGAAGTCCGGGAAGGGCGCATGGCAGGTCCTTTCAGGAGTAGCCCCATACGGGACCTAATCATCTCACCAATTGGAGTGGTGCCAAAAAAGGAACCGGGGCAGTACAGATTAATTCAACATCTGTCCTGGCCTGAGGGGGCGTTGGTTAATGATTTCATAGCGGCCGAGCTGTCGTCCGTATCCTACTCCTTGGTGGATGTGGCGAGGCAATTGGTCACGACAGTAGGGACGGGCGCCCTCATGGCGAAATGCGACATAAAGTCGGCATTTCGACTGCTCCCAGTACACCCGGATGATTATCAGTTGTAAGGTATCCAGTTCGAAGGGCACATCTTCGTGGACAAAGCACTGCCAATGGGATGTTCAATATCGTGTGCCTTGTTTGAGCGCTTCAGTACGTTCCTGCAGTGGGCTTTCTCATGGCACACCGGCAAGGAAACGGTGACACACTACCTGGATGACTTCTTCCTGGTGGGACTGCCCGGTTCGGTGGACTGTCAGCAGCAGCTGACTAGTTTTACAGAGCTCATGGGCTACCTGGGTGTGCCCCTGGGCCAGAGAAGACACAGTTTCCCAGTACGGTGTTGTCCTTTCTGGGAATCGAACTGGATTCAGTGGCAATGGTAGCCCGTTTGCCGGGGGACAAGAAAGTTCATATGCTGTTGCTGATTGACAGCTTGCTGGCCAAGAAGAAGGTGACGGTCAGGGAAGTACAGGTCCTGCTGAGACATCTGAATTTTGCGTGCAGGGTGGTGCGGGCGGGGCGCACGTTTTGCAGACGGTTGGGTTTGTCGTTGGCGGGTTTGACCCTCCCGCATCACCATCTGCGCCTGTCAGCAGGCACTAAGGAGGGCCTGCGCATGTGGCGGACCTTTTTGGAGCAATTTAACGGCATTCCCATGGCAAATCCCGAAGACTGGGAATGGGATGTCACCATATCCTCCGACGCGGCAGGGGCAGGAGGTTTTGGTATCTACTGGCAAGGGAGGTGGTGCGCAGAAGAATGCCCACCACATTGGAAGGACGGGGGGAGGAGTATTGCGTTTCTGGAACTCTTCCCACTGGTGGTGGCCGTGACGGTGTGGGCTCGGGATTTGGCGCACAAGAAGGTGATCTTTAAGGTGGACAATATGTCGGTCGTGCAGGTGGTGAACAGACAATCAGCCAGGGACGCTCAAGTTCTCAAGTTGTTGCGGGTTTTTGTGCTGCGATGTTTGGAGCATGATATTTTGTTTCAAGCCCAACATGTGCCAGGAGTTTACAATGACATTGCGGATGCTTTGTCTCGTTCACAGTGGCAGAGGTTCCATGGGCTAGCCACGGAGGCGGACCAGGACAGGACGCCGGTGCCAGCGGGGATGTGGTCTGTAGGCGACAGAGGGTCCTTCAGTTGGTAAGAGGGTCATTGGCCCCATCCACTTGGAAGGCGTACGAACAGGAATGGGGGGAATTTCTTGACAGTGGCGCAACAAGACGTGGGCGGCGCTGGGATCGGGAGGAACAGGTAGTGCAATTCATTCTGGCCATGATTGACAAGGGTTTGTCCAGGGTGACAATAGCGGGCAAGTTGTCGGCTATAGCTTTCATGGGGGAAATGTGGTGGGGTTACGCGCCTTCGGTGGGGGAATTGGGTACCCGATTACTGGAAGGCTGGGCGCGTGAGAAGGGTAGCAGACCCCAGCAGCGGAGTCCCCTGTCAGTCGGTCTGTTGGCCGGCTTGATTCGGCTTATGCTGCAGATATGTCGCAATTCCGAAGAGGTGGTTCTGTTTTCCACGTTAATGTCGTGGATGTACTTCGGGGCATTTCGGGTTTCGGAGTTGCTGGGTGCGAGGGGGGCAAGAGGGGTGCGGTGGGGGGAAGTTGACTTGCGGGTCGAGGAAGTGGCGGTACAGCTTCAGCGTTCCAAGACGGACCAACGGGGATTGGGGAAGTGGGTGGTCATGGGGCCGGTGGTGGACAAGGCAGTGTGCCCCGCAGCCTGGGGGGGAGGTTGGCCATGGGGTTGCAGCGGGACAACGGGGAGGTTTTCCAGCGGAAGGAGGGCGGCAGGGTTTTAGCGTCTCAGCTGCTTTGGGTATTGAGGCGAGCCCTCCAAGGCTTGTGGGAAGATCCGGGGCAATATGGGACCCATTCCTTCCGCATCGGTGCGGCTACAGACGCAGCTAAGAAAGGGTGGGGGAGGGAAGACCTGATGCGCTTGGGGCGCTGGAAATCGGATTGCTTTAAAACGTACATCCGGTTGAGGGGCACTGGGGAAGGGGACGCGTGGTGTTCATTTCTTGCCTCGTATATGTGTCTTTGCAGGTGCGGTGGCGGGACCTGCTGCGGCGGAATTGTCCATCCTCATCATAGGACACTCTTTTGTAAAAAGGGCAGAACGTTACGAGTGTGGGAAAGGAAATAGTTTGAATCTGGGCTTGGACTTTCAGTTTTTTCAGTGTCATTGGCAGGGGAAAGGGGGTATGAGATGGCACGAGTTGTTTCCAGTTTTAAACAGGGCGGTCAGAGGTGGGATTTGCCCTGATGTCTTGATTATTCACTTAGGGGAGAATGACCTGGTGCAGTGTAAGGGTTTGGCCCTGTTGAAGCAAATGAAGCGGGATCTTTTAGAGATTAAACGGCAGTGGTCGGGTTGTTATGTTATCTGGTTGGAGTTTATTCCAAGGAGGAAATGGAGGGGGGCGGAGCGGCCAGCCGCGATAGATAAGGCGAGGAGGAAGATCAACCGGGACATGCGTTTGTTTTGTGACAGGGAAGGCATTGGGAGAGTAGAGCACCCAGAACTGCGATATGCGGCAGTTTATTTTTTTTAGAGAAGATGGGGTGCACTTGTCCCGGTACGGAATGGAGCTGTACATAATTCAGATTAAGGAAGTTTTAGATAGGGCATTGGGCATACGTAGATTTCCGAATCGACAGGGTCCCTAGTTGGGGGGTCAGAAAAGTCTGGGGGCAGAATTTTCTGAGTGGCGCTTTCCCTAGGTAATAGTTGGTAGGTCTGTTTACAGTTACAGTTTATTGGTTGGGAAAGGTCACTCCGGGAGCACGCAGGAAGGGGAAGTAGCATAGGAAGGTTACATAGATAACTAGGTTAGGAAGGTTAAGAAGTTGCATGTTTTTGTTGGGGTTTATAAATGGTTGCAAAGGGGGAAACTTTAGGGGAGGGGGTGGGGGCAAGGTAGGATGAAAATATTTAGTGAGGTTTCGTTTTGTACGGCACAGGCCAAGGAATTGTTTTGTAAGGTGCACCTGTCTTCAATAAAGCGGCCTTTTTCACACTAACAAGCTGGTTGTGGTCTGTGCTGCACCCCCCTGTTAGCCCAATTGGGCTTTGGGGGGGCGGCCGACCAGCGGGAGGCCTGCCCCTCCCGGGGGGTTTTGGGCTGGGGGGTGCAGCCAGAGCCCAATTGGGCTTGCTGGGCTGCACTTGGGCTAGGTTTTTGGGCTGGGGTATATAGCCGGCCATCTTATGTCACTGGCCACCATTTCGGTGGTAGTGACACGACAGCCGGCTGGGTGGGCAGGGGAGAGATTTTGTCCCACCCTCCCTCCCTGTTTTTTGAGGGACGGTAATACCAGATGGCAGCTGGGTAAGGTCCATGGTGCAATATTCGTGGGAGGTGGTTGGTTTTTGTTGACAGTTAGCAGGTGGGTATGTTCCAAGGGGTAATTTTTTCATTGGAGTTGGTGGCTTTGTTGGGAACAGGTGCATCGGGTGGGGAAGTATGTAAGTTTCGGTTGTCGCTTGAAGCAGGTGCTGGGTTTGTTTTGGGTTGTTTGCCATGTGGGGGTGCTTTCCCTAGGTAATAGTTGGTAGGTCTGTTTACAGTTACAGTTTATTGGTTGGGAAAGGTCACTCCGGGAGCACGCAGGAACGGGAAGTAGCATAGGAAGGTTACATAGATAACTAGGTTAGGAAGGTTAAGAAGTTGCACGTTTTTGTTGGGGTTTATAAATGGTTGCAAAGGGGGAAACTTTAGGGGAGGGGGTGGGGGCAAGGTAGGATGAAAATATTTAGTGAGGTTTAGTTTTGTACGGCACAGGCCAAGGAATTGTTTTGTAAGGTGCACCTGTCTTCAATAAAGCGGCCTTTTTCACACTAACAAGCTGGTTGTGGTCTGTGCTGCACCCCCCTGTTAGCCCAAAGGGGGCTTGGGGGGTCTCCGCCCAAAAATATAATATGTTCAAATATTACCAAATGTGTAAACAACAAATGGAATTTAAAAATGTTTTAAGAGTTGATGTATACATTTTGAACAGTAGGTGGCAGTGTTACACTGTGATAGAATTTTTCAGAGACAGCGTGGTAAAGTATGCGTGGTAGTGGAATGCGTGGTGTAGGTGTTTCTAATGTGAATGAATGTAAATGCGTGGTAGTGGTATGCGTTGTGAAATGTGCGATGTAAAGACGTGAGTGGTGAAGGAATGCATGGTAATGTCATACAACCTTTATTCTGGATGACTGGTCTGCCCTAAATGGGCACCCCTACTTTGTATGGCTGTATAGATCCAGAGGTTCATATTGTAAACTCAGTACAGTAGAGTTTGAAAGCCCACATCAACAGCTCTTCAGGGAAAGCTAGAACGTCCTGACAAAGTATTGTGATGTTCTTGATGAACAAGGGAAGTTGAAAAGTGCATGAAGTCAGGGATTGGCTTTAAACGGTGTCCAGTGTTAACTCTCCTTACATTTCAGCGAAATACAGTGATATGCCCATTTTGACTTGGTAACAGAAGTAAGTAGCTTGTGGCATGGCTGTGAGATATGGAGCAGCAATGAGCTGAGTCAATGGTGCTATATCCAAGGCAAGCAGACAAAAGAAGTGGTGATGTAGGGCACACAAAAATGTGACGGGACCTGCGATCAGGCTGTTGGATGGGGCAGGCTGAGCGAAGGACACGTGCAATAAAGTGCTGGTATGAAGAACATGTATGATGTGGTGTGATGACATCAGTCACATGGTAATGGACCGAGGTGAAACGTTGGCTGTGGCCATATTGTGATGCGGCACAAGGGATCTTACAAAGCTGAAATCTGACACATGAGAATGGGGAAGGGTCATATCAGACACATGATATGACTGGATTTCAATAGTAGTTTATAGAGCGCAACAAGTATCAAAAGGGTATCCTAGTACTAAAATAATAATCAATGTCGAGACCAAAAATCGGAGATCATAGCTGTAAGAAATTGGATTATTATTTGGGGTGGGTGACTATCCATCTCAAGGAATAATAACAAACCATGTCAGGGCGAACCATCAAAGACACCAAATTAACATGAGCTCAGCCATCTGCAAACCAACTCAACTTAGAGGAAATGTGTAAAGTATTTAAGCAGTACCGAAGCAATAATAAAGTAAAAATTTAAAACAATAAAAATCCTAAATGGAATTAGTAAAATAGAGTAAAAGGTAATAGATAAAATGACACTAACATGACAAAAATCTAATAAAGGGATTTACAGATATGATTTGTTTCAGGCTTTATGTAGAAATAGCCTCAAAGAGCAAAAAGCGCCAATGATAGACAATGTTCGCAGTAGACTGGGACCTAGGCACAATTTGAGGCTGACTTTGATGGGAGTGCGGGTTGGATACACTAATCAGGTTCATCCTGGTCAAAGGTACTTTGATTGTTAGAAGCACGTGGCTTGCCTGAAGAAGGCGCTATGCCGAAATGTGCGCAGATAATTGAATACAAGCCACAGGAAGATTTGCCAAAAAGAAATGTATCCAACAGAATGAAATATTGATTGTCTCATCAATTAATTATAAATTAATATATTATTCTCTTTATGACATTTCACTGTTATATATATTTCTTATGTACTCTGCTTTTATGTGTGGGTGGTTTCTGAATGAATGTAGATGTAAAAGTAGTATATGTGCTCAGTAAACTTCTTTGGTTTTTTAGGTATATATATTGTCTCAAAAGTCTTTTTTTGGTTAGTATTCCTGCTATATTGATGTATAAAAAATTGAATATCAAAAAATAATAATGAAATATTTGTTATTACACACCTTGTACAAATTTTTCTTTTTGCTCCTGTATCTTTTTCTTTATCAATAACAGATTGTAAATATTGTAGTTGCCTAAGGTTTTTGCACACTGATGTTATTTTCCCTGCCTTAGGAACTTGAAGTATTAGCAGGGGTTTCCTCCTTCCTTACATTTTCTGAGACACATTAGTACATTTCATTTTGCGAGTCTCTAATTGCAAGTCTCACAAAATCGCAATTAACGACTCGCAAAATGAAATGGTCGTACATCTGGCCCAGAGTCCTAAAGCCATCAAACAAAAATAGGGTCCAGCAAAGGGAAAAAATCTGGGGAGATCATTCAGAAAAGGTGAATTTCATACAATAGCAAGGTATAAAATGATTGATCTGTAAGAGCTTGCAAAAGATTAGTAGTAGCTCAAAGTCCTTGATGGTCAGAATTCCAACTCTTCACCGTGAGTAAAGAAAAAGTACATCTACCATAATAGACTGCAGGAAAATTAGGAATTGTAAAAATAGGGACACTGGATAGCTTTATAGCAAAGTTATAGGGCCTTGAAAAGGCACTTTTTATCAGGAGCCTATGAAGTAACTTCAAATGGGAAGAGATATGAAATCTTTTTGTCAATCCCAAGATATAGCAGGAAGTTGTATTTTGAATGCACTGTAGTTAGGAAGTAAGGAAAGAAGAAAGCTCAAGTCAAAGAGAATTACAGCAGTTCACGCTTGAACTGCCTGGCCACTGATTTTTTGTGTCTGGGAGAAGTTGTAGGATTTCCTCAGAGTATGCAAAGTCAGAGAGAAGTTGTATCAAAGCTTAGTGGTGCGATTTTTAAACAAACGATTGTTAACAAAGAGACTCCTTAGTTATCAGACAGAGGAGGGTGGAACAGGGGAAGGACCCATCAAATGGAAGGCCAGCAGGTCGAATTTCCAAAGACAATCACTTACATTTTGTCAGTGATAAGAAGCAATATGTTATCAGTCGTACAGAACATGACAGTCGTTAAAACTGTTGCAAGACTGATCGTTGGTGCAGTCCAAACATGCGATGATTGGGTTTCATGAGCATATGAGTAAAAATGTACTCTAAAAGTACATAATAATGCATTTAATGATGCCACTTAGATATTAAACATGGTGAGGATCAACACCGACACTTATGGGATACCCCAGCCTGGAGACAGCTTGGTAACGCTCTGATAGAAAGGAGATGAACCACCTTACCTTTACTTCCAGTGTCCCTAGGCAATTGTATAAGAACGACGGGATGAGGTAGGTTGATATTGGGGTTGGGATCCAAACCTAAAAGGTATGTATCAGTGAGGGATGAAGAGATTTATGTTACCTGAGGAGGGAGGTTAACACTTACTTTATATGTAGGATTGGGTGAGGGAGAATTAGACGCATTGATTTGAGGAAGGCTGAAATTAGATGTGATGGGAAGAGGGCTGAGAAAGAATTTGTGCAGGACCACTGGAATTATGCAATACTGTGTCCACTGTGTTGTAATCATGGATTCGCTACTCCTGCCTAATTTGCAGATTTTTAGCAAAACAAAATGTTTCTAGATCAAAAGTCACTAAAAAAACTGCCAGGCGTGTTGTCACATAGTGGCATGGCCTTGGCAAAGGTTAAATAGTCACCTTTCAGTTGCTGAATGCTATATTTAGGTGTGAAGATTGACATCAATGAGATGAAACCTTTTTTCTGGACAGTGTTAACATGTGTACAAATGACAAAGTAGGAAAGTAATATTCCCACAAAACGTGGCAGATCGGGCTCCATAATTTGCCGTTTCTTGCTGCATTATTCAGTCAACCCCA
Source organism: Calotriton arnoldi (assembly GCA_963921515.1). Lineage (NCBI taxonomy): Eukaryota > Metazoa > Chordata > Amphibia > Caudata > Salamandridae > Calotriton > Calotriton arnoldi. Next base: position 1,271,798 of record CAWUFW010002001.1, on the reverse strand, counting down.
CAGCATAATTTGGTCCTCCTCTACCACATAATTCCAGTGGCTCTGATTATGTGGCATAGGGCAAGGCTGAGGTCATGCACATGGACCTGTGTTAAAATTAGCTATTCTAACACATAATCTACTGATATTCAGTCCAATCCAGGGTCCTTTCGTACAAGCCTACTAGGGGGATGAACTAGAGAACCCTAATGCATAATAGGTCAAGGAAAGTCAGCTGATCCACAGAGTGTGAAATGATAATTGGGCATTGGTTAAGGTGGACATTAAGTGTAGGTAGAGGGGGCAAGGGCAACTACAAGTGTTCTTTCACCTGTTTATCTATTATCAAGGTACCCCTTCTCACACCAACTGTTGATCTTCAAAGCCTGCACAAGAGCGTCCGGGATCAGAGTAGGATAGAGGGTGAGGAAAGGCAGCAGAGGTAGAAAAGAGGCAGTCCTTTTACCTGTTTTTCCTCCAGCAGTTTACTCCAGTTGATCTGTGGAGCCTGCATGGTTGGAGCAGTCAAGCTGTAGATCTGGTTGTGCTTTACGTGGAGATTCCCAAGGCGTTCCTTGAGCTGCCGGATGCTGTAGGCAGAGAGAAAACATAACAAATCTATTAGCATTGACAAGCCCCTAACCAACTTTCATCTGTGTTTGAAATCCAAGGCACCGCTTGCTACCGCCTTCTTGTTCATATTCTGGTTATGCCTGATTTGAACGGATTACATGGAGTTGGGCAGCTTCCTCTATCTCAGGGGGACATACTGTTGAATGCAGTGTCACCTGCTCTCAAATAAGGTCTTGTTCAAGCAGATTCCGTACTGTTTCCATACACTCACCACTTTGTATCGCCAACTCACTGATCTGATCATTCTGTCAGCTGCCACAGCCCACACAACCATCCGGCTTCCCCTGACAGATAGAGGAGCTTGCACCCTTTGGCTAAAGACAGCAGAGCTATGCTTTGCTGCACTGATCTACCTAGACAAGTGCATAGATGGCTGTCTGATTATCAATTAACCTGTCAGCTCAGTCTGTTGATCGATCTGTAAACATAGATCCCCCCACCTGTAAATTATCTCCCATGGGTGAGTACTGCTGCTGTTCACACAGATTTGGTGGAGGGCCGCAAGACCCAAGCCCCCCTTGCAGAGATTTCACCATGGAAATCCATACCATAAATCTGACTCACTTGGGTCAGGTTGGAAGGTCCTTCCTAACCACACGACCCACACTTATCAGAGCCAGGGAAAAGGTTAATCCGTCCTCTTAGCCCCTCAACCCAGCATGGAGAACCGCCATTGAGTAAACACGCAATTGCAGTTATGACTCGGCTCACGAGAACTTAATGTGCAAAGTTAACAGGTGAAGGCACTGTTATACCAATCCTGAGCAGCTTAGGAAATCCGGATGGTCTTAAGAAGGTAGACCTGGTGGCACATGGACTGGAAGACAAGGGTACATAAAGTGAAGAAAATTACCAAGGCAGTGTTTTCTGAGCAAATCAAAACTAAAGAGAAACTTACACATCTTGAGCGACCTACACAACAAATTAAAATCTTGACTCCATTAGTACACAGATCACCAACTCAACTGCCTGTCAATCAAATTAACTTAAACATTCCCATTTCTGAACGCAATCCAACACCCCCAACAACACCACTCTCACTGTATTAGGCATGGTATATTCATGGACAGTGCTACAACCTACCCTCTGTGGAACATCCACAAAGCAGACACATCAGTAAGGGGTCAAACAATTGGATAACATGCGTTATATGAAAACTGGGTAGCAAAACAATATAAATCAAGGGAGTAGTGACAGGGGATAGCTGCAGGGCAGTGGGGCTCATGCCCAGATTATGAGAGAAGGATTATGTGGACCAGACAGAAGCTTTGCCTGGAGAGGTGGTGAAGAGTAGCGATCATGCAGACATGCAACTTACTCTTCCACGATCATGTCCGCTTGAGGGTGGTTCATCCGCTGTGCACCATGAGCGTCGGTCTGCAGCACATTGATGATCTTCTCGGTCTCTGAGATCTTGCTCAGTGTATACTCTCGGTACTGGATGCCCTGTGATTGCTTAATGTTCTCCAGATCCTGCCAATGAAAGCAGAGAGCTTGTGTGAAAGGGTCCAAGTCATACCTGCTGCTCTTCCAAAGAACATACCAAGCATAGATAAGAGAATTCAAGCAACATTAACCCTTGACCCTTGGCAGCCTGTTGCACCCTAGCTCATTACACGTGTAACTTGGATCTTTCATATCAGCGACAGTACAGCCTACTAAGGAACCCGCTAAAACGTGGAATCTGTCTAGCAAAATTGGGCCATTTCAGGCAGAAGACTGATGTTAGCCTGGCTTCCGTTGGAAGCGCATTGTGCCTTGGGATCTATACAACACATCTAGGGTATGAAGCTCAGGCCATCATCTATTAGAATGGATTGGATCTGTCAGATGTGCCTCAGCCCATAATCCCGGTCAGCTGTCACCCACAAGAACAGTTGCTGTGCAATTAGGCATCTGTCGAGCATATACAGCAGAAACTGTCAAATGGCTGAGATGAGATTGTTCTCCCAGGACACACTGCACATCAGCACGTACTCAACAATGCTGAAGCCCTTCTAGATCAGCCTCAGGATGCGGTTTGCAGGCCAACCTGCACCCTCTAGGACGACAATGCTTGTAGGCAGCCCCAGCTCACATAAAAAGTCTAGACTATTTAAAAATCTACTGAACAGAAGCACCATGGAGGTCAAAAGGCAGAGGTGAAAGGTGGAGAACCAGGGTGATGCACCAGCATTGTTAACAGTAAAATACTGGTGATTAACACAATTTTCACTCTGGCAGGTCCAGGGCCGGACTGGGACCCAAAGCAGCCCTGGCAAATTTTGTCAGAACGACCCCATACAGTGCAGAGCGAGCGCAGCAAGCAAGCCTGACCACTACAAGGGGGTTGGGGCGAGTTCTCCCCCCAAGAATATTTGGGGGGGAAACAGTGCATTCTACAACACATTTTTCATTATATATTCAATTGTATTCGTTTTTAAGCATAGTAAATGATGACCTTACTGTGCACCATAATACGGTAATCTTTATTGGGGCTCTTCAATGATTCCCTCACTATCAACCTCAAACAGTGCCTCTCATCTCTCCATAGCCCCTCTCTCACATGTATTTCCTTTGTTTTATAGCACCTCTCATACCAGTGTAGGGTGTCAGAGCACTTTACATCACACACACATACAGCGACAATGAATCATATGTGTGTAAATCAGTGTATAGAAAATGTTACATAAGACTACGGGGATTACAAGGTGTAGAATTCACATGCCATTCATACTGGTAGGCGTTTTTTATAAGTGCTTGGTCTGGGGAAGCACAAACTCAGGATTCAGAACATAACACAGTGGTTAGGTTTGACTTTACTAAAAATAATTTATTTCAACCCAAACAAACCCTTTTTAGCAAAATTAGAATAATGAAAGACAAGGAAAGAAATATAACTTTCTAACCTCCATTACGATTGTAACTTATGAACTGCACAGTAACAAAAGGATCTCTGTGGCAAAAGTAGTAACCCACTGAGCTATGCACATAAAATACTTTTCTGTGATCTGCATAGTACACACTCTTTGCAGCAGGCTTATTAACCCTCTGTGCTACCTTAGATGAGTCAAAACTGCCACTAGACAAAGCTCCCATCTCTCTCCAGCAGGTACATTAATCACCAGAGTTACCTTGGCACTTTCATTGTTGCCTGAGAACTGTTGGATATACAAGGAACTCTGCAGCGCTTTTAAAACTGCTGCACTGCTACTAAACAGGCCCCCAGTAACAAATGTGGCCCCCCCACCCTTCCAGCCTCCCAGGGAAACACCTGGTATGGCCAGTTCAGCCTTGGGCAGGTCTTACCAATTTGATGCTTTCTGGGGTGGAAGACCCAGGATATAAAGGCAAAGTAGAGGAAAGGTAAGTCATGGGCTTCAATAAGCATGGCTATGGTGCCAACTACTAGCGCTTGTTTGCTTCGTTCACCAGGCACTGCCCTTGCTACCTTTGGTCCCAGGGACATAAAAACAGGGCTCTATGAAAGCCATCTTTAGCTTCTTTTAATTTCCAGTGTTTTTCCTTATATTAGAACCTCAACAGCAAGTGAGACTTTGTTACGGTGTGCATGGTGTGATAAGGTGTAATATACTCGAAATCAAAGAGTGCGTGATTTCACTTACACTACCCCATCTATTCTGGTGAATCAATGACACTGCGAGAAGTGCTTACTTGGCTGGCACAAACAAATATGTAATAGGAAAGAAAAGTGAGAGGGGGCATAGAGGTGATGTGCATGAAGGGTAGTGGGCAGGTGATAGAAGTGCTTACTGGGAAAAAAAAGGGTGAGGCGCGTGCCTAGGTAGATGGTTCACCAATAAGGAAACATACTCACCTCCACTGTGCCCTGTAAGGTACGTGCGTGCAACTATGTCACTCCGAGCGCACAGTGTCTTCTTTGAAGCTTGCACACACACACAGCACATCCCCAAGAAACAAGTGTTCATGTTAATCGCAGTGCCCTATAGAAGCTTGACGGGTGCTGCGATCAACATGAATACTTTTAAAAAAGCAGACAATCTGCCCCTAGCCGCGCTCTATTAAGAAAAGGCATGCAGCAAGCCTAAAAGCACTACGCACGCTTTCACAATCACTAATACATATTAGTGGTTGTGGAAGGGAAACGACCTTTACCACGCGGTCATTACACCGCAATACCTTTACACCGCTTTCGTTACAACGACCGCGTTGTTAGTACGCGTTGCATTTATATCGCAAGTCTTTACAACGACTTCCACTAGGGGGCGCTGAGGTATTGGAAATGAATTCCAACACCTTCCCTACTGTTGCGCAAACTGGAGTAGGAATAGTAAATAATACTATTCCTAAGTCCAGCGCCCCCCCTAGTGGAAGTCGTTGTAAAGACTTGCGATGTAATACATCGCGTACTAACAACGCGGTCGTTAGCACGTGATGTATTAGATCGCGTTGTAATGTGCCATATTCTTGTGGAAGCACACGTCGTGCTTTTAGGCTCGCTGCATGCCTTTTGTTAATAGAGCGCGGCACAATGCGTGCCTTTTTAAAAGTTTTTATGTTAAATGCAGCCCTGTGTACTAGCATGTTGGGCTCTGCAATTAACATGAAACCTTTCAAAAAGGCACGCAATCTGCCGCGCTCTATTAACAAAAGACATGCAGCAAGCCTAAAAGCACCTTGTGTGCTTTCACAATCACTAATATACGTTAGTGATTCTGAAAGCACCCGTCGTGCTTCTGAACTTGCTGCATGCCTTTTGTTAATAGAGCATGGCTGCGGGCAGACTGTGTGCATTTTTAAAGTTTTCATGTTAATTGCAGCGCCTGTCATGCCTATACACGGCGCTGCAATTAACATGTATATTTCCAAAAATGCACACCACATGCCCGCAGCCACACTCTATTAACAAAAGGCATGCAGCAATCCCAGGACTTTAAGTGGGCCGGGTCCTGCCGGTGCTCAGCACCAGCAGTTCTTAAAAGCAGGTGCTGAGACGGGTCCCTATCGGGCTCTTCATTTTTGCCCTCCCCCTCAGGGTAAAAAAAAAATCTCAACTCTGCAGCAGTGCAACTGCTCAAAGCCTTTGGCGTAACTTCAAAGAAACTTGTTATAGTTCTTTCACAGTCTGATCATTTCAGAACTAAAGCATTTTCAATATTATATTCAACGAACCTATAGTTGTTGCTTATTTATCTTATGCAACTAACAACTACTGACAAAGCCAATAGTCCTGGCTTGTTGTAGGTATAATGTTACTTGTATTATATATCTGGATGCAATGACAGAGGCAGCACAATAACAGTCAGCACAAATTTTTAGCTTAACTGTTTTTAAGCCACACTCTTAATTACATCAGCCACGCCCCTTTGAGAGACCCCCGGTTTTTTCATCCCACTTAAAGCCCTGAGCAAGCCTAAAAGCACCACGTGTGCTTTCAGAATCACTAACATATATTAGTGATTCTAAAAGCACATGTGGTGGACTTCTATGTACATTGCTCCCCCTGTGTATCCAGGAAACTATCTGCTGAGCTGATAAATGAACTATTGATTATCAGTTCTGAAGAGTGGAGTGATCCCCACCTGGTAGAGCCAGCTCGGTTCTGCAGGGTCTTGCCTTGATGACCTTGAATAATTCTTAAACAGATTGTTGCAAATAGCATTTTCCTTTCATTTATTTTTAATCTGGGTAATGTGTGAGAGTCTATTACAGATATTTTATGACAAATGTGTTTTTGTTTCATGCAACATCCATAAAAAATGTTTCTTTTAGATCCAAACAGGGTCTCAGATATGAGAAATGGGAGGATATCACAATGACCATTTGCAGTAGTATTTGTGAGCTTCAACTGTGTTACAATATTGAAAACATACATCACTATATCTGAATATTAACTATAAACACATTTGGAATTTGAACTAGTGTGTCTGTGCACTGTTTGTGATCTGGCCAAAAGGACACGAGAAAGCTCAAACTGGATAATAAATTCAAAGCTGATCCGCACAGAGGCCCCCAAAATACGTTTGGCCTAGGGCGCTCAAAATCCTTAAGATGTCCCTGAGCCACCGCTGTGTAGTTAGTTAGGAAAGAAAAGGTTCACTGCCACTGTGGAATGAGGCCGGTTGCCCCGGTTTCCTAATATATATTAGTGTAGCTTTGTCGTGGTTGCAGATGCTCTGCACTGCACCTGTTCATTTCCAACATGACACAACTATTGTACGCCAGTCACCAACACGAAGGCCTTCCCTAGGGCCGGACTGGCCGTAGCAGGCATCGGGTGTTTGCCCGGGAGGCTGGAAGGGTGAGGGCCAGTTTTGGAGCAGTGGGGGCCGGTTTTGTTACTGGGGGCTGATATTGCAGCAATGCTGCAATATCGGCCTCCTAGTAACAAAAGCAGCAATGCTGGGGACCGGTTTTGTTAAGCAGTAGTGCCTGTTGCTTCCCCCACCCCAGGGGTGTGGGGGCCGGTCTGACAAAATTGCCAGGGCTACTTTGGTTTCCCAGTCCGGCCCTGCCTGCCCCATCAAGCAGGCCTCCTGCGTTCCAGTACCTAGATCAGTTATCTGCACAATCAAGCAGGAACACCGTGACAGAACCCCTGTTGCTGCAACCACACGCGCTGTCAGGTTCTTGGCACACATAGCCTTGGCTGCAGCGCACAGAGACCTTACACTGCCGCACACAGGGAACATTGCTCACCTCCTCTTAAAAAATAGTAATAATGACGTCTCTAAAGCATCCTATAACAGAGGACGTATGTAATTGGAAAGAGAAGTGTAAGCAGGCCAAAAAGATGACGTGCATGATGGGTAGTGGGGCATGTGATCAAATATGATCTTGCAATACGCCAGAGAGAGGAAGGGTGAGCTAGGCGACATGGAGATAAGAAGAGGTGTGCTTATTGGACAAAACTTTTAAGCTGCTTATGGCGATTGACCTGCAAGATGTGGAAAAGAGAAGAGTGCACAAGAACGTCTGATTGATGTGCATGCTGGATGCTGGAACAAACGGTCAGACACTTGAACACGTGTTCCAAATAGCTCACAACGTTTGCAGAAGGTGAAATAAATTCATGCTGTTTAAAGTGGCCACTTGCAAGGTAATATAAATGAGAGTGGAACGGGAATGTGAAGTGCATATGGAGATATACTGACAGGCATGGGGAGAAGTTTGGGTGGCATGCACTGTGAGATGGTCGTGTACATTCTGAGAAGTAGAAAATGACGCTGGGTGGCAAGACTTATCTGAAAGTTGGCCAGTACGTACCTTCTGCAACTTGTTGTCGGTGTCCACAATGTTGTTCTCCACTGTGTCTGCATTTTTCTGCAGCCTTTCGATGAGTTCAGACAATTCCTTGTTGCTCATGCTGCAGAAAAGAGACAAAACTAGTTGTTATGATTGTGTGGACAACCACTTCGTGACCACCTACAACCACCCCATCTTCACATCTTCCCCCAAATCTTAGTAGCCATCTTCCCGTAATCTGCATGCCCCCTGTGCTTTCTACTGCAATGGACGCTAAATCACAAGCCGCGCAGTCTAAGGAAGTTCTGGTGGTTCACAACAAACTCCAACTTTGTTGTGCACCATCGACCTGTAGCTGCAGCAGCACGGCTGTCAATCACGACACTAGTCTGGGACTGTGAAGCAACGCCGGTGGTTAGCAAGTGGGACCACTAATGGAGTCCCCACAGCTGCCAATTTACAACATTTGATGAGGGTGACGTTAAATCATTTCTGTTTTTGAGGCTGCTGGGAGCTGTAGATCCACAGTCACGTGGAAAAGTACAAGTGCCAGCATTTGTTGTTGGCTTTAAAATTAGGCCTGGAAGAAAGTTACCTACGAGCCAATTAATAGCTATGCTTTACCGCCCACCAGGTGAAGGAAATGTGCTAAAGGTCCTCTCCTCGCTACCCAGCTACTTTACAGTGTGCACAAAACTTCCCATCAAACCCCATCCCTCCAAAACAGCGGCAGCCATAAAGCAACCTAAAACAGATCGGCGAAGCTCAGGTCAACTGGGCCTAGTGCTACTGGAGACCCGCCATGACAGCAGATTTCATAACCGAGGCCTGCGCTGAGTGAGGCGGAGCGGACACCTCCGTGGCGTCATTTCATCGCCCTAATCCCGCTGGAGGGGCAGGAGAGAGGACGCCGGCGCTGCGCGCGTGGAGCGAGGGGGGCGCGGCTGCCCGCGCGCATGACTCATGCCTGCCCTTTGTGTACGTCTCTAAAGTATGAGCCGCGTGTGCCAAGGGGAGTGTGGGTAAGGGCGGGGTGGAGAAGCAGGGGATTAGTTCATTGTGCTGGTGGGAGGGAGCCTGCCGAGGTCTTTTCAAGTTGCAAATGCCGCCAGGTCTTCGTGTTCTGAGCACAGGAGGGGCCTGGCAGAGCTTATCCTATGTATATTGATGTATCTGCTCTCCCATATCCGTGCCAGGGCCTTGCAGAGAAATTCTGCTTTTTGTTTATACAGTAAACTTGTGTTTTAGACCGCACAAAACCTCCATCAGCCCGAGGTCACTCTGCCGTTCAACCGGTGCACAGGGCACAATGCACATGGCCTATGCACGCAGCAATTTGGGGGCGCAAAGACTGCAGTAGCCCCAACTCGAACCGAACCGCTGGCAGAGAAAAGAAAGCTAAGCAGAGTGAGGGAACGCGCAGATAGCGGTGTGGGTAGAGGAAAAACGTAAGATTTAGAGATGATGAGCCATGGCTGTGAAAAGGCTGGGGCAGATATAAGGAGCCAAATGGAGATTGCCTGACACGTCTGAGACGCTGAAAGGCTGTTAGGAGCAGGGGTGTGCTGCCAAATAAAAGCAACCTTGGCAAATATTTTAATAGCAGCCACACGTTGACCTATGCGAACAAGCGTAGGGAGGGCAAAACCCCTTTCCAGGAGACTGCTATGGTGCAGTGCGGGGCAGAGCGGGCCGGGACAGTGTTTCACAATGACCATTTTGCAATCATTTTATCAGCCGTTCCCTTTTAAAGCACAATATTTAAAATGCACTGGGTAGGGTGGCCAGAAGTCCCGGTTTTCCCCCGACAGTCCCGGTTGTCGGTGGACTGTCACGGTGTCCCGACACATTTCTTTATTTTGAATAAATGTCCCGGTTTTTGGGACAAAGGTCATAGTACCAGCATTGGCAACCTACCCCACCCCTCCAACGTAACATGCATGCTCATAAATAAACACACAACACATTTCTTGTTTGGGTAAAATTGCTGCAGGTTTATTACATACACCGTTATGTAATATGGTGGGTTATCTTACGGGCGATCCAAGGGCAGGCAACCGTCTGGGCCGCCTGCCCGCCTGATGAGCCAAGCAGCACTGGGGCGAACCCCCTCTGTGCTGCCACTTCTGGTGATCCTCTTCCCGGATCACGTGACACATGGTCCCTTGTTACTCACGCCCCTTTCAGGGCGGAGCGTAGCATAGCAAACCCCCCGGTTGTTCAGGCCCACAACCGCCCGAAGGACTAACGGGCGCCGACACGGTTTCTAGGAACCTCCCATGAGGCTCCTAGGATTTGGCTCTGGCACCCACCATGGTGCCGCGCAGAGGTACCCTTCTGTACCCCTCTGCTTCCAGATCGCCCTGTAACTCCTCCTGCAACGAAAAAAGACAATATTACAACATTCTCTGCCTCCTGCCTGCCACGAACCACGCCGGGTAAGCGGTAGGGTGGGAGACGGCGTGTCCGGGCGCGCAAAAGAGGACGACAAGATGGTGGGGGAGGCATATATACCCCTCCCCTGTCCTCGCGCCCCGGAAGTGATGCTCGCCTAGCGCGCTGCGCCAAGGCTTGGGGGACTCCTCCCTGAGTCCCTGCGGGGGTGTGGGGTGCCCAGCTGGCACTAGAGGGCTGCCCTCGTTAGTGGCCCCCTGCGGGGGCCTCGGACAGCCGCATAGTACCAGCATTGGCAACCTACCCCACCCCTCCAACGTAACATGCATGCTCATAAATAAACACACAACACATTTCTTGTTTGGGTAAAATTGCTGCAGGTTTATTACATACACCGTTATGTAATATGGTGGGTTATCTTACGGGCGATCCAAGGGCAGGCAACCGTCTGGGCCGCCTGCCCGCCTGATGAGCCAAGCAGCACTGGGGCGAACCCCTCTGTGCTGCCACTTCTGGTGATCCTCTTCCCGGATCACGTGACACATGGTCCCTTGTTACTCACGCCCCTTTCAGGGCGGAGCGTAGCATAGCAAACCCCCGGTTGTTCAGGCCCACAACCGCCCGAAGGACTAACGGGGCGCCGACACGGTTTCTAGGAACCTCCCATGAGGCTCCTAGGATTTGGCTCTGGCACCCACCATGGTGCCGCGCAGAGGTACCCTTCTGTACCCCTCTGCTTCCAGATCGCCCTGTAACTCCTCCACAGCTCTGGAGGTGGCCACCGTCGCCGCCAGAGCCCCCACCAAAACAGCTCCTTTCTCACCTGCAACCTCTCGTTTCCAGGCCTCCTGCAAAGCTAGGGAAGAGATCCCTCCCACTGGTGGTAGATGAACCCCATCTATATCACAATAGCCCTTGCTGATAGCCTGGATCAGCTAGTGTCTGATGCGACACAAGGCCCTTCTGCCCTGTGAATTTGTGTCAAGAACTATCCACCCTCCTGTGGGAAAGTTCCACTACTTCACCTACGTAACTCAGCCCTGTGTCAACTCTGGGCGGGGCAGATCCGATTCCCTGGTTCACATTGCCTCATGGATTTGCTGAGCTCACCTAGCTGCCGTCCTACTAGGACGGTGTGACTAGCACACCTGTGTGCCCACTTAAGGGACAGCTGCCCGCTTGTTCGGAGACCGCTCCTACACCCACCTGCCTACTTCTGGCTATTCAGGCGAGAAGGATTATATTTTAACCTTTGCACCGTCCATTTGCTTTCTAACTCATGACGCACAGGAATGTCCATGACTAGACGTGTGTGACGATGAGCCAGGGTGCCCTCCTGCCCTTGCCGTGCATCCCTTATTTCTTATGGGAATTTCACCAGCTCAGCTCCCTTCGTGGTGAACCCCCTAGGTATACCAGCTAGAGAATCCGGGTGGTTGATGCAGTGCGCACTGGCTGCCATATGGTGCCTAACTTTCAGGATTGGCTAAGTCCTACTTTGCCCTGCACCCCAGAATATTCCCGAATAGGGGGGATTCACACTGCTCGCCTTGCCTTTTGTGCTTGGCACCTTGTTGCCCCCTTTCTTGGTGACGATGCACAATGTGTTAGCTGACCGCACCCCCGCCCAGTGGGGTTAATATAGCTAACCGGGCAGGGCATTTGACCTTAACTGCAGGAAAAGTCGACAGGCTAAACCCGCCCTGCACGAGCCCCCGGGTAGGGGGGCAGGGGCGTTCACACTGCCCACCCCAGGGCAACCCCAAGCTTTTGTTGATCACTGGACATGCCACATGTTCTTTTACATAGTAGCCTTCTGTGCTTGACACCTTGTGTCCCCATTACTTGGGACGGCAGCCCACTGTTGGCTGACAGCGTCACCACCCAGCGTGGCATCTATTACTGACCGGGCGGGCGTTTGCGCCTAACTGCCGGACCATGGTCAACTGCCCTTTGTTCTGGGGTGCACTTGGTTCGCCCCTTTGCCCAGACTTATGCACGAGCCCCTTTGCTTGCTACCCTGGTGAACACCTTAATGGTATCAAAGCTGGTTTGAAACAATATATGTCTTGCGCCCACTACTGGAGACACCTCACCCTTTTGTGTAATTACAACTTACGCAGCGCACCCCGCTTGCCTAACTGCCCTCGGATCACAGATGCACAGTACCTACTGTGCCTCTCCGACCCTGGATGCTTTAAACCTGCCACAGTGGCGGAAACCACGCTTCCCAGTTCCCTGTTTGGCTGCAGTACACCGTCAGTGGGTCCGCTAGGATATACCACAAACGGACACACATATGTATTGTGCCCACTTATTGGAGACAACTCACCCCTTCGTAGAGTGACAACTACACGGTGTCTACCCAAGTCACCCCACAGACAAGTTGGCCCTGCCTACCTTGTGTTCTGATGCCAGGTTTGGGAAGAGCCTTGCCTTCACTAGCTGCCCCCCTGGGAAACACAAAGACAGTGCTCTGGCCGCAGCGCAGCGATGCCCTCGTGTAGCATCGAACCCCCGGTCAAATAAGAGTGACAACTGCAACTTACTTAAGACTCCACCATGACCATGGGTGGAGTTTAGCTCTTCCCCAAACTTCTGCTAGCGTAACCCACGGTCACGCCTCCTGTTCAGTTCACTTTAGTAACTCATGGCACTGACCCACAAGGGCCTAATACTGGGCTGTGTAAATGGGGCCCAGGGTGACCTTAACACTCGGCTTGGTGTGGATGGGTGCTAACAATACCTGGCTGAAGTGCAATCCCTTTGACAGGTTGCGAATGGACTGCAAACCACTCCTAGGCATTCTCTGCCAATGTTGTAAATGGAGGTTCTGGTTGGCTAGGGAATGCACCTAAACCTGGCCGAACCCACCTCTCTAGTCAGAAGAAGGAGTACATACTTAACTGACACATGCCCACCCCTAGGTGGCTGGGCAGCGGCTTTGGCTTATCCCAGAGGCAGTGTGAATTTAATGTGCCAACTGCACTCCCACAGTGGCACCCTAGGCACACTACAGAAGAGACTCCATACCAGGTTATTTTAAATTACCCTTGGTATCGTCCACACAAGAGAAACTTAGTCCCATCCGCCCCTATTACCCTGTGCTACCAAACCTCATCATGACATCACAGGGAATACATAACTCACTAGGTCAATCGGGCCACCGTCCAACAGCTCAGGTAGCACAACCCGGTGGCTGCTGGTAGGAACTGTACTTCGCGTGACACCTTATGCATCCACTCAATCAGCTGTGTACCCTACTAACCCTTGTAGCAGGGCGCAAATCATAAGTACCTCATGCCCACCTGAGCCATCACCTATCACCATAGGGTTGTGTACAATTGGCTTCACGTCGGGACTAGGGTGCGGCTTCTACCACAGTCCAACACATGCAAACGCAAGGAAAACCGGCGGCAAGAGGCTCGTTTAGTGGCAATCCAATCAGGGATGCGCCGTTCTTCCTACATGACCACTTGCGAATGCCTGCCAATTGGAAGACCAATGCTTCTCAACTTGTGTGAGTCGTCAGTGGGCTACCCTCTAGCTTATCAGAAATCGCGCCCCAAACATATGCACCTAGGAGGGGCAGGGTTGAAGTTTTAGCCAAACCTCTTTGCGACTGTGGGCAGCGATCTGGAACCCATCGACTCGCTGCTTCCCCGTCTGCTGCTCAGGGTGGGGGGCCACTCCGTTCAGCCCCTTCCAAATGCTCCAAACCTTGTACGCGGTCCCAACGGCCGCTACTCTGGAAACCGAAGGAAAGTTGGAGATGATGCCCGGCTCGCTCACCCACCCATGCATCGGCCATTTCATGCAATCTCAAGGTGTGAAAAGTGGCAGAGGACAACGCTCCTCCAACCGTGGCTCACTGGGCTTTGAAGTACTGCAAAGTTAAAGGCACCTCTATGAAGCCAACGTACTTAACTAAAATGAAAGGCACCGTTTGAAAGACCCTTCCACCCGACACACGGTCCAAAGCCAGGCCCCGCCACAGGGGCCTTCCACAAGCCCTGTGGACTGAGGCATTCACCTGTGGGGCAGTTGGAACAGGACCGCAGAGCACTCCTGGGCATTCTCTACCAATAATGTATATGGAGTTTCTGGTTGGCCAGGATATGCACCCCAGCCAGGCAGAACCCCCACTCCAGTCCGCGAAGCCAGCGAGGATACTCCACCGTTCCTCGAACACTGCAACACGACCTGTGCTGCAACAAACCAAAACATGCCTTAACCGGGCCCAAGGCCAGCCTGACCCAGGGCGAAGGTCATGGCCTTCTCCCTGAAGCTTGTCCGTCCAGACTTCTACAAGCTATCTACTGCATTGCTCTGTAAAGCTGTTCCTGGTTCCACTATTAATTATGGTCGATATGCTCTACCAGGTTTGAACCACATCTTAGCTAAACGTATGGCTGCCCAATTCCCAGGGCTGGCCGGTTTAATGCTTTACAAATGAAACTGCCCACAAAAGAGGCCTAGCACTGAAACTCTACTGGGTTGATTCAACTTCCTTTCAAAGCTAGAAATGCCCACCAAGTGAACATGGTACCTGTTTGTAAATGGTGCCAGCAGATGTTCCTCATCACGGCCCTTGTAGCCAATTGTGCAATGCAGTCTCAACAACATTTCGCAGCACCTCTATGCGTTGTCATAGCCCAGAGTAAATGTAAGATTGTACTTTCCCAACGTTGGGCTGGTGACCGGCGGAAATAAAGACAGCACCTGGGCATAAGATCCCAGTTTCCTACAGTAAAACAATAATTATCCCGCACCATTATCAAATGTGCCACGAGCACCCATGCCCTATACACCTGTTGCTATGCAGCTGTCATCCAATTCAATGACATCGGCGACATATCAACCAGTTTTCGCCTCCGTGGTCAACAAAATTCCATGAGCCGGGATTTCTCTACTATTACCTATGCAACCCGGGCATAATACTAAGTTAAAACCGCACATCCATATAGGCAAACAAAAGGTGGCCGAACACCGCCGTGCCACATCCAAGAAGAACCCTCTACTGTTTAAAGCCCACTGAGGGGTGTGGGCATACCCTGTGCTCCTGGAGGGGCCAATGGCATCAGAACTAGCTGCTCCTGTGTTACAGTATTGCTAGCGTGTCACCGGCCCTGCATATTGGATGTAAACATTCATAACTTGGACGAGATGTCTGTGCACTGTCAGTAACCGTCCTTAAAGTGGGCATGCAGGAACTGAACAGTACCAATTTAAAAGCCGTTCGAAACAGGTGCCCCAATAATTTTAGCCCAGGGCGACTGGTAGCACCACAGAATGTGCTGTTGAGTACCAGTAAATGCACTTCTGACCTCAAACCTTCAGGATGCTGTGTTTTAAACGCGTCAGCGCCCACCCCAAGCATGCAGAAGAAGGCTTCCTGATCCTCTCTGGGGGTAAAGACAGTGGACGTTAAATGCATAGTGGACCAAGAAAATACTGTCGATAAATTCCTTAATATATTGCCCCCAAAGGAAATTGCATAATAGCCGCCTGGTTGCCTTTCCTCTTGACGCTGCGCTGCGACGCTAGGTCCCTTAAGCGCACCCGTAGGCACAGCGGTCATTGCCCAAGGAATTGGTACTTATTTAACCGACCTCGGAAGGATGAAAGGCTGAGGAAACCTACACTGGGGCTCGGACCGCCCATACAGGATAGTAGCGGCGCACTATGTCCTCTCCTATGGACGTGACCCAGCCCGGCAGTCATGTGTTCACGAGGACCTCGCCTCCGTAATTCACCTTCCTGTGTGTACATCTGGGAGGGATTCCACCCAAGCAGATCCCTCTGCCGCACCACTGGCTCCCAAACTCGAGCCCTTACCATGTAAGTAAAAGGAATAACTCCGGCGAATGAGGGCACACTTGAAAATGTGCAATTCAGGGAACACCAGTACACAAGAAGGGAAGACGATGTGTGCTATCCTTCCCTCCAACAGAGGGTATGCTAGAGCGAGAGGAGGATCACTGCGGAATGATAGCACCAGCCCCCAATGCGGTTGCTTTGATAAGGAGCCGCTGGATAACATGAAGTTTTTCCGTACCTGAATGTGGCTGTGCTGTCGATAGCATCAGCACCATGATTTAACAAGACTAAGTCTCCCGGTCAGGCTATCTTGAACCTGTGTCCCTTGTGACACTACCGAAGACTAATGCAACTGTTACAGACATGTATGTCACTTCAAACCACAAGTACAAGTGCTCGGGCGCGTGGGTTGTAGGGGCAGGGGTCTTGGCCGCAGGGTAGCAGCAGACTCCTGCTTTGGAGCTTCCCGGGCTGGGCGACCACGAGTAGGCCCTGGCAGCATCAGCCACGTGCATGGAGGACCTAATCCCCCCACCGGGCCTCGGCCCCGCTTGCTGCCCCTTTCAGCATGCCTTCAAAGCCCGTGCGGGTGCCGATGCCGGGCGAAATATTGCTGCCGGTGGACCGTGCACCAATTAGAAGTGGGCCAGTAACTCTGCATAATCCCTTCACATATCCGGGTGAAAGCCCTGACGGCCCCACCGGGCAGATGACCCCAGAATTCCTGAGGTTCGGGCCGGGCCACCTGCGGCCGAGAGGCAAGCACCGCCCCCCTTGCCTGTTCCGGACCCACTCCCTCGTCACAAACCAGGGCGCGGGCAGCCTCGGCGGGCATCCGCGGATCTGACACTCCGATGCACGAACCAAGCGGTCTGAATCCAGCATGTGAATTCACTTGACCCGCTCATTCGCAGCCCTCCCAATGCGCATTATAACCCTGAATACTTACTGTGTGTGCCTCCAGCCACCAGGCCCACAGTGTTAACTTTGACCATGGCTCCAAAGCGCATAGCCATGTCCGATGTGCGTTGTACCACCTGCTGCAGCGGCACGCGCTGCGGGCGTCCTGGCGACCGGCTCCTACCGCCTAACTGATTATTGACCAAGGGGATATGAGTCAACCGAGTGTGGGGCCCGCGATCACTCAGGGACTGGGGCGACTCTGCCCTGCGCTGTAAGGCCCGTAGCGAGCAGCAATCACGCGGCCAGAGGCTCAACATTACAGCGATGCGCGCTATACGCCGTTTTTGTCGCAGTAGGGGGATACTCACCGCTGGGCGCTGTAAGCGGCCTCGCAAGCGGGATCTGGAGGAGTATGCATGGCCGCCTTATCCGTAGCGCATGGCAGCGTTGTCCGTGACTAGTTAAGGGACCTAATGCATGTTGTTGGGCCCTGAGGAGGTTAGGCAGTTTGCCCGTAGTCGCTGGACCCTCCTGCAACTCGAAACCGATTACACTCGGTGGCATCGCATGGCAGCATTATTCACCAGCGTGGCAGTGTAGCCCAGAACCCTGCCGCGCCTCGAACCCGGTAACACCCGCATGCAGCGTTAAGTGACCCGTTAAGGGGCCCATCACATTCTGTTAGGCACGGGGGAGGTTAGATAATATGCCCAAATCAAAGACCCTGCCGCGCTACGACCCCTCGCCCTTATGCCCCTCAATTACCATCGGAGAGCACCCCGCCATGAGGCAGGCTTGCTTGTTCACCCCAACGACGAGCCTGCCACACTTCCCGCGGAGCACTACGTTGTTGTGCCTCGGGGTGTGGGGGCCTGCGCGGGTCCGATCTAACATCGCAATGCTGAGGGAACACGAGGGGGCGGCGGGTCCAGCAGCCAAGAGGCCGTCGGCGAGCCCCGACCCATGCCCCTGCCAACGACAGGGGCAGGAGGCCCGACACAGCCAAGACCCCCCTGGCCGCGCGCCGGGGACTCACCGGAAGGCCGGAGAGGAGGAGGGAGGGCTGCAAGCGCAACACGTCAGGCAACCCCCCACACCCCCGCAGGGGAGCCAGACGGAAGCAGGCCGTCCGATGCGCCGGAAGACCCGACCTGGCAGAGCTTCCGGCCGCCCCACCGCGGTGCTACCCAGGCAGGGGACGCGTGGGGAAGTGGCAGGGGCCCCAGCAGACCGCCCGCGATTATCGCATGGCCGTGGCAGGCTCGCAGGGCCGGACGCCGCTGTGAGGCACGACCCAGCAGGGAGGTAAATTGCCAAAGCGGGTGGGCCCAAGGGGGCAGGGCAGAACACGCGCTGCGGTGCCCGCGACCACCAGGGCCTGCCGTGCAAGGCCACGGGACATGGCCAGGACAGCCTGACCAGCGCGAATAGCCCCTAAGCCAGCGACTGGCCCATGCGGGCCGGGAGCAGCCCAGGCCCCATCTAGCCCTAGGCGGACAGAGGACCTCAGCGTTAGCCCTGTAAGGCCATAAGCCTGGGAACGACTCACCGCGCAAACTGCTCCGGGCACCTGGCGATATCGGCACACAGCTCGTGGCACCTCCCGCAGACGGCGTGTCCGGGCGCGCAAAAGAGGACGACAAGATGGTGGGGGAGGCATATATACCCCTCCCCCTGTCCTCGCGCCCCGGAAGTGATGCTCGCCTAGCGCGCTGCGCCAAGGCTTGGGGGACTCCTCCCTGAGTCCCTGCGGGGGTGTGGGGTGCCCAGCTGGCACTAGAGGGCTGCCCTCGTTAGTGGCCCCCTGCGGGGGCCTCGGACAGCCGCAGGGAATTTGCACATGAAAGGAGAATTGGAAGGTATGCTCTCCTTACACGCTTCAGAAGAATGAAAAAATAAGCAATTGATTCTGTTTCCGCAGGTCGGCTGCCTGCTCCCAGCACGAGCAGAGGGGAGGAAGGGTGGGGAGAAGGTCGGGGCATAGGGTGGAGGTCCTGCCATTGATAATGTTAAGTAAATGTTGCCTTGTAAACGTATGTGGATGCATGTGTGTGTGCGCGTGCACATACGTTTAAAAGCCTACTATATCTATGTGGACATATTTACAAGGCTACGCAAAAACAGGGGCAGGCCAGACATAGAAGTAAGACTAAAGGCTTTAGTCCTACTTTTATTTCTGGCAAGTCCTGATTTTTGGTTCTCAAAATCTGGTCACCCTAGCACTGGGTAAAGAAAAACAATAAGCAGTACATTAAGCTCTATAGGGGAACTAATAAAATATTCAGTATGTATGTCACTGCACAGAGAAGGAATATCCCGCAATGGCAGCAAATCATGTATGTGCCTATTAGAAAATTGTGTGCTAGATAGAAACCACTGGATGCACAGCAGGCATATGTTTACAGACACAACGCTGCCTATGTGAGACAGTAATGCTATGACAGAAGAAAGGACATTGATTTTAAAAGCAGTGCCACGATCTGATGCTCATTCCTTTCCCTGAGCCAGTTAACAACCCATCAACATTTTTGGGTGGGCCACTTAATAAAATGCCATCAGAAGTGATACAATGTTTTGCCAGAGTGCACCCACCATATGCCAGAGGGAGTAGTACACGAATTGGAATGGGGTGCAGCATGCACCTGCTTTATGCGCCCTCTGCACTTTGGTATTGCAGAAGAAGCCACAGACACTTGCGTGATCCCCCCGTAATACAGATTCTGCTAACGCTACATGTTCACTAACACAATCTCAAGGGGCTTTGTTGTTCAATGCAAATTAGGAAATAATTTGTTTCTGCATCTGCGCCGAATTACTGATGCAGGCGCTAGACAAAAGGAGCTGTCAGGGGTCCCTACGACCGTGCAACGCATTGAGGTGGCTCACACTCAGTGCACCCCTGATGGTTCCCCTGAAAGGTGTAAAAGGAGGAACACGGACCCTCCAGTCATTCCCCTGCAGGTGCGTGCAGTCACTCACTGCACCTGCCTGCAGGGGAAGCTCTGTCTCCTTCGATATTCAGGGTTGGTTGGTGCCTGCAAAGTGAAATACAGATTAGCAGCTTCAGTCGGTCCGTCGGGGCAGCACATTAACTGTAATAAGATACACTGTCCAGTAGGTGCCCGGAACACCCATTTTACATTCCCTAGTATGTAGAGCCCAAATTTGCAATGCTAGGCTCCATATTTCCGCGATATGAAGAGCATACATTACTATGAAAAGTCTGTATTGCCATGGCTTTATCCAGGTTGCCTCTAGTTTGTAAAGCAGTATTGTCTTGTCAGTATCCACATTGACTCGCAGTATAAACACCATTGCAAGCCAGTACACCAATTATCTCTCCAATTTTAAAAAACACCAATCCTTTGCCAATATCCCTATTTCCTCCAAGAATAAGCACAGTTGCTATGGTTGTATCCATATTGCTCACCCGTGTTTAAAGCATCATTACCTTGTTGGCGTTCACATGATGCATGCCTCATTTAAAAAAAAAACTTCCCTTATCAGTGGAATGTGGTAGCACCATAGGCTAGCTTCGAGACAGGAGGTATCACCATGGGAGGTTACAAAATAAGACAAGGCGGTACTAAGGAGGGACTACTAAGCCTATTGACCAATGAACAGCCACAGTTTACAGTGGACAATGACACCAGCCAATGAAAAATATGCATGCGCTGCCCAGGCTCGACCTAAAAATGGGGTAAAGCGAAGCTGCTGGTTCATCTACCATGCATTTGCAGACATGCAGTGTAGAAGCTTCTGCGTTTCAAGGATGTTACTCCAAATCATGGGGACTTGGACTAAAGAACTGCCTGAAACGCTGCAGCTTCTTCTAGAGGGCCTGTCGGCACGTGTGCAACAGATTCAGCAGCCAAAGTTTTCCTTTGCTTGGATACAGGAAATAAGTGCCCTTGCTCGGGCCAGACGGCCTCTTCCACACCATTTCCGTCCGGGGCAAGAGGGAAAGTTAGCGAGAAGTGTTATAGGAAGCCACAGGAGAGCTGCCCAGGCCAGTCAGCATGCATGTTGTGTGCACACAGAAGAACCGGGCCCAGCAGATGGTACACTGCACTGCTGCTCCTTCTAGCTTTAGCTCACACTGGACCACCAGAAAAAAATCTCGGAATTCAGACTGTCGGTCCATTCTGGTTGAGTTTGTGGCTTACAGGCACATGCATCAACCTTTTTTGCGAGCGCAAACAGTGCGATTCGCAAAAATCGGCCGTTTGCGCCCGCAAAAAGTGCTTTTGCGATGCATCAAGGTTCAAGGCACTCGCAATTTAAGAATTCGCAAATTATTGCGATTTCTCAAATTGCGATTGCATTTAAGGAATCGCAATTTGCGATTCCTTAAATGCAATGCAAGAACCACTTTAAAATAGTGATTTCGCTATTTGGGGCCGCAAATTACCGAGCAATTAAACTGGTCGGTAATTTGCAAACACTTAGAAAAATGCACTAAAGTGCATTTTTCAAAGTTTCATGTTCGCACACACATGCCCTTGGGGCATGTGTGTGCGCAACATGGGTGCACATAACAATTTCAGGGGTGCAACAGGGTGTCCTTTGACACCCTTGCACCCTGAATACATGCGTCAATTTGCGAGTACCTACTGGTACTCACAAATTGCGCATGCAATCCCCCATTCATTCCTATGGGCCTGTAGGCCCATAGGAATGAATGGTGAGCCATTCCTTAATTGCGAGTCGCAAATTGCGAGTCGCAATTAAGGATTGTTTAGGAATCGCTATTTTTTTAGCGATTCCTACATGCATAGGCTTTTGCGAGTCCTTAATCGCGATTCCTTAATAATCGCAATTAAGGACTCGCAAAATCCTACCTTGATGCATGTGCCCCTTAGTCACATAGGATCAGGCCGCAGTCCAAACACCTTTCCAAACTACCTGTTTGCTTTTGAGGAAAACCCCCAATCTTTCCCTAAGCCAAGTTGTCTCTGGCTACAGGAGAATACGTATAGAACATTAATCGCATTCTCAAAATTGCATGATTGGTGTAAGGGTGCCTTTGGTTCTATTGAAGAAGGCATCACCACAGTTGACAACTTCCACTGTCACTCAAACGTTCCCTCTAAGAGCCAAAGTCAGTTAGCGTTGACTCTGGCATCTGACATCAGTGCAAGGCATTCCATAAAAAAGAAAAGAGGCCACCTCCATCCTTTGGCCTGAGTTTGTATTGGGTGGTAGAAGAGGTGCCCAACCTTCCAGCATCATAGCATGTCTGCAGCACTGTTGAAGGTCTAATGAGAGCAACCAAACTGTGCAGTGCACAGGTTTATACAGCATAAAGCAATGTGATAAAATGTACATAAGCGGAGTATGTCAAAGGGTGCACACAGATAACCCTATCAAAATCAAAATCAAAAAGAGCTTTATTCGATTTTAGTCATATAAAATCACAAAAGCGAACAGATAAAAAACATTTCATAAAATTTTCTAAAATACAGGTGTACGCAGTTCCAGAATTCATTCATTTACAGGTGGGCTTAATCCAAACATGTTATTGTGAGGGGTACAATAGATAAGACAGTCCTACAAAATTTATAACGTTCTATTCTACTTTGGGGCAACATTAAGCATTGTTACTTTTCCTTGCTCTCAATATACTTTTTAAAAACCAGCCATAACTCCAATGCAGTAATCACTATTAAATAGCTGTAAGTGTAGGAAGGCCGGTCGACATTGTCTCCATCCCCCCAATCTTAACAAGGGCAAGATCCATCTGGTTCTTTCCTTGACATACAATTTACAAAATAAAATCACATGAATTGTTGTTTGTGGGGAGAGATCGTCACAAGGACATGGGCATAGTTCTCTGGACCAATCGTTCATCTCAGGATAGCTAATTAATCGGTGAAAGGTCCCGAACCTAAAGCGCGTTAAAACATACCTGTCATATCCCCCTGGACAGCGTAGAAGATATGGTTGGATATCATATGTTATTACAGTCAATTGATGTTGGACGACTGCAGGTTTATTCATCTCCATTACAAGTCTGTTTGTCTCCAGGTGGGTCATGCAGATTACTTTAAACTCCTTCCGGCAGATAGTATTTAATGACTCTGGGGTGGTAAAATACTCTGGACGCCCCAGGTCGTGCATGAAATTCTTTATATACTTTAACCAGGTAATCTTTGTGGCATGATCCAGCTTCATAGAATCCCTTATTATTTCTTGGTTTAGGCCTGTACTTCTGGAGGTCCAGATTCTGTGCCAGAGTAACACTGGTTGTACCTGAATGACGTCTGTAATATATGGTATCCCTAACTCACTGTGACAGTTAAAAACAGGGGAGCTAGCAGGTACAGCTAAAATAAATCGTAAAAAAGCATTTTCAACGTATTGAATAGGGGAGGGATCATAAAAACCCCAAACTCCCGCCCCAAAAATAGCTACACTCACACATTTTGCTTGATAAATTTTTAAAAGAATTTCCGGGGCCTTCTACCCAATTTTTTAAAAAATTTATGAGAGCCGCGGTCAACTTCATAAAGAGAAGACTCCTACTCTTGACTGCCTGGCCCCAGCCTATCAATCTCCCATCTTGTACAAAAACATGAAAAGTCCCATTCTACATCTCGGTTTAATAAAAAACAATAAGGCGTCTTATTAAGGTGATAAGCGAGCACACATTAAAGCGGTGCACACCTGTTGATACTGAATGTTTTCTATATCTGCAGATGGGTCCCCACACTGGCTCACACGTGTCCATCTTGTCATGTCGAGGGCAGTTTTTCCACAGCATTTACATTCCGAACTTTGGCCCATCATATTGAAAATGACGGGGGAGGGATCTGGAGACTTCCACCTCTGGGCAACAGTTTGTCGTTGCCAAGAGTAACTGGAATATTGACATGCTCGCTTTGAAAGGCAAGGGAGAAATGTTTTTACTCCCTGCGTCTACCACCAACACTACAAGAGGATCCCAGCGGACATGCAAACTTGTGATATCTGTAACTCAAGACAGCACTTCCGTTAAGCTTCTACATACGCAACTGTTATACCTGCTGCTCAGCCAGTGTGACTGTGGAGTGGAATGTTGGTGTGAGAGGTGACTATGGAATGTTGGATGAGTGAGGATGTCAGTTGGTGTATGGGCTGAGCAGCAGGAAGGCTGCTCCTGGTGGGGCTCTCTACATAACATTATACCTGGAATAAATCTACTTAAGAAACTACTTTGATTGGTCCTTCTTCTGTTCACAACATTTTGGAACCATTTTGTTCAGTTTCAGGTTCTGTGTGGACTTATATGCCACACTTACCACCCTTACTACGGGTAAGGGTGGAGGGCAATGTTTCTGCCGTTTGTTCCCTGTGGAATGATCTTCCACAGCTTCTAAAGTCTTAGAAAGGTTTCCTACCACGTCTTCTAGTCTGTACTCTTTCTATCTCTTGTTGGCCTGGCCAGCCAGCTTGATTTGGTATTGGGGTTTAGTTTGTGTTTTGTGGCGTGGTAGCGTGTGTGTTATCTTGGTTTGGTTTAAGGGAGTGTATGTTGGTGGAAAGGGAGAAGTGGTGTGTGTGTAATTGCTGGTTTGCGTGCTGTGTTTACTTCTTTCAAATATATATTCATTGTCATCTTTCTTGCATGTATCTTGCCATCAGTACATGTATATTATTGCTTTTGTTCTGATGCCCCTGTGTTGCATGTAATTATCATTTTGTCATCTTTTGCATGCACCATTTTTATTGTGATTCTTTTGGATGTGATTCTCATTTGTATAATGAAAGGGAGATGTGTTATACCTGCTGCTCAGCCAGTGTGACTGTGGAGTGGAATGATGGTGTGAGAGGTGACTATGGAATGTTGGATGAGTGAGGATGTCAGTTGGTGTATGGGCTGAGCAGCAGGAAGGCTGCTCCTGGTGGGGCTCTCTACATAACATTATACCTGGAATAAATCTACTTAAGAAACTACTTTGATTGGCCCTTCTTCTGTTCACAACAGCAACATAATCCCAAAAGAGTCACATCCATGCCAGCAGGAAGCCAGCCCTCCAAAAACCTTCTTGTAATCGGGAACAGATCGACGATATTGATGCTCTCGATTACAAATGGATCCATGGATCTCTGAGAAACTTCAATGGCCATGCAAAGTTCCCAGGTCGCATGTTAATGGTTCAAAGAGGACTGAACCTTTCCCATGCTTTATACAATCTTGGTACTCCCTGGGCTACAGACTCTTGGTGAAGTAGTATTCATAGTGTGGTGAAGCCCCTGCTCCCTCCCTGTTTTATTCAGTAGACGAGCTCTGCAAGCTTGTACGTCTCAGTGCTCCCACTGTGGAATGCTTTGATAGAATGAATGAACGAGGGTATTGTCTATAGCGTACAGCTACTCGTACGAGTGTCCGGGCGCTTTTAGGCCTACCAAGGAGGATTAGACAGAGGTTCGGCCGCCCCGTTCACCACTAAAGTCTAAATACAAATGTTTTAAATTCCTTTTTGAATTTGACTTCCTCAGGTAGAAGCATCAATACTTCTCAGGATCCCTTCTGTGCATAAGTTGGCTAACCTTATGGAGCTGTTTTGAGTCCATCTATTGTGCCGCTTATGACAGAGGCTTGGTGGAAAATCAGGACTGTCAATGATCACGGTGAGTGGAGAAGAAAAAGAGGTTATCTCCTCGGTCTGGACAGGGGGTTCTTTGACCAATAGGGTAGAGTAATTTCTGGGTAGTGCAATTTCTGCGGGCTGGGGTGGAAGTCTCATGTGCCTGTGATATTTTGAGGAGATTTTATGGCGCTTTGCTCAGTCACCAAACAAAGCTTCCTGTCAGATGACCAAGACCGTTAGAGAGGAGGTCTAGATTTGGTCGATGATAAGCATTTTTCTAGATTAGGAGATCCCAGTCCTGTCCCTCTCATATACCGGCTTGTATATTACAAAGCAGACCATCTTCTAGTATTTATGGAACCAAATAAAGTAGAAAAATGTGTGTTTTACTGTCTCTAGGATATCCACGGGATAGATTACTGGCAAGGCTTGTGATATCTAAAGAAGCTGTGCCAGTTCACACATCCAAAAGATGACACCCTTAGCTTACTCAACCTATCCTGGTCTTTGTAGAAAGTTGTCAACAAACACTGGACATTTTAGTCATATAAATCTTTCCTGTGTGAATGGAGGATAATCCCTATTTAACCTACAGTATCTACACAATGTTTCTTATTTGGTACTTGGGGTGTGCATTTCCCCAATGCTACACAAAGTCCTCCTCCCCCTGGGCCCCTGCATCCCAGCAGTTCCACAAGTAGAGTAGAGTGGTGGTTTGAGAAGCTTGGGGCTCACCAAAAGGAGGTGTGAGGAGGTCTGGTGGATCAGTGGACCAATAAATCGACTCCAGGGATTTCTATTTGACGCCTTGATCACAGATTAAATCCTAATTTCATCCTTTCAGGGTCAATAAAATCAGTGTTTTCTAGTTGGGTAAGAATAACCACCCATTATCTGTCAAAAGTGCAAAGAATTCTGTTCAAGGGTGAACATGCCTACTGCAAATATGCATGGTAGGTTATGAGGTGGCTGTGGCATGTAGACATGCACTGAAAGGCTTTTGGTGTATGGCCACAAAGTGTGGAGATCTTGGGGGAGACAGGTAGGCAGTGAGATGCGCTTGAAGCAGTTTTGGCAGTCGAGCATGAGACTAATTCCAGAATGTATGATGATACAACGCGTACCATCACAACGCGGTATGTTACATCGCGGTCTTGACAACGCAAGTCGTTACATCGACTTGCGCTGGAGGGCGCTGGATTTAGGAATAGTGTGAATTACTATTCCAACTCCAGTCTACGTACAGTAGGGAAGGTGTTGGAATAGTAATTCACACTATTCCTTAGTCTAGAGCGCCCTCCAGTGCAAGTCGATGTAACGACTTGCGTTGTGAAAACCACGATGTAACCATACCGCGTTGTAATGATTTCGTGGTAAAGGATGTTTCCCCTAATTCCAATAATCAACAATAATAGCCAATAATCACTGGATTAACCACTACCCATGGGATACGGAGTAAAGCGCTACCTCTGTACAGCGTTTCAACGCCTCATCAGGGGTAGTAAGCGCTATATAAATGCAATTACAGTACAATACCATACAATGTGAGGTTTATCAGACACAGAAGAAGACAAAGTAAAGAGCTTGAGCTTAAGGACAGTGTGGGGCACATGCAGCACATGTACAGATGTGTAATTAACTTTGGGCCCACGGAGAGGTCATTAAAGGTGGTTGAGACGGTCAGTCGGTCGTATGAGCTTTGGGCTATGGACAGTCAGCGGGAGGGTCTTCGGGCATAGTTGCAAACAGTGTAAGGAGCTTGCTCTGATATGCAGGAAGTTAATCGTAGGTAGCCAAATGTCTTACTTATCACCATGAGCATTAAAGCGCAAACAACGAGCGGGCTTTACAGTTTGCGACACATGAAAATGATAGTGTTACTTGTGTTTGGTTAATGCTATCAAGTGGAGTGACACCACTCGTTGGTAATTGCACTATATGAAAGAAATTGATCAATGTTTGGTCTGTTGCAGGTCAGAGCACTTTCCGACCACACCCTAACAAAGGAATGAGGTTCGTTTCCATCCGTGCACGTGAGCCAAAAGGGTGCACCAAGTTGGAGACACTACTACGGGGTCAGCTGCAGGGACAGAATAGAGAAACCTTTAACAGAAACTGTGATTCACCCCGGTGTGTAGAGAAGCAATGTGGGCCAGCCTCCGCCAAGAGTCATGGTATAGCAAATGAGGTTACCGCCCAGCTCAACCCAAACAGGTTAGTCCAGTCCTGCTCCTCTGCTCTCAAGGCAAGGGGTTGTGGAATCTTGTCCGTTTAGTGTGTGACAGAAGTAGAGACAGTGAGCAGCGGTTGGGGCGAGTGTAGAGAATACCCAAGGCATTTAAGGGACACAACTGAGTAGTCATGGCGAATTTTGGTGGCAAACATCATGTGGCAGATTGCGAAGCAGGACAGACGGACACTGCAAAAAGGCACAAAGATCAGGCATGACTGTGTGTGTGCGCCGTGCGTTCAAATGCACAATGAGCTATGTTTTTGGCCCGAATACTGTACAACTTTCCTCCTCTCAGATTGATGCGTTTTACCTTGCAAGCAGTTACTAACCGCAGCTCGCCTGAATGGACAGCAGGAGAGTATGGGGGTAGTGGCCGGCTATGAACCCTGTTTCCGTCTACAAGGCTGGACGTAGCGGGTCCAGTCCAACAGTCCACACTCCAGACGATGTTTGAAAGCTACAAGGCCTATCGAGTAGGCATAAAATAAGGAGTAAAATATGAACTTGTTGTAAAGGAGGCCCAGATATATGTAGCCTATGACATACACCCCCAAAGAGCTCTCTAAGATCGCTCCATTACACGTAGTGTGCAATGTTGCCACTGCAACGGTGCGTGACTTCATCTCCTTCACCAATATGGCTGCCACAGTATTGCTGATGAAGGCAACATTCTTGTATAACAGTCTCAGCACATCTTCCTTAGAGCAAAGGCCAATCTGGAGCACTGTTATAGGAAAGAAAAGATGTGTGGTGGATGTAGCTACTTCCGTTCATAAAGTTCAGCTCTTTAACTATATCACTCGAGTAGTTTTCCCCTTGTGTCAACAAAGGGTCACTATGCCAAATTGTGAAGAAAAAAAGAGTGGTTTACACACTATTTACACGTTGGCTCTTTCCAGGCAACAACATCTATTCCCATATGTCTATTGCAACTCAACAAGGCCTTCCGTTCATGGTAGTGCCCGTTCCATCTCACTTGTACCCGACTCCTTGAAGCACAGGTTGTGGCCACTCCACCTCCAAAGATCAGGACGGCTCCTCTACATTGTCAATAATTAAAGTTAGTGCTACCGCTGCAAGTGCTGGTCTTAGGTCTAGGGGCTGCGATATGTTCGAGAGTTTTCTTTACTAAGGGGCTCTGATGATTGTGAGCTGAAATAGCTCATAGTAAGTTAAAGGTGTGTGCGTGAGGGGGTGGGGGAGTGGTGGACAACAGTGAAAGGCTCCACCTTGAGAAATGGAGTAGGCTTTTGGGAAAAGGTTTGACGGAATTGGTTGTGATATCTTGTGGCTGGGACATAGTGAAATGAGACAGATGACTCCTGCTGATGTTTAAGCTCCTGTATAACTATCACTGGGCATTTGACGAGGGAGCAGGGAAGTCCTACTCTGCAAGGCCACAGGGTTAGATACTTCGATACAGTACGACACCATAAACAACACTCAATAGCTTTGATGTCCAGTCAGTGTTGCACTTACGAAAAGCGATAGGATCTTTGCCTACAGGTGTGTAAATACAACATTTAAAACTAGGATCTACAAATGAAATAAGAAGGTGTTAGCATCTTCTGGGGTTGTGAATAATCCCAAATGTCTTTTATAGGTGCTACATGCAAGATGTTCTATAACATTGGCCTTCAGGTCTATATTGTACTATAGGGCTGTGCTTGGGGGGATTCTGGGAACTTTCGGTACTTGCTGGGTCTCTGGATCTTGGAAGATCTTCTCTCTGCAAGAGATTCACTCTTATACAAGGAATGCTGATGCAGGGCCTTTGATCCAACTCTCTGTCCTGGACAAAACCTGTACCAGGGTGGACAACACTTTGAGCAGAAGCCTCAGCAGCTGAGTTTCCAGCACCAAAATAAAACGTCCACAAATCCCAAGGCCCAAAACCCTACCAACCAGACAACCAAGCCTCCACCCTCAATGAGGTCACTAATACCTTACTTACAGGGTCTAACGGAGATCCAGTATTGCAATCAATGTAGTTATGATAACAAGTCATTACAGCGCGGTCCAGGCACTGTTCAGTTTACAAGAGTCCAAGAACCAGTGTAGGACCCAGCTGCCTTTTTGTCTTGTTCAATTGGAACAGAAATAGTTCTGAGCCAGTCCACACTATCCCGTCCCTGAGGGAACCAAGATTTTGGGCCTGGATCTTGGAATCTACTGCTCACAGTTGAGATTTTAGGTAGCTGGGTGTTTACTGAACCCAAAAGCTTTACTAGTTTGAACTGGTAACTGGACTTTAGGGTAAAGACTTGACCATGAATTTAAATGTAGATATCTTTGGAACTTTAGTGGATATAGTGATGGTTTGAATGGTACAGGAATCAAGACACCTTTCCCAAACCCACTAAGCCAGACGTATGCTAAGTGCTTAAAGGAAGATTGGCACCCAGGCCATTCTGGAACTGGATAGGGCGATGGGGACACCTTTCAAGTATGGGATGGATTGGGGATGGTGCAGGCTCATCATCTCATGCAAGATAGGCCACGAGGCAAGTCCACTCCCCAGCTGCTGATCATGACTGTGCTCTTTTCCCCTCGTGGCCAGTTGGGCTGTGTGGATCTCATAGCTTATGCCTACAACAGCACTTCCTGGGATTGGGTAGTACTCCTACCAGAAGGTTAAGTCTGGGTGTCTGGCATGGATGGGGCCAAGGGTCTCACGTGTTGTGCTGTCAAGGCAGATCCCTAAAGGTTGTGTTCTGTTCAAAATATTTTATTAATTTGAGAAAAAGAATTGTACAAACTGGTGAATAAAATAAGCGATACAGGTTAAAGATCAGTACGTGTGTGGCATATGTGTGGTATATATACGTGGTACATCAGCAGGCTGTGACATATATATCAAATGACAAAAAAGGGGGACAAAATAGTGCAAAAATAGCAAGGCATACATCTGTACAAAGCAATATCATAACAATACAGTAAAATGCTAAACGGTACATAAGCAAAAAGAGCCTATAAAGGCCGGAGATAACCAATAATTTATAGTCTGAAGGGAGAAAAGCCTTGTATCACAAACATTACAGCAATTGCTAATCAAAGGAGAAGGGGGGGTTAAGAAAGGAAGGGAAGGGGGGAGATAGGGCCTAAAGGTTGTGTTCTACTATAATCGATTGAAGGGTTGTTTTTTAGTTTTAATCCGAATTTACCTTTAACTACAGGTACTCTTGCTGTGGTCCCACAGCACACTGGATGGGCAAGAATATACAGCCCAAAAAGCTTTACAAATAGCACACATTTTATGGTCTAAAAGATATGTGTTTATTTTATTTTGCTGTTGCACAATTCAACCCAAAATGGGGTACAGAGAAAACGTAATGGGAAACCTCTACTGTAATTTTGTATTTCATAAAGTGTATGTTATCAACATAATGTTGTTGTGTATTTTTCAAACCAAGTCAAGGAGCGGCTATGCAATATAAATGAAAGAGCTGAAAACATAGGGGCCCATTAGCATGGCGGGCGGATCGCCACCGCCCGACCGGCGGTGGCGATCCGCCCGCCAACACACCCCACCGGACGGCCTTTTACCCCCCTGCCACATTAGCATGGCGGGAGGTACCGCGGCAGACGGAAAGACCGTCCGCCGCTTTTCCGCCGGTAGGCAATCGTCCCGATTGCCTACCGGGCGGAAAAAGCCCATAATATGGTGACGGTGCCTTGCAGGCACCGCCATCCATATTAGCATGTGGCATTTTCAATGCCTTTCCATGGCGGAGAGTTTGCCATGGAAAGGCATGCAGTTTTCGCTTCGGGGCCCGTTGCGGGCCCCCAGGGGGGTGGTGGGGTGGGGGGCTGCACTTGGGGGGTACCTATGGTACCCCCCAACATTGGCATGGACAAGGTGGCAGGCACCGCGCTGTGCCTTTCACGTTGTGCATGCCAATGCACAACATGCATATATTGCATTGTGGCAGGTGCTGCTTACAGCACCGCCCGCCGCATTGCAATTTTATTTGAGTTTTATATAGCGCTGGCTAGACCCGGAGGTATCAGAGCGCTTTACATAAGGTTCCACAAAGTTACAAAATTACATCAGTTACAAGTTACATCAGTTACTAGAAAAACATTTCAAGAGCGTAGAAGACGAGATAAATGGAGCTTAGAAGGGAAAGGGGTAGGGTAAAGGGGTAGGAGGGAAATAGGATGGAGAGACGAAGGAGAGTCTGCCCAAAGTCCGGCTGGGTAGGTGACGGCCGAGGGGGAAGTCCACAGCCCATCTCCTCTATAGCTATCAGGTAGCTCCACCGGGCATCGGCCAAATAGCTAGGTCTCAACGGGAAAACATTTAAAGAGCATAGGGGACGAGATAAATGGAGCATAGAGGGGGAAAGAGGGTAGGGTAAAGGGGTAGGAGGGAGAATGCGACGGAGAGACGAAGGAAAGTCTGCCCAAAGTCCGGCTGGGTAGGTGACGGCCAAGGGGGAAGTCCACAGCCCATCTCCTCTTTAGCTATCAGGTAGCTCCACCGGGCATCGGCCAAAAAGCTAGGTCTCCACGGTCAGAGGTAAGTTCATAGATTCAGTATCCTGATGGGTAGGCCGGATGGGGGATGGGTTGGAGGTCTGGTCGATGTCCGGTTTTTTCCCAGAGTAGTAGCACAACGTGGTAGGGGCCACTGTAGCAGCCATCTTGTGGTCAGGCAAGGGATTCCGGCCTTGGTGTAAAACTCAGACCTCCCCCGGCGCCATGAGGCCGCCACCCAGTACAGCGCAGTACTTCCTCAGATGTAACCCCCAATGTCCCCGCAGCTCCGGCACATAGGGAAGGGTGGTTAGAGAATACGTTATCACCACCGGGGCCTTTGAGTCCTCTTACCTGGCGTGGGTGCTGTCTCTTACAACACCTCCTCACAGTACCATGTTGCCGCGCTGTCTTAAGGGTGAGGGGATCTCATGGGAGCAGGTTGTTTGATTGTGTGCTCATTGTTCGTTCCGCCCGTGATCCGATTTACATGCCCGGGATCAATATTGCCGAGAGTGTACAGCAAGCCCTGCTTTAGGCTGCAGGCGTTGTGTCGATATCAAGTGCAATAGTAACGGCTCGTGGTCCTATGGGGTCGATCTGTGAGGTATTGACACAAGGCTGCTAGGCGAGCGCAAAGTGGATGTAGTGCGCGTATAACGCCCCTGATGGATGCGCCAGCTATGTTCAAGTCATGCAGTCATTTAAAAATATCACTTTCGGCTGCCGTATGGTTTATGAGGCAACTTATCTGTTATGCAGCGAGCATATCGCAGGCAGACTGGTCCGATGGCGTCAGCGGTTGTATTTGGCGCTTTAGACCTCTTTGCTGGTCCTGGGAACTGCTGGACTCTGCAACGCCGCTTCGGTCTAATCAATCTCCCACTCCGCCATTTTGACTCGGCGGGGATGGTTGGAGCTGCGTGTGATTCATTCAGTTTTTCTCCGGATACAGCGCGTCTTTTCCCCATTCAACCGCATCTGCTGCTGGCAGTAGTATTCCGATGCCGATATTTATTAAGTAGTTGCGTGCATTTTGACCAAATAAGCTATTTTTGGTCGGATTTGTGTTCCGGCCGGCGGAGCAGCACTAGGGAGCAGACATTCCGCAGCGCCTGCGCAGTCCGGGCGGACACAGTCCGCCCGCCATCGTAATAGACCCCATAGTATTTTCCTCTCCTTCTCTCGCTTCTTTGTCCTCGCGTTTTCATGGCTACAAAGTGACCAAATAACGCTGGGGCACCATAGAAAACACCTATATAAAAAGTAAAATTCCTGTGTGCTCCCAATTTGATTCCCAGGTGACTCAAATGCGGGGCCACAGAATTATGCCATTCTTTGGCTGCAGCGTTTTCTGCATATTTATGGTTTTGCCGCATTTGCCACCTAAACCATCATCTACTTCATTCATTGCAGAGTTTTGTCAAAAAGTCTCCAGCTCAAACGGACCAAAAAGTTTCTAAATCGCTGCCAGTTTTGTTGCCATGCAGTTGCAGGCCCTTTACAAGGGTTAAGTGGTCACTTTCATCGGCTGAACACTGTATTTAGGTGTTATAGGGGTACTAATGAGGTTAAGCATGCGCCCAGAAAGTGTTAATCTGTATACAGATATCAAAGTAGTGAAGTAATGTTGCCACTAATTTACCACATAACGCCACATAATTTGCTTTTTCAGGCAGCATAAATTAGGCAACTCTGCCACATAATTTTGTCATCGCATAATCACAGAGGCCATACTCATAGAGTCAACTTTTAAGTGAAATTGTTATAAGGTGAATATTGCCTTCCCAAAACCTATGTTACAAGATATTCTAAAGCTCCCTTCAGTTGCTAAAGGTGATGATATGCTTTAGGGTTTTTGTACAAAGGACAGGAGGTAAATATAAGCAGTTAGCAAATGACATTAACAGTGACATTTTAGCAATTATTAAAACATTTTAAGATGCCCTGATTTGCCACACTAAAGAGTTTCTAGATATCGTCAGTTGACTCAGAGAGTGTCTCATGGCTTCTAAGGGCTGGACAGCCAAAAATATACTTAAATTCAGTTCCTAAATAACGTTGATTTTGCTGCTGCTTACTCTCAGGTGTGTTCGCTTTAGGTCCAGTGACGTCTTAATTACATTACGGTTTATGGGAGTGTCACTTCAATTGCTCCGTCTTTATTATACATCTCTGTCATTCCACCCAGTTTCAGTGTCACCTTCCAAGAAAGGTCTGGTGACACACCCTAACCGAAGACTTTATAACCACAGTCCAAACCCTTATGTCATCTAGAGTGCCCCGAGGTTCTGGCGGAACTTCTCTTACCCCACTGAACCTGTATGGGTTTTGATTGGCGTACTTAAATTTGACACGTGATGTCCATTTTAAGTTC
Source organism: Calotriton arnoldi (assembly GCA_963921515.1). Lineage (NCBI taxonomy): Eukaryota > Metazoa > Chordata > Amphibia > Caudata > Salamandridae > Calotriton > Calotriton arnoldi. The sequence goes on along the minus strand of CAWUFW010002001.1, from coordinate 1,237,201 downwards.
ATTTCTTTGGTTGCCCTTAGAAGCAAATTCTCTATTTGAGATCACCCTTCAGGGCAGTAAGCCATCAACTTTAACCAAACTCTGAACGTCTTCAGGTTTTGTCTGCGGATCATATGTAGAATTTAACGTCCAGAGAGGCAGTTTAACTGTGATCCTTTCCGAGAATGGGATTTATGGTTCTCAGTTTAAAAATACATTCGGATTCCCTTAGGCCTCCCGTCACCCACACAACAGTATTTAGAAACGGCTGGCAGCAAGCAGGTCTTGCAAAAAGACACTTGGGCCGCGAAAGCATGATTTAACTTTTGCGCCCACATTCAAGGCACCGTATTCAACAAGGAGCAAGATTTCTAAAGCCCATATAACTGAAATAAGATGCTTTTAAGAGCAGCTCTACAGTGAGATTTAAAAGTCATCCACGCCACTAAATTAGTACATTTGACAAAACACTGACAATTAGGGCCACTACGTTCACATGTAGGGTGAACAATCCTGGAGACGGTTGGCTCGATACACTGGCCAAGGTACCCCATTTTCAGGGCACAAGTCCTAAAAAAAAAGAAGTGGGGGGACTCACCAAGTCAGGCAGTATTTAAGTGACATCAAGACGCGTGATATCAAAGCACATGACGTCACGACGCGTGACATTCCACGTGGCATCACAGGAAGTGACCTCACTGGAAGTGATGCTCTGATATGTGTATGTTATAACATATGCCAACTGAAAATGCAATAAAATATGTTTTTATAAAAAATGTTGTCTCCTGCAAAGCATATCATGTATAATGCAGATCACAGATTTTTATTTTATGTAGATAGGTAAGTGGATTACAACACAGAGATCCTTTTGTTACTTGCAGTTAATAAATTGTAATCCTTCTAGTAGACCACAGTGAGCTATGAAGTGTATTTGACTCCTACACCTTGTAACCCTGACTGTCTTGTGTAACACATCTTGTACATTAATTTACACACTTACATGATTTATTTGGAATGGATAATGTGTATGTTATGTAAAGCGCTCTAACACTCTGCATTGGGATGAGTAGCGCTATAAAATAAATAAAATAGTGCTATTTAAATTGTTATTTGTGTAAATACTGAGACAGACCAACCTATCTGACATTCTTACAGTGCATGCACTTATATACAACAAAGTAAAAAGCATGCATCTGTTAAGTACCTGTGAAGAGATAACAAGCTGCGTGCTTTTGTTTTCTCGCAGCCAGTGCATTTGCAAGGTTCCAGGACGCCTCCAGACCCACACTCGATCAAAAGGAGGCCTGATGGACCCTTAACTTGTCTTTATCGTTGCCCAGCTGGAGGTGGAAAAATACCCCCTCGCTGCCTGCACGTTGCTGCTGGAATCGAAAGCAGAGAACTTGCAGGAGCTGATGAACGTGTCCCGGTGTTTCAAAATTACACTGGGACAAGTTCAACATATTTCTGTGGGGCCCAACTTCTTAGCAGGGGGGGACGGCGTCCACCCTGTGAAAAGAGTGGGTGGACGCCGTGTACCCGCGTGTACCCCCGACTCGTGCCCTGCCCATTTTGTTTATGCCCAGGCAAACATGGATTCCTTAGCAACACAATTACACTGCATGAAAGCACTGTCGTGTTGCCAAAGGAAACATTACCCTCCTTCCCAGAAACCCCACAGTTCAGCTCATTTGTGAGGGATACTTTCAGAGGAGATGGAATGTTTTCCTGCGAATTACATCTTTTGTGATTAAATACATTTTATTGAGCTTTAAATCACCAAGACGACAAAAACTTGATGGAATCCTGCCTCAGCTTCCCTCTCTTCCCCTCAGTATTTCCACAGCACAGAGTTCCTTCCAAGAAAAGCATAATTTAGTAAAACAGACTCTTCTAACCACTGCCCTCGAGTTACCTTCGGGCAGAGTCTCTGGAACTGTCCATCTCCTTCAATTCATCTGTAATTGAGGAATGATCTGAAGTGCCCTCCGAGTGAGTTCTTAGGCAAGTGAGCAGACAAGCATCGCTCGCAAAGAAATCCAACATAGGCTCCATTTTTAGGTCTGGCCTAGAGACAGCTTTAGCTGTCTTGCCAGATTAATGTTTTCCAAGCAAAAATCATACAGAAAATGCATACATATATAGGGGCTCTCTCTTTCATCATTGGTCTGTTCACATGTCACTAAAAGTACACTACCTCCGACTTCCACAAAAGGTGTAGATCAGCAGACCTGCCCACTCCAGCCATTGGATTCTTTCACTTTGAGTAACTGCATTTTCCCTTGCACATGTACATATACACCAAAAAAATAGTTCCCCAAAACTAGAAATTGTTAGACACTTGTACTCCCTAATGACTGATAGTCCCTATGTATAGCAGGGCTATCTGTATATTTATCATACTGCAATTAGCCCAAGTCATTAGAGTAGCTAGAGTGTATATGCAGATGTTTAGGTTGAACCCCTCCCCCCAAGCTTTTGCCTTACATGGCTGCAGTCTTAGTGGGAGCTTCACAAGGCTGTAGTAAAACCATTCTGCCCTAGAGGGAGCTTCAAAAGGCTGCAGTAAGGAAGCTTTACAAGTCTGCAGTAACTGCCATTTGCCCCTAGAGGGAGTGCCAATAAGGCTTTATTAACACCATTCACACCTAGAGGAAGCTAAACAAGGCTGCAGTAACATTGCTTGTTCTTAGAGAGAGAGAGTGTACAAAACTAATTGCAAAATGGAGTAGGTACAATCTTCCTGTCACCAAAACATAAACAACTAAACTAAAGTTTTACCAGTGAATAAAAGTTCCTATCAATAGTAGGATGTGATCACAAACATATATATTTTTTTTAAATCAAGAAATGTATTGAGCTCTGTAACTTGGACTCATTTTATGGTCCAGCGTTAATCCTATGGAAAACAAGCACAACTGGCTAAAATAGCAAAAGTTTGTATGCAAATTTATATACTAAAGCCACACCCCCTCAGCTTGGTGCAGGTCATTTGAAACAGCTGTTGCTGACTTGAGCTGGACCTCTATTAACAACAAGTGGATCTTCAACTTTAAGAAAATATTTCAATGCTTTTGCATTTGACTAGGAGGGCCACCTACAAACGACTTGTGGAACTGCAGAGTCATGAACGGATTTCAATGCATTTCCATTTTACTTTTGAGCGATGCTTAGTGACGACTAGTGGAACTGTAGGTTGATGTAAGACTTCCAATGCTTTAGCATTTGACCTGTGAGGGCTATCTAGTAAGAACTTGTGGAACTACACATTCATGAAAGAATATCAATGCATTTGCATTTGACTTGAGGGAAACCTAGTGAAGACTAGTGGATCTGCAGCTTCAAGTAAGAATTTCAAAGCTTTTGCATTTGACTTTTAGAGGGACAAAGACTTGTGGAACTCCCGCTTAATTAAAGAATGTCAATGCTTTTGCATTTGACTTGGGAGGGGGACACCTTGTAAGGACTAATGGAACTGTAGCTTTGTGTAAGAATGTCAATGATTTTGCATTTGATTTGTGAGGGACACCTCATAACCACTAGTGGAATTGCAGCTTCATTTAAGAATTTCAATGTTTTTGCATCTGACTCGATAGGGACACCTAGTAATGACTATTGGAACTGCAGCTTCATACAAGAAGTTCAATACTTTTGCATTTGGTTTGTGAGGGACACATAGTAACGACTTGCGAAACAGTGCCTTCATGAAAGGATATCAAAGCTTTATTAGTAGCACAGTGGATATGTAATTTTTTAAGCTGAAGGAACAACTCCATAACTTTGTGAAGGACATTTTAAGCAGTTGCATCTTAGTCAAGAGAGACATTTAGTAACAACGTGAGTTACTACAGCATTGTGACAGACTTGTTAAGCAGTTATATTCTGACTAGAGAGGTCCAGCTAGTAAAGTTCTGAAGGGCTGCAGTCTTGTTAAAGAATTCACACGTTTCTTTTCTGACTCAGAAAGGACAGCTAGTAATTAATTGAGGTAACTGTAGCTATGTTAAAGACCAGACCGATTGGCTTTGCCAATGCTTGTTTTACTAATTTCCATTCCCTATGATATTGTAGGAGATCTTCTCCATTCTTAATATACTCCATAATCTATGGTACTATTCCAATCTGATTGGTGGGTCTTTATTTCCCCATTTCCACAGTCATGTCTGTTTAGCTAGGAAGAACATCATTAATACCAGTTTACTGGTGTCTTTCGCGGCCCCTCATTTTACTTTGGGCATTCTATCCAACAGAAAGCTGGGAGCTAATGTGGATACCATGATGCCTGGAATTAGAGCACCATCTTCCAGTGCCTCCTGCTACAGACTGCTAATTTTGGGGCATTGTCAATAACAGGAGTACTTTCCTTACTCTCAGAACGCCGTTCCCCAAAATAAACCTGCCTTCCCTATCTGTAAAGGAGGTGGATTGCCAAAATCTGATTTGTGTTGCAACAAGTATCTCTACTCTCACTGTTTTGCTTTTGCTAAAGATGAACAATTGGATAGAGAAGGAGTGGGTTTCTGAAACAAAGAAATACCCCCCACCTGGTTTTCTAAGTAGACTAACTTCATTTACTGAGGCTTTACGGCTCCGTACATTAAAGGAAATTACAGTCAGGGCACTAGTTATCTGTCTACCATTGGGTTGGTACCATTGGGTCTCCCTTTCAACACTTTCAACACTTCAATGCCCCCCAAACAACAGATAAATATAAACTGTGACAAACTAAACTTCCTTACATCATTCACCATTGGGAGGACCCAAACTCATCTCCCACTAACAGATATTTACCCGCTAGAAAAATATTGGTCTATTAGGTGACCATTTGTACATCAGTGAGAACTTCCCACTCCCCCGCCCGCCCCGGACACTATGGACCCAGTGGTTAATTTGAGCCGGTGCTTTCCGGTGCTGAGCACCGGGACTTAATTGTTTTCTGGTGCTTGGCACCGGCACCTAATTGTCAACACCACACATAGGGCAGTCTGCCACATGGTGGCGCTGCTCATGTAATTTAGAGATGAGCAGTATAACAGTTGTTTAGGAAAACAATATACATTAAAACATTGCTAATACCTGCCTCCCCAGCCTTTCCTTTAGCTTTGGGGACCTGGGATAATCTGAACTGTCGCATTTACATGCAAGAGAGATGGTTAGTAGTTGTTTTGGCAGCAATGACAAGGGCGATGGGTGGTGCAAGCTGCAGTTGCCTCCTGGTCAGAGCCCTGGCACTTAATATTTTACAAATTAAGCACTGTATGGACCCATCAAACCCAACCCTTATGTTCTTCTCACAATCATTGTCTACCACAGATAAGTTCATGACCTTTCTAATCTCTTCTTAGTGGGAAGACCATGCCAACATAGCTAGATGCATGGCAGTTTCCGTCTCTATGCTTTTATATGTGTTGAAAGCTTGACTGCTTCAATCTTTTTTTTACTCTTTTCAAGCAACTTTATCTTCAGTGCTGTGACCATACTCAGTGTTAGTAGGGAGTCATCTTAGATACCTAATATCTCTTTGTTTGCTGTCAAGTATTTGGGTTGATACAGCAGTTTTCCCCACATAAAATTGACACATAAAGGATGTTCCCATATATATGCAATATTGTTAGCTCTCAGAAAGCTGGTGACCAGGTAGGATGATCTGTGCTTCTGAAGCATCAGGACTAAGAGCTGGTGATTTAGTGTGACATGGGGCCCTCAAATTGAAAGTCGTCTTGTTCCCTGGCGCTTCCATAATTCTCACTTTGAGTTGGAAGTGGTGGATCCTAGTCAGATTATCTGGCACCTGTTATTCCAATGGTGGCCATTCTGTGAGTTCTGTCCAGCTCTATTTGCTTTAAATTATCTGCCCTTAGTAGCTTTATCAACATGCTTTGTGCATATGATTCAATATCAAGGTCCTTGACATCTCAGAGAAACCCCTGGATGTGGACATTATTACGCCATGAGCAGTTCTCAAATCTTCAAATTCTATTTGGAGGATTATAGTTTTTTTTTTTTATTTCTGCTTGCTTCATAGACTACTGCCCCAAGTCATTGTCATGGATTCTCAAGGTGTGATACTCCTTCTCCTAGTTCATGGACATCTTTCTTTAACTCTTGAAGATCTTTACCCAGATCTGCCTGTAATGGACCAATATTGGTCTTTCAGGCCTTGGAACAATTACACCATAAAATCTTTTGTGACCATGAATGGATTTCCCTGTGCTAATCCCCTGCCCACTTGAGTAGAGATATCCACCGGAGTAGGATTTACCCAGGAATATTTATGCTGGTTATTTTTAAATAGCTAATTAGCGAGAGAACATTTGTTTAACTTACGTCTTTTACCCCTCCTTTGGGTGTCATCATAATTTGAAGCTGGATGCACAAGGATGGTAGTACCAGGTGTTGGCAGTTCCTACGGCCTCTCAGATGCAGTGCAGTGCATCTAACACGGGGCCTCCCAGCAGCGCCTCGTTTCACCAATCTCTGCTCCTCAGGCATGAGAAGACCAAGTAGCCCAGCCTTCCTAAACCAGTGCTCTCCATGTTCGGTCCTGAGGCCAAACCAGAAATTCCTCACCTCTGCTGACCCAGCTCCTAGCACCTCTCAGATGCCAGCCGTCTTCATGAGTGTCCTTCTAAAGTCTGCACTCATGGTTCATCAGCCGCACCTCAGCAGCTTCTGGGCCAGCTGTAATCGGACAGTCTGTTGCTACAGGCACCCCTACTCATATGTCACTTCACTCAGTCGGGAGTGTAAATCGAGCCAGAGGGGGCGCAAAACCAGCAGGCCAAGGGGAGAGGAAACACGCCACACATCCTACTCCGTGCTCTCCCAGGCTAAGCAAATATTCAAATCCTAAAGTGAACCTTCAACCCCAGCAATATCTGTGTGATAGCCCGGTTAGGTGCAAGAACACTGTTCACTGTACTATATTAAGACGTGCATGCCATGGAGCCTCACCACTTCCCTTATTGAGACCATGGAACTGTTAACTAATACTGAACTTGGCTATCCTTTTCTATACAGTCTACTTACTGTTTAGGATACTCTGAGCTGCATGCCTCATGCTTTGCTTTTGTTGTCTTTTTTCTATGCTTATGGCAATTGGAAATTTTGGTTTATCATGTTGCAAAACCTTGTGCATTTTTCCTTATGCAAATATTGTGTCTCTTTAGTGTTTCTTTTTTTAGACTGATTATACTAAATGGAGTCACTACCGCTACTGAAATTAAATAAATACTTATGTCTATGCTGTGGATACAGTAAAAATACTGCAGCCCTGTGTGTGCTGGGAATCTTGCTGTGGTTCAAATGCAGCCAATGGATGGCGGAGGTTCGATTGTTTAGGGTCCTGAAGGTGGCTGCCAGTGCCTATGTGCCGGATCTGGTGGCTCAGTAGACTAATGTATCCACTGCAGGGGCCGGTGTTCGACCTCATGGTCACAGGTTCAAATCCTGGTGGGTCCACTCAGCCTTTCATCAATCTGAGGTCGATAAAATGAGTACCATTGATTTGGGTAACAATAAACATCTGTTATTCAGCGCCAAGATGCCTACGGGTGAACGTGCGCTTTACAAATACACGTTATGTTATTATGTGACCAGTGGAGTCTGAGCACCCTGTGAATGGAGCTCCTACAACCCAACCGAGAAACAGGGAGCGGATTGTGAGCCTGAGGCCAAGGTAAGTGGAGGCTCTGCAGACTGAACATCTATAGGAGAAAGGGGTTGGGCAGGAGCATACGACGGACGCACAGAGCCACATGTACTGCACCACACTTGATGGTGATTTGTGCATAGCTGAAACAAATACTGATCGGCCCTTGAAAAACTTGGATACGGGGCAGTAGATCACTGTTGCTTAGAGTCAATGTCTTTGTATTTTAGTTGTGTTTTGGTGTACACCGACACTCAGTGATACAAAAAAAACATAGAAAACAACTTGAACATACATTAAAACAACTTTACTTTAACACAGTAAAAGATCGAGAGACTTTTCTATTTCCTAGTAAACAGTGTGTGTATAGCTCATTGTATGTCAAGTTCAGCCTTGTCTGTTCTCAGTTGCAATATTCTAAAAGTGGTAAATAACGAGGCATGCCCATACTGAATCAGAGTATCACAACATAGTAAGATGTGTACCACTATTTGCACTAGTTGTTTCTCTGATGGACAAATGTCCTTTTCCATCATCGGATTAGCCCAAGCACTAGGAAGTTTCATAACTGGTAACTTGGCAAATCTTACATACAAAACCCATCTCTTGCTTTGGCTACAACAAACGCCTTTAAGAGAAGGTAGTGGATAGTGAAAATAAACATGCAAGTCAATATACGGATACTAAGGAGCTTTTTCGCATTTCCCTATCGGCATTAAAACTCTAGGCTTCATTTAGAGTTTGGCCGATGTGATACTCTGTCACAAACGTACAGATATCTTGTCCGCCATATTACAAGTGTCATAGAATATAACATATTTGCAGAACTTTGGATGGGATATTTATGTTTGTAATGGAGTTTCCAATCCTCCAAACTCTAACTCAAAATCAGGACCTCATAATCACAATTCTATCATTCTCTTCAATGCAGATCGTCACCATAATGCAATGCTTCTACATCTGGTAGCTGTATGTATTAACTTAAAGCTCAATTGAAAAGATAAAGAAGATACTTCTTTTTAGCATGTGCCCAATGATGCCTTCTTTGGATCACTGAACTAAATGCCACTCAAAGAGCACCCTCAAATCATATACATTGAAAATAGTAAACAATTCCAACTCTTAACAAACATCGGCGTCATTGCTTTGCTGTAGTCATGATTTCCACATGTGTATTTCACCCATTTCTAGCTTTGAACTAGACTCCATGGCAGTAATTATAGCTATGAAAAACCAAGGGTCCTGTCTTTAATTCAGATGTATTGCTCTGATGACTTCAACTGAATGTAGTACATTTTGTATGTCACCTTTGGTTGAGGTATAGTGAAGCGTAGGTGGGCGTTATGTGAAAAATTATTAGCAAAATGATTCCCTCGGATTAGATAGTTAGATAGTTAGTTAGCACCTTCAAAGAAAAAACATTTATTCACTGTTATACTTCTGATGAACTCTTCTAACCCTATAGGACCCGGACCCCCCAGGTTGTCCCCGGCCCCGCCCCCATCAGAACCCACAAATCAAGACTTGACGACCAGCGCTGTGGGTAAAGAGGCCATGTTTATTATACACGAACACATATAAACATGACAATATATCAATAATCTTCAAATTTCATGACATATTTATCAACTTTGATCACTGAACGATATTTTATTTATGTTGATCATAACTTCATAATCTATCAGCAGAAATGACAGAACTTAATTTATCGACAAAGAATGTTCTCTATCGCTCCAGCACTAAGGGGCCTTCTGGCTCGCGTCCCCCAACCAACTGAGAACCACGCAAGGCGCAACCCACCTGCGTCCTTGAGAGGTGAGCCCCTGCCATCTGGTCCTTGTCCGCCACCTGAGGGGCCCACCCCTCCACCACCAGGCTGCCCATCGGGGCTCGTAGGGAATAACCAGGGGCGGATGCCCCATGCCCTAGTTTGTAAACTGGCGCCCTTGCCCCCAGCCGGTGTCTGCATTCTCTCTGGGGTGAGCTTACCGTATCTCCCCCTCAGTGCTGGCCTATGGAGTATGCAGGAGGACTCCCTTAACAATGTAAGGCAATTTATGTGGCCTACTTACCGCCACTATTAATTCAACTTCCACCACCTTCCAAAGCTCTACCTCTAGGGATGGGTGGGTGGGTGGGAGATTCACGAAGTCCCCTGCACACGGGGCCAACGCTGCAAGGAAGAGAGGGCGAGGGTCTGGGCAATGTGCCCTAAATAGGCCCCCAGCCCTCTCCTCCCCCCTCATTACCGGCCCCGGCCGGAAGTGACGTCACTTCGCCCCAGAAGTACTTCCCGCCGTCTGCGGCGACCACTGCTTCAGCCAGGAGCCACGAGGGCGTGGCCGGGATCCCGGGGGCCCTGGTCCTAATGGCGCGCTTCTTTATAGTACGCGCTTTTCATAGGACCCGGACCCCCCAGGTTGTCCCCGGCCCCGCCCCCATCAGAACCCACAAATCAAGACTTGACGACCAGCGCTGTGGGTAAAGAGGCCATGTTTATTATACACGAACACATATAAACATGACAATATATCAATAATCTTCAAATTTCATGACATATTTATCAACTTTGATCACTGAACGATATTTTATTTATGTTGATCATAACTTCATAATCTATCAGCAGAAATGACAGAACTTAATTTATCGACAAAGAATGTTCTCTATCGCTCCAGCACTAAGGGGCCTTCTGGCTCGCGTCCCCCAACCAACTGAGAACCACGCAAGGCGCAACCCACCTGCGTCCTTGAGAGGTGAGCCCCTGCCATCTGGTCCTTGTCCGCCACCTGAGGGGCCCACCCCTCCACCACCAGGCTGCCCATCGGGGCTCGTAGGGAATAACCAGGGGCGGATGCCCCATGCCCTAGTTTGTAAACTGGCGCCCTTGCCCCCAGCCGGTGTCTGCATTCTCTCTGGGGTGAGCTTACCGTATCTCCCCCTCAGTGCTGGCCTATGGAGTATGCAGGAGGACTCCCCTTAACAATGTAAGGCAATTTATGTGGCCTACTTACCGCCACAAGGGCGACCAGGGCCAACCGCCCTTCGCCCTCCCCACCACCAGCCTACTTCTGAAACCACCAAGTTCCATCAGTCCCCCGGCTCAGGGCCATGTCTGATTCAAATGCCTGGCTTCACCAGTCTGGGTCCCAGGTAGACATGTGCCCACCAATGCAGTGGACCCTGTGATCCCTGTGCCTACCTTGCGGGTGCATCACCAAGCATGCCCCAGCCCCGGGCACTGCTAGGCCATTCTGGCCTTCCAGGCACTTGGTCGAAACATTAAAAAGGTGGGCACTTGACCATAGTCCAGGCTCCTAATCTCGCCATGGCACCATGAGACCACGCCATCCTGGGAACGTCCTATCCCAATTGGGCGTAACCAGACAGCCTCCCTCGCGGGTCTGTGTCCCAGCTCAAACATATCCTTACCTCCTAATTGCAGGATAACCAACTCTGGGAACTGCAGTCCCCCATGCCACACTGAGTCTTCCACCAGCTGGCGAATGTGTGCAATCTGAAGGCCCATCGCTTCAATCCAATGAAAGAAGACACTCTCTAAGCCCACTAGCTTCAACCCTTGCCACTGCTGCAACCATAAGTGGCCCATTGTACGGGCAAGTAACCCACACGACTTTGGAGGACATATTACCCTAATCTTGTGCAGTAAATGTCAGGCCCGCTGCGCATGTCGCAGCCCCCATTCTGTTTTGAGTAATGGACTTGATCCATCCCCGCTGCAATAGGTAGCCCCAACTATGCTACGCACCACTACGCAAAATTATTCTACCAGCGGACAGATGCACATGTCTTCCCCAAGATCATCTACAGGCCCACTCTATCCCTTTATGTTGATTCGCGCTCCCCTACCGGTAGTGTCATGTTCGAACCTCCGTCATTTATCTTACACTTGCATGGCAGTACAATATCTTATCCTATTTACACTTTGTGGTAGGGTGATCTGTCCCCCTTTGGGGTCCCACACAGCTATATTAAATCACTAACGTGACAAACAATCTCGCCTCAGGGTAAATATGGCTCGCGAGAGGGATAACCATCCTGTTGTTCCACGGAAGCTTCCCATAAACCGCTATTAGAACTTCCAGGCGGTGCCCCGGTGGCCTACAAGACCCTCGGCCGCAACCACCAAGACAACCGCGTGAAGGCGCAAATTACAGTACCGCACCCTGGCAGGTGGCTACACTCATTGCTCTTAACACGGGACGCCCCCACAAGAGGCCCACGCTTGGGAGTCCAAGGAACACGCCCCCCTATGACCGACTGCACCAAATGCAACCATCTCACCAGAAATCCCCTACAATAGTCACCTTTTCTCAGATCCATGTGTGCCCTCTGTGCCTAATCAGGAAGCGCATCGAGGCCTTTGAATGAGCAGACCCGCGCTGCACTAGACGTAACACTCGTGTTCTTAAATACAAACTGATGGAACAGTCGTCTGTTCGAAAAGTACTTTTATTTTACATTGTGAAAGGCTAAAGCAACTGGGCCAAATCAGGCCCCCTGTCCTTCCTTTTTCCGTTTCGACCGGCATAATTATCCACCACACTCCCGGCAATTGGTGCGATAAATCAATCACAAACACAAGGAGGTGGCGAGATACCACCATAACCACAACCCCCTTGCGCTGCTATCCGACAGGGGTAAGCTCATGATAAAATAGCTGAGGATTAATCGCAATGCGCCCCGGGAACCTTATTAATCAGGCGGATAATCGTGTACCGATAAAGAGGGGGAATGGGGGACTTCTCCCGCGTACACCGTTACGGTGCATTCGTCCGCTCTCTGTACCGGGCAGCCGAAGGAAAAAGGAGGCGCAAGGGGTCACCGTGTTATAGCTCCCCTTTGTTTCTAACAACTTATTTAACGCACCTTCCCCGCGACTGCCCAACCACAAAGACCAAAGCCTCCCGCCCCTTACCTCCGTGTGCTGGAAAGCACACCCACCACCGAAAGCCTGCCTGCCTGGGGAATCCCACCGCTAAGGAAGATCGTCGCGAAACGCTCTACTACAAAGGCCTTGCTCTCTCTAGTCCGCGAAGCACACGATCCCGACCGGATGTTCCACGACTATCGCCGGCCCCTGGCCTTCTCCAAACCCCGTCCACCACCTGCAGGGGGGAATAAAGAAAAAAGGCGACTCTCTGCTGCGAGAAGATTCACGAAGTCCCCTGCACACGGGGCCAACGCTGCAAGGAAGAGAGGGCGAGGGTCTGGGCAATGTGCCCTAAATAGGCCCCCAGCCCTCTCCTCCCCCCTCATTACCGGCCCCGGCCGGAAGTGACGTCACTTCGCCCCAGAAGTACTTCCCGCCGTCTGCGGCGACCACTGCTTCAGCCAGGAGCCACGAGGGCGTGGCCGGGATCCCGGGGGCCCTGGTCCTAATGGCGCGCTTCTTTATAGTACGCGCTTTTCAAAGACAATGCCTTTGGTTTTATTTTATTGCTTTTCAAATTAATTTGCAGACAAAATATTATTGACATTTTGTACGAAGCTCTGTAGACATGCTGGAGCCTGATCCACCAAGATGGTCTTGTCAGTATCGAACACATTTTGTACCTACTTCACAGGTAATACAGGTGGGAATGCCAACACTTGCGTAATAGTTTTAGAGGCATCTGACATATAGAAAGCAAGTAACACTTCCTTCAAACCAGTTGAGTCAATGTGTCTTTGCTAAAGTACCATGATCTCTAATATGGACCTTGGTCGGTGTAATATTGTGAAGTTTCATAATTAAATTATTAGAAGAAGAATCCTCAGAAGCTTCTGTACCACTGTTTACAGGAGATTTAAATCAAACAGCAGCAACCTACGCTGAGTGGCTGCATAATATAGTCTCTAATCAGGTGCCAGTCAAAAATGTAAAAACCTATAGAAATAACCCAAGTAAACCGTGTTTTTCTTGTACATTGCGGGAAAAAAACCAAAAATGTCATAGGCAAGAAAAATTGTGGGAACGTGAAAAAGTGAGGTATAAAAATTAATGCAGACTTACAAAGAGCTTATTACCGAGGAAGAAAGTAAATATTACACTGAAAAAATCAATCATGCAGCAAATTAATCTAAAGAGCTATTTAGTACTGTTCAACGTCTTACAAATTCTACTCCCTCAATCGACCACCCCACCAAGCCAGCTTTTTTGTGATAAATTGACTACTTTTTCAAAAGACAAAGTGGAGGCTGTATATAGGGAATTTTATTCTACCAGTCCCTCACAGGAGGAGAGTAATAAATCCTCTTTGACATGTGTTAATAAAGGGGAACTTTGCATCTTTCCAACATTATCTGACGACCAAGTGGCTGCGCTTCTGAGACAAAGTCAGGAGCTACGACAGATCCTTGTCCACCTATGCTGATGCATGAGGTAGTCCATAAGATTGCCCCTGTTATTACAACATTATTCAATGCTATTATTAAGGGAGGCTGTTTCTCTTTAGAATGGAAAAAGGTCTTGGTCCTACCTCTTTTGAAGAGGCCGGCTTTGGGCCCGCTGAATGAGAATAACTATAGGCCTATATCGAGGCTACCCTTCCTTGTCAAAATTATTGAAAACCATCTTAACAAAACCTTGTCAGAACTCCGAGAGAAATATAAAATCCTGAATAAGGAACAGTTTGGCTTCAGGTCAGGCCATAGTACTGAGACTACTCTAGTTGCAGTTTTAGAGGAGGCTATATCCATCCAGGACAATGGTGGGAAACCTGGGGCGGTCCTCTTAGACCTGTCTGCGGCCTTCTATACGGTTAGCCATGTGGTCCTCTTGGAGTGGCTCTCTGATATCAGGATTACCGGCTCAGCCTTGGATCTCCTGTCATCATTTTTAGATGATCGAGAAAAAAAGGGGGCCCTTTGGGAGCTTAACTCTAAATCTTTTACCCTGCCCTGCGGGGTTCCCCAGTGGTCATCCCTCAGTCCTACACTGTTTAATATTTATGTGGCCCCTTTGGCCAAGTTAATCCATTCTTTTGGTTTTGCCACAGCAGCATATGCTGATGATACCTAGATCGTGGTGTTGATCATGAGTAATGTGGAAGAGGCTGCTGCTCGGTTCAATGGAACCATGACAGCCATCGTTAGTTGCATGCACATGAGTTGCCTAATGCAAAATTCTAAAAAAAACGAGGTTCTCCTTTTGGCAACAATGTCAGTTGCTGGAACCAATCCTGGTGGCCTCAGTTGCTTCCTCCTCCTCCCTTACCAGTCTCCAAAGTAAAAAATGTGGATGTCCTATTTGACGCTTTTGTTGAGCAGATCAAAAAACAGCGGCAGCTCCTCCGCTTTGGCGGAGGAGCGTCGCCTCCCCTGCCAGCAGTCAAAAATAAATAAAAATAAAACGATAATAAACCTTTGTTTATTATCATTTTATTTTGGCTCTCGGAGGTGAGGCTTGGGGCGGGGCCAGGAGAATGACAGGCAATAGGTGTGTGTTTTGCACTGTTATCAGTGCCCAAGACGGTTTGGCCGGCCGTCTCAGGACGGTCAAACTGGAAGGCGCACTGAAGCTCTCTCCAACCCAAGCTCCGTTGCCGGATTGGAAAGAGCAGTCACAGGCTCCCAGTCTAACTGGGAGTGCAGATCGAGCGTGCTCAGGCCAATCCTGGTGCTGCTTTCATGCTGCTGAAAGCAGCGTCGGGATTGGTTGCAGTGGAATATGGGAGCCTGTGCCTGCAGTGGAGAGGAGTGCGATGCAGCAGGTAAATGTTTTTTTTATTGGTTTTTGTGTCTCGTCATCTGTTCGTCCCCCTTTCGCCCTGCCACTACTGTCAACAAATTGACTTCACCTTGTTTCTTTAGTATAAAAATGTTGAGGAAGGTACTTCCCTTTATTGCACCTGACTTACAAAAATTGATTGTTATTCCCCTGGTGTTCTCCAGGCTTGATTATTGCAACGCCCTCTGTTTGGAAATTAAACAAAAACCTTTAAACAAGCTTCAAATGTTGCGAAATACAGCTTGTCGTTTACTGAAGAAAATTACCAAATTTAAGTCTGCATCTAATGCTTTGGCAGAGCTTCATTGGTTCTCAGTTAGGAAGAGGATTGTTTTCAAGTCCTTGTGCTTGGCCCATAAAGCGCTGTATGGAGTAGGACCAGAGTACCTTAAAAGTAAATTCAGCTGGTACTCCCCCAAAAGGTTATTACGATCAGCTTCATCATGCTTGGTGATTACACATAGAATTAGGAGAACTACTTGGGGAGGCCAGAGCTTTGTTTACTCCACTTGTAAGCTCTGGAATAGACTGCCCTTGTCTCTTAAAAGTCAGGACAATTTTCTCTATTTCCAAAAACAGTTGAAAACCTGGCTGTTTTCAGCTTTGTTATAATCACTTTGTGCTCTCGCTTTGATGGTCTGGTGGATTCAGGATCCTGCTAGCGCCAAGACGCCTTCGGACAATCGCGCACTTTATAAATTTTTAAATCAAATCAAAGTTAGGAAGATGGTTGGTACTTTCCATAACGTGATTTTATCCTATAGGATATTCCTCCAATCCAATATGAGATTAATTTATAAAGTGATAGAGGTCTGAAGGCATCCAATCACTGACAAGATCAAAAGCTGTCATCAAGTCTAAGAAATCTGATATGTGACAATATTTTTTCGATTATAGAATATTTCTCAACAAGGTGATGTAACGTTAAGAATCCATGTTTGCATGATATTTCATAATCCCTACCTTTTTTTCAGCAATATTTGTTTTTTGCTCTTCAATCTTCCACCTCATTCAAAGTGTACTGGACAAATATTTCCTCATTTATAATAATTAAAGTATAACTATTCAGTACTAATCTAACTCCTTTCATATTAATCCAAATCATTATTCTATTCTGCTTTCCACAACCACAGTATACGTGGACGTTTACTAGCTGTACTTATCACAGGTCTCAAGAACGTAGCCTAAAATACTGGTTTCTCTTGAGCCGCTGAATCTGAAATCCCATTGATCTTTGGGCACAAGATGGCTTCACTGTTAAAATTAATAATTCTGTTGTGCATTACTTGGAAGTGATTTGTGTGTGTTGGTTGCATAGTGCATCAACTCTTTGTGAACTGGTTGCTGAATATTAGGTTATGTTATATTATTGCAGCTTCTTCTTGAAATACTAAAATGATAGTTACATTTGATTTATATAAATTGTAAAGAAAATCTATTAGAAGGGACTCAGTTACAGAATCTGATTTATTAATGCTTGTGTCGCTAATGCTTTCTCTATCAGATCCCAAAGTTCGTTGAGCTTTTTGTGTTGTGAGGCTAGATATATCTAAGTTCAAAGTGTTTGCTTACCCTCTACTTTTTTTCATCCTCATTATGACTGAAGTTCTTTACAGTACAGCTTAATTACTTAATCACAAAATATTATATCCTGTTTAAAAGCCAATTAAATAGATTTAATATTTTACAAGCCACCAGTACAATTTAAATCAGATTTAGCACAACATTCTTTATTCGTATTGGGTACCCCAAATCTGTGCTTAGAAATTACATAAAGGCCTTTTTTGCAGATAATGGATTGAGAAGTCCAGCACAAAATTGGTGTAGTTGAATTAGGCTAATCGTTAGATTACTGCTGTTCTTATCCATCTTATTCAGATAGATTTATGAATATCCTTAGTAAAAGTTAAAAATGAATGTTGGTCAAGAGACAATTTTAATAGGAGTATGACTGGCCAATGATCAGTCTGGTATACGGCACCTAGTTTTAAGTTGTTCATCCAGATACATCCTAGAAATGAATAATCATGTAATCTAATAATTATGCTACTCTATCACTAAAAATGTATTGTGTTCAGGAGGATCACTCTGACACGTTAAGCCTTCCAAACATTTATTAATTCAACTACTGTAGCAAGTTGTTCACAAAGTTTCTACATGGATCTACTTGAGCCTCCGGTAAAAAATTTAAATGTAAGTCCGTTTTTATATAGCGCAGCTACTCACCCTTACGGGTCTCAAGGCTCTGGGGGCCGTCGTGGAAATTAAGTGAGCTATTGCGCAGAGTCACATGGTGCTGAGCTGAGCTGCCGCCGGAGCCGGGGATCGAACCTTGAACCCTGTGCTCCGACGTCAGCTGCCCTGGCCGCTGCACCACACCACAATTTTGGTATTCCCAGACAAGTCTCATAGTTGTCAATGAATTCATTCAAGATTTCTCTTTGAACCTTTATATTGAAACCCACTAGAGTTTATATGGTTGGATTAAAATGATTAAAATAATCTGCATGTATATTATGTGTTAATAGGTCCATCAAGAACTTCCAATATGAAAACATCTTTCTTCCTAAACATGTTATATGCATTTAATGCTAACAAATCCCAGTTAATGTGAGACCAAACTTTCACAGTACGTTTGTCCCGGAGATAAGTGCAGCTTTAAGAAACCTTCTTCACTCTGTTCTTATTAGACTGAGGTTGATCTTTACAGCTGTAAAATAAAAGCCTCCCATTCTGGCTCCCTTTAGTGCCTTTCATTGCTTTTCTGATCATATTCTATATAATCACTGAATTAGCCATATTTCCTCAACAATCCCTTAACATTTCATTCCTTTCGAATCATGTTAAATGTCTCTCAAATCTTGCAGAATTACAGCTTGTTTTATATTGGAAATGTTAACAGAAATGATGTGGAATAACAGAAGCTATCAGTGCTATTGCAGCTGCAACCCTATTCCAATCATTCTGCTCCGAATGTTGGCTAGTTTGACCATTGTGTTGTATAATCCTAATGGACCTAGTGTTATTGGACTACCATAGGTTTTTTTGAGGGTGAGTGAGCTATTTGTCCTCTGTAGGTATATTTATATCCTGCGGGATAAGGATTTTTGGGGTTCTGCAGTTTTGAATTGGTGTTGTCCTGCACGGTGATGGTACCAGGATTCTGTAGGGTTGAAGAGTGGAATATATTATGTGGGATGATGCTGATGGGAGAGCTGAAAGGGTAAGGTTCTTGGCTATGTATAATTGGGGAGTAGGGAGCTGTGAGGCGGGCTACTGAGTGATAACATTTTCAGAACATCCACAGAATAGTTATGTTTATTTATGTATTGTTAAAACACCACAGGCACAGCCATGTGGTTTGTCACTGGGGATTCCTGGTCTCGGTTTAGATGTCGCTCGTCAACGCTGAAGGATTTGCTCAGTGGTGCAAGCCTGAAGGGTCTGTAGCTATTCTGATAACATTCATTTGATTATGTGGGTCTGAGCACCTAAATATCCAATTCAAATGAACTGAAAGGAATTGGAGTAGCACATCTAGATTGTTCATACATGTTTGTGTGCAACAGCTGATCCTATTAGCTGATTTTGATATGTGGAGGCACTAAGCACAGGCAGAGCAGACACACTGGCTACACCATCTACATTCACTCCAGGTGGGGCTCGCTAAGTTGTGTACTTGCTGACGCCTGTTGCCTAGTGATAGATGCCTCCCAATAATATGTAACGTGATGGTTTTCTGCTGGTGTCATGCACGGAGAGTTGGTAACAGTACGTAAGGTTGGATTAGAATACTCGCAACATTTGGTTGAGTAAACATTTTGCTTTTCCTGAATATTA
Source organism: Calotriton arnoldi (assembly GCA_963921515.1). Lineage (NCBI taxonomy): Eukaryota > Metazoa > Chordata > Amphibia > Caudata > Salamandridae > Calotriton > Calotriton arnoldi. The sequence continues at coordinate 1,218,002 of CAWUFW010002001.1, read as the reverse complement.
CAAATCATTATTTTAGTTAGTGTGCTCTTTGAGATTACTGTGTGCATCACCCTGGTTGTTATCCACATTAAGTGTTCCAGTGGATGTAAGCCATGTCATCTTAATACATTTGTGAAAATTGCAACTTCAAATAAGTTTTTTATAATTGAAAACCATGTCAATTAAAAAAAAAAAAAAAGATTTTTGATTCTTCGTCCACTGAGAAAGGGTTTTCAATGAGAATATTTTATTTGAAACATTTTCATGGAAAAGGGTATTTAACAAAAAAGGTTTTAGGAATAATTGAAACCTAATCTACTCTTAACCCTAAACCCTGCCACATTTAGATTCTTGTCTAAATCCTAACTGCAATATAATCCTTACCTCACCATATCTTGTTCCTAACCCTTACGTTGCCAACCCCAAACCTAATCTTACTCAAATTGTATTTAATATTAAAAGATTAAAGCCTCTCCTTAGCCCTTTACCTTACCTCTGACTCTTATATAACTTGAACCTGCCTGCCACTAAGCCTTGAATTACTCAAACCCTGCCTAATTCTTACCCCACCCCTCTCATGAAGCTGACCCTTACTATAATGTTAACTTGACCAAATCCTAAATCTTGATACCTACTTTAAACATGATCTTAAAATAATCATTATCCTCTTCCTATCCAGGACCTAGTTCTAACTTTGATGTTTACCTAGACCTAACACTAACGTGACACTGCCACAGACCCTAACCTTTAATCTAAAACACCAACTCTAATTGTATCCCTAAACTTTGTGCTTACACCGCCCTAACCTAACAGCAGTCAGTGTTGTAAGCCTATCCTTGCATCTAGCCTCTCCCTAAATTCCATACATGAACATGACCCTATTTCTGATTTTAATCTTGACCCCATCCTGAGCTTTATTATCCTTATTTAATTGAAATATATTTAATTGATTTTGAATTTTAAATCATTTTTTTCAATTAAATGTGAAGAGATACGTTTCCTGAAAAATACTGGGGTGAAATTATAAGATGTCCACCACATCCGTCTCTAGCTCAATTTTTTTGTAGAATGTAAAGTCTCCAGCACATCTATTCAAGTGGACACCAGAAAGATTGAAATACTTTATTTAGACAATCAAGTCTATAAAATTGCCAACAACATGATTTCAGAAAGTGCACAATAAGACATAAAAGTATAGCAAAAGAACCTCAGTATGCGTACCCATATAAAATGCAAGTGGCTTTTTCCGTGGATATGAATATCATGAATCAACTTCAGCATAAGCATTTTAAACAATGCAACTATTTTAGCCTGAAATTTCTGAGGGTAAATAATAGGATTTAGTCGCATCTAACAGAGTTTCCAGAATAGAAAAATCAGGCTGGAGTGCTGGATCTAGTGTAGACCTAATATGATAAGAGGTAGAGTGCTATGTACCACAAGGATAATACTGAACCTGGTACAAACTTTACAATAAAAGTGCATTTCACAATTTGTGTTTTTTTACAACTCGTTTTATTGCAGTGATAAAGTAGAGTACAGCAGTGACGGCAGCCATCAGTATACAAAGCATTATGATACTGTTCATGACAGCCATTTCTCAATTTGTTCACTCCCACCGAGCTAGAGGGGCTGTAAAATGTCAGAACTGGCACTAGGGTCATCCAATTTGTGAAAGCTTGATTGTTAGAATTAAACAAAATAGCTACAATATGAAATGTTGTACCCGATAGAGTTTGTTAAAATGATTAAAATGAGAAATTCTCAAGGCTCGTGGATCAGTGTCCCGCCTGTAAAATTGAGTCCTGCTTTATGTGAGTAATAAGAGGTGGCGATACCTATAAGATCAAATTTAGCAGCTAGCTCTGTCTAAAGCAATTGGGACTCAAATTGTGCAGGTGGAAAAAAGTGCATTGTGCAAGGAGGAGGCCTGTGCAAATGGTGACTGGAGTACAAGTACTGTGTATCAGCCGGAGATTCAAATCCAGTACAGTGTTTAAAGGCTAAGGGCTCCTGCCCTGTCCCTGGTGAACACCAGCGGTCACCGCTGCGTGAGCTGTGCAGACTGATGAAGTACTTTCTTTGAGGCCTGGTCAACTCCCTGTAGATATTTTACTGTTCGGGCGATTGCACGAGGGTTCCCAGAATTTAAACATGCTATTATTGCTTGCCTGCAGGAGCGGATCCCAACCTGGTTCCAGAAGGCCCTGAGTCAGCAACGGCTCAGGTTTAGAGTGGACTTGCAGAGGCAAAAGGTGTGGGTCGCGTCTCCCTTTAGTTGGCCACACCGCCTGCTGGGAGCTTCTCCTGCTGCCCTTAGCCGGGGTGATGCATGCATATTGGTAGGGAGGACAGCAAGACGATGTTTAGGAAGGCTGCCTTGATCCTGCTGCTGAAGGCTTCCCCCAAGTATGGTTGTGGTTTGAGCAGAGCGTAACTATTTAGGACCATCCATGCATGGGCGCGGCTCTCCAGAGAAGCCTTGTCCTCTAGGGATGAAATCTGTTTCAACATTTTGCAGGTTGTGGACCCCAATCCTGCTGTGGAAAGGCAAGAAGCGGAGATTTTCACAGTAGGAAAGGTTAGTGTTTGTAAACGAGAATGCTGCCATATTGATAGTATAGGTATTTGCAGTGTTCGCCACCAAGCTATAAGTGTGCTATGCACAGTGCAGGACTTTTTTTTAAATTGGCTTCTTCCTCACTTATGTATATCTGTGAATACAGAAACGCATTTTACTACACAAAAACAAACCCGATTACCATTGTCGGTGCTTGTTAATCCTGTCCCTCTAATGGATTTACTGACGACCTGCGGAAACTCTCTTAGCAGGTGGGTTTGCATTAGATTGTTTTTTGTTCCAGGCCTCGGGTTCAGTCTGACTCCATGAGTCAGCACGCGCTGTCCCTGCAGCCCGCCCTTACTCACGGTTATGCAGAAACTAGTAATTGTGCAGGTACTTGCAGGAACACATGAGCTCTGTCAGACTACCGGTGCGCTCTATTCTGCACTTATACAACCAAACAAATACACAGATCTGCATAATGTCGGCTCACAAGCACAGATAACATCACAGCTCTTGGCCCTGAACCCACTGGAGTACTCTGAAACGTCACAGTAAGTGGTGTGTGGGCAGATGAAATTGAATTTCAGGTGTTATTTATTTTCAGCAGAAGAGGCCAGGAGGGTGGGTTAGTTATGATTAAAATCACACTACAGAGAATTAAATTTAAGTGAACTAGCAATGTAGAGACTTCCTAGGGCTGAGCAATATTAGTTATATCATGATTGACTGATCCAAAGAATAAATTATTCACTAAAGTTGACTTACGCGGGGGAGAAGATCTTAAAAAACCACAGCCACGTTTACAGATTAGAAAAAGATGTGTCTTAAGCTCAAGAAATCTTCATGGCCCATTTTGAATCCGAACGTGTGTTGAATTTGTGCTGTGCTCTATCGCTCATCTGACAAAAATAACTGTAATCGATGGAAACGAGGCACAGATGCCGGAGAGTGATTGTGACACCTAATCTACAGATAAAGCCATGACATCTTAGCTGATGGTGGTCCATGCTTCCTTAGGACTCAGCTGTTACAGCACATACACATGCTGGCAGCCTTCCTGGCAGTTGTCAAGGGTGCTGTCATTTACCGAGTATTACTGTTCTCCATGCAGAAATGCAGCAGCCATGCTCCAACGCAGGCACCCTTACTGCATAGTGCAAGGGTGTCTGCTTTGTGGTCAGTATAGTTTTTGTACAGGAAGTGGTCCCTTCCTGCACAAAAAGTAAGCTTTGAGACAATTTGTTCTTTGTACGTGTGGTGCAGAATGAGGAAAGAGGAAAACACAAGGAGAAATAAAACTATTTCGCTTCCTTACGCTGCCTCGGGGAGGCACAAGACTTTGGCACAAATCCATGTCTACAATTCTTTGCAGATATGCAAGTCAAAATCTATAGGTGGGTGCTCGGAAACGCCCATGCACCACACATGTAACGCCCCCTTGACACAAAGTAATGCAAGACTGCATATTGCGCTGCCTCAGGTTCTTTTTGGTTACAAACTATTGCAAATCGCCATCTGCATGGGTTTGTAAATACCAACCTGGATTTTATGCCTGGTCTGCATTAAAAAAAGTAACGCAAACCCTTTGTAAATCCCGGCCTTGGTCCTCACAGTCTCCTTAGTCCTTCTCTGACATTTTTAACATTACTATGCCTACAAGACAGAGAGGGAGGCAAACCAGGAGAAGGCAATGACTTCATGCTAGAGGGGAGAAACACTGCAGCCCCGTACAAGCACAAAATCCACAGTAATGGTCACAGGCGCAAGGGATGCTGACGGCTCATCGACACAACATGGAAACCCACACACCTCTTGAAGGGCTAGACCGACCCTCACTCTCTTTAGGAAAAGTTCCAATGAACCTCCTAAGGAAACGCAGTGCATGCCCCCTGGACAGATGGCGAAGACGTGCCGGGGCATGGCCATGAAAACATCTCTCTAAGCCACATACGCCAAACCATCCACCCCCCGTCCATGGTCACCACGTCCATGGCCATCACAATTTCACAGCTTGCCACTTATCCGTAAAATGGCTCGACCATGCAAGGACAGACTGCTGCCACCTAACTTTTGATACAAAAATATGTTTCCCTCGAGGTAAAACGTATCAAAGTTAGATGTTGAATTCTAATTAGCAGAGCGGTGACAAGAGTTTGGAGAGAGCACGGCAACACTATCATGAAAAATATATCCTTTCAGATGTTTAGACGCACATTGAGTATTAATTGTTTTCTGAAATGAAGATACCGAGACCACAGACATAGTGTTGCAGTTATTCCCACAGAGCGCCAGGTACAATTAGTCACCCTCAGCATAAATATGACAACCTGCAGCTGAGACTTAGAGAAGGTCACAAAGACTGGCTGCAGCTCATATTAAATAACATATCGACATTTATAGATCTGATACAACGGTGATTGCTATAATACAGAAAAATGGAAACCATAAATTAATTAAATACAAAAGTAATGAGTCAATGCTAAACATAAGCCTGTCTTGTGTCTTAGATGTTTTCGTTTTAACTCCATGTGAAGAGTGGGAAATATGAAAGCTCCCCTTGTGATCTTAGAGCTGTGACAGTCCTGGAGGAAGATTCTCCAGAAGATGTCTTTGTCGAATGCCTCCTCAGAGGATAGTCTGGCCACTGCCCGCGCCCCGCTGCTCCAGAAAGTCTTTCAGTCACCCTGTGTGTCCTAGCAATCATCCCGTTTTCCGAAGGTACACACCTTATCAAAGGTTCCTACTTTTGCAGTTATTCGTGTTATTTTTGCTCTCTTCGGGTACACTATTTCTGACACTCTATTCAAATGTGAAGTTGTTCAACGATGTTGTTTGCACGTTTTTCAACAGTTGCAGACCAGCCTGAAGGGATTGCTGGAGGTTTCCAGACAAGCCATTGTCTTTGGAAGCCCAACAGGGACTGATCCTGCACTGAAGTTTCGGGGCTCCGCCCTGTTGGATAATCTTCGAATGTCCTTAGAGGTCAGCATACCTCTGATCTTCATTTCCACCTGGAAATAAATGTATGGGATATACGCTCTTCAGAGTCCGGCACCTACCATCTTAACCTCTCTCCCGAACACAAACGGAGTAGGATACACATGTTAAAGGACAGGTAAAAGAGTGAAGGCTGCCCACGAAAATATTAGCGTGCAAAAGACCAAGATGGGAAACTGAGCCCTGTGCCACCTTTTTTTCACGTAAAATGGAATCCCAAATTATGGATGGACTAGCAAACCCTCAGCTACCAGAATGCATCTGTGTTATAATGGAATTGTAGCTGCCTCATGTGCACTGTTGACAAAATCCCCTCCTCGGCGTGGGTAGAAACCAGTTGTGCTGCGGCCAAGTTAGTGTTTGTTTTGAAAAGCTTGTAGTTTTATGGTCTGTATCCGATTAACAGCTAGATGTAGTCTCCTGTAGCCCAAAGCAATGGCAGCAAATCCCACAGTGCGGGCTCAGAGCCAGGGTAACAATACACAAACAAAGGCGCCAAATCCAGCCCATGCGCCTCTAGCCAGGGCAACAATAGACGCATTGTAGGAAAGACGTTATGTGGAAACGCAGACTGCCCTGAACACGTCGAGTCAGAAACAAAGGATGGAGCGTGAGCTGGGATGGCTGTGTGTGCCCAGGGTTAGAGGGGTCAACAGCTGGCCTCTGTGGAACACAACCAGCTGGCGCCCCCAACGGGTGACGCTGAACATGATCAGGGGAAAGCCTAAACGGTACTTCAGGGATCTAAGAGGGCTGGGTCTGCACCAGAAAAACGATATGGGTCACACACACACACACACACACACACACACACACACACACACACACACACACACACACACACACACACACACACACACACACACACACACACACACACACACACACACACACACACACACACACACACACACACACACACACACACACACACACACACACACACACACACACACACACACACACACACACACACACACACACACACACACACACACACACACACACACACACACACACACACACACACACACACACACACACACACACACACATATATATATATATATATATATATAGTAAGCGCAGTGAGGGTGGGGGGGAGTCGACAGGATTGGGAAAATAAAACGAATAAATAAATCCTATTCCATCCATATATATATATATGTGACCCATATCGTTTTTCTGGTGCAGACCCAGCCCTCTTAGATCCCTGAAGTACCGTTTAGGCTTTCCCCTGATCATGTTCAGCGTCACCCGTTGGGGGCGCCAGCTGGTTGTGTTCCACAGAGGCCATATATATATATATATATATATATATATATATATATATATATGTATATATATATATATATATATGGTAAGCGCGGTGGGGAGGGAGTCGACAGGATTGGGAAAATAAAACGAATAAATAAATCCTATTCCATCCATCGTCTGTCGACGCTCTGCCCCACCGCGCTTACCTGTGCTGGCCGCAGTGGCGTACCAAGGGGTGGGGGTCTGCCCCGGGTGGCACGAGTTTTGGGGTGGCAGACTTCCCCCTTAACTGCAGCTGTCGTGGGAATCACCTGCACACCCCCCCATACATGCGGCCGCGGGCGGCAAACACAGGGACTGCCACGAGCGGCACATCGACTAACTACGCTACTGGCCGGCCGTACCTGATATATATACATATATATATATTTTCCAAAATCTGGCGCCATAGCACCGGATAAAAGGGAACGCACTCACGGTCAAGTTTTTTTTAACTTCTTTTATTTTCTGCTGTGAGTCCAACCTCCCAAAGCATTTCGGTCTGCTCCCAGACCCGTGCTCAAGGTCTGGGCACAGATCGAAATGCGTTGGCGGGTTGTACTCACAACAGAAAATAAAAGAAGTTAAAAAAAACTTGACCGTGAGTGCGTTCCCTTTTATCCGGTGCTGAGGCACCAGATTTTGGAAAATATTGCCGGCATGGTCCTGCCGGGGGAGTCAACGCGAGAGAAAGAGAGACAGAGAGGTAGAGACAGAGATGTCAACTGTACAGGTAAAAATACTGATCGATTTTTTGAACAATGACTTTCAAATCCATTAAGGTAATCCAAGGTAGTGACAGAGTCCTTGTTTACATTTCACGTTTTAGTTAATCTTGCATTCCTAAAGAGTGTGTGTTTTTTCCTGTAGTTTTTTTTTCGTGTAGCATATTACTTTTGAATAAAGTGTACTGTGATCTGAGTCGATTCTATTAGCTTGTGTGAGTTCATGTTGAGGGTGTTCATAATGTTTTACGATTGAAAGCTCTGGAGTTGAGGCTGAAGGAAGGGCCAGTTTCACAAAGTGCCTCTCTGTAAGTTATAAATGTGTTCAGAATACCTGCTCATTCAATCCTTGGCATCTCTGCAGATCACACAGAGCAAAGGTCAAGGGTACCGATTTTAATTGTGACTATGCGAAAGTGTTTTAAGGAGGTACTCAGCTGTTGAAATATTGATCTGTAGAAGCTAAAAGAAATTGCTAACCTTTGAATGGGTGCAGTGTGTTTGTAGGCGGATGTTGAAGTCAAGGTGGTGCCAGGAGGTATATGCAAGAGAGAGTCAAAAGAGGGTGCTAATGAGGAAAGAGATGAGGTGTGAGATATGTATATGGAGGATTTCAGAAAGATGTGGGGTGAATGGCAAGCGTCCCCTGCAAATTGCAGAGAGGAGCCATTAGTCACGCTTCTGGCTGGAAGTGGGGCCAGAGTAGAAGGCACTGTGTTCCCCTCCTCAGATTACCAAGCTTGTCGAATTAGCCCTGCTGCCTTATGTGAGGTGTCATTTCCGTCTGGGGAGGAGTGCACCTGGGGGGGGCAGGGTAAGGGGTTTAAAAACCCTCACCGCCCCCTGGGAAACCCTCTGCCCTCTCTCCCTCCAGAGCAGTGGCTAAATATTGCAGTGGCGGCTGGCACCTATGGGGGGGGGGCAGGTGCGTGCATGCAAAATATTATAAAAAACTAAAACTTACCTAACGCAATGTCCGCGCTCCGGAACTCTTCTTTGCAGGAACTGGAACCGGATGCTGGAACTCCCATGTCCAATCCCGGCTCTGCTCACATACAGCTTGTGAGCAGCGCTCTGATTGGAGGGAGCAGCCTCACTCAGTGCTCCACAGCGCATTGTAGGCCTCCACTTACTCTCAAACCAGCTGTCGTAAGACAGCTGGTTTGAAAGGTTTAAAGTGTGCATGTGTGGCTGGCCGTCACAAGACGGCCAGCCAAAAAAACATGTGCACTTTAAAAAGTGCTAAAAAAACAGCTCACACTCCTCCCTGCTGCTGTCAGTCAGCAGCGGCCCTGCCCCAGTCATGACACTCAGCTCGGGACAGGGGATGAGAAATAAAATGGTAAAGAACTACCATTTTATTTTTCATCTCGGGGGCTTTTGGGGCGGGGTTTAAGTGGGGCGATGCTCCTCCGCTCCAACGGAGGAGCCGCCCCGGAAATATTGTACATGTGTGTTATACTATGCCATATGAAAATTAAAGTTGTGCTGTTCCTGAATGATCTAGAATTTAGCAATATACAGGGTTTTCCAGCCAGTTTAAAAACGTTCAACCATGTAGATGCACTTTCCCAACCTCCTTTACATTTTTTTGTTTCTTTATCCCAACTTCAGTAACAAATATGAAGCCTGTATTGTTCCACCATAGCTGGGATTACTTTTTAATGATGTGGGCAATGTTAATGAACTACCCCTGAATGTTTTGCAGATAGCGTGATGTAGGAGTATGTCACTATATGTTCTAAGGAGGCCCACATATCCAATCCTTTAGTTTATTCAATAAAAACGCTATTAACTTCGCAAGCTGGCAGCTTTTAACTGTTCCTTTTTATCTGCATACCCCTGTAGTAAATGGGGAAGTTCCTCATATCTTGACCTGCCGGGGTTTGATGAAGCAGTAGTATATCCCAATTAGGGTGAGTCTTGTGCTCTTTCTGCAGTTTTTGGTTTTTAACACACGGATGTGGTCACTACACACATGAGCAATAATGTGACCACTTCAATATTCGGCACCTGGTGTTTAGATGCCTGTAACACCTCACCACTGTGTGCTGTGATTTAGACACACAGGGAATAGGACAGTAGTGTTTGATACTTGTGATATTGGTTTGACATCATACATTAATATGTGATTTTCTCTCCATAATAGGTAGAACCAGAACTACCAACCATTAGACAGAGTAAGTCATGGTGGCTTAAATCCCAAACATTTATTTATTTTTGTTTTCTGGTCCACCTTAGTGTAGATAGTTTTTAAACTTTAGGTCCTGACGAATCGCCTCTAGGCTTGTAGAATTGCGGAAACATGTTGACCAACCACACGGAAGAGCGCCACACCTAAGACATTAACTTAGCATTGCGCCTTTCCTCTTTATTTTAATCAGGGTAGGAGACCCCACAATTTAAGTTATTTTTGCTGGTACTCCCAACCCTGTTTTAACTCACATAAACATCACACACCACTTATTCATCTACACTCACTAAATCTCTCACACCCACGGCACCAAACGGCTATTTGGAAAAAGATCTCCGCCAAAGTGCCCCTCATCGGGAGCCCGTCAGGCATTGCAGCGCCGGCCAGACGAGGAGCAGCCCGATGATGAAGCATGACACCCAACTGGGTGTGTGAGGGCATTACATTCCAAAGAAATGGATTTCCATCTCTTTTGACTCTGTAGCCTACTGTCCCTTGTATATTGCTAAATTCTAGATCATTCAGGAACAGCACAACTTTAATTTTCATTGTGCATTTGGGCAACTGTGCTGGACCTTATGTATAAAAGCCCGTTGTCCCTCTATTTGTGAATGTTATACTATGCCAACATTATGTTTGTTATTATTATTCAGTATCTGCATATGCAAACAATTGGTACTGCTTGTAACATGCACCTGTATGATACGTTTGGAAGTAAACCTAAGCTACGCCCTATCTACCACAAAGCTTGTCAAGTATTCTTTTTGTTTCATAATTGGTGGTGTGAAGGGTGGGAGCCTCCATGACATTGCCCATGTGCACGCACTAAAAGGGTGTGTCTAACAGAGAGTCTGCAGAGGAAAGTGGTGTTCAGGAAAGAACGGGAGTGATTGAGACATTCTGCAGACTACTACCCCTCCACAGAGGTTAGTAATGGTTATTTCACAGTTTCATATTTTCAGAATTGAAACATTTTAAATTATAATTATTCACAACAAAATCATACTTGTTATTCATTTATCTGATACTGCTAACAAGCATTGGCAAAGCCAGTAGGTCTGGCTTGTTTTAGATGCATATCGATGACTGTGTAACATTGTTACATGCTATAGCGTAAATCTCACAGAGGCACCAAAATATTGACCAAGTGGCAAATTATGGGAAGTAAATGATTTTAGATTGCATGTTTCACGCCACACCCTTAATTGCATAGGCCACACCACTTGGGAAAATTCCTGTTTATGCTTATTAGGCTACACCCCTTTTAGAGACCCCCCCCCCACCTTTTTCATCCCACTTAAAGGCATGGGTACCTTTGAAAACCACAAGCTGTGGGTGATACTTCTAAGCGCTATAAGGGGCACTGTGGGTGATATCTTTGTACATGACTGTAAAACAGAATAAGGAGGTAGCTTGGTTCACGACCACAGCAAATTCCAAAGAAAAATCCCTGAGCCCGACTAAGGGATACTCCTAAGTGCTAATTCATCTACAAGCTAGACACACTGTAAAATAAAATCAAAGGGTCCAACACTCTGAAGTGACAACTTCACACACACCTCAGCCACTGTCAGTAGCGGCTGGCAGGGACTGAAGGTGGTGAGGCGGGGGGGACAAAAAAAAAACAAATACCACTTACCTCTTCTGCCGGCAGCGTCTCTCCTCTGCTTCTCCGGCGAGTCCCGGAACCAAAATTCACCCAGGCTCAATGTTGTGATTGGCTCCCCTAAGCCAATCACAACACTGCAATGCAGTGTTGTGATTGGTCTGAGCGCCGTGGATTGGTGCTTAGATGGGGACTGGGGGCCTGGGCATGTTCCCCACCAGGCTGTTTAATGCAGCCTGGTGGGGAACATGCAAAGTGCGTATGAACTGTTTGGGCGGGCCAAGATGGCCGGCCAAGCTGTCATGCGCACTTGGAGAGTGCCAACCACTCCTGTCCCTATGCCTCCAGCCTCACCCTGCCCTAACCCAGCCCGAACCTGCGAAAAATAAAATGATATTAACTACGTTATTATTATTTTATTTTTCCTTCTCAAAGAGCAGTGGGGCGACACTCCTCCGCCTTAGCGGAAGAGCCACCCCTGGCCACTGTTAAGTAACCGACATGAACACCCAATAGAACACTTCATTTAAAAGGAATATGTTTAAGTACGACCCACGGGCATTCTGAAGTAATAACTTCAAACATCAGTATGACGAGTGCTCAAGTGGTAGCTTGGAATACGATCATGGGGAGGTCCTCAATCACTAATGCTGCCAAGTGGTGGCTACAAACACAGCCACTGCACGCCTTAGATTGAGGCTCTGAATAGAGTAGTCACGAGGGCCATCCACTGATGCAAGAGACTCTCTTTGAACAATTGTCTAGGCCCCAAATACTGTTGAACGGAGAGTCACCATATCCGCCTGGGAGGGAACCACACAATACAACAAAGCAAGAAATCAAGCCTCCCCCGGGCCCTGCTGGGTTCCCAGAGTGGCTCATCACATGGGCCTTTAGCTCCCTAAATGAGAGACAGAGCAGGGTCCCGAGCACTCAGCACTCCTGATGCTCAGACTGCAACTGAAAGTGAAGGTCACTTGAAGTATCCAGTGAATGATGTCACAATACATCCTAAAACCCTCACAGTCGCATCAAACAAAGCAAACCAGATCTCGGTGAGGAGAACAGTTTTTTAATCTCTTTACTGGATGCTGCCATTAAACATTCTTGACTCTCTTGGTAGACGTTGGCGAACGGTCCAAGGCTAAGCCTAATTGAGGGGGGGTTGGGGCGATCCTGGAGACAGTGCAACATGGCTGTCAGCGTTACAATAAAGTGCGACGGTCAGGACAAGGTGTGTGTGTGTGTCTGTGTGTGTGTACAGCACTTTTAATTTTGACTCCTTTATCTTAAGTATACTTGAGGAATAAACAAGTTAGATCGATGGAAAGCACACAACACAACACCAAATGTCACATAATATAGTAAAATATGCAAGTTATACACTAGGAAAATGGTAATCTCATGTGAGATCACTGGACACAATTAAAAAGATTAAAAAAAGATTTTAAAAAACACAGTACAGTTAAAACCAGGACCAAGAGCTAAACACGCTATTATGTTCACAACTCGACTTTATGTTTGTGAAGCTCGAAATGTACCTACAGCAAAAAGATAAGGCACCAATTTAGGGCAGTACAAATACAGATTTACAGGGTTCACAAACTCTCAGTTATTGTTTGTGAACCGTCACACGACTATCGGTACTTTTGTCTTTAGACGAGCAATTATATCACCAGTCAATTGATTATAAATCGCCCAATTCAAATATTCATAGATCTTCAATCTGTACAAAAACGTATCCAAATGTTGTTAGTATTGTATACCACGGAACGCACACGTTACATACATTATGGGGCAGATTTACAAGAAACTGACGCATCTCTGCGTTATAGCAGAGATGCGTCAGTTTCCTTGCGCCGTGCCAAAAAACCTTTGCGCCGCCATGGATGCGTCGCATTTACAATGCAACACACCATGGCGCAAGGATTGACAGATGCGTCACGCATCTGTTGGCGCAAAAGTCACGCATTGCTAGAGTCGTGTCGCAAGCACAATGCAACTCCAGTAATGCTCTGGGAGGCCTATACTTATTGTGCTGGGTCACTCCTTACGCCTGCTTCAAGGCGTAAGGTTTTGACGCAGTGGCGTCCTAGAAGTGGAGCACTTTTACGAGGCTTTCCTGCGTGGGAACGCCCACCCTGCATACATTATACCTGATGCAGGTATAATGTGGCGGAGGGCTTTACAACGTGACACATCTCTCTAGATGCGTCACGTCGTAAATGTGCCGCAACGTGACGCATTGTTTACACCGCTGCTGCATCACAGAAGTGAGACAACGGCGGCGCAAAAGTGTTGCAAGGGGATTGTAAATCTGCCCCTTAGTTTCTACATGTAGCACATTTAGACAGAGTGATGCCACTAGGGGATACCCTCCCTATACCGAGGAACCCCCGGAGCAGCTGTTTCTGGCTCTCCAAGTAAGTCATAGGAGCAGTGATCTGAAGAAGCCAGCCGCCTCCCGCCGCTGAAGACACGGAACGAGTTAGATCACATGGACAAATGACGGCCGGCAGAATATCCCCTTTTTCCTACGAACATTCATATGGAAAAGAAAGTGGAGACGACGAAGTTGCCAAAAAGAACATCTTCCGCCTGAGTGTGATATTCGTGGACACCCACGGAGTTTGCAAGCCTCTCTCCGAGGCTGCCTCACACAGATTGGCTGGCGTCACTGCTCCGCGTCACACCGGCACGTCACTGACAAATGTGCAACCTCACTGCCCGCCTTCAAAACGTGGACTGCACAAGTGCGCATCATCACTACTTTATCTTCACAGGTGTCACGGGAAATGGAGTTGAAAACTCCTATTTGGGGATATGTTTAATTTGGCACACACTGTGGCACATACCTTGGAAAGTATTTGCAAGAAATTTGCAAAGCACACTTAAGGACCCGTTGTAAACCTGTCCGATCAGATTCTAGTCATGCACGCGCCAGGGTGTTTCTCCAGGTACCGTTGGCTGAGGGGAGAACACTGCAGTTTCAAAGGTGAGACAGCGTGACGCAGTGTAGGGAAGACAAACGGCAGCTGGCTGCCATCTCTATTCCACCCAGCACTCTTCCAGTCTTTATCCCTACATTAACATATTCGACAACTCTTGAATTTAATCAAAGGGACCAACCATATTCCATTACCAGTGCTCCCCATCATATTTCTAAGCTGTTGTTGGGAGAAGGGATTCTCAAAACTGTCAACCGGTTTCACCTTGAGGGACACTTTCTCAATCCCGAGGGACTAATTGTTGGGGTGATTTATTTTTTGATTTTGAGGGTTACGCCTTTTTCCTCTACTCCAGAGGCAAGGTATGCTGACTCTGCTATGTAAAACCTATGCATCACCTGCAGTTTGTTCTCTCGCACCCCCATCTTGAGTATGCAGTGGGAGGCGCGTGCTCTTCAGATGGGGTTGTGTTCTTACAAAATGCATGGGCTGGCCCCATAGGCTTCAATAGGGCACCATTCCTTCGCTCCCCATTTCTGTGTTGGCTGTGGTGAATTAACAACACCACCCACCCCAAAGGTGAGTAAAGAGGTCAGTGAAGATGCCTGCCAAAGGAAGGAAAGCGGTAGGTTGTTGCAAATCTTGTGTCAGCGCTGGCATGTACACCCTGTTCAGCTCAAACACGTTTCTCAGCGCCGCCAAGGAGATTTGGTTCTCTCCTCTGACTGGCTGGCACCCAGCATTTTTACACTGCTCCATCACCGATGGGAGCAGGAACTCTATCTGTCTAAAAACCCCAAAAAAACTCAATAGATAATGGCCTCCGCTTGTCAGAATTTTGAAGCCCTGCGAAACTGGAACCGTGAGCTGCCTGTCTCCCTTCGGCTGGAAACAAGTCTAAAGAGTGCAGTTGGAGACTGTGCTGTCCTTGTCTGCAAGAAGTGCTTGTTTCCATTTGTTGTCAGACTCTTGACACCAAAAAGCAAGGTATCAGAAGACCACCTCAGGATCATTCGACAGCTCCTATGGTCCTCTGAGCAACCAATGGAGGAGACATTCTGGTGCATCTTTTCCAGGAGTCCCAGGGCAGACGGGTGAACCAGTACACGCGGGGCCATTTACCACTGGTGTTCTGGGCCTAGCTTTACTAGCGAGCTCAAAACTGAGCACTAAGCATGCCCTTTTAGTTCTTGATGCACAGGTTAATGAAGACGACCAGCTCAAGGCTCACTCAGGGAAGCGTGTGGGGTTAGACTAAGAACTCAATAAATCATTACTATCACTAGGACGTCACCCCAGGCTTCTCCCGTGGAACAGACTCCTACAATAGTCCTTTTGCAGAAGTTTTCAATTAGTCCCTATGAATTTGAGCATGAACTGAATATGGTAACTGTTTGGGGAGGCTGTTCTGGTTGTGGGCCAGCACTTGCGATTATCTGGTAGTTTAGGTCGTGTCTGCATTTTACGGGCCTTCAGCACCACGTCACACGGGGTGCATCACACAGCCCATAGAGCAGAGAAAACACTGATCCCACCTCAGCCCAGCTGACTAGTGCACGAGCAGTGTGTAAACAGGTAGCGGAGGCATAGCCAGCACCAGCTGAGGAGACTGCAGAGGAGCTGTGG
Source organism: Calotriton arnoldi (assembly GCA_963921515.1). Classification (NCBI taxonomy): domain Eukaryota; kingdom Metazoa; phylum Chordata; class Amphibia; order Caudata; family Salamandridae; genus Calotriton; species Calotriton arnoldi. The sequence goes on along the minus strand of CAWUFW010002001.1, from coordinate 1,202,065 downwards.
TGCTCACAGCTCAGGGATCTTGCAGCTTGGATTCTCCGTCTGGTGCACACACACAAATCTCAACCCCCAATCAAACTAGGTGCCCACCATTGGTTGTAACTGTGAGTACTTTGATCCGGGTGCAGCCCCCTCTCTTCTGGCACTTTTCTTTGTCCTTTAGGAAGGAACTTTGGCTTTTTGGTGCTCATTTGTTGCAACTGACTTGCACAAACCAATGTTCCCAAGTACCACACATCCATGGGGTACACAGTTCTGCTTACACTGCAGACACTTCAGGTTGTTAAAGAGTGTCTTGAAACCCAAGACCACAGAAGAAGTTAACTACAGTACCAATGCTACAGAGTTTCAGTAATCCCCACATAAAAGCCAGTATCTTTAAACTTTCATTCTTTTTCTTCATGCTTCCTGTATTTTCATTCTTAGCTGCTTTTTAAAGTGTGTGTGTGGCCAGCATCCTTTTCAGGAAGGTGAGTAAACTCTCTCGCACATATCAGTGGACTAGTGTTACCAAAGTCGCATTTAAATACAGCAGGAAGTGTGACAGGTATGTTTAACCAGTGGCGTCACTAGGGGGTGCGGGGGTGCGGACCGCACCGGGTGACACCATCACATGGGGTGACACCGTGAGCCTCTGCTTTAAGCAGAAGCTCATGGTGTCACCCCATGTGATGGTGTCACCCGCCCGGTGCGGTCCGCACCCCCGGACTCGGGAGTTACCGCACTGGGTGACACCAACCCTAGTGACGCCGATGTGTTTAACTGTAACACTTGGTTAAACAAAGCTCATAAGAATAGAACACTTGTTGAAATACGGTTGCTTTGAAGGGTTAAATGGAAAAAGAGATCACTAAAGGCCTTCCCTCCTGGTATAGGAGCCCACTATTTGTGGGAAATCGAAATGGCCTCTTATTGCAGCAGTCAGGGCTGTCTAGTGACCGAGCTGCCTAGGTCCTTGATCAGGTTTAGGTCACAAGAACACAAAACACAGGCCTGTATCTTCCAGTGTACCAAACAACTCCAGCCTGGGCTCTGCTGTGCTTGACAAGCATCTCTGCTGAAAGGCACCTGTCAAGTTAACACAGGTCTCCGGGGTGATGTGTCTTCAAAGTCCTCGCTCTTTGAATCTAGTGCTCTTTGGATCTAGCGCTCTTTGGATCTAGCGCTCTTTGACTCTAGTGCTCTTTGAATCTAGTGCTCTTTGAATCTAGTGCTCTTTGGATCTAGTGATCCAAAGCTCTTTGGATCTAGTGCTCTTTGACTCTAGTGCTCTTTGAATCTAGTGCTCTTTGACTCTAGTGCTCTTTGAATCTAGTGCTCTTTGGATCTAGCGCTCTTTGACTCTAGCGCTCTTTGAATCTAGTTCTCTTTGGATCTAGCGCTCTTTGGATCTAGCGCTCTTTGACTCTAGTGCTCTTTGGATCTAGTGCTCTTTGACTCTAGTGCTCTTTGGATCTAGTGCTCTTTGACTCTAGTGCTCTTTGGATCTAGTGCTCTTTGGATCTAGTGCTCTTTGACTCTAGTGCTCTTTGGATCTAGTGCTCTTTGACTCTAGTGCTCTTTGACTCTAGTGCTCTTTGACTCTAGCGCTCTTTGACTCTAGCGCTCTTTGGATCTAGTGCTCTTTGGGTCTAGCGCTCTTTGACTCTAGTGCTCTTTGACTCTAGTGCTCTTTGACTCTAGTGCTCTTTGACTCTAGCGCTCTTTGACTCTAGCGCTCTTTGACTCTAGTGCTCTTTGACTCTAGCGCTCTTTGGATCTAGTGCTCTTTGACTCTAGTGCTCTTTGACTCTAGCGCTCTTTGAATCTAGCGCTCTTTGAATCTAGTGTTCTTTGACTCTAGTGCTCTTTGACTCTAGTGCTCTTTGAATCTAGCGCTCTTTGGATCTAGTGCTCTTTGACTCTAGCGCTCTTTGACTCTAGCGCTCTTTGACTCTAGTGCTCTTTGACTCTAGCGCTCTTTGGATCTAGTGCTCTTTGACTCTAGTGCTCTTTGAATCTAGTGCTCTTTGAATCTAGTGCTCTTTGAATCTAGTGTTCTTTGACTCTAGTGCTCTTTGAATCTAGTGCTCTTTGGATCTAGTGCTCTTTGACTCTAGCGCTCTTTGACTCTAGCGCTCTTTGACTCTAGCGCTCTTTGACTCTAGCGCTCTTTGACTCTAGTGCTCTTTGACTCTAGCGCTCTTTGGATCTAGTGCTCTTTGACTCTAGTGCTCTTTGAATCTAGTGCTCTTTGAATCTAGTGCTCTTTGAATCTAGTGTTCTTTGACTCTAGTGCTCTTTGAATCTAGTGCTCTTTGGATCTAGTGCTCTTTGACTCTAGTGCTCTTTGGATCTAGTGCTCTTTGACTCTAGTGCTCTTTGGATCTAGTGATCCAAAGCTCTTTGGATCTAGTGCTCTTTGAATCTAGTGTTCTTTGACTCTAGTGCTCTTTGACTCTAGTGCTCTTTGAATCTAGTGCCCTTTGACTCTAGTGCTCTTTGAATCTAGCGCTCTTTGAATCTAGTGCTCTTTGGATCTAGAGCTCTTTGAATCTAGCGCTCTTTGGATCTAGTGCTCTTTGGATCTAGTGCTCTTTGGATCTAGTGCTCTTTGACTCTAGTGCTCTTTGAATCTAGTGCTCTTTGACTCTAGCGCTCTTTGACTCTAGCGCTCTTTGACTCTAGTGCTCTTTGACTCTAGCGCTCTTTGGATCTAGTGCTCTTTGGATCTAGTGCTCTTTGACTCTAGCGCTCTTTGACTCTAGTGCTCTTTGGATCTAGTGCTCTTTGACTCTAGTGCTCTTTGACTCTAGTGCTCTTTGGATCTAGTGCTCTTTGGATCTAGTGCTCTTTGACTCTAGTGCTCTTTGGATCTAGCGCTCTTTGACTCTAGCGCTCTTTGGATCTAGTGCTCTTTGACTCTAGTGCTCTTTGGATCTAGTGCTCTTTGACTCTAGTGCTCTTTGGATCTAGTGCTCTTTGACTCTAGTGCTCTTTGGATCTAGTGCTCTTTGGATCTAGTGCTCTTTGACTCTAGTGCTCTTTGGATCTAGTGCTCTTTGACTCTAGTGCTCTTTGACTCTAGTGCTCTTTGACTCTAGCGCTCTTTGACTCTAGCGCTCTTTGGATCTAGTGCTCTTTGGGTCTAGCGCTCTTTGACTCTAGTGCTCTTTGACTCTAGTGCTCTTTGACTCTAGCGCTCTTTGACTCTAGCGCTCTTTGACTCTAGCGCTCTTTGACTCTAGCGCTCTTTGACTCTAGTGCTCTTTGACTCTAGCGCTCTTTGGATCTAGTGCTCTTTGACTCTAGTGCTCTTTGACTCTAGCGCTCTTTGAATCTAGCGCTCTTTGAATCTAGTGTTCTTTGACTCTAGTGCTCTTTGACTCTAGTGCTCTTTGAATCTAGCGCTCTTTGGATCTAGTGCTCTTTGACTCTAGCGCTCTTTGACTCTAGCGCTCTTTGACTCTAGTGCTCTTTGACTCTAGTGCTCTTTGACTCTAGCGCTCTTTGACTCTAGCGCTCTTTGACTCTAGCGCTCTTTGACTCTAGTGCTCTTTGACTCTAGCGCTCTTTGGATCTAGTGCTCTTTGACTCTAGTGCTCTTTGAATCTAGTGCTCTTTGAATCTAGTGTTCTTTGACTCTAGTGCTCTTTGAATCTAGTGCTCTTTGGATCTAGTGCTCTTTGACTCTAGCGCTCTTTGACTCTAGCGCTCTTTGACTCTAGCGCTCTTTGACTCTAGTGCTCTTTGACTCTAGCGCTCTTTGGATCTAGTGCTCTTTGACTCTAGTGCTCTTTCAATCTAGTGCTCTTTGAATCTAGTGCTCTTTGAATCTAGTGTTCTTTGACTCTAGTGCTCTTTGAATCTAGTGCTCTTTGGATCTAGTGCTCTTTGACTCTAGTGCTCTTTGGATCTAGTGCTCTTTGACTCTAGTGCTCTTTGGATCTAGTGATCCAAAGCTCTTTGGATCTAGTGCTCTTTGAATCTAGTGTTCTTTGACTCTAGTGCTCTTTGACTCTAGTGCTCTTTGAATCTAGTGCTCTTTGAATCTAGTGCTCTTTGAATCTAGTGTTCTTTGACTCTAGTGCTCTTTGAATCTAGTGCTCTTTGGATCTAGTGCTCTTTGACTCTAGCGCTCTTTGACTCTAGCGCTCTTTGACTCTAGCGCTCTTTGACTCTAGCGCTCTTTGACTCTAGCGCTCTTTGACTCTAGTGCTCTTTGACTCTAGCGCTCTTTGGATCTAGTGCTCTTTGACTCTAGTGCTCTTTGAATCTAGTGCTCTTTGACTCTAGTGCTCTTTGAATCTAGTGCTCTTTGGATCTAGTGCTCTTTGACTCTAGCGCTCTTTGACTCTAGCGCTCTTTGACTCTAGCGCTCTTTGACTCTAGTGCTCTTTGACTCTAGCGCTCTTTGGATCTAGTGCTCTTTGACTCTAGTGCTCTTTGAATCTAGTGCTCTTTGAATCTAGTGCTCTTTGAATCTAGTGTTCTTTGACTCTAGTGCTCTTTGAATCTAGTGCTCTTTGGATCTAGTGCTCTTTGACTCTAGTGCTCTTTGACTCTAGTGCTTAGGCAGTATTGGGAAGCGGGAGGCAGCAGAGATGGGAAACAGCGAGCACCAAAAAGGACCAGGAGACACGTGCAGTGGAGCTAGACGTCAGCAGTACCCAACGAGCGGCTCACTAGCTGCAATGATGGAGGTGGATTTCTTGCCATGCCAGTTATCCGTGAAAAATATAAACCTGCACAAGAGGCCAGGGGATGGTCCAAAGCGTAAAGGGCGAATAAGCAGTGGCTGTTGTGGTCTGACCTACACATGATAATGGTTGACCCAAAGCGAACTCTAGGAGTATAGTTAGTAGCAAAAGGTTGTGACTGGACCAGAGATAAAAAAAAGACAGAGCACAAGAGAGAGAGAGGATGGCTAGACAACGACCCCAACACTCAGAGCAAAAGTACACACACCAAGACAAACACACACATGCACAAATTCTACCCTCTCTGGCTGACTCTTGGAATCACGCCACGGACCAGACGGGAGCGAGAGAGAGACTGCAGATTCTCAGGGAGAAACTGTGGCTCCTTCTGTGCACTGGATGAGTTACAGAAATGATGCACAGACGGCAAGACTAAGACAAAATTGGAATAGGAAGTTGCCGTAGGCCTGCCCGGCAAGTATCAGTTTTGTGGGATCAGTCATCACCAGCCCTACACAAGCCACACCATTAGTTAAAGTCCTTTCTGCAAAAAGGTTCCAAGCTATCAACAAGTTTATTTAAATACAGCATTATGTTTTATCAAGTACAATAGTAAAGTCTCGGGCAGATCATGATTATTGGCCTACCCTTAAGTTACAGAGCTTCCTGTTTTACCTAAGCTTACACCTTAACCTCTCCTAGACAGGCGAGTGACCATCCGGTGTCCTTCTGGCCGTCTATTGGCACTGCCCCTCTCCCGCCCTTCTCCTGAGTGATAAGGTGAGAAACCTGTTGGTGTGCAAAAACAGCTGCAGTTTATTAACAGCAGCATAACATCACAGATCCTAGTTTTTCACGATTTAGACGGTCATTTTTATATTCCATGCATTATGTACATTTTAGACTATGGCTCTTCTAATTTTGCATTCAGCCCTCTGATCATTGATTCAAACCCGAAGTCCTGGCAGCACTTTCACACACAGCCCTGGTTGGATGCCCATTTTTAAGGTGTCAAGCGTTTGCGGCTGCTAGGCTTCCCTTGCTGCCGACATTCTGTGTAGTTGGTCCTCTGGCCTCGCCTGGGCTGCAAGTGCTCTGTCCGCCTGCTTACCCTCTGCTGGCCATTTGCCTGCTCCCAGTGCCCCTGCCGTCAGGCATCCCAAGGACACTGCTCGAGCGGCTCTTCTTCGTGGCTTCTAGGCTTCCCTTGCTGCCGACATTCTGTGTAGTTGGCCCTCTGGCCTCGCCTGGGCTGCAAGTGCCATGTCCGCCTGCTTATCCTCTGCTGGCCATTTGCCTGCTCCCAGTGCCCCTGCCGCCAGGCATCCCAAGGACACTGCTCGAGCGGCTCTTCTTCGTGGCTATTGCGATTTTATTTGCTGTTTTCTGCGTGCTGTCTCCGCCACGCTGACGGTGAATCCCCGACCGCCGGCTGCTCCTTCCCTTTCCATCGCCTGTGCTGCTCTTTAAGAGAATCCTGGTTGTTCCAATGCCCATGCCATGATGACCGTTTCCCAGCTGTTTTATTATTTAATAATTCCTATTTCAGGACTGAGGAATCAATTGGGCCTGTGGCCAGCATCGTGTTTCAATGGTCTAGCCATCGAGTTGGGCTGATGAAGTAGCTGTTCATCCTGGGAGGTGAGCCTGCTTCCAAAAGACTTGTTTGTTTGCTGGTGATGATTGACAATCGAGGAGTAAGGTAGATAGATGTCACAAATAACAATGTTTTTCTGTATGACTCTTTTAGTCTGACTGTAAAAAAGCTTCATACCTCTGTGAAAAAGGATTGGGAGTGTCCTCCCATTCAAAATAGATCAGAGTGCATTCCTTTTGTTGTTTTTCAAGTGTTCGTTTATTCGTCGATGAATTCATCAATATTCCAACAATAATGAAGTGTACCACTTGATATACAAAAAGCCAACACATGTTTCACCCCCTGCGGCTATTGAGCCTGGGGCTTTCTCAAGGCTGCGAAAACGATAGGGAAGAACAGGACAATTCTGCATTCCGGTAAGACCATCACCACCAGTGAAGAGAGGTAGCACCCATGAGATCATGTGCAGAAGTTAAGACTTCCTGTATTTGAAGTGTCTAATTGTGTCCAAAAATGTATATTCATCATGTGACAGCAGTGCTACTGAGGTCTATACGTCAGTCATTTGTTAATAAAAGGGGGAGGGTTTATCCAAATAGTAGGTGCTAGCAAACAATATGGTAAATGTTTTTTTTTTTTTAACTTTATTTTTTTACCTTTGTTAATTAACAAACAAACAAGGCAGGGGCAGTTAATATGTTGAATGCTAGATTGATAAGCAGAAGGGTCGAGGGCGTGACCATGAGCAATTGTGAAGGAGGAAAAATGAAAGTGGGGAAAAGTGGAAGCGGATGTCAGTGACATCACACTATTTGTTTTAGAAAAAGTGGGACAAAACCCCAGAGGTGGAGATTTTCGGGCCAGCGTCAACATCAAGGATTGTAAGTGGTTACACACTCTTAATACTGTCAACAACAGCCTGAATATTTATGAGTAAATCAACCCACAGGTGGTGCACTGTAGTAGTGGCTAATGTAACAGGAATGGGAACATTACTGCATGGACTCTTCTTATAATACGTAACTGTGATATCCGTGGCAAACAATGCTGACCATTGGGTTTTTACCAGCTTAACAAATTATATGCCACCTAATTTAACATTATTATTCAAAATATATACCAATCACGGATTATGACTCTCCTTATAATATATAATTATGACATGTGCGATAACTATGTTGAATACACACCAATCACTATGTTACCGAGTATGACATTATTGCTCGAAACACATCATAATTATGAATTATGAGATCCACTGCTACACACACATCAGTGTGCAAAAAGTGTGAATTTTGAAGTCTGACTGCTCAACTTTAAGTCACCCAATAATTCATTTCCATTGAGCAATATGATGTCGTTCACTATTTCGGTATAGAATTGCATATCCCCACATGTTACACACAACCAAATGCCTGATTCTCAAGAACAACAGAAACAACCATGGAACAGTCCTTTACAATACTAAAATGCTGACTACCGGTGGCTGTGTTGGGTGTGCGGGGTACACTGTATCATCACCTGACCGCGTGCACGCATACACATCTGAGGCGCATCCAGGGCACTCCGCTGATCTTCCTAGAAAGCAACACCGGTGGGATCCAACACTAACCGGCCCCTGGATCATTTACCAGTTCTTCGGATCACATTATGCTCAATTCTACAGCTATATTAACACCTCTTTTTAGATAGCATAGTCTGCTGGGTGTCCTACGATGGCACTAAGATATATATGCATATTTTCTAGATATATTGTGGAGCTGATAGATAAGAGAGTCCACACATCACCCGGATCATTTATGATGGTGAGCTACTATATATATATATATATATATTTTTTTTTTTAATTTAAGGGGCCTAAGATAACTCGTCCTCATATTTTATAGAAGAATTGTATCTTCTCAGCATTTATACTATACAGGTGATATTTTGTGTCCTCTCAGACAGAAGTACATGATGACTCTTTAGAAGCACACACTTCCTCACTAGAGACTAGGCGAGTTTAATTGCCAAACACCTCGATTTATAAAAGATCTTTACACATCAGATAATCAACATATCATATATCCATTATCATACAGGATGTCTCCACATGTTGTCCTGAAGAAGACTCCACACATAAAACAGGTGTTGCATATAGCTTATAGGGATGAAACATCGGCGATGAATACAGTCTGTACCATACATTTTGGCTGGTGCAAAAATTAACAGAATGTAATACTAAACAGTTACAATTTAAACAAATTTATGGGTCGACAGACTATGCAAAGAAATCAAATTGAGCCTCAAGATTGTACACATTTCCATATGTGCACTGTTGTCACTTTGCTCACTGCCCATGGAGCACCTTGTTACATGACATTCCCTCCTTAGTGAGATGAACTAATGTGAGACAGCGTATCATTTATAAAGAAATGTAATTTTCACATGGTTTATGTGCAGAATCTGTTTCAGATATTGGACTGTGTTTTTAACTGCTAAATAACATTTAAGTTCACTGACAGACCCACGTTCCATCTATATACTGCTGCTGTACCAGCGGCTGACCATCTTTAAATTCCATTCCAAGATGGCTGCATGTGTGCTCACAAGCACACATATGCAGTGGCGATCTTGGAACAGTTTTTGTTAAAACATACAAAAAAACATTCCGAGATGGTGCCCATGCATGCCTACTCTTTGGTCGTCTTGGAATGTTTTTTATTTTATATTAAGGAAAAAACATTTAAAGATGCCCACCACATGTGCAGCTGCATCTGTAGTGCTAATCTTGAAATGTTTATTTTAAAACAAAAAAACAAAAAACATTCTGAGATGGCCATTGCATAGGCATGCGTATGCACAGCAGCCATCTTCATATTTTTTTTTGTTTTAAGAGAAAAGCATTTGAAGATGGATGCAACACGAGTGTGCATTTGCAGCAGTCTTCTGGAAAAAAACGTAGGAAAACCAATAGGTATTTTGGGTGAGACCTATTGACTTTGCCAATGCTTGTTTGCATATTTTAATCAAAGTGGGTTTGCACATTTATGTCAATATTTGTCATAGCACGAAAAGGATTTTTGTTGCCACTATTGAGACTGGACACTGACTGTGAGCACTTCCCTTTTAATGTAACATTGTTGAATTGTTCTTTGGATTACTCATGACTTTTGCAATGCCTTTTTCTGGTGTTGAGTCTGGTTTTGTATTGGATCCAGATAGCAGAATGTGTTAGTCAACATGATACAAAGTTCAATCTGCTCATCGGTAGGACTGAGAAGGCGCACCATAATTATGGGCATAATGAGACGTCGTTGCTAACCTAATGTGGCAGTTGATGGTTTCTTGTCTTGTAGGCCTTGGCAACTTTCTGTAATACTTTCAATTTTAAAGAATAATTGTCGGGTCCATTGTGATCAATATCTGACACCATCCCTCTTCTGATATTTTTGTTCATAAAATGTTTCTAATAATTGAACATCATGATTTTTTTTCTTGCAGTGTTGGTACTGCATAATATTTTAGTGTTAGAGGCTTTACAGAATGTTTTTCAAATAAAGATAAACTGGGGTTGTCTTTTGCAGTGGGAAAGATCTTAAATATATGTTGCTTAAGTGAACAACAGACCAATGTGAGTGTGAAAAGATTTTGTGTTAAATATTTTTCTCTTCAATTTTTTATATTTTTTTGTTCGAAAAAAATGTATGGTATGGGGGTCTCTGCTTTTCAGCAGAAATCATTATTGCCTAAATAATGCATTCAATGGTGGGATCTTATATGTGAGTCTGCCATACCCTGTTTGGGGGCCACAGGGCAGACAGAGCCTATAGGGCCCCAATCATGATGGATGAAGTCTTATGGCTTTGGTGTCCTTGGGCCAGTCCTACTACAGCTCTGCAAACTGATCCAGGTATAGCCGTTTCCCCAGTAACTCTTAGGGTGGCGAGGGTGAGCATTCACAGGCTTCTCAGAGAGGTAGTGTAGGGAGAAAGAGCTCAAAATTCAACAGCCAACTGATAGCCGCAATAACAATGTCTAGTTGAGTGCTAATATCTTATGTAAAAAGAAAGTACTGTCATCGCGTGTCAGAAGTACATTCTACACAATTCAATAGACGTGACATACGGGGTTGTAAACTAAGTTGCGTGTAACAGTGAGGTGTTATACCCCATTCTTCCCGGGATTCTCTTGGTATCCCCTTCCTTCCACTATGGTCGCGATCCCATATTCACAGCCCCTAACACACTATGGGCTGTAGCAGAATTAGCCTCAGTTGCAAATGGCTCAATTACTCTCAAAGGTAAATTGTGCCACTTCACTTCAATATTTTATTTACTCCTTTCAGCCAATGTCTTCTCGAGCATGGCAGACTCATCTGCATGTATTTAGTCTTGCATTTTACCTGATGGCTCTTGTAGCAGTTTGGGCTGTGCGGCAGAAGCAGACCAGCTCCTGAACACAAGACAGCAGCTGTTCACTTGTGCAGTCCACGCCAGCAGCATCAGGACGATGGTTGTGGGAGCAATCAGGGAGGCAGGTCTGGGCGGCGTCTTCCATCCTCAACAGGGGCAGCCCTTGGGGCAGCCTGTAGACAGGTGTCCGGTGTGGCAGTTGCATCCTACAGGCCAAATGTCTTGCAGTGGTGTCTTCTGTCAGTTGCACCCTTGAAGCCAATCTGTGCTTCTTATTTCTGCTCTGACCCAATCTTCTCTTGCAGCCTTGCCAGCTGCAGCACCAGTCTCTCCTCCCGTCCAGGCTGCCACGTGGCATGGAATACTCGTTCTTGTACAGTCTGCTAGCAGCTTACACAGAACTATGTAGGGCAAGTAGGGTGGGGGAGGAACTATTCGTGACAAGGGTAACGTCTGGTTTTGTGCTCGGGTCGAGTCAGCTTTTTCTGAGCACTCCTCTCACCCGGAACACACTGGGCTTCTCCTTCTGGACAGTGTCTCCTCGTGAATCTCCAGTCATATTCCTTCCCTCTCTCAGCAGGCTTCTAGCCACTTTACGCAGGTCCTCAGCTCCTACAGCAGAAAGTGCAGACTTCAGATGATATTCACTCATATCTGGGAGATTGGCTGTCAGGCAGACAGCAGCCCTGGCTGCACAGCAGCTCTTCGAGTACTCTGTGGAGCACTCCCTTCCTTGGTCAAGAAGTTCTTGGGACTGTATTACAGTGGAGTGGTTTGAATCTCATTTTGCGCAGCATGTCTCCAAAGTGATGGCTTTCACAGCCGATAGAATAGGAGCCTATGCTCCAAGAAGGAATATCAAAAACAGGGGCACAATGAAGTATGAGATCTCTGCACCTGGCTGTCACCAGCTTCCTGAAACAGCAATCAGAGGCAGACAAAAAGGGCAGGTCCTATCTAGAAACGTCCTCAACTTGAACAAAAAAACTGCAGTCCCGCCCCCACCCTTATCTTCCAAATGCAGTACTCAGGAAGAACTAATCAGAAACCCTTTGCTAACACGGTCCTCCTTAAATTTCTAAAGGCTATCCTGTATCCAACCTCCATCACTTTACTGTGTGGCTCTCCACCCTCTAACTACAGGAATGCAGGCAGTATACTTCCACTCTTTTGACAAAGCTGTCATCATGCTCCATCTTGTGTCATCATATTATTATCAGGGTCATCCAAAATGGATCCCACTGGCACTAGTACTCAGACTAACACAACACACAGAGTCCTTCTAGCATACATGTGCTACAAACTCACTGCACATACATGACCTCAACATGCACACAGTATGTCAGTGCAAGGTTCTGGGTTTCACATAACAGTGGAAGTTCACAGTGGAAGTAGATAGTGCTCTCTCCCACACGGAGAAGAAGCTCTGGCCACACTAAAGATTCACAAAATATGGTACACTGCTACCACAGATGTGTGTGGGACATGGTACACTGCTACCACAGATGTGTGTGGTACATGGTACACTGCTACCACAGATGTGTGTGGGACATGGTACACTGCTACCACAGATGTGTGTGGTACATGGTACACTGCTACCACAGATGTGTGTGGTACATGGTACACTGCTACCACAGATGTGTGTGGTACATGGTACACTGCTACCACAGATGTGTGTGGTACATGGTACACTGCTACCACAGATGTGTGTGGTACATGGTACACTGCTACCACAGATGTGTGTGGTACATGATACACTGCTAACACAGATGTGTGTGGTACATGGTACACTGGTACCACAGATGTGTGTGGTACATGATACACTGCTAACACAGATGTGTGTGGTACATGGTACACTGCTACCACGGATGTGTGTGGTACATGGTACACTGCTACCACGGATGTGTGTGGTACATGGTACACTGCTACCACAGATGTGTGTGGTACACCAAAGGCAGGGCAGTTTTCCGCTGATAGAATAGTATGATGCCAGGGCCAAAATAAAAGTCAGGACACCAGTTTCACATGGAGTCGGCCACTTGGGCTGAGGTACTTTCACATCTGCAATGCAGGGCCATTCCTAACGAAACAGAGGATCTTTGGATTAATGCTGTGGCTCACTTATGTGGTCCACTGTCGTGAATCTAATCTAACAGTGGCCAGAGAAGAAATCTTAATTTATTCATTTCTACAGGTTCTACAGGTAAGCCAAGGCTTCAGGAGGTTGAAAAAATTCAAGGCCCCCTTTGCCAATGTGGGTAGGTCACCTATCACAGTTACTGCATGTCATTCTGGTATTTGTGACTCTAGGGTTTGTATCATAAATCCAGTAACTCTGAAGAACCAAAGAATAAATGAATAAATGAATGTCTCGATGAGCTTTTCAAACTTGGCATTTCACAACTAAGAATCCTTAGGAAGAGTGTAAACCAGGGAGGGTCTCCTGTCCCTCCCAGTGTGTGTCACACGTAGACGATGCTACCGGCCTTCTGAGCGAGAAGGACCTGACACAAAGAAAACACTGCATCAAAGTAATCTTTCAGGCCCTTTATTTTCATTCTCCCTTCCACAGGCAGATAATTTGAGACCACAAGGCAACTACATCTGATGTAACCCGCAGGGAGGCAACTAGAAACCCCAAATTCATAGGTAGTCAAACAAGAGGGGAGCCAGAATCCCATCTTTTGAGATTGAGATTAGCCCCTCCCCTGAGAATCAGGAAGTTACTACATGTAGAAAACAGGCCTCGCCCAAGTGTCATTTATACCTGCTAGGTAACTGTGCCATTATACAAAATAACAGGCGGCGACACGTAGCGTCCTTCCGAACAGTCATTCGAGAGTGCAGAAAGTCACAATGCTATAGGGAAACAAACAGCCCTCGGCGTATGTCCTATCTTGCTGTTTCAAGATGTTGTTAGCGTCTAAATTCGCCATATTTTGTAAAGGAAAGATTTCAGATGCTGAGTTAACGTCCAGGGTCGGACTGGAACAACTAGTAGGCTCCGGCACCAAAATGAAAGTGGACCATAATAGTGCATTAGAAAGTTTGAAAAACTTTGACCATGTATGAAAAGTGGAACAGTTTTGAACTTGTAAAGGCAAGTTGTATAAGTATTTTGAAAATTATGGAATCCTGCATGGATTTAAGATTGCTTCAGGCAATTATGTTTTAATATCAGGAAAATCAATAGTACACCCTGCCCAGCAGACCATAAAACTGCCAAAAAACGGCCTTCACACTCACTTGTCAGACTAGCAAGCCAGGCACTGTTTAATTTCCTTATAGGCCTGCCAACGTTCTTCTTCGCTCAAGGCCATAGTACAGATATCTTTAATCCATACATGGCAGAAAGGCGCAAAAGCCAACTTCCCCACCCCATATTGTTTGCACTCAGTGAGATCTTATGGATTTTGGGGGCAGTGGGCAAGACATCCAGCAGAGGCCCGTGTTCAGAAAACTTTGAATTTCATTACCAGTTTCCTGCTATTTCAAGTCCCCATGGTGCCAACAATATTAAATTAAATGTTAAACTTTGCTGAAATAAGTCTTGCCTAGGACGTCAAAAATCCTTAAGAGGACACTGGGTAGAGAGACACAGTCAGCCGTAAAGGCAGGGCTTTAAGTGACCCGGGTCTTGCCGGTGCCAAGTTAAAAAAAAAACAGATACTGAGACGGGTCCCTATCGGGTCCTTCATTTTTGCCCTCACCGTGGGCGTGAAAAAAAGATCTTCCCTTGTGGGCACTACCAGCCATCACCAGCCTTTAATGTACCCCTGGAGAGACTCCTTTGTGGTGCATGCAGCCTCGAAGGAGCTAATCAGAAGATACCATCACCTGCTCGTGGCCTGAAAGTGCGGGCCGTGGGGCTCTGCAGCCGGGCAGGAGGGGTGAAGGGCAGAGCGCAGGCTCAGGCTCTACATGTAACAGGTCTGCAGTGATAAAGCTGCGGCATGGGCAGCGGCTGCCAAGTATTACCCGCTTCCAGACATTTTTTCAAGTGTCAATAAATAAAAGTATTTTACAAAGAATTTGATATAACGTTTGTAATGGAGTGGTATAGTTATTTCACAGTATCATAATTACAGAACTGAAGCACGTTCAGTATAATTTACCACAAAGTCATTGTTGTTACTCAGTCATCTTCTGCAGCTAACAACCACTGATAAAGCCAACAGTCTGGACTTGTGTTAATATGTGCATGCCAGTTTAAGTGCACGCTAGTTGTTCTTCTATACATCTGGATGCAATTACAGAAAGAGGCACTATGACATTTTGGCATGAGTATGGCCCTATTTCCCGTATCAGTGCATTCCACTCTTAGCACGCACCGCATGCTTATTAAATCATACGTGACTAGGGCGACATTCTTCTCTGGAGTTTTTACTGTTCTGTTTAAAATGCAGTATATCATACATGCACGTTTATTGAATATTTTGCGACCGTTTAGATAGAAAGCCTCTCTCTTCGAGGATCGGTACGGTACAGCAGGGCTCAACCTTGGCACCAGTCTCTTGCACAGCGCGCCCTAGCGCGCTTATCAGCACCATAGGCGAGCAGACTGACTCGCTTTAGGTTTTAAATGTCCGGTTTTAATATGTTATATGCACATTTATTTTAATGCATTTCATGCAGCAATATCGACGCATGTTTGTAATGAATGTAAGTAATTATACAATGAAGAGAGTTTATACAGAAAGAGGCAGCAAAATTCTTGTCAGGCAGGTGAGATTTTTTATCTTACATGTTTACGCCACGCCCTTTATTACAAAGGTTACACCCCTTAAAGAGACCCCCTCCCCCCAGTTTTTTCAACCCACTAAGAGCTCCGAGTAAAGGTAGGCAGACCCCACCTCCCCCCTTCCCAACCAGGTGAGTGTGAAAAGGGTTCATTACTTGTCCTGTTCCCGGCGCCGAAGAGGCGCTTCGCCACCTGCTCAGGTGCTGCACCTTTCATGTCGCTGCCTCTGTCACAAAGAGGGAAGGCGGGCTCAGTTAAGCAGGCCACCTGCCCAGCTGCAACCACCACCCCCCACCCCCCCCCCCCTCTGTCGGTTAGAGTAACCGGGAGGGCGCGCATGCCACACCCTCGCAGTCTCTAACCTGTGTTTACCAATAATGTAATCTCTGTTTGTATAGCGAAACAGGGTCATCGCCGACTCCTGCGTGATATGTGTAATAATCCCAGCGCACTATATACGGCAACCGCAATATCTCATTAGTATGTGCCACGGGTAACACTGCGTGCCTTGTCATCTGTGTAGACGCCATAAATCCATGTTAACAGGAATCTTTAACCTGTATTTTTCACATGATATGTGTCCTCTAGCCTGTACGTGTGAAACGTGCAATCTCCGTGGTTTTTTAATTCAGTTTTAGCGCGAACTCGGGATTGTCGAAAGAGCCGAAGGTTACATGGTGAGCACAGGAACTGCAGCGCTCCCTATAATATATAAAGCGCCCCTACACCCACCGTGGGTGTAGGGGCGCTTTATATATTATAGGGAGCGCTGCGTACTTAGTCATAAGAGGCGTAGAACTGATGGACTGAACACGGGACGAGAAAGCTACAATAGGATTAACCTGCTCACACGGAAGTCTGACCCTGTTACCTAAAGATGGCTCCTCCGGTAGCGACTCGCGGGATCTCATCTCCCTGCACGCACCTCGTGGAGAGAGTAGGATCCCACTATGGGTATCTTTCCTAGCGCTGTGTGACCACTGCTCAACAGGGGCTCTCGGCCAAAACTCGCTAAAACGTCCTTTAGAATTCACACACACACTAGAATCTCAGCCCTAGTGGTGCTCGAACAATTTTCGAAGTGGGGTGCTGGCCAGGGGAACAGGCCTACTAAAATCATTAGCATTTTGAAACGTGAGAGGCGAGAGCTAATGAGTTAAAGCTATACATAAACATGGGTTTGTTTATGGAGAGGATAAAGAGTGTTACAAAAGTAGTTAGTCGAGATGGGAGAACAGGAGTGAGCTCTCATGTAGCATCTAATGTGCATTTATTTAATTGTATGACAGTTCAATGGGGTGAATACCTATTTGTCATATCCCAAAATACCTAAAACCTAAAAAGAGACTTGCAGCCCAAATGGAAGTCTGCTGTATTTAAATAGCATTACATACCATTCACTAGAACAGTCCAACATACCATACTATAACATACCATTCACTAGCACAGTCCAACATACCATACTATAGCATACCATTCACTAGCACAGTCCAACATACCATACTATAGCATACCATTCACTAGAACAGTCCAACATACCATACTATAACATACCATTCACTAGCACAGTCCAACATACCATACTATAGCATACCATTCACTAGCACAGTCCAACATACAATACTATAGAGTACCATTCACTAGCACAGTCCAACATACCATACTATAACATACCATTCACTAGCACAGTCCAACATACCATACTATAGCATACCATTCACTAGCACAGTCCAACATACCATACTATAGCATACCATTCACTAGCACAGTCCAACATACAATACTATAGCATACCATTCACTAGCACAGTCCAACATACCATACTATAGCATACCATTCACTAGCACAGTCCAACATACCATACTATAACATACCATTCACTAGCACAGTCCAACATACCATACTATAGCATACCATTCACTAGCACAGTCCAACATACCATACTATAGCATACCATTCACTAGCACAGTCCAACATACAATACTATAGCATACCATTCACTAGCACAGTCCAACATACAATACTATAGCATACCATTCACTAGCACAGTTCAACATACCATACTATAGCATACCATTCACTAGCACAGTCCAACATACCATACTATAGCATACCATTCACTAGCACAGTCCAACATACAATACTATAGCATACCATTCACTAGCACAGTTCAACATACCATACTATAGCATACCATTCACTAGCACAGTCCAACATACAATACTATAGCATACCATTCACTAGCACAGTCCAACATACAATACTATAGCATACCATTCACTAGCACAGTTCAACATACCATACTATAGCATACCATTCACTAGCACAGTCCAACATACCATACTATAGCATACCATTCACTAGCACAGTCCAACATACAATACTATAGCATACCATTCACTAGCACAGTTCAACATACCATACTATAGCATACCATTCACTAGCACAGTCCAACATACCATACTATAGCATACCATTCACTAGCACAGTCCAACATACCATACTATAACATACCATTCACTAGCACAGTCCAACATACCATACTATAGCATACCATTCACTAGCACAGTCCAACATACCATACTATAGCATACCATTCACTAGCACAGTCCAACATACCATACTATAGCATACCATTCACTAGCACAGTCCAACATACCATACTATAGCATACCATTCACTAGCACAGTCCAACATACAATACTATAGCATACCATTCACTAGCACAGTCCAACATACAATACTATAGCATACCATTCACTAGCACAGTTCAACATACCATACTATAGCATACCATTCACTAGCACAGTCCAACATACCATACTATAGCATACCATTCACTAGCACAGTCCAACATACAATACTATAGCATACCATTCACTAGCACAGTTCAACATACCATACTATAGCATACCATTCACTAGCACAGTCCAACATACCATACTATAGCATACCATTCACTAGCACAGTCCAACATACCATACTATAGCATACCATTCACTAGCACAGTCCAACATACCATACTATAACGTACCATTCACTAGCACAGTTCAACATACCATACTATAGCGTACCATTCACTAGCACAGTTCAACATACCATACTATAGCGTACCATTCACTAGCACAGTCCAACATACCATACTATAGCGTACCATTCACTAGCACAGTCCAACATACCATACTATAGCATACCATTCACTAGCACAGTCCAACATACCATACTATAGCATACCATTCACTAGCACAGTCCAACATACAATACTATAGCATACCATTCACTAGCACAGTCCAACATACAATACTATAGCATACCATTCACTAGCACAGTTCAACATACCATACTATAGCATACCATTCACTAGCACAGTCCAACATACCATACTATAGCATACCATTCACTAGCACAGTCCAACATACAATACTATAGCATACCATTCACTAGCACAGTCCAACATACCATACTATAGCATACCATTCACTAGCACAGTCCAACATACCATACTATAGCATACCATTCACTAGCACAGTCCAACATACAATACTATAGCATACCATTCACTAGCACAGTCCAACATACCATACTATAGCATACCATTCACTAGCACAGTCCAACATACCATACTATAGCATACCATTCACTAGCACAGTCCAACATACCATACTATAGCATACCATACTCTAGAACAGTCCAACATACCATACTATAGAGTACCATTCACTAGCACAGTCCAACATACCATACTATAACATACCATTCACTAGAACAGTCCAACATACCATACTATAGCGTACCATTCACTAGCACAGTCCAACATACCATACTATAGAGTACCATTCACTAGCACAGTCCAACATACCATACTATAGCATACCATTCACTAGCACAGTCCAACACACCATACTATAGAGTACCATTCACTAGCACAGTCCAACATACCATACTATAGCATACCATTCACTAGAACAGTCCAACATACCATACTATAGAGTACCATTCACTAGAACAGTCCAACATACCATACTATAGCATACCATTCACTAGCACAGTCCAACATACCATACTATAGCATACCATTCACTAGCACAGTCCAACATACCATACTATAGCATACCATTCACTAGCACAGTCCAACATACCATACTATAGAGTACCATTCACTAGCACAGTCCAACATACCATACTATAACATACCATTCACTAGAACAGTCCAACATACCATACTATAGCGTACCATTCACTAGCACAGTCCAACATACCATACTATAGAGTACCATTCACTAGCACAGTCCAACATACCATACTATAGCATACCATTCACTAGCACAGTCCAACATACCATACTATAGAGTACCATTCACTAGCACAGTCCAACATACCATACTATAGCATACCATTCACTAGAACAGTCCAACATACCATACTATAGAGTACCATTCACTAGCACAGTCCAACATACCATACTATAACATACCATTCACTAGAACAGTCCAACATACCATACTATAGCATACCATTCACTAGCACAGTCCAACATACCATACTATAGCATACCATTCACTAGCACAGTTCAACATACCATACTATAGCATACCATTCACTAGCACAGTCCAACATACCATACTATAGCATACCATTCACTAGCACAGTCCAACATACAATACTATAGCATACCATTCACTAGCACAGTCCAACATACCATACTATAGCATACCATTCACTAGCACAGTCCAACATACCATACTATAGCATACCATTCACTAGCACAGTCCAACATACAATACTATAGCATACCATTCACTAGCACAGTCCAACATACCATACTATAGCGTACCATTCACTAGCACAGTTCAACATACCATACTATAGCATACCATTCACTAGCACAGTCCAACATACCATACTATAGCGTACCATTCACTAGCACAGTCCAACATACCATACTATAGCATACCATTCACTAGCACAGTCCAACATACCATACTATAGCATACCATTCACTAGCACAGTCCAACATACAATACTATAGCATACCATTCACTAGCACAGTCCAACATACAATACTATAGCATACCATTCACTAGCACAGTTCAACATACCATACTATAGCATACCATTCACTAGCACAGTCCAACATACCATACTATAGCATACCATTCACTAGCACAGTCCAACATACAATACTATAGCATACCATTCACTAGCACAGTCCAACATACCATACTATAGCATACCATTCACTAGCACAGTCCAACATACCATACTATAGCATACCATTCACTAGCACAGTCCAACATACAATACTATAGCATACCATTCACTAGCACAGTCCAACATACAATACTATAGCGTACCATTCACTAGCACAGTCCAACATACCATACTATAGAGTACCATTCACTAGCACAGTCCAACATACCATACTATAGCATACCATTCACTAGCACAGTCCAACATACCATACTATAGCATACCATTCACTAGCACAGTCCAACATACCATACTATAGCATACCATTCACTAGCACAGTCCAACATACCATACTATAGCATACCATACTCTAGAACAGTCCAACATACCATACTATAGAGTACCATTCACTAGCACAGTCCAACATACCATACTATAACATACCATTCACTAGAACAGTCCAACATACCATACTATAGCGTACCATTCACTAGCACAGTCCAACATACCATACTATAGAGTACCATTCACTAGCACAGTCCAACATACCATACTATAGCATACCATTCACTAGCACAGTCCAACATACCATACTATAGAGTACCATTCACTAGCACAGTCCAACATACCATACTATAGCATACCATTCACTAGAACAGTCCAACATACCATACTATAGAGTACCATTCACTAGAACAGTCCAACATACCATACTATAGCATACCATTCACTAGCACAGTCCAACATACCATACTATAGCATACCATTCACTAGCACAGTCCAACATACCATACTATAGCATACCATTCACTAGCACAGTCCAACATACCATACTATAGAGTACCATTCACTAGCACAGTCCAACATACCATACTATAACATACCATTCACTAGAACAGTCCAACATACCATACTATAGCGTACCATTCACTAGCACAGTCCAACATACCATACTATAGAGTACCATTCACTAGCACAGTCCAACATACCATACTATAGCATACCATTCACTAGCACAGTCCAACATACCATACTATAGAGTACCATTCACTAGCACAGTCCAACATACCATACTATAGCATACCATTCACTAGAACAGTCCAACATACCATACTATAGAGTACCATTCACTAGCACAGTCCAACATACCATACTATAACATACCATTCACTAGAACAGTCCAACATACCATACTATAGCATACCATTCACTAGCACAGTCCAACATACCATACTATAGCATACCATTCACTAGCACAGTTCAACATACCATACTATAGCATACCATTCACTAGCACAGTCCAACATACCATACTATAGCATACCATTCACTAGCACAGTCCAACATACAATACTATAGCATACCATTCACTAGCACAGTCCAACATACCATACTATAGCATACCATTCACTAGCACAGTCCAACATACCATACTATAGCGTACCATTCACTAGCACAGTCCAACATACAATACTATAGCATACCATTCACTAGCACAGTCCAACATACAATACTATAGCGTACCATTCACTAGCACAGTTCAACATACCATACTATAGCATACCATTCAATAGCACAGTCCAACATACCATACTATAGCGTACCATTCACTAGCACAGTCCAACATACCATACTATAGCATACCATTCACTAGCACAGTCCAACATACCATACTATAGCATACCATTCACTAGCACAGTCCAACATACAATACTATAGCATACCATTCACTAGCACAGTCCAACATACAATACTATAGCATACCATTCACTAGCACAGTTCAACATACCATACTATAGCATACCATTCACTAGCACAGTCCAACATACCATACTATAGCATACCATTCACAAGCACAGTCCAACATACAATACTATAGCATACCATTCACTAGCACAGTCCAACATACCATACTATAGCATACCATTCACTAGCACAGTCCAACATACCATACTATAGCATACCATTCACTAGCACAGTCCAACATACAATACTATAGCATACCATTCACTAGCACAGTCCAACATACAATACTATAGCGTACCATTCACTAGCACAGTCCAACATACCATACTATAGAGTACCATTCACTAGCACAGTCCAACATACCATACTATAGCATACCATTCACTAGCACAGTCCAACATACCATACTATAGCATACCATTCACTAGCACAGTCCAACATACCATACTATAGCATACCATTCACTAGCACAGTCCAACATACCATACTATAGCATACCATACTCTAGAACAGTCCAACATACCATACTATAGAGTACCATTCACTAGCACAGTCCAACATACCATACTATAACATACCATTCACTAGAACAGTCCAACATACCATACTATAGCGTACCATTCACTAGCACAGTCCAACATACCATACTATAGAGTACCATTCACTAGCACAGTCCAACATACCATACTATAGCATACCATTCACTAGCACAGTCCAACATACCATACTATAGAGTACCATTCACTAGCACAGTCCAACATACCATACTATAGCATACCATTCACTAGAACAGTCCAACATATCATACTATAGAGTACCATTCACTAGAACAGTCCAACATACCATACTATAGCATACCATTCACTAGCACAGTCCAACATACCATACTATAGCATACCATTCACTAGCACAGTCCAACATACCATACTATAGCATACCATTCACTAGCACAGTCCAACATACCATACTATAGAGTACCATTCACTAGCACAGTCCAACATACCATACTATAACATACCATTCACTAGAACAGTCCAACATACCATACTATAGCGTACCATTCACTAGCACAGTCCAACATACCATACTATAGAGTACCATTCACTAGCACAGTCCAACATACCATACTATAGCATACCATTCACTAGCACAGTCCAACATACCATACTATAGAGTACCATTCACTAGCACAGTCCAACATACCATACTATAGCATACCATTCACTAGAACAGTCCAACATACCATACTATAGAGTACCATTCACTAGCACAGTCCAACATACCATACTATAACATACCATTCACTAGAACAGTCCAACATACCATACTATAGCATACCATTCACTAGCACAGTCCAACATACCATACTATAGCATACCATTCACTAGCACAGTCCAACATACCATACTATAGCATACCATTCACTAGCACAGTCCAACATACCATACTATAGAGTACCATTCACTAGCACAGTCCAACATACCATACTATAGCATACCATTCACTAGCACAGTCCAACATACCATACTATAGCATACCATTCACTAGCACAGTCCAACATACCATACTATAGAGTACCATTCACTAGCACAGTCCAACATACCATACTATAGCATACCATTCACTAGCACAGTCCAACATACCATACTATAGCATACCATTCACTAGCACAGTCCAACATACCATACTATAGTATACCATACACTAGCACAGTCCAACATACCATACTATAGCATACCATACTCCAGCACAGTCCAACATACCATACTATAGCATACCATTCACTAGCACAGTCCAACATACCATACTATAGCATACCATTCACTAGCACAGTCCAACATACCATACTATAGCATACCATTCACTAGCACAGTCCAACATACCATACTATAGCGTACCATTCACTAGCACAGTCCAACATACCATACTATAGCGTACCATTCACTAGCACAGTTCAACATACCATACTATAACGTACCATTCACTAGCACAGTCCAACATACCATACTATAGCGTACCATTCACTAGCACAGTCCAACATACCATACTATAACGTACCATTCACTAGCACAGTCCAACATACCATACTATAACATACCATACTCTAGCACAGTCCAACATACCATACTATAGCGTACCATTCACTAGAACAGTCCAACATACCATACTATAGCGTACCATTCACTAGCACAGTCCAACATACCATACTATAACGTACCATTCACTAGCACAGTCCAACATACCATACTATAGCGTACCATTCACTAGCACAGTCCAACATACCTTACTATAGCGTACCATTCACTAGCACAGTCCAACATACCATACTATAACATACCATACTCTAGCACAGACCAACATACCATACTATAACATACCATACTCTAGCACAGACCAACATACCATACTATAGCGTACCATTCACTAGCACAGTCCAACATACCATACTATAGCGTACCATTCACTAGCACAGTCCAACATACCATACTATAGCATACCATTCACTAGCACAGTCCAACATACCATACTATAGAGTACCATTCACTAGCACAGTCCAACATACCATACTATAGCATACCATTCACTAGCACAGTCCAACATACCATACTTTAGCATACCATTCACTAGCACAGTCCAACATACCATACTATAGCATACCATTCACTAGCACAGTCCAACATACCATACTATAGCGTACCATTCACTAGCACAGTTCAACATACCATACTATAACGTACCATTCACTAGCACAGTCCAACATACCATACTATAGCGTACCATTCACTAGCACAGTCCAACATACCATACTATAACGTACCATTCACTAGCACAGTCCAACATACCATACTATAACATACCATACTCTAGCACAGTCCAACATACCATACTATAGCGTACCATTCACTAGAACAGTCCAACATACCATACTATAGCGTACCATTCACTAGCACAGTCCAACATACCATACTATAACGTACCATTCACTAGCACAGTCCAACATACCATACTATAGCGTACCATTCACTAGCACAGTCCAACATACCTTACTATAGCGTACCATTCACTAGCACAGTCCAACATACCATACTATAACATACCATACTCTAGCACAGACCAACATACCATACTATAACATACCATACTCTAGCACAGACCAACATACCATACTATAGCGTACCATTCACTAGCACAGTCCAACATACCATACTATAGCGTACCATTCACTAGCACAGTCCAACATACCATACTATAGCGTACCATTCACTAGCACAGTCCAACATACCATACTATAGCGTACCATTCACTAGCACAGTCCAACATACCATACTATAGCATACCATTCACTAGCACAGTCCAACATACCATACTATAGCGTACCATTCACTAGCACAGTCCAACATACCATACTATAACGTACCATTCACTAGCACAGTCCAACATACCATACTATAACATACCATTCACTAGCACAGTCCAACATACCATACTATAGTGTACCATACTCTAGCACAGTCCAACATACCATACTATAGCGTACCATTCACTAGCACAGTCCAACATACCATACTATAACATACCATTCACTAGCACAGTCCAACATACCATACTATAGCGTACCATTCACTAGAACAGTCCAACATACCATACTATAGCGTACCATTCACTAGCACAGTCCAACATACCATACTATAGCGTACCATTCACTAGCACAGTCCAACATACCATACTATAGCGTACCATTCACTAGCACAGTCCAACATACCATACTATAGCGTACCATTCACTAGCACAGTTCAACATACCATACTATAGCATACCATTCACTAGCACAGTCCAACATACCATACTATAGCATACCATTCACTAGCACAGTCCAACATACCATACTATAGCATACCATTCACTAGCACAGTCCAACATACCATACTATAGCATACCATTCACTAGCACAGTCCAACATACCATACTATAGCATACCATACTCCAGCACAGTCCAACATACCATACTATAGCATACCATTCACTAGCACAGTCCAACATACCATACTATAGCATACCATTCACTAGCACAGTCCAACATACCATACTATAGCATACCATACTCCAGCACAGTCCAACATACCATACTATAGCATACCATTCACTAACACAGTACAACATACCATACTATAGCATACCATTCACTAGCACAGTTCAACATACCATACTATAGCATACCATTCACTAGCACAGTTCAACATACCATACTATAGCGTACCATTCACTAGCACAGTCCAACATACCATACTATAGCGTAACATTCACTAGTACAGTTCAACATACCATACTATAGAGTACCATTCACTAGCACAGTCCAACATTCCATACTATAGTGTACCATTCACTAGCACAGTCCAACATACCATACTATAGCGTACC
Organism: Calotriton arnoldi; assembly: GCA_963921515.1. Taxonomy (NCBI): domain Eukaryota; kingdom Metazoa; phylum Chordata; class Amphibia; order Caudata; family Salamandridae; genus Calotriton; species Calotriton arnoldi. The sequence goes on along the minus strand of CAWUFW010002001.1, from coordinate 1,175,302 downwards.
ATTCGCTAGCACAATCCAACATACCATACTATAACGTACCATTCACTAGCACAGTCCAACATACCATACTATAGCGTACCATTCACTAGCACAGTCCAACATACCATACTATAGCGTACCATTCACTAGCACAGTCCAACATACCATACTATAGCGTACCATTCACTAGCACAGTCCAACATACCATACTATAACGTACCATTCACTAGCACAGTCCAACATAGCATACTATAGCGTACCATTCACTAGCACAGTCCAACATACCATACTATAGTGTACCATTCACTAGCACAGTCCAACATACCATACTATAACGTACCATTCACTAGCACAGTCCAACATACCATACTATAGCATACCATTCACTAGTACAGTCCAACATACCATACTATAGCGTACCATTCACTAGCACAGTCCAACATACCATACTATAGCGTACCATTCACTAGCACAGTTCAACATACCATACTATAGCGTACCATTCACTAGCACAGTCCAACATACCATACTATAGCGTACCATTCACTAGCACAGTCCAACATACCATACTATAGCGTACCATTCACTAGCACAGTCCAACATACCATACTATAGCATACCATTCACTAGCACAGTCCAACATACCATACTATAGCATACCATTCACTAGCACAGTCCAACATACCATACTATAGCATACCATTCACTAGCACAGTCCAACATACCATACTATAGCATACCATTCACTAGCACAGTCCAACATACCATACTATAGCATACCATTCACTAGCACAGTCCAACATACCATACTATAGCATACCATACTCTAGCACAGTCCAACATACCATACTATAGCATACCATTCACTAGCACAGTCCAACATACCATACTATAGCATACCATTCACTAGCACAGTCCAACATACCATACTATAGCATACCATTCACTAGCACAGTTCAACATACCATACTATAGCATACCATACTCTAGCACAGTCCAACATACCATACTATAGCATACCATACTCTAGCACAGTCCAACATACCATACTATAGCATACCATTCACTAGCACAGTCCAACATACCATACTATAGCATACCATTCACTAGCACAGTCCAACATACCATACTATAGCATACCATTCACTAGTACAGTTCAACATACCATACTATAGCATACCATTCACTAGCACAGTCCAACATACCATACTATAGCATACCATACTCTAGCACAGTCCAACATACCATACTATAGCATACCATTCACTAGCACAGTTCAACATACCATACTATAGCATACCATTCACTAGCACAGTCCAACATACCATACTATAGCGTACCATTCACTAGCCCAGTCCAACATACCATACTATAGCGTACCATTCACTAGCACAGTCCAACATACCATACTATAGCGTACCATACTCTAGCACAGTCCAACATACCATACTATAGCGCACCATTCACTAGCACAGTCCAACATACCATACTATAGCGTACCATTCACTAGCACAGTCCAACATACCATACTATAGCGTACCATTCACTAGCACAGTCCAACATACCATAGTATAGCGTACCATTCACTAGCACAGTCCAACATACCATACTATAATGTACCATTCACTAGCACAGTCCAACATACCATACTATAGCGTACCATTCACTAGCACAGTCCAACATACCATACTATAACGTACCATTCACTAGCACAGTCCAACATACCATACTATAGCGTACCATTCACTTGCACAGTCCAACATACCATACTATAGCGTACCATTCACTAGCACAGTCCAACATACCATACTATAGCGTACCATTCACTAGCACAGTCCAACATACCATACTATAACGTACCATTCACTAGCACAGTCCAACATACCATACTATAGCGTACCATTCACTAGCACAGTCCAACATATCATACTATAGCGTACCATTCACTAGCACAGTCCAACATACCATACTATAGCGTACCATTCACTAGCACAGTCCAACACACCATACTATAGCATACCATTCACTAGCACAGTCCAACACACCATACTATAGCGTACCATTCACTAGCACAGTCCAACATACCATACTATAGCATACCATTCACTAGCACAGTCCAACATACCATACTATAGCATACCATTCACTAGCACAGTCCAACATACCATACTATAGCATACCATTCACTAGCACAGTCCAACATACCATACTATAGCATACCATACTCTAGCACAGTCCAACATACCATACTATAGCATACCATTCACTAGCACAGTCCAACATACCATACTATAGCATACCATTCACTAGCACAGTCCAACATACCATACTATAGCATACCATTCACTAGCACAGTTCAACATACCATACTATAGCAAACCATTCACTAGCACAGTCCAACATACCATACTATAGCATACCATACTCTAGCACAGTCCAACATACCATACTATAGCATACCATTCACTAGCACAGTCCAACATACCATACTATAGCATACCATTCACTAGCACAGTTCAACATACCATACTATAGCATACCATTCACTAGCACAGTCCAACATACCATACTATAGCATACCATTCACTAGCACAGTCCAACATACCATACTATAGTATACCATTCACTAGCACAGTTCAACATACCATACTATAGCATACCATTCACTAGCACAGTTCAACATACCATACTATAACATACCATTCACTAGCACAGTTCAACATACCATACATACTATAACCTAACAGTTCATCCAGGTTTTAGTATTCTTGCGATTGTAGTTTTGCTTTTCCGCTTGAATGAGGCGACTATACCAGTACCAGAAGGCACTACAATAGCCGCCCTCGGTGGTGATTTAGTCCCAGCCTGCACACTGGGCAGTGACTGTAATGTATAGCAGTGTGGCCCAGTGACCTGCTTTGAATGGGCCGGAACTCACAGGTACTGAGTACCGGCACTCTTCCCTTGAGTACCGGGTCTTTTCATTGGTCAAGGAGAGTACCGGTACTCACAGGGCCTAGCAGCCTGCAGTCATCGGTGCCTCCCGGACTCTTAAAGAATCATGGGTCACCTGTTTGGGCAGCAGAGCTTGTGCTGCAATCAGAAGAGAGTAGTGTCTTCACTGTCTTGTATGATTGGACAGCACGTGCACATTAATCTGCACTGAGCTTTGCCTTGCCTGTCATGTTGGACAGAAGAGAAAAGGGTGGGCCTGCTCTTCTCCACAACTGCTCGGATTAAAGATACAGAAAACGGAAGAGAGATAGGGAGATAGAGTGATGCAGAAAGAGGACAGAGTTGGAGGTAAAAACAGGAAAAAAGATGAAAGAAACTAGAAAGACAAGAGGAAGCGAATGAAGAGAGGCAACTGAGTGAAGGAGGAGAGAAACAGGAAAGGAAGAGACAGGACAAGGGAGAGTAAGACAGACAGGGCAGAGGAGAGAAAGGGGACAGTGGATAGGCAAATTGAGGAAGAGGTGTGGCGCTGCGGCCAGGGCGACTGACACCGGACGCTTTGGCTCACGGTTCGATCCCCGGCACCGGTGGCAGGTCAGCCCAGCACCATGTGACTCTGGGCAATAGCTCGCTTAATCTTCCCGACGGCCCCCAGCGCCGGGATGCCTCCGGGTAGCTGTGCGCTTTACAAATACTGGATTTTACATTTACATATATGGCAGGGAAAAACAGGTGCAAAATGTGAGGGACAGAAAGGAGAAATTAGCATGGGAAAGGTTTAGGCATATGAGACAGACAGGCAGGGGGTGAGAGTAAATGGTTGGGCATGTAAAAGAGATGTTTCATCAGTAGGGGGAGGGGTGAGAGCTGGGGGTGGTGAGAGAGCAGCAATAAAGCAAGGGGAAAATGCGCGTGGACACCATGTAGCAACTCATCACCAAGGGAGTCTCTAGGAAAGGCTCTTTTTATGCTTGGTTATCTGGCTACTCTAACATAACCTTTAAGAGGTTCAGTGTTTGACTATGAGTCCTGCAAGTATTTTGTAGGGGTGGAAGCAATCTATTCTAATATAGGCACCTCATATGCTTTGCAACCCCCCTTTAAATGCTGATCTAAACACAAATATAAAGGATAGATGAAATTATAAAATCTGTTTCAAATGGAAAACATACTTTTTTCAGAGTTTTATTCTTGTTAAAACTGTGCCACAGCTTCAAGCTTCAAGCTTCAAAACAGCTGGCCCTGTACAATGCTCCTTTCAATGGCACATTGCCCTGTCCCATACCTGCCAACCTGAACAAAAACCTCACCATGTGAGGAGGAAGCGGGGGCCTTGGAGGGGGCGGGGCCTCGTGCCGAGAAGTACCTAAGAGGCACTTTAGCCCCCACCCTGCCCCCAAGCCCCCTCCTCCAAAAACTAAAATAAAAGCTTGCTGAGGCTGGTGCCGATGTCCTGGGGTGTTTTTCTCACCACTTAATGTATGTTGGCAGTTTAAAGCCTCGGTAAACGTGCTGGAAATCCACTATTTACTGTGGTTTTCAGCTTGTTTTCCCTGCCATGTGTGATATTGGCTCCTCACTGTGTGACCGTGTGATGGGAGCCGATATCGTGTGTCACACGGTGGCACCATGTGAGATGGCAGGTTTGTTGTCCCTTCAGCGTACACGTGCCTACCTGTTGGGACGTGCCTCTGTCTCCATGCTCTTGACTGTGTGCATAACTGCGCAAGTGAGTATGGCTACAACTTGGGGCCACAGCTAAGTCTGTAACCAAGGAAAGTTTAATCTATTGGACATCCTTCAAGAGTTCAGAAACCCAGAGTCTCACAGGGCCTGCTTTGCGCGCCCCACATGGGCAAATCGGTTGACCTCAATCAGAATGCCATTGAAGAGTGAACTCAACAAAGTTCTCCAAGCTACCAACCCATATGTAATGCCTCTTTCCCTCTTCTGAATTATCCCTTCTTATACTAACTTGCAGTGCGGCAACTTGTATGTTGCCCTCAAGATTTGCCAATCTTCGAACCAGAAAGGGATCATGGTTTATCATTATGCATGTTTCTTTCACAAATTGCCCACAGTATCCATAATTGTGCATAATGCGAAAATACAAATAGCTTTCATGTGCCTTATGTGCAGAGGCAAACTGCACACAGGAAATTTGAAAGTTACTTTTATAATTAGCCTTTTGTACACAAATAGACAAAAAGAATACTCTACAGATGGCAGAACTGTTGCTGTATTATTATGCACAGTTGCACACCAAGAAAATCTTGAGTTAAATGTTTGCCTATGTTGGACTGAAAATGCGTCTAGCCGACTCCTTCTAGCATTATGTGAGTTAAGTTAGCATTTGCGGCACCATTTTGTATTCAGCTGCCATTTTGTGCCATGATCTCTATAATATGCTCCTGCCTCATTAAAATCTGTGCCTCAGCAGAAAAGCAGCTTCAAATTGTTTCTCTTTAGTGTTATCCAAGGTTGAATTCCACTGCCTTAATGAATAGATCGTTCTGTCTCTTGCATACCTTTCCTCTCGAGTAAGCCCTGCTCCCACCCTAGAGAGACGAGCATGGGCAAAATAACCTTGAAGCCAAGATAACATGTACCTGTTCTCAAGATGGTAACTGGCCCTTCTGTACTCCCTTTGTTCATTAGTGATCAGGCTGGAAAATTCCAGTCTGGGCGGGGTTTTAGAGGTGTTGGAAATGTATATTTTGTGTTACTGTGTGGACGGGGTCAGTCCCTCGGCAGCTGTCTAAGGAGGCTGGTCAGACAGGACTCCGCTCTAGCGAATACTAATAAATAACTTGGTTTGTATTCTCTACTGTCTGACCGACACTTCATTTGTGTGGAAGGCCGAGAGGTGGTCGCAAGTGACCCGGATGGCCCTAATCGGGTCACTTCCTTCAGCCTACTAACCACGCCCTTAGCCAAGCCCTAATCCCCACCCCCTCCGTTATAGGTGGTGAGTACCTGCACTTATTTTTTTCCATTTAAAGCACTGGCCACGTCCCTGAGCGGCTGCTTGAGGCCCTTGTATTGATCAGCTGTTTCTGACCTGTCCAGTGGGTCTGACTTCTGGGGATGGAGAGGATAGACGTTATTATTCTGCCTTATGTCAGACTTGAATAGCAATCTTCCTCCTTATGTTCTGTGACTTTTAGAGTTGCATTTTTTACAGAGGTGGGCAACCCAACAGATTTACGGGGAGAGCCAAGCCGGAGCAGAGCCAAAGGTCTGGCTCGGATCTTAGAGCCCGTGTATGAGCCGAGCCCTGAAAATGTTTTCTGTGTAAATCACACAACAAACATCATGTAAAATTTGATAAAGATGTTTCAAAATTCAAGAAAGTATATTTCCTTAGCATGTGAAGTTTTGACATTAATAAATCACATTATAGGACTGCACTGAGAAGTACTTATTAAAAGTGATAGTTTTTAAACATCTGCCATTATTGCACTAAGAGGCAAGACAATTGTCATATAAACACTGTACGGGACCCAGATTATTTTAGAGCAACATTATAGTTTATTAAATCAAAGACAATAGGTTTTTGTACAACTGGTATTCTGAACTCACATATTTGAAAGTGCTTGCATATGCCATAATGAAGAAAAAAGAGTTTTGGTGAAACAAAATATATGCCGAAGATCAAACAATTTAAGCAGTGAAGCTGCAATTTATTCAGTTTTTCTGGTTTCACTTTGTAGAAATCAGCCAGAAAATGGGTATCTATTTGTCTTTCCTTGTGCTATGGCTTTGTTTTTACATCTTTGTGCATTTTTCTGCAGTTTTTCTATAGTATGAATGCAAACCGAAAGTATTGGAGCACTTTATATGATCGTTAGTTACATTACCCAAGGTCACATTCATTGTTTATAGGCAGGGGGAGATTAAGTGATTTGCTCAGAAACATAGGATGTTGAGCCAACGCCAAGATTTGAACCTGGTTGGCAGCTCTGGTCGTAACGCCACATCCTGGGTAGAGGGAGGCAGGCAGGCATAAGCCACATGAAAGCTCGGCTCGTTATGGGTTTGAGGTTCCAACAGGACCTTGAGCTGATCCAGTCCTCAGGCTTGTTCCTGGCCCTCCTCTAATTTTATAATTGGAAGCAGGGGAGAGAAAAACATGCAAAAAATGAACAAGGACTGGATTCGGACATGTTTTAGTCATCCTATGCTTCAGCGGAGTTGGGTAGGTAGACTTGGACTTAAGTGTTGGATATGGCTCAGGAATCATTCTATGCTATGGACACAATTGAGTATGTATTAAATCACTAGTTCTTTGGTGTGTATAAATCCAGGGCTGTCGCTCTGCTTTGAGTTTTGGAGGCATCAAGCTTAAAGTCTGCCTTTCTCGCCTACTCCACAGTTCTGTGCTAGGATAGTGCACTGATGTTAGGGGACTGGGACTGCTCTCTGGAAGCTCTGCCACACTGTTGTCATGGAAATACTGAATTTAGATTCTCTATAGAAATACTTTTAAAATTGCAGCACTGATAAAAAAAACCTTATCAATCTCCACTTTTTGGGGCTTTATTCTGTTTACAATAGCTGTTGATGTTTAGTGGCTGTTTTGCCCCATATGTACTAAACAGTGTGGGTGCTAGATTTAATGCAAACAGTTTTGTTTCATGCTAATTATTTTAGGTTCAAGTGAAATCTATACAGTGGATAGAGTGGACAGAGCATACTGCCTGGATAAGGGTCAGATTTAACAAGCCCCTATAGCCCATAGTATGTTCAGTTCTGTAGAAGGCTTCGGAAAGCTGCCTAAATTTCATATTGCACAGAAGCTGTCTGCATTTTAGGACTTCTGCAGGGGTGTAGGCATCAATGGTCCTGCAGGTAGTGTCACTATGGCACATAGACCGGAGGAGCCCACTAAACACTGATTGTCGCTATAATTTAATACCCAAACAGTAGTAAGGGGTCAATTTACCTTGTTTGCACTAGGGCCCGTGGTACCCATGCTACACCACTGGACCTCTGGACTGTTTTGCTAATTTCCATCCATCCTCACACGACTGACTCTGCATAGAATCTTTCTTCCTAATCTACATATTACTTTGTTATTCATAGGTCCCAGGTGGTCTATCATGAGATATGCTCCATTGCTACACTGAATAGACTCACATCCTCTGTATTTATCCTTCTAGAGTATGTCTAATCTCCACTTTGTCTATCCACCCTTATCTTCATGCTATATCAAAGGAGTCTTTGCATCCCTCCTAATGGTAACTGTACCACAGACCCTGTACTAGAAGTATTCCACTGTTTGTATTAGATTCTAGCAGTGGGACTTCCGTATTGACTCTTCATCACGTTTTAATGCATTGTTTGGCTGCAGCTGTGCTGGTGGGTTCTTAGTGCCGTTGCTCTCATAGTCTTTTAGGAGCTTAAAGGTATTTGTTGACCAGATGAACATGGTGCAGTTCAGGTCACTGTCTTGGTCCATTTGTGACAGTGCTTTGCTTTTGTTGATTTTGTGCCCAACATGTGGATTGATTGACTACAATTGGTCAATGCTTCTGCATTATAAAGTCGAGGCAGCAATTATACCTGATTAACACAGGAATGCGAAATGTACCACAGGCCCTGGGTGTCCCTTCTGCATGCGCACTAAAACATTCAAACACCTTTTTATCAATATCACGTTCCTACCAACGTCACCCTCTTAATTGCGTTCTGTATATTGGGAACATTTTACATTCTCCACCACAAGGTGGTTTCTGCAAATACGCTGCACACTGCACGGCCAAATCAACGCAGTATCTTCATCTTGCTTCCACACGCTCTACCTGCTTTGAAAGGCATTCAGATGGATCCCCACAGAATCCAAAAAGACGGTCATCCACGCACTAATCACCAGCAGACTTGACTACGGCAACGCACTCTATGCCGGCGTCACCCACAAATATCTCAGGAAACTACAGAACGTCCAAAACGCCGCAGCCAGACTGGTCCTCGACATCCCTGCTGCAGCCACATAACACAACACCTCCGATAACTCCACTGGCTCCCAATCAACAAGAGAATCACCTTTAAGCTCCTCATACATGCCCACAAAGCTTTCCACGATGCAGGACCAGCAGGACATATCTGAACCACTGCCTCGCATTCCACGTACCCGCCAGACAATATTGCTCCACCCAACTTGCCCTGGCCTCCGTCCCACAGATCCATAAGACGAGATCCTTTTCCTACCTCGCCGCCAAGACCTGAACACCCAGCCCCTCTACCTTAGGCAATCCCCGTCGATGACCCAATTCAGGAAGGACCTCAAGACCTGATTCTTCGACTGAACCTCCATGTCCAGACGGATCAGCAAATCCCCTCCGCCAGCGTCTTGAGACCCTCACGGGTGAGTAGCTGCGCTATATAAAATCCAGATTCATTGATAAGACTGCAGCATGTAGTGTGTGGGAGCAGAGTGTTAATGCCCTTCAACTGAATCAACTTGGTCCTCAATGTCATTGGCTGTTCATGGTAGAGTTCCAGAACTGATACAAGGACAGAAGATGCACAGCCTTACCAAGATGGGGAATGTGAGTCCCGTGAGAATAGGTGAGTATTGCAAGAACTGTTAGATGAGGATTGTGGAACATTGGTGTTGATATGCTGAGTGCACTCTACAGGGGCTTGAACTGGACCCTCTTGGCATCTGTGCCAGTACCCTATGGCACAATCATGTGTATTGTCTGTGGATTTTGGATAAGGGGGAGGCAGTGATGCTGTTCCTTGTAGTCTAGTTTGGAAAGAAGGATGTCAACCACTGGTGACGTTGTCCCAGAATGTCAGACAGGACAATGTATTTTACATCGTGCATAGATTTTACAAAACTCCTTGGCAGGGGTACATTTAGGTTAATCCTTGATTAGACAGCTGCTTGGGACACTAAAATTGGTTGCCTTTTTAACCATTAAATATTAATGAGTGTAAGTATATTGTAAGAGTTTATGATTGTTTAACATATATACTAAGGTACTAAAAAAGTTAAATTAGTATACTAGGTGTACTACCAATGAGTGATACTACTTCTTATATATATATATATGTGTGTGACTTTGTGTATGCGTATGTGAGTGGCTGTATGGGTGTGTGAGTAGTTGTGTGGGTACGTGAGTGGCTATGTGAGTGCTATATTGGTGAGTGAGTGGGTGTCAGTGGCTCTATGAGTGAGTGAGTGGCTTTATGAGTGGATGTGTGAGTGACTATGTGGGTGAGTGAGTGGCTCTATGGATGAATGAATGGTTGTGTGAATACTCGTATGGGTGAGTGATTGGCTGTTTGAGTGGGTGTTGGTTAAGTGAGTTGTTGTGTGAGTGGCTGTATTGGAGAGCGAGTGTCTTTGTGAATGGCTGTATGGGTGAGCAGATGTGGGGGTGCTTGTATGGCTGTGTGAATGGGTATGTAAGTGGTTGGGTGGGTGTGTGAGTGTATGAGTGCTTGTATAGGTGAGTAAGTGGCTGTACTGAGTGGCTGTATGGGTGAATAAGTCGGTGTGTGAGTGGCTGTATGGGTGAGTGACGGGGTGTATGAGTAGCTGTTTCGGTGAGTGAGTGTTTGAGTGCCTATATGTATGAGTGAGTAGGTTAGTTAGTGGCTGTATGGGTGAGTGTGCGTGTGTGAGTGCCTGTATGGGTGAGTGTCTGCACATGTGAGTGGCTGTATGGGTGTATGAGTGGGTGTGTGAGTAACTATGGATGAGTGAGTGAGATGAGTGACTGGTTGTATGAGTAGCTGTATGGGTGAGCAGGTGGTTGTATGAGTGGCTGTGTGAGTGAGTGGGTGTGTGAGTGGCTCTATGGATGAGTGAGTGGTTGTGTGAGTTCTTGTATGGGTCTGCGAATGAGTATGTGAGTGGTTCTGTGGGTGTGTGAGTAGTTCTGTGGATGACTTCATCAGTGATGTCACTGACATGTCGTGAGTGATGTAATATGTGCGGTCATAAGCAGTGCATTGCGGGTGCATAAGTTATAGTTAGCTCAGGTAACTAGAAGTGCTGAATTTCACTGGTTTTGTACGAGTGAAATCTGAGTCTAACTATAACGTCCCTGTAACCTTTGTTTTTCAGTGAATTTCTATGGTTTTTCAAATTCTATTTCCTAACTATAACATCCTTGTAACCTTTGTTTTTGACGGTGAATTTCTAAGGTTTTTCAAATTCTATTTCCTAACTTTAAACTGTAACCTTTAAGAGTGAGAGTGTGAGTGAGTGTATCAGTGGGTGTGAGTGCGTGAGTGTCTCACTGGGTGTGTGAGTGGGTGCATGAGTGTCTGAGTGGGTCTGTGAGTGGGTGTGAGTGTCGGAGTGGGTTTGCGAGTGCCTCCATTAGTGTCAGTCAGTCTGTGAGTGAGTGCATGAGTGTTTGAGTGGGTCTGTGAGTAGGTGTGCGAGTCTCTGAGTGGGTCTGTGAATGGGTCTGTGAGTCACTGACTGGGTCCGTGAGTCAGTGTGTGAATCTCTGAGTAGGTCTGTGAGTGGGTGAGAGAGTATGAGTGATTCTGTGAGTGGGTACATGAGTGTCTGAATGAGTCTGTGAGTGGGTTCTGCTCGATTTCTGACTTTCTTCTCCTCACTTCTGAACTTTATTTTGCATCTTTCTGCTCATTTTTTACCTCTATTTTGCCTCTTTCTGCTCGTTTCGGACCTTTTTGTGCCTCTTTCTGCTGCGTTCTGACCTCTATTTTGCCTCTTCCAGTTAGTTTCTGAACTTTATTTTACCTCTTTCTGCTCGTTTCTGACCTCTATTTTGCCTCTTCTGCTCGGATCTGACCTTTATTTTACCTCTTTCTGCTAGTTACTGACCTCTATTTTGCCTCTTTCTGCTTCTTGCTGATCTCTATTTTGCCTCTTTCTGCTCTTTGCTGACCTTAATTCAGCTCGTTTTTCACTTAGATCTTGCGTCTTTCTGCTCATTGCCGACCATTATTTTCCCTCTTTCTGCTACTTTCTCATCTTTATTTTGCCTCCTTCTGCTCACTTGTTACTTTTATTTTGGCTCTTTCTGCTTGTTTATCACCTTTATTTTGCATCTTGCTGCTCATTTCTGACATTTATTCTGCCTCTTTCTGCTCATTTCTGACCTTTATTCTGCCTTTTTCTGCTTGTTTCTCACCTTTATTTTGCCTCTTTCTGCTCTTTTTCCCCGGGACCGCTGGAGGAGCCTCAATGTCCCCAAGGTCCCAGCTGGCTCCCCACCTCTTGCGGGAGCCGGCATTGCTGCTGCACGGAGGGAGCTGCTGGAAAGGTAGCTCCCTCTGTGCAGGAGCAATCTGTTTCATCTTTCAAGTCAGCGGGCAGGAAAAGAGATGAAACCTCCGCTTCCAGCGGGCAGGAGCACTTTGACAGCTCCTGCCCGCTGGAAACGGAGTGTTTGCTTTAGCTTGGCGGGAGCTAAGCAAAAGCAAACAGCTATGTCCTGGAATTGGGGACCCCAGGACATAGCAGGAGGCAGCCCTGGGGGGTGGCGGTCCTTTGTATTGGCCACTCTGAGGAGGTGGTGGTCCCTGGGGCCAAGAATGGCCTGTGAGGGGAGCCCCCTCCTTCTTTAAAGAAAAAAAACAGAAAGCCCTGGGAGGTGGTGGTCCCCACGGCAGGGGGGTCCATGCGGCCCCACGCCAATTGTTTTAATTGCCCCAGGGAGGTGGTGGTCCCTGGGGCTTCTAGAAGCCTAGGAGGGGGGTCAGTGAGGCCCCCCTCCTTTATTAACAAGCATTGGCATAGCCAATAGGTCTCGCCTTTGGGACCTTATAAGTGTTTAGCCATGCAACAGTTAATGCTGTTGCAGTAAGGATATTGTGCTGCATAACTAAATACTTATAAGGTCCCAAAGGCGAGACCTATTGGCTATGCCAATGCTTGTTACTAACAGTTGGGAGTGAGCTAGGGTAACTCCCCAGTGCTCCCGCCTCATTACTAGGCTTTACAAATTTTATCAAACCTTCAGCACTTTCCTTCAACTGCACAGATATTTACACATACCCAAACCTCTAAACAGTAACACTGGCCCTACAATGATACTCTAGTGAAACATCCTTTACACAGTGGTATGCCTGAAGTTGGACTGCATGCCTCCTGATGCACAGAGTGCTAGCCCTGTTGCATAGTCTGCATGACCACTGAATGTAAAGAGAGAAAAAAAGAGAGGAGAAGGAAAGAATGTAAATGAGAGAAAGAAAGAGAAAAAGAGACAGGGAGAGAAGGAGAAAGGGAAAGAGAAAAAGAGAGACAGCGAGAGAAAGGGAAAGAGAGAGTGAGAGACAGAGAAAGAGAAGGGGAAAGAGAAAAAGAGAGACAGCGAGAGAAAGGGAAAGAGAAAAAGAGAGACAGCGCGAGAAAGGGAAAGAGAGAGCGAGAGAGAGAGAGAGAGAAAGGGAAAGAGAGAAAAAGAAAAACAGCGAGAGAAAGAGAAAGGGAAAGAGAGAGCGAGAGAGAGAAAGGGAAAGAGAGAAAAAGAGACACAGCTAGAGAATGGGAAAGAGAGAGCGAGGGAGAGAGAGAGAGAGACCCAAGTGTGTGCAATACCTGCGGGTAACAACCACCATCACCAGCCCTCTGCAGGCACATAAACAACCCAGGCCTGCAAAGAGCAGTGGCAGGCAAATGGCCAGCTATCACCCATGGGTTAATCAAGGCAGGCAGCACCGATCTATCAGGACAACACTAGGGCCATAGATCTTGTGCCAAGCATGGAAACGATGTAATGCACGGGCACAGTCTTAAGATGCTGCAGAGACTAAATAGACTACAAGGCTAACACGTTGAGAGATGGCTGTGCACGAGCTTACTATAAAACATTTCTGGATGCTTGATTGAATTGTTACATTGAGGACAAGCATAAAATAAGGGAATAAAATGATAACTTGAAACAAATCGCAGGGACAGTGTAATTAAGAGCACAGTACAAGGTGAAAGAGAGTCCCACAGGGAAGGGAGAACCTTTCCTTGCATTGTCTTTATTCATTAGGAAGCTTAATTGGCCATTATACTGGATGGCGCCAAGGGCCATGTTCACTCTTTCCCTGGACGACGTTTTTTTTAATACTTAGAAGTGGGTGCTTAAAGCACCCGGCAAAAACGGAAAAAAGTGCAAAGAGGGCCCGCATTATGTTTTTGCTACATGCATCACCAACACGATTGACAGGACTGCAAGGGGACACAGATAGCCTGGCTAGAGAGCACAGACAAAAATTAACAATTTAAGCACAGTGACACGCATAAGTAGAGGCAAGCACGGGTAGTATGCGTCAGTGAGCATCTGAGCTACTTGGCGAACAGCACAGGTGTACAACTGCAGGCAACATAATACAACATAAGCAGGTACACAGGGACACCACAGCACAGAGCATGGGCATTACCTTCCAGGGGGCATGGGAATAATCTGGGAGGGAGCAGGGGGTATATGTGCCAGTGAGCACAGAGGTAATGTAGTGCTGTCGATGGAGGCCAATGTGGCAGGGAGAATGTAGTACAAAGAGCAACTTCCATTTTGATGATAAGCCAGGTGAAAATGAGGTCAGATGTAAGCTAATTGGAAGCAAATAGATAACATGGCAGAGAATTGTGGGAGAACATGGCAGCGAGCATGCTGATAATGTAATGTTACTAAATAAAGTTTGCTGGTGCTGGCACAAAGAGAATTCTGGGAAAGCACTGCCTAAAAGGCAGAACTAAAATATCTTTAAAGCCTTGCAGAGGAACAAAGCTTCCAAAGCACATCAATAGCGTGGCAGAAAGTTTGGTATATAGCATGGTGAAACCATGGTGCACAGCATGGCAAAAACTGTCAGAGAGCGAGGCAAAACGTGGCAGACAGTATGAGAAACAAGGAAGCCACGCACGGCAGTGCCGGCTGAAAGCATGAGACATGCAGGGGTGGGGGCAGAGCTGCGCCCACAGGAGGCCCGAGCAGAAACGGGGAAAAGGACGCGAGTGGTGCGCGCGCGTGCGCCACAGCGAGCGATCTGTTTCCAATTATCACGCTCGCGTCTGGGCACGATAATTGCAAACAGATGGCGCCCGTGCGGGTAACCGCAGGGAAAAGGTCATGACGCACGAGCGTCTGGTCTGCTTTTTGAAACCCCTAAATAAAGTCTTGCCAGAGCAGCGCTTGCGCGCTACTCGAGGCTCGACCTAAAAACTAAGCCCTGGGGAGGTGGTGGTTCCCCGGGCTTCTAGAAGTCCAGGAGGGGGGTCCGCACGGCCCCCCTCTGTTATTGAAAAAAAAAGGCCACAGGAGGTGGTGGTCCCTGGGCTCTAAGAGCCTCAGGATGGAGCCCCGTGCGCCCCCTTCTTTTTTTAGGTCTCGCCTAGTCAGTGCTTGCGCAGTCTCTTCGAGACATGCTAAATTCACATATGGAATTTAAGCTCCGCCCATTTTTTCAATTGGCTCCTGTTACTGTCTTCTGCAAATGGTGGCTTTTGATTCGTGAATAGACTTAGTAGTCCCTTCTCAGTAACACTTTTTCTCCTGTTGTAACCTCCCAAGAGGACTGCCCCTTTTACATGTGTTGTTACTCAGGTATGTGTTATTTACAGTCTGTGAGAACTATTTTCTTAAATGACTAGTCTTTCTCCTACCTGCTGTTGCAGGCAGGACACTCTCCCGCAACCGCTTGTTTTGCAGTTGTAGCGTGCACCCAACCGCAAGCTATTGTAGCGCTTTAGTAAGCACCAGTTCTCTACCTCCAAAGTGGCAGCTTGCCGGTTTTGTTCTTTAATAACGGTGGCCGCGCGTCTTATTGCTTGTCAAACTCAACGTTTAAAAAAAAAAATTCCGGTGGGTCTTTATCGATGGCAGTCACACGTCTTTTCTTTTATCGCGTGCGGCTTGCCTAACTCAACACTTGTGGCTTTCTTTTCAGCGCGACATGCTGTGCTTGTTCAGAGAAGCCTTTGTAAAGACAGCTTGATCTTTATCAATGGCGGATGCGCGTCTTTTCTTTTATTGCACCCAGCTTGCCTAACTCAACGCTCTTGACTTTATTTACAGGCTTGTTCAGAGAAGCCTTCAGAGAGACGTCTTTCTTCAATGACTTTGAGGGGAGGGGAGGCTCCGAATTTGGTTTCCAGCTTTTATGTTTATTGTCACTACAACCTGTTTAATCCTGTGTTCTGAAAGTGCACTCCTATAAACATACTCCTCTGATGCATGCCAAGAAATGTAGTTTAGAAAACATATTTGCAATTATATATGAAAGGTGCTTTTAACACTAATGACTACACTTCCCAGAAACCTACTTGATGACAACTGGTAGGGCTTACTTGCAAGAGCAGTTGCCATGTTTGAGCAGTATCGCACTGATGGGTGCATTAATTTAATATATGTAGTAATCGGAGAGTTCAATTCTTATCTGTAAAGATTTTAGTTGGCAGTTACTTTAAGTAAACTGTCACAACAGTCAGTACAGTATTCACTAAACCTCCCCGCCATTCCTCTTTTCTCACCGGCTAGTTCGATGTCTGCGGTGACGTAGGTGACAGATAGGGCGCAGGGCCAACCACGCTGCTGCTGCTCTGTACCTCCACAAGGGGTCCTGATTTATTTCAATCTGATTTACTTTCAGTAGCTGTATCATGACTTCAACTACTCGCATAGGACCGTCCATCCTTGGCAACTACTTGTCACTATATTGGTAATAGCATGGTGAGCCTTTCCTTTAATATTCTTGCAGATTTATTCAATACATCACTGTATCTTTACTAGAAAGCACGACATGCAGGAAACACCATTCGCATGCTAAGGTATGGAAGTTCACCATGTGATAATTAGAAAGCCCACAACAGTATTTTGACCATTCCGAATCTTTAATGTATTGAGTCCTCTCTTGAGTTTACATGTGAGGCAGTTGTCTATAGAAACTGTGGCATTATTATTTACGATCCTGTACACTAACTGAATAAGATCTGATTATTTAAAACAATGCCATTCCAGTATACTTTTGGTTGTCTCTCTCCCTGTGTAAATATGTGTATATGGTCTTTTGCTTATCAATTTGATATATTGTGTAATGTCTGGTTCTTTGTATAGTGTAAATATATGTTGTTTTTAATCATAGTATATTTTGTAAATAAGTCTACGTTTTGTACATATTTTATAGCCCTGAAGAAGTCCCAGGGGGACGAAACGCGTCGGCTATCAATTGCATGCTGTGTTTTTAAGAACAACTAATGAATAAAGAATACATTTTCAAAGGAAGAATGACTCGCACAATGATTTATTGAGAAGACATCACTTTGTTTTCCCTATTTGTGGACTATGGACTATAATCTTCGTTATTTGTATATTTGACTGTGAAGTTGAGTGCTGAACCACGCTGTGTGTTTTGTCACGGCTAGCGTCGAAATGTGAGAGTCTGCTGGAGAGTGGAGACAACTACCTGCACGTGATGGACGGGTGAGTTTTCGGCCTCGACCACCTTGCTCTATTCATATTTTTTACAGTTTTATATAGCGCAAACTGTGTCTAGGCATTAAAGCGCTTTACATGAATACCTGGTTACGTTGCACAAGGTCAGATTAATTTTTTAGGCACGGAGAAGTTATGTGATTTGCCCAGAATCACACGCTGTTAAACATACGCCGGATTCGAACCTGGTTTCTCAGTTCCAAAGGGGGCAGCTTCGTTCGTCAGGTCATATCTTATAGAATGAATATGTAAACGAGTGAGGCTCCTCTCTATCCCCCTTTCCCATCTACATCACTGGGACAATTTTGCTTTCAACCACATGCATTCTTCAATAATGGTGTGCTCAATCCATATATTTACTGTTGCCATTTAGGTCCTTGTTTTACATCAAACAATTGATGGACGGAAGGCTGACAATGCAAACATTCTCCCCAGTCAAAAGATCTGGGTTAAATCCATCGTTCTTTTGCCCACTACGCCACCCCAGTTTGGACCCAGCCATATGCAAATCAGTCTTGACCCTGTGCCCCATGGGAACAGTCCAGACCGAACTGCCAGGCCAGGTCCTCCCTGGACCGGAAACAAGCATCCTGGGACCGGTTTCAGGGTATGTCACCCTTCTTCAGCCAGGCTAGCTTGAATCCAGTGGCACAGTGAGCAAGGGACCCACGTCTGGGCATACCCATCCCACTTAGGGCGAAAAGTGTTACAGCAAACAAGTGATGGACGGAATGCTGACAATGCAAACATTCTCCCCCAGTCAAAAGATCTGGGTTAAATCCATCGTTCTTTTGCCCACGACGCCACCCCAGTTTGGACCCAGCCATATGCAAATCAGTCTTGACCCTGTGCCCCATGGGAACAGTCCAGACCGAACTGCCAGGCCAGGTCCTCCCTGGACCGGAAACAAGCATCCTGGGACCGGTTTCAGGGTATGTCACCCTTCTTCAGCCAGGCTAGCTTGAATCCAGTGGCGCAGTGAGCAAGGGACCCACGTCTGGGCATACCCATCCCACTTAGGGCGAAAAGTGTTACAGCAAACAAATGAAGGACGGAATGCTGACAATGCAAACATTCTCCCCCAGTCAAAAGATCTGGGTTAAATCCATCGTTCTTTTGCCCACTACGCCACCCCAGTTTGGACCCAGCCATATGCAAAGCAGTCTTGACCCTGTGCCCCATGGGAACAGTCCAGACCGAACTGCCAGGCCAGGTCCTCCCTGGACCGGAAACAAGCATCCTGGGTCCTTAACAGTAAAGTGCTGGATCAGCTTGAACATTCCATTAGCATTGCTGCAAAACAGTCCCATGTCTTGGAATACTCCTTCAGGCAGACCTCCCTTCTAAGTCAGTAGTAGCACGCTGTATTCTTGGGCATGTAAGCAGATCGATTTGAAAGCCTTATTGCATTTGATAAAAAAAGTTTATGCATTCATCTTGAAAATACTGAAGTTAGATACATGATACAGTGTTGATCAAAAACACATAAATACGTTTGGACCTAAAATACAGAAACTGTAATCATGATTAAAATAACGCTATGATAGTTAGCGATATCAAATCCTTAGACTTGATCCAGACAGTTATTACTTCTGATCTACTTTATGCAAGAATTAGTTTAGAAATGTTGTGATCCTTGCACACTCAGGGTTTATGTTGCCTTTGAAACCATGTCAAATGAATAGGCATCAATTCAATAATAGTATGTTTAAAATGTGTCCTTAGGTAGATCACTCTGAGGCCAAAAAGGGCTGGGCATGTACATAAGAGGTGGATCATTGTTTGCTTCTTCATCCGCAAACTGTAGTTTCAAGGAGAAGGATGTAAGCTGTTCATTGTTTTCATTGTTCTCAACATAGTGACAGAGGCATTTCCTTTTGAGATTAGGATTCATACTATCAGTTGGATATCATGGTGGCTTCAAGTCTGTAAAAGACATAGTAGTACTGAGCTAACTTTGGACCCAAATGTTTGTTTTTCAGCGTGTGTTGGGCACTTCACCTGTGGCATGAGCGTGTGGAGTGCTTCCCGCAGTTTGGCAGAGGCATGTAGCGTGTGCAAAGCGCTTTATCCCTTCAAAATGAGCACTCCGAAGGCGGCGCGTGATGAATGCTTTGTCTGCTTTAGACCGGCCTCATTCCAAAGCGCACACGACCCTACTTTTTTAACTAATCAGCATTTAAGATGGCTGGCATTCCTTTGAAATGCACAATTATGCGTTTCAAAGCTGCGCCGGCCACCTTTTTTGCTTTGGGGCATTTCAACTAAATGCTCGTGTTCATGCTGCGGACCGCACCACCCGTCATTCTAAGGAAGGTGGGACACTCAGCTCACTAAAGGTGCCACTGTGATGAAAAGTTGATTTGCATAAACCCTGCTAAAATATGCAAACTTAGTATTCTTTGCTGGAAGATTCCAGCCACTCGCCAAAATCTTACCTCTGGTGATGCCTGCACACCCACACTGGCTCTCACACCAACACTGCAACATACACCCACTCACACCACCACATTCACTTCTTACAACAAACAACACATTCACTAAAAAATAACTTTGCACACACTTGTTTCGTTTGCTTCCAGTATTCTTTGAGTGCATGTATTTTTTGCTCTTTCTTTCCCATCTGCTGCTTGCCCATTCACATCCCTGCCACCCCCTCTCACCCCGCTTTCTCTGTGTTGCTCTTCCACCCAAATGCTTTTTTTCCCATTTGTTTTCATCCCCAACACCCAGTTTCTCCATTGCTCCTCCCTCTGAACCTCCTCTCAGTTACAAACAAAAAAACATAAGTAAAAAGCATTGTTATTTGCAACGCCATTTGCTCTAACTTTCACAAATGCAAGACCAATTGCATTGCAAATGCTTGTTTTGAAATGCCCCTTGGACCTGGCCCACCCGAGGGCCCTTTTGAAAACTAAATACGGGAGCCCATGCTTGTTTTTTTGGGGGGTTTTTTGCCGCGCATTCAGAAATTTTGCTAAATTGTTGATTTTTTTATTTTTATTTAATAAAAAGCTTTTTTGCCCTGCCAGGGTCCCTCTGGGACTCCAAGACCAAGGCTTGGGAGTTAGGGTATTCTTACCCTGCCTACTTTTCTTTTTTTTCATGGTTTGTAAGCCGAGCCTCAAGATGGCTGCCAACACTTCCTGGTTGAAGTGTTGGCAGCCAATCAGAGCTCTGCATTTCCCTGCACGAGCTTGTTATTATTTGTGAAGTCGTCGCGGCCACAGATATATAAATTTGGATTTTTTTTTATTTCTCAAAAACTACTGAACGGATTTACACCAAATAACTGAAAGCATGCTCTTCGTAACTAAATCTACCTTTCTGCCAAATCTGGTGTAATTCTGGCGGTAGTCGTGTTCAAAACTCCAATGAGAATTAATATGGGAAGGACACTTTTTTTTACCTCCACCCTTTTTTCTCAGCCCCCGCTTGACAGATCACCCCAAAACTTTCCATGCACAATGAGAATCACCAGCCCACTTTTTTGGGGAAATTTCGTGAAGATTACTCAAACGGCGCCAAAGATATAGGCAAGTCAATAAACGCTTTTTCTAAAGAAACATAGTCCTAACTATAACTACCTACTGGTGGTCAGCATAAGTGATTTTCTCAGAATCACAAGAAGTTGATCCAGGGTTGGGACTGGAACATGGTTCCTGAGGCTCAAAGTTGGCGGCTTTTGCCTTAAGGCCACCAAAAATTAAACACACCTTGAGGAATATAAAAAGTGCTGCTACAAATCTCCCTCCAAACCTGGGGGAGAGTGTCATGTCATTTTGTATTTTAGAAAATGGTTTTACAGTCTGAAGTCGAAGCAACGATGCTTTCCATCTGCATCAGCTAATGTAGTAACTTCTGCATAGGCAGTGTAGCACCATGGTCGAGACTGCACGACAGGGTTATTTGCCAGTGTGAAACTCCTATCACACTTTTAGATAGTTTCTGAAAAAAGCTTTCTACTGGATGCACTGAGAGTTGTATTTTAAACTCACACCGAAAACTGGCATTTCATGACAAATATTTCAGTGTAATATACTGGTATTAAGGTGTTCCTGCATGTTGTCTATGCAGCATTTTCAGAGTCTGTGTAGTATTTGTCATAGCCAGATTGTTATGGATCTTCTTTGTAACATTTGCAGTTTTGGAGCTTTGTGCTGTAGGTTTGCCCGTCCCATCCTGCCTGTGAGGTAGGTAAGCTGATTTGTACGTTGTTTAAAAAAATGTCAACACATCTGTTCATTCTTTTTGCATCTGATAAACAGCATTGAGTATATGACCAAGGCACAAGATCAAGGCAACACCAATGACAGTATAACCTTGCTTTATCACTCAATCCAAATCAAGCAGGCACCTTCGGACCCACCGCTTTCTTACAATCCCTCAACCACAGTAACTCCTCAGAATGCACTTTGTCCCCAGATCTGACTTTGCTGCCACAGTATATATCAGTTTAATGTCCATAAATGTGTACATCGACCTACAGAGCTAGTATTATGGATCTGCTGACTTCCATATGATGCAACTACAGCCCAAACTTTCTTTTGATACCCTTTGGACCTACTGAGGTTTTATACAGCATCCCAAAGGAGGTCCTTAATCAGGATGGTTAGACTGTTGGACCCCAGATGTGACTGGTCTATTGGAGGGACCCTCTGTCATATAACCCACGTATAATGTAAACTATCCAGATTTTCATGGAAATAGACTCAGAGGAATCCCTTATATTTCAAATATTTGCTGTCATCAACATTAACCTTGCACTCACCTTCCAGCTACTCTGTTCTTTAAGAGGTCTTTAAGATTTGGATGTGTCTGGGAACAGGATGAGTGTATGTGACTGCGAGGACATGGTAATGAGGATTCCATGAAACCAAAGTCTCTTGGAATGGAAATTTGTTTGTGTAATTCTTGGATATATCACAAGATTAGACTTTGGGAAGGAACACTTGGCTGTGTGCATTAGATAAAAGAGGCAAGCGAATACCCAGTCTCGTCTAAAATGTGAAACAAAGGATCATGTGATAAAATCAAACCACGAGAAACTAAGCAATGTCCAGAGTACATGCCACTTTGTCTCCAAAACAGGCAGCCTAACCAGCTCTAAAAACCAACATGTTGGTAGCATTTTAACAAGTTAAAATTTTATTTACATGTCTATTGGTTTGTAGAGTGCTAAAAACCTCACATATATCCTAGCACCACCAACCTTAACAATACCAATTTACACATCATGTAGTTGGAAGCTTTATTTAAAAAGTCTAGCCACCATAGCGAAAATATCAGTTGACGGGTTATGAATGGTTTTATTTATTTCTGCATGCACTTTTATGGATACTTTTGAACCTGAATAGAGAACTGAATTGAATAGAATGGTTTTATTGGAACAGATTTTGGCATATGTATTTATCGACAGTATGTAAATGTATTCTTTATTAACCCTTGCACATGGCAGGATGTAGCATGGCATTGTTTAATTTCACAGGTATCACATTAAATATCTTGTTGTTAACTATTCTGTACTCTGTACTGTTTTTTCCTCTTTGTTCTGCAACTTGAAGCCCTAATGTATTTTACAGGGCAAATAGTTGGGTGGCCAGAGACGTGTCTACGCACTCTTGTTCTCCAATCAATAGTTTGAAGAATATATATATATAAAATGAAAGTTCACCAAGTCCAAAAGGGGGGTGCTTAAACGAGTAAGGGGGAGACGCCACACCTTACTATCGAAGCTCAAGATGATTCTCAATTAATAGGACAGTTCTTGCAAGCACAGCAAAGTATAATCCAACCGATCTAGTCTTTTCATCAACCCAACTGATCTAGCCAACTTGTGTCCTGTCAGCTGTTGTATTGCCTTGACTTCCTCAGGGCCTTTACTCTCTCAAACGCTAGAAGTCATTGTAATAAAGTGTATTCTGTTTTTGAATGGAAGCTCTCACAGTTCAGTTAGTATCCATACAAGAGCACCGTTAGTGGCTGCGTTCAGTGAAACTACCGGTGATATCACCGCTGCGAGCATTTAAAGCCTGGGTAAATGTAAGTAAATGAAATCATAGTATGGGTGTTAGTAGCCGTTGGCTTAGCAATGATTTCAATTGATCAGCCTCAAGTATTGATTATGTGTGAGCCAGTTTTGGTGTCAAGTACTAAGAGTGAGCGTCTTGCAAATGTATAATTTCTACTTATTTCCATCCACAAATGGCGCTCTGCCCCTAGAATTAAATCCACTGGAGTGAATTACACTGAAAGGTTGAAACTATGTACTTTGTCTCCCAGGATGTTCGTGTTCAGCAATTTTTAAATCTAGAAGCTATGAAGAGGCAGAGAAGACGGAGAGTCTCAAAATTCAGCTGTGGAAAGGAGACACGGGAAGATACACGTCCTACATAATTTATTCATTAAATATTTTGTGCTGATTTCAGTTACCGGCTCATAAAAGAAGGTAGTATGCGCAGATTAATGAAGCACAAACCTTTAGTTCTAGAGGATACACCTCCCGTAAAACTTCCCAAGTTAAGCTTTTTGGGAAACGACCAGCAGCCTCCTTCTGAGACCTCAACCACTTCTCATTTCACCGAAAGCACTGTCTTTTGGCCACCGGAAAATGTCTGTGCTTGTTCATTGCCTCCACACAGGTGAAGGTTGGGAGTTCCCTCTGCGTCTGTGTCAGACGCTACCTCAAGGGCAACTGGGAGGTGTGTGACAGCTGTCTGTCAGCATCTCTCATATCAGAGAGGACATCCGCCCTGAACGCAGGACGCTACTTCACTGGAGCCCTTTACGCTGCTTCACTCATGAAACAGGGGTTCTGCTTCATGAGGCGACATTTTGTGTGGCTGGAATAGGCCTTGGTGGAGGTCCAGTGGATTCTTGCTCTCGGTGCTTTTGCTTCACAGTCTTGGAAGTCAAGTCCATGGCTCTCTTTACACACCTTCTGCATGAACCTGGTAGAGAGAGCAGCCCTTTAACTCCCAGGGACAATGCCTGGGCTGATTCTGAATGACTGCTTTCAGGCAGATTTGATACCATTATGGTTTAATAATCGCTCTAATGCCTATCACTCTAATAGCCCACTGCCATTCAGCTCCAGTCGTTTTGTGTTTTAATTGGGAGGTAAGCCCATTATTATTATTATTAATATTTTGAGTTTTATAGAGCACTGGCTAGACCGGAAGGGATCAGAGCGCTTTACAGGTTATGCGAAAACCAAAAGAAAAACATACCATACGGCACAGAGGTGGTCAACAGTCAAGTAAAAAGAGTGAATAACAATACCGTGCAGAGGCACTCATCTTGCTCTTACAGGGAGCTATTAGCTGAATATGTCAGTTACAACATTAACGCTTTGAATGCAAAACGCAACTAAAGATCCTAATACTGCACTGATCTTATCAATGATGACATAGAAGATGTCACGAGTGATGTAACGTGGGGTAATTAGCAGTGCATGGATAGGTACCTTAGGGCACGAGTCATAGTTTCTTGAGTTAACTCTAACTACAACTGCTGAAATTCTATGGCTCTGTGTGTGTACCCCCTGCATCCTTATGCAGTGCAAAACGTTGTCAAAACTAGGCCCACCCCGGAAGTTAGCATAATTCAATAAAACACAGTTATAGGGTGCACCCCAGATCACAACGATGTCGCAAATATGTACACACAAGGAATTTCAGTACTGTTAAGCAGCACCGTGGGCCGAGGACGCACAGGTAAAACCAATGTCAAACGGACTATACTTTTGGCAAGGAACTAACAAGTAAGAAACACCTCTGTGTGGTGTAATCGATCACAGATGATCCGCAGGCAGTCACTCCCACACACACACACACACACACTCAGCACCGATACGCGGTGCAATTGATATCAGGAAGTCCGAATGGAATGCATATAATGGCTCCTTTTGTTTGCGACTGGCCTTGTAGCCATTGCGTTACTGGGATATGTTTCTCTTGTGGAGCTCTGAGAAGTGCATTAGTTATAACTTTGTGTGTGTTCCACACACTTCTGTTGCCCACTCCACCTCTTCGTCTCACCTACAATTGTGGATAAATAACCAAATCTTACAGTTGTCAGTGCAATTTCAGAGTGAAAATATCCCTGAATTCCAATGTAAGTTTTACTTACGTGAATAAACATTTTGTGATTTGGACTCCTAGTTCTTATCTCTGTGGTCCCGTCAGGTGATGTATAGTACACCGGCCTGGTCAAATGAAATCTTTTACCACTGATGGTGAAGCCTACCACAACGGCGAAATACAAAACATAAGCATACAGGTTTATGAGAGTGGGGCTGGAGTACTGGACATACGGGCATAACACTATCATTGTAGTATCAGACTGGGATTTGTATTAACCACATACTTGGTAATCAACAGGTTTGCACTTCATGAGCAAAATTCAGGTAGACGCATGGGCTTTAACATTCTCAGCCGGCTTCTTGCCCATTCCTTACTCACAAGGGATCCGGTTTTAATGGCTCTAGCACTCCTAGTCAGTGGCAGAATCTGGGACCATTCTCATATTAACGAGGGGTGTTCTTTACACCGTATTGGAGGAGAACAGGTCCAGAAATGGCTACAGTGGCGAAGGCACTCAATAAGGCAGGGTATGTCTTATTAGGCAGGTGTCATCCAGGACAGCTAATAACCTTAGTGGTGGTGCAAGTTCAGTCTAGTACTGGTCAAGAATTTATCAAGCTTGGGAATTGGAGAGTGGTCCTGGAATCAGTGGTCTTGGAACATGATTGGATTTCTATTGTCTGGAACTTTGCAGCACCGTGGTAGATGAAGGGGAAGATGGGCCATTTGGCGCCATCAAGGTGCGACATGTGCAATAAACTGGAGACTGTAGCCATTCTCTCTCTCTTCCGCAATGCATGCAAACGAAAGGTTTTAGTTTGATCACACAATGGTTGATTAGCTACATGTATCTGGCCAGCAACAAAAGATTAGGCTTAACATATAAGCCACTGGTTACTTATACGTGTATTCTTCTCCGAGCTCCCTCAACAGCTTTACATGATGTTGAACACTTACCCTGTTATGCCTTATAAAGGCTAATTGGGACCTGCTATCACTTCGGACGGATTCCCCCTTCCCCAGTTCACTCAAGAATATTGCCACGGTGGGGATCTGATCCCCTGTTCATGGAGCCGAACCCCCATCTCCATCTAGGTGCTGTCTGATCAGTGCGAGACTGGCAGTTGCCTATATCCACCATTTCTGAGATTGGCTGTAAAACATGTATTTGCATATACTTTGCATTATGGAAGCATGGTTCTCTGGCACAAATAATCAAGTTCTAGACATTCTCCTCCCTACAGGCTATACCATTTCAAGAGAAGATGTGACCAACAAAAGGGGGTACCTTGGCTATTACCTTCATGGACTGGATGTCAATCAACATGAAGGGCAATGGAGAATGTCAGATAAAATTTGAGTCACTCTCTGCTGCATGGAAGTTTTCCTCCACATATTCTATCCTGGTATCTCTTGTTTATTGTTCCACAGGGCACGATAGGAAATTCATGGCAAAAGTTATTGACTCTCTCCCTTGCTTTCCTTGAAAACACTAATTTCTGTGGAACAAGGAGATGTTAAAAATCTTGTGCAGTCAGAGTAGGCTGTGGAAGAACACTTACAGGTACTCTAGCAATATTGGGCATCAAACATATCATTGATTCTTCTATATTTATCAAAGCTATGTATAAAAAGGACTTACTTTTCTCGGTCTCGCCTACTAGACAGCGAATGCTCTGTCTATTGCAAGACATATTGTTAGCTTACAGTGGTCTTATAGCCATCCTATTGCTTACGATTGGTTGGCTTCACTGTCACTCATTTGCTTGCTAGATTGTGTGGGCTTTCCTTCCTCTTTGTGTATTTGTCCCTCCCCCAGAACATGGATGCATTACTTGTGTACTTCCAGTGCTTGCTTTTCAAGCACTACTTAATTCTTTTTGCTTAAGCACTCCACAAGAGTGCACGTGTTTTCCAGTTGATTCCCTTGTGTAGTTCTCTCACCCACTTCACTGCGCTCCATGTTCTTCTTTCGCCCGCTTGCTCCCCACCTGCATCCGCTGTGTTACTTTCCCCATGTGTATCCCCCATTTTGCTTCGACCTGCAACCGCGGCCCCGTCAAAAGTTTTTTTTGTTCGTTTTTAATCCTTTAGCCATGCTGCACAGCATTGGGGGTGCTGTGCAGTATGGCGAAAGACCATAGGCAAAGGTGTCTGTTTGCTATTCTAAATGTAATAGAAAAACATCTAAAGGGATTTCTTTGCTTTGATGAGGTTATTACAACTTACTATCACCTCAGCTGGTGTCTCCTGTGATAAACAGTTTGAGTTATTCTCCACGATGTGCACGTGGGTAATTATTTTCAGATAAAAACATTACGCATTTATTTTATTCCTCCATCCTTGCTGCACTCCTTCATAGATGTGTCCGTGCACTCACAACCTAACTATGGGAATACCCATTACGTGGACTTACCCAAGCAGCAAAAGTTATCTCTGTGATTCCAAAAAAGCCGGTGTTCAAGTAGCACGAGCTCGAAAAAGAGGCCATGTCTCCAAGGCGAGGAAGTTCTTACACTGGCTTCTTGTGGAAGATAAACTCCTTTGCCCTATCTTTACCTGCAGGTAAATATCCGTGGCGATGTATCTGAGCACTTAAACAGCTCCCTAGCTTTGTACCAGGACATTTACATACTAGCAGTATTAAATCCACCCAAACCGTCCTCTTTTGTGGGATTGGTTGCTGAGGAACCAGATTATGGAATTAGCTTCTGTTAGATATCAGAAAGGAGGAAACATTTAACGTTTTTAGAACAAAATGAAAAACATTTCTTTTCTAAAGCTGAAGATATTACTTTCCTGGGGAATGGTCTTTCACTTTCACTGCAGATGACTTCTCTGACGACCAGCACCTAGACAGTGTCTCAGCAGTGCATGCTTTATAAGTGCCCTCATCCTTTTTTACCCACAGGAACAGGCGATGCGGCAGAGCAAATCAACAGTGATTGCAACAACTTGCAGCAAGATACAGAAAGAGCATCGCCGTGTGCACTAGAGTGGACATGGCTCACCAAGTCCGACTGGTAAAACGCACCTCTACTGTCTTGGGGCTTGCGTCTTCTACACTCCAGCTCTACTCCATGTTTACTGGATATCTGCCACCCTTTGGAAGTGGGCTATTGTCCTGGGAACTGCAGAGGCATGCAACCAGCAGTGTCGCTAGCAGTCACTTTTCCCCTTCCTTCGGACGGGATTGGCCGAGCCAACACACAACCACATCCATGCCAGGAGCACAATTATTGGTCCAGTGGGTCAAACAAGGGTACAGGAATGTCTTCAGCACACCGGTGCTGCTACCCAGAACCACTAGGGGCTTCGAGTCTGCCTGTGTCTCCACTCAACCTAATATGGGGGGACAATTAGAATGGGGGGTATGGGTGGGGCAGAGGCGGGGGATTCAGCATTCCTGCTGTTCCTTCCACCGCTCCATAGGTTTCCTGCTTCTCTCCCTCACCAGTCCTATCTCGTCCTACTTTCTGTTCACCAGTGTCTCCCAGCGCATCACCAGAGCCTCCGAGTGCGTCACAAGCTGGCTTCAGCGTGTATCTTAATCTGACGCAGGCTCCACACCTAAGCCCTACTCTCCCACAGGCCGCCATGCTGGCACGCACAGTGACTTCCAAGTCTTCTCCTCACTCTTGAGCCTACTAGTCTCATCTGGTATTCTCTCATCACTTCCGGTCCACACGCACACGACGCAGGTCCAGCTGCGTCCACTTGCGCTGGAGAGCTGATTGTCAAGGAAGAGGATCTGCTATCCTTCCTCTTTCTAGTCGAGCACTGACGGACTGGTGCTCTATACAGAGAGTAGTCAGTCCACAGAGAAAAGAAGGACGGGCAAAAGTCATACAATATTTAACAGGTAAGTTGTTGCTTTCTAGGGGGGTCTACTGAAACCTTTCTCCTTTCCCTTCCCGTCCCTGTGGGCAGCATTCTATCTCCCTCCTTCTATTTGTTTCATTCCGAACCTTCTAGGTGCTGGGTGTTCTCCACCGCCACCCCGTTGCGCCGCGCTAGGCTTCGGTGCACCTTCCTCATGGGGTGTTTCATTTGTGTCACATGCTGAAGTGTGCGACCCACTCCTGTCCCCTGGCGAGCGAATCCCCTCTCGACCAAGCAGCTGGATGGTTCTTTCCTCAGGACTGACTGCTTGGTGCCATGAACACCTTCGATGCAAAGAATTCTGGGGCTGGATATTGGCAGCATGTCCGCATCCGACACCCCTTTCTCCAAAGCTTTGAGGCAGGCCAAAGTACTGGCCCCAGTACTGGCTCCCGCACCAACGACTGACGGTACAGCTGGCCTCCCATGACTGGTTGCGGAGTGTGACAGGGAGGGTGAGCTAAGCTCCTGAAACCAGTCTCCAGTAACACCCTTCTAGTGCCTTAATAGGAATGGTTTTAAGATATAGAAGTCTCAGATAAGTCTCATATTTGGTGTTTTTGCGTCACAGCTCAGCATTCTTGGCCTTTTTACATTGTTAAATGTACCGATATGTGGTGTGACTTCGTGGTTAAGATTAAATCTTTCAAGGCCAACTCGGCCCTTCATCTTTCCAAGACAGGATTCATTAAAGAGTACTGTTAAAATGGGTAATACTGAAAACTGTTACAATTTAGCAGTTTTTAAATACTGAAAGTATTTGATATAGTGGTTAATATCACAAGTGCTTATTAATATTTAATACGCAATTAACCCTTTCAATAAACTGAACTCGATTTTGTCCATGCCGCAGCAATATTTATGAGACCCCATTCCCACACCTGAGGGCAAACACTTTCCGTAAACCATGAATCCCACAGTTTCCACTGCTATGAACCCCAGGGTTGGGGCAGCTTCGGTTCTTGTTTCCTTTGCACAGAACAGTTCATCCTGTGTTTTCCCGTGGAGCCTCGTGTGTTTCGAGGTGTAACCAAGTCAAAAACAAGTTCCCTTTGGGATCTATCAGCAAAATACCATACTCTCCACTATCACTTTCACTCTCTCAATCTTTCATCAAAAACAAGGTTTAAAGCCAAAAAATATACCAATATACAAATGTTTATTTAATAGTTCTGTTCAATTCATTAAAAAAGTTTCATATGGATAAAAATATATACAATCTTTCATGTGGCTAATAAAAAACAATCTATATAGAGGCCATACACATATATTTACAGACAAACAGCAAAATCTTCATTAATACATTATTATCACAATAAAAACCGCTATTGATATCAGGTTTGTCAACTCATGAATTTTTCACTTATACGGCAACCCTCTAACAGTGGTGGGGCAACAAAGGACCAGAAAGCAACGCGTTTCGGTGGTATCAAAGGGTCCAACCACCTTCTTCAGGCTCAGTAAGTGATGTGTCCCAGCCTTCTTATCAAAAGGCTAGAGTTTGTCTAATTTCAAGGTAGGATGCTTTTTCCTCCACTCAATTAATTTCCAGGCTCCTCTTAATGCTTGAGGACTAAGGCTGATATATATTTTTTAATCTCTCTGATGTCGCCGTTCTCCCTGCTGTCCGAGCTGGCATCAAACAGACGCCATACATTAAAATCCTGAATTCACAGGAAAATACAGTTGAGGCTTTCAACCCGTTCGCCTCAGATAAATGTCATAAAATTGCAGGGTCTCTCCCACAAGTTCTCGGCGCTGTCAACGGAGTACCGCCGGGACTAATCAGCCTCCTGGTGTTCTCCGTTCTCGATATAGTGGTTAATATCACAAGTGCTTATTAATATTTAATACGCAATTAACCCTTTCAATAAACTGAACTCGATTTTGTCCATGCCGCAGCAATATTTATGAGACCCCATTCCCACACCTGAGGGCAAACACTTTCCGTAAACCATGAATCCCACAGTTTCCACTGCTATGAACCCCAGGGTTGGGGCAGCTTCGGTTCTTGTTTCCTTTGCACAGAACAGTTCATCCTGTGTTTTCCCGTGGAGCCTCGTGTGTTTCGAGGTGTAACGCCGCAGACAATCTCAGTACAACAAGGGCAAATGGATCAAAATTCAACATTACTTTAGAAATCGATGATTGGACCAGAGATTTAACCACACAACCGACTTTAGAGAGGATTTCCAGACATGAAACCTTGTTCCATGCTATTCTCACCCTGCAAAATACGAAACCTTTTCCCAAAACCGAAATGTTAATTTAGAACACCAGACCGAGATGTTGAGCACTCATAGTTGTCCCTCTAAATTGCATGCTTCATCTGTAGCTTATAAGACTGAGTTTCTTTTCATGTTTTAAAAAAATGCTCTTTAATAAGGTTTAAGGTAAAAAACAGACCAGGTACATTCAAATTGTTCAGGATTTTCCACAAAATCAGCAAATGTAATTTCGTTAAAAATGATGGTCTAGTTATTAATTTAGAGACTACCTTGTTTGCGGTTGGGCTTCAATACTTTCCCTTAAATCTAAGGGACTCAAACACTCATGAATTCCTGCTTTCCTATTCATATCCAAGTGACAATTCTGGCTGAGGTCCAGCTTGTACAATCACTTTTCTTGCCAGAAACCCGCGCTGGCTCAGGTGTTCCCACAGATCACAGCCATTGGAGGGCGGGTCCCTGAAAGCCCGGGCGGAGAAACCTCGTGCAAGCAAGTCGTTAGGGGCGGGATTCTCACACCCTGGGACGTGGTTCATGGAGGGGACACCAAACACTGTCCTTTCCCGCACCCACCCAGCGCAGGCCAAGGCCCCCTGTGCAACACTCAGCTTAGCAAACACCACGGCCGACCCTGAGCCAATGTTTGCAGTCATTGTGAGGTCTCTGGACCCCCCCACACCCCCACCCCCCCCTGAAATCATCAAGGAGGCCCCTGCAGCAGTGGCGCCTTCCCGTGCAGGTCCCCACCGCATGGTAAATACCTCCTAGAGGGTGCTTCATGTATGTTTACCCTAAGGCCCCACTGGGGCTGAATCACACGCCTTCTTTCAACCCAATAATACAATATGTTTATCACCCGAATCGTTAATTATCTTATGTACCATGTGCACATTGCTATGCACCGCATTGTTTGTCGAAATGGTACAGTGGCTCACAATAAATACATACATTTAAAATAAAAGCAAATTGGGTGAGGCGGGTTAAGCTATCAAAGAAATATCCCTATTTTGTTACAAGCAGGTCCCTCTGGGAGTCCACTAGGGTTCAGATGTGATCCAGCCCCAGCCCTACCAACCTTTCCATGGAATGAACAGTTTGGGAAATCTAAGCATGACTGGCTCTATTTCCGCCAGCGGACTTTCTACTTGCTGCTGCTTGAAGCCATGAATGAGCCAAGCCTTCAGAAGTGCAGTAAATGTTAGGGGTCTGGCCGCATCTAAACTGTACACCAACCAGCAGTGCTTTCAGTGGGTGAAAGGGTGGAGAGGAGAAGAGGTGTGGCCACAGTCAGAGGCGCAACAAGAGGCACATTTCGGGGAGGGCTAATAAAGATTTCGTGTGGGGGGGGGGGGGGGGTAATTCTTCCAGCAATGGACAGAGTGAAGATGCAGGGGCTCTAAGAAGGGGTGAAGGAACAACAAACCCTCGTTAACAGGTAAATGGTCTTTTAAAGACCTGTGAAGTACTCGGTGCGGCTGCAGAAGACGGACGCCAGCCCACAACGGCTCAAAAGCTGTCTGTGTGTGTGCCCGGGAAGCTGTCTCAGCCCGGGCTGACACACACGACGGGGGGGTCTGAAGCCCTTTGAGTCCTATGGGCGTTTTCGCCTGGCCACAGTGGCAGAAGAGGACTCCTTCCCATGAGGCATGGTCTATGTGACTATGGTTGTGGCTTAAAGCGTGTACTAACATTCTGAGCGTCACATAGTAAGCCCCCTAACCGGTATGTGGGTGCCTCTCATTGACTTTTCTTTTATTGCATCCAGCCATGTCAGTCAATAATGAATAGAGACCTAAAACAAGCCGATCTATTGACTGTGCCAATGCATGTTAGCAGTAACGGATACAACGGTAACAATGATGTTGCCTTGAAACATTAGAATGGAGAAAGTTTCAATTCTTGTAAATGAGACTGTGAAGTGAACATTCCTAAGGTCTGGGCAAGAAGTACTGGGCCCACTACTTTCTTCTGTAGTATCTCACCATTAAGTAGTCCTTTTCTCGCCCCAAATCTTCCTGAAATCCAGCATCTACACATCTCACTCATTTCCCTCCTCTTCATCACTGTGTTTTCCTCTGTCCTTCTGCACTTTTTTGAGTCATCCCCTTCACCAAACACTCTCAAATAAACACACGCACTCTCACTCGCCTCACCTGTAAACACACCTTCTTCTCCTTTGGCACTGTCAAAATGCCAACAGCTGTTTATACCTCCTTCATAAGCTCCCCTAAATAGTCATAATTCAAACTGGTAAATATGCCACCATTGCTCGTTGAAGGCGAAGAACTGGCTGAGCAGGTAGTGTGGACACCTTTCTGACCCGCTGACAATCACTGTGAGAAACTTGCACTGCCTTCAGCCTCCACTCTAGAACTCTGAAGCGCGTCCTGTCATGAGGACGCGTCCACACCCTACACACGTCCAGACACCTAGATTTGACTCAGTTCACGGATGCACTATATGAGGGATATGTTGCACTACAAATACTACATCTGAAATAAATACTCAAAGGATGTGCAAGGTCAAGTAAAATGTGAAATGTAAACAGGGACTGCATCACTGACATGAATTACCTTACGCGGCTTTACAGTCACTGTTGAGAAGTTGAGAAGTGTTTTTAATGTAAAGTTAAGGACATGAATACAGAATCTGTTTAAAAGTCAGCTTTAGTTACTACCAGATCTTAGACCTGGCAAGACTTGCCCCACTTACAGCCCTGCTAACAAGATTCTATGTATTCAACTTACAGTGAATCACTTTGTCCCAATCCAGCCTGACAGGAAATCTCTTTGTGGCTCTCTCTTCTCCACCCCTACAAACCTTTCATTAGCATTAATTAGCCTGTGGAGGAAATGTATGCATTAAAAAAAAACAGTCTTTGTCAAAGCTGAAAGGTGCAGATAGAGGTGAAGGTGTGCTCACTTTTAAGATCCATCTAACACCTTCCCACAACACCCACTTCCTTTCTTGGTGACATCCTTTTTGTCATGCCCCTGCACCCCATCTGAACTCATACAGCAATGCACGCCACTTTTGATGGACTAATGTTCTAGATTTCTATATTCAGCCAGGAGGATCATGGCCCCTCTAAGTCTGTGAAACCCTGACTCCTCCATACTGGGAATCATTTTAAATGCTGTGCGGCTATTGCAGGCTTGGAGAGGGAACCAGCGAGGATCCATTCAGGTTCCGCCTTTGACATAATGGTAGAACTGATTCCAGGCCAGCACCAGTTGATCATTCCAGTAGTGCGCCAACAAAAGTAAACATGCAGCAGCACCCCAGCAAATTGCTTGCTATACCCTGTGCACAGCACCCTGCAGAGGCGGGAAGGGATACTGAGGCTGCTTTCCTTGCCAGTGTGCTTGCCTGTGAAAGCTTCACGTACAATGGTAAATGCTTCAATTACCAGTAATTGCACTGCTGCAAGTGCTTCGTTTGCCTAGATTAATTACTTCGTTAGTGGTGCTGAACCTCATAGACACACACATTTCAAATAAATAAACAACATACATAAACCCCTCCCACCATCCTGGTTTCGTTGACTCAAGCTCTGTCATTCTCAAAATGCCTTCCAATTACATAACTAGAGGTTACGATGGGCAAGAATGGATGCACCAGAAGCTACTGCCGCTGTTCGGAATACATCTGATGAAAGGTCAGCCCAAACCTTTGCTTGCTGTTCCATTTGAAGTAGGATTATTGAACAGTGAGCCTCCTCCTATATTGCCTCGGATAGTGGTTCACAATCCTGCACCAACCATTGTGAGGCATAGGCAGCATAGGTTTCCGCTTTCAACGACAAACTGGTGGCCGCCAAAGATCCCTTCAATGGTCACCCAGCTCAGCAGTGCAGTCAACCGGGTTGATAGCTCTCCTGTCAATTGGGGAGGGGGGGGGGCCCAAAATTGAATTCACTTTAATATATAGTGGAATTATCTTCTCTCTTTCAAATAAGGCATAGGTTTTCTGTAAAACCCTAACAGGAGTTTTCGAATGCTGAGGGAATAGCTTGAAACTAAAATTCTCGCTGTTGTGGTCGAGAATGTGAGCCAGGTCTTCTTTTGCAATATATTTATCCTACGAAGTAGTGCTTGGTCCTATTGCAGAATCAGGGTCGGTTTCAATTCATTTTCTTATTACTATCCTTAGGTTTAGGTAGGGCCTAATCACAGTCTCCTCTACCATGTCTTGAACCCATGAAGCTGTCCTAAAAAGAGGGTCATCGGGAGTCATAGAGCGTTATGGCGTTTGCTGGACTGCGGCGCCTCCTCCTCAGAAGAGGAAGAAGGAGACCTCACGCTTTTATCTTTCGGAGTTCTCCTGCCCTCCATGTTGGCCCTCTGCCATACAAAAGTGTGGACGCGCCTTCCAGAAGCGTACTGTGCCTTTAAATAGGGAAGGAAGTTTGCACTCAAAAGGCCAGTTATCCAATGAATAGCTAAACATAGGTTTAGAAGCCACCCCAGGCTCCTTTACTGCAGTTTTGTTAATTTTTTTTGCTTCCCTGAGACACAACATTTGCATTTTTACTTTGTGAGGCCCTGTCCATTTGAAATCGAAGATTGCTGAAGACAGGGTTGGACTGGCCTACAGGGCAATCAGGCAGTGCCCGAGCTGGTTCTGACAGATCAGTGTGTGGGCCGGTCTTTTGGCTATTTCTGGGATGTCTGCTGGGCCGTTTTTTGCTGCTGCTTTCCATGATATTAAAACAAACATTGCCTGCAGCAAGCTCAAATTCATGCAATCTTCCATGCCTTGCAAAATACCTATACAGTGTCTTTACAAGTTCAAAACTGCCCCAATTTCCAAACATAGGCCACTTTTTTTAGCTTTCTAATTCAGTGATGGAGCCACTTTTGTTTTGTTGCCGGGGCCTACTTTCTGTCCTTATTCGGCCATGGCTGAAGAGCACAAAGCAAGAGGCATCACACTCATTCGAAATACACACACCATACACACAACAGGATGCACTGCAGTTCATTATCTTCTGTTCAGTCTTCTTTTTAGGTTTGTGTCGCTGCCTCAGAGGCGGGTGGCATGCTTGGAAGAGAAGCGACCATTGCTGGAGGAAGGGGCAGGGACCCTGGGCAGGAAGAATTCGGGCAGACGGGATGCAGGGATGCCAGGCTCGGACTGTCACTCGTCTCTACCTTAGGCCTAGTGTCCAAGGGGCGGCAGCTCACCCTGAAGCACAGCCCATGGGACTGTCGAAGCTTCAGCCCCTCTCCGAAGACGGCTGCCGAGACCCTCCCAGTGAAGCCTGGGCTCGCGGATTGCACGGTGGGTTCAGGTTACTTGCAGCACAGACTCTTTTTAAGAACCTTCCTTCTGAGGACTTACCTCTTGAAAAAATAGTAGTATGCCTTAAGATGATGAGAACCCCACTGCCACAACTCCTTGTACATTCATGCAGGAGTACCGAGAGATTACTGCCCTTGGGGGCACAGTCTCCCGATGCACCCTGGGAGAATGCCTTCTAGCCGCAGATAGCCTCGCTCGCCTCGCGCAGTCCACCTGCCCCTCCCAGCTCGTTATGCCACAGACGCTCGACTCGATAACAGGTTCCGGAAGCTCAGTGGACTGAGTCAGTGGCGCAAGAGACCGGGCATGGACAATGGATGGAAATAGTGAAGGGTTAGTGCCTACCAAGCATTGTAAATACTGCTCCACGGGAGCCTGGCGTGACTGGGGCGTTAGGACACCTGAGCCAGACCCAAACACCTGCCCGCAATCCGGCACTCCGCACACGGCGTGACAAGTGCCACCAGTGTCCAGCAGACTCCGCAGAAGGGGTACTGAAAAGATAGTGCCTGCAGTCAGGACTCGCAGTTCACGCGCTAGACGACTGCAGCCGTCGAAGGGTCGAGGGTCAAGCAGGCCATATTCGGGGGAAGCCTGCCCAAACGGTCGGCCTTTAATACCCAGCCTGGCGCTATTGCTGCAACTTACCAGCAGCCATTGACAATGCCCGGGGCTTTGTAACATGCTCAGTTTGATTCCAGTGCGTGGGCCACGTGTAATAAATGCAGATCCAGGTAGGGCTTTTATCAAAAATTAGATACACATTTATACCCACAGTATATAAACGTTAGATGCTCGGAACCGACGGAGCCACAACCAGGTCACCAAATAAAACAGCGGAAAAGACAGGTTACCTTGAGCCCTGGAACGCCTCTCGGTTCCAGGTAGTAAAGGCGAGGCTCTTAGTTCAGCTTGCGGGAGGTAGGAAACAGGCTCGCCTGTGCCTCGTACACAGCCTTGGGAGTCCAGAGGAAAACCTGGGCTGAAGTGGGCAGCTACGGTGCTTTGATAATGTCCGCCTTATCTTTGCGAAGTACAGCGTCCAGCGGGGAGGTGCGCTCTGCACTAACTGTCAAAAGCGCCCAATCAGAGGCTCCCCTGTGAGCTTTCTTACACCCACTTTTCCTGTCACTCCAGTTGGAAGACCCAACCTATCTTTACCTTTGCCAAATTCCAGGCATTCC
Organism: Calotriton arnoldi; assembly: GCA_963921515.1. NCBI lineage: Eukaryota > Metazoa > Chordata > Amphibia > Caudata > Salamandridae > Calotriton > Calotriton arnoldi. The sequence goes on along the minus strand of CAWUFW010002001.1, from coordinate 1,137,269 downwards.
AGAAAAACGAGTTCTGTGGGCCCCAGCAGTCCAGCACCAACTTAGATGTTTAAAGGCCACCACACCCGACACGATGTCAGCAAAGGGCACCACAAAGAGGCTTGAAACGACTCAAGCTAGTACAAGTAGTGGAGGTGGTCATTTGTGAATAGAGTGGTAATGATAACCTTGGCCCAAAGCTCAAGGACACGCGAGAAAAAAGGAGGCGGAGTGAAAATGGTTCTAGGTCTTCACATATTGCAGGGGGCTTCCGCTGACCGGCCAATGAGAACACATACGCGTGAAGTTGCAAACACGAACCTTTAAACACACACCTCAGAGAACGCGCGCAGCAAATACCTCTATTTATACACACGTAAGCATGCAGGCCTAAACACTCTCGCGCACACCCCTAACACACGGTCCTCCCGCCCCTAACACACGGTCCTCCCGCCCCTAACACACGGGTCCACCCGCCCCTAACACACGGGTCCACCCGCCCCTCTCCAACATGCATATCTGTAAATGCTCTATTTTTAAAGTAACTCGCCGAGTAAAGCTCGACCACAGATACTTTTTAAGGGCTCGCAAAACACTTAGTGAGTGAACTTCCCCTCCCTGGGATCAGGTATTTCTGGAATGTGGTTCCAGGCACGCCCTGAGCTGCAGTCCTGCAGGGCTCCTCCAGCAGATTGCGACAGGTGTTCAACCTCTTCAAGTGTGAACGCCTACCCGTGGCCCGCTGCGACTTGCAAGCGTAAGCTCCGCGTCTTCTGGAGAAACGTGTCCTCTATGAGTACCGCATAATTCTGGGCCCTCTCCCATAATGAACAGCGTGTCTGCCATTGGTGCCGCACAGCTCTTAGTTCCCCTATATACAGCTAACCGCTTGGCTGCTACAGATAGCATACGCAAGGGTGTAGCTATCAATAGTGCAAAAGGTGCAGTTGCACCGGGGAAAAGAGGTGTTTATATAGTGTTTGTTTTTACTACCAAAACTGGAGAGGGGGCGCATTTCACTTGCTAACATAAGGATCAACGGCAGTTTTGCTACGTCACTGGGCAGAAAAGAGAAGATATTTCTCGCTGTTGCAGTCCCAAGGCCTTGACACTGTCCGCCAGCGAGAAGTGCTTTCCACATAACTAGCCATTATATAGCACTGCCCTGGGATAAAAGTGATCGTTTTTAAACATGACCCATTAGTGAACTAAGAAGGCAAGTGAGCTGACATGGTGCCCAGATTAACATACAGCAACATTATTGTCTATTAAATGAAATGCAATAGGATTTCTAAAACTGCAATAGACGGTGGGTGATGTTCGCGTGCTTGATATGGTGACGCTAACGCGACGTGCAGCACGTGCTGAACGCGGCTCCTACACCTACTCTGATTAGTCTTTGAAGTATCAACGTAGAATAAGGATTCCAGGATAGATTGGGTTTAAGTATTTATTTAAACACTAGGTTATGAAGGAAAAAGGCCCACAGACAGCCCAACATAAACACAACTGACAGGCAGATCAGCTGGCGAAGGAATGCCTGAACATTCCATGACGCACACTATATATCGATGCAGTGTTCTAAACCACGTCACGCACAAGTGACCAATACGGGGAAAGTAGGGGTGCAAGCAAACTATGAAGCAATGTAAAAACATTGCTTATGGCTGCACAACAGTACAACATCTCCCTTTTGTACAACTAAAACAACAAATTAATACATAACATAATCTCTGTACATATTTGGATAAAGAGACAACTTTCCTGAACTAGTGCAAGTACCTTCATACAAATTGCAAGAAGATTTCACAGTACCTCTGGCAGTATTAGACTCTGTACTAGGAACATGTGTTAAACTTGAATCATCAAAATTGACGTTTTTACTAATTACAGACTCATTTTCAGTTACACCATGTGTTGGTACATTAGAATCCCCCTTATTAGTAGAGTCATAAGAGTTCGATTTAGGAACATGAGAGTCAACATATGACTCAACTTCATAGTTGTCTTCATATTCAGGTGCAAACCATAAATAGTTGTCAGCCGAATCCAAACTACTCTCATTGGAGTCTTCAATAAGTTCTTTTTGACCAGGTTTTAGTTTGATAATATCACTCTTACTCCTCCACCCTTGCTGGTTTAAACAAACAGAACCATGTGACACCTCTACCACTTCTAAGGGTATGGAATATTTAGATTCACCCTTCTGAACTTTGTAAGGTTTCTTAACAATGACCCAATCTCCTCTGTTTACTTCTTTGACTGTTGCTCTGTGAATTTTATCATGGTAAGCTTTTGACTTAAGTTGGTGTTCTAGGATTCTTTCCTTCACTTTAAGCCGATTATCATTAATTTCCATGAAATCCGATTTTCCTTTATCATTACAAGCAAATTTAGGAGTAAGTAAAGTGCTTTCCTTTCTTCCTCTCATTAGGAAAAAAGGAGAATGTCCAGTCACATCGTTGGTAGTATTATTATACGAGTTCACTCTTTCCTGTAAGAATTCCTTGACTGGAAATCCTGAAGCTATGGCAAGCTGAACACCTTCTTTTAAAAACCTGTTGATTCTCTCAACCTGTCCATTAGATTTGGGAGAATAGAGAGGTGTTTTCTCCTGTTTGATACCATGACGTTCCAAAAACGAAACCATCTTTTCAGATGTGAGCTGTTTACCATTGTCCGAGACTAAGATGTGAGGAAGACCTTCTATAGAAAAACATTTCTCTAAAAATTCAATAACAATGGTGGTGTCTACTGATGCTACAAATGCAAAATAAATCCATTTGCTATAATAATCGCTGACCACAATCAAATACTTACAGTCACTTTCCAAAATATTGAAGGGACCTGCAAAATCTATAGCAATCTTGTTCCAGGATGCATCAGGAATTGACACAAATTGCATTTCGTTTACTCTTGGTTTCCAATGCTTATCTGATTTTAAGCAAACTACGCAATTATCAACAAACAAATTAACATCAGAATCCATGCCTGGCCACCAATAGTACATTTTCAACATTCTTTTAGTCAAAGTAGAACCAGGATGGCTTCTGTGAGCTAACTCAATCAAGGATTTTCTCAACTTGGAAGGTGGGATTAATAAATCTCCTCGGACAAGGAAAGAATTATCGATAAAAAAAAAAACTCCAGGTGAAGTACCTGTTAGGAACATGACCAACCCTATTTGGGTGGGCAATTTACCACATCGCACCCCGGCAGGTTTTAACACATGGAATTCCCTTGTGTCGTTTGCTTAGTCGCAACCCAACCAGCGGACCTACCTTCTTGCTGCCGGTAAATTGCCCACCCAAATAGGGTTGGTCATGTTCCTAACAGGTACTTCACCTTTAGTTTTTTTAGGTTGGTTAATCAGAGACACTTCACCAGACAACTACCCTTGTGTAGATAGAATTGCTCGCTTTGGTCCTGACGAATCGCCGCTAGATCCTTTGACTGATAGGCGAGAAACATGTTGACCATTTAAAAATAAGCGCCTAGTCTGAGACATTACCTCAGCAGTGCACTACTCAGTTTTTAATCAGGTTGGAAGGCCTATTGATTAAAGTTATTCTCTTTGGTACTTCCAATTCCTGTTTTATTTCCCTCAAGATTCACAAAAATCTTCACACACCTCATCTACACCGTTTAGGCCCCTTACCCCCATGGCACCATACGGCTAATTGGAATAAAAGATCTCCGCCAAAGAGCCCCTCATAGGGAGCCCGTCAGGATTTGCAGCGCCGACCTGACGAGGAGCAAAACCCTATGATGAAGCATGACACCCAGCCGGGTGTGTGAGGGCCCTAATTCCAACAGGAGGAACCCCCGTTCCTTCTGTATCTCATGACCAAATACACTCCTCTGTCCCCTACTATCAGTTAGGAACTGCATACCTTTTGTATTGAAAAGAAGAATGTTACCTTGTGCAATGAAACCGGTGCTTATGTAAAGCGGTCGATGAAAGGGCTCAATGATTTCCCTGTATAGTACAGAGTACTAGCCAAAGGTGGCCGCACGCCTTTATGTGCAAAATGCGTGTTTCCCCACTCCAGGCGTGTGGCCACCATTGGCTAGTACTCCAATAAAAAGAAAAGATGGCGGTCACTACAGTTAAAGCGGAACGCCGTGGCAAAATAAATAAAGAAAGGAGTGCGGCCGCTATAGTTAGAGTGGACCGCGCTGGCAACGTAACTAAAGATAGGAGCGCTGCCGTTATGGTTAAAGTGGACCACGCTGGCAAAGTAAATAAAGAAAGGAGCGCAGCCCCAATAGTTAAAGCGGACTGCGCTAGCAAAGTAAATAAAGAAAGAAGCATGGCCGCTATAGTTAAAGTGGATCGCGCCGGCAACATAAATAAAGAAAGGAGCGCAGCCGCTATAGTTAAAGCGGACCACGCTGCCAAAAAATAAAATGTAGATGAAAAGGTGCAAGTTGGTTTTGTAAATATGACGCAGCTGCCATTACTAAAAAAAATATAAAAGTGGGAGCCGTGATGCATTGCAGGAAAGCATGTTGTGGGTGGAATAGGAGAAATCATTCAAGAAAATAGTGCTCACAGACTAAATAAAAAATAATGAGTAACAACACAAGTAAAAGTGCCAGTCCTTATGGGAGGTTACAAATGTAGAAAAGGTGGTACTAAGGAGGGACTACCAAGCCTATTCAAGAATCAAAATGCAACCATTTAGAAAGGACAGTAACAGGAGCCAATTGAAAAGATGGGTGGAAATGGGTAGAGCTTCAAGTCCATACCTGAATACAGCATGCCTCGCTGAGCAGCGCATGAATTGCCCAGGCTCGAACTAAGAACAACTGATGGACAGAATGCTGAACAATGTCAAACATTCACCCCAGTACAGAGATCTGAGCCTAAATCTATTGTTTTTTGCTTCCCAAGCCATTCTAGTGTAAACCCAGTGATATGCGAATCAGTCTTGACCCTGCTCCCCATGGGAACAGTCCAGCCCGAACTGCCAGGCCAGGTCCTCCCTGGACCGGAAACAAGCATCCTGGGACCGGTTTCGGGGTATCACCCCTCATCAGCCAGGCTAGCTTGACTCCAGTGGCATGGAGAGCACGGGACTCACGTCTAGTGCAATAAGTCAAGAATAGTGTTGGTATTTTATAACGCAGAAGGCATTCATGATAGTAAAGATGTGGTGAACGCCGACGGTGGTTATAAAATGGGGTTTGGGAGCAATAGAGATTACAGGGGCTGATTCCCTGGGTGTCCCTTGGCGGGGTTGGGCTTAGAGAGGCTATCAATGGTACCTCCCCTTGAAAAGTTGCCCTTAAGGCACAAACAAAGGCCTGATAGATACCTTAATGCGGATGCATATGCTTTTTCTACCTCTTCACAGAAGTGTGACAACAGAAATTAGATTAAGCTAAATAATCTGAGAGGGGGCCAGAAGGGTTAAGTGACAGGCCCAACCTCAAATATGTTGGACTTCATCTTTTTGTTCGATCAGGAATTGGGTCCTCCAAATAAACATTTCATTCTATAGTCTTTATTGGAAATTGAGTCCTCACGACTGGTGACTAGCAGGGATATTGAGAATGTTTAATTCTTTTGTCGTGCTGCCCAGTTCTGGACTAACATTCAGCTCTAAGATTATTGTAATGCTAATCTTGAAAAATGTTGATTACTTCTTGAGAAGAAGAATTCATGTATTTTGTATAGAGTCCGGGCAGAGTTTAACTGTGATAGTCCTGAGTTGAATATCCAGGAAAGTTTCAGGAATTCGGTATCGATGGGGTCTGTTAACCCTAAGGTTATCTTTGTCTCAGTAGGCAGAGGCAAAGGGAAGAAAGTTATAACTGTTACGTAGTCAGTGGAATAGGGCCCCCAGGTGCCTGAGCAGGGGGATGATTTAACCAAATAGAATTGAGTAGCAAGAACAATAAATGGTGCAAGTAACATTACAAAGTATCCTGTGTTGTGGAGGTAAACTCTGGGGAAATCTTGTATCTTGGAACATAGCAGGCCTAGGACAAGATGATTCAAAGTTGAACTCTGTAATGAATCTTAATCTCTTAATCTTATGTTTGCAGGAAAAGTGGGCCTGCTCCGATTTTGTGCATTAGAATTTTGATTTTTCCTGTGAAGCGAAACCATCTGCCAAAGGTCAAGCTTGTGGTGGTATTGTCATCTTGCTCAAAAGCAATATCAATTGAAACCAACAAATATTTGTCTATCCTTCAAACCTACGTCTTTGTTTAAAGATGGCTATGTCAAAGAGAAAGGAGGGCTGTCATCTTTTTTGTTAGTTAATGTGTATATTCCCCTAGGCAAGTCGCAAGACTACCTCATCAAATCCATGTTTGCATTTGTACGTAACATCAGTCAAATGTCTCCTGGTATTTATCGTAGGAGACTTCAATGCCAAGGTATCTAATTCAGCATGTATGACCTTAAGTAATGCAGAAATCGATGAAGCTTGGTCTTTTCGTGTAGAGGTGCTCCAAAAAAGATCAGAACAGACAGGCGGTGCCTATTATTCCTAGATAACTTGAGACTACATGATTTAATTTTCCTGAATGGGAGATTTCCCAAAGATTCTCCTGCTTCTTATACTTTTCATTTTGCCCGTGGTAAATCTCTAATTGATTATATGGTGGTGTCACATCAAATGTTTAGGTTGTGTTCGCATTTAAAGATTTTGGGGATGGATATAAGTGACCATATTATCCTCTCTATCTCATTGGATTTTGAGTTAAATGGTTTTGATTCCTGGAACACTAAGAGGGAGAATATGGCCTTCAATAAATCAAACGAGGGTTCCTTCTGGTCCAGTAATAACATAAAGGCCTTGGGCCAGCGCCTCAAGGTAGCAACTTCGGGCACATTGGACATGCTCCAGCACAACCCTAAATCATGGGACGAAAGGCAGTTGATTTCCCTCTTTTCCTGTTGGAGTAAAGACAAAGGACCTAAACCACCTAAAAGGACCACCTGAGCCTTAAAAACGGTAAATCAGTAAATAAACCTCCTAGTAAGAAAGTAATTTATTTCCTTTACAGTTCCAAGACAGGGTGAAATTTATCACCTCAAGCGTAAGAGAGCTAGATTGAAAGTGACAAAACATAGAAAGGAATAGGACAGGAAGTGGAACAATTTGAGGGAGGCTGCTATTTCAAATAACTCAAGAAAATACTGAACTGTAATCGCTCAATATTGTGACTCTAGAGATACCTCTGAAGCGATTCCGATATCGGATGACTATTGGACCCAATATATTTCTGAGTTATACACATGTAATCCATGCAGCAGTGAATGAATGAATGAATACTTTATTTGTGCGGTTAATCAAAACCATTACAAAATGCAACATATTTAAAAAGGAATAGAGCAGCATTTAGAAGTATAAAACAATAAATATTTGTTCAAAGCATTGTTAAAATCTCTGTTTGTTTTTGTTTATAAAATAAGACAGTGGTTATAAAAACCTTGATGGGCAGAGCAAGTCAAAGGTTCGATATTGGCCAAGCATCCACGACCCAGGCCCTCCCTTTTAAAGAACCCCAAAGGGTGCGCCCCACTCGGCGTGTGGGGAATTGCCCTTCAATAATATGCGGGATGGTAAACAAATTTCCTAAAACTGGCCATGTGCTTTACAATGTCCAAAGTATAAAGTTGTTGGACTGCCTCTTTTGCTGTATGGGTGCCCAATTGGAGAAGGATCGTTCTGAGGTAGATTCTGCGAACTGACTGAAGGGCTGGACAGCAAAATAGAATATGGGCCAGGGATTCTCGTTTGTAATTGCAGAAGCGGCACTCCCTAATGCCCGGCCTTGTATTCACAGTTGGATATAGTTCTTTTAGAGGGAGAGGGTGTAGCCTGGCAGCTAAAATCCTGTGTAGGGCTTGCCTCCCCACGGCCTGCGTGAGATGAAGTTTCCGACTGGACCGTGTATGTGGGAGACTTTGGGTCTCATGAAAGCCTCTTGTTGCCAGGGATTCCATATCCAGAGTGCGAGAGCATAGATGCAATTGCTTTTTTATTGTTGCTTTAATAATAGCGTAGTTGGTTATGCTAGGGTCCCAGTTCTCTGTAGCGAGCTGCAGAAGATCTTTGGCTAAAGCAAGACAGGCAGACCATGGGTTGCAGGAAAATCGATTTTAAAACAGCCTTCATAGAGTTTGTAGGGGCCGCCATTGTTAAAAAGAAGCATTTCGAGAGAGTCGCCAGCTCTTCTAGCTTTTGTTAGTTGAGATCAAATTCCAAACTAATTAAGGTATTCCTGGTGCAAGCTGGTAAACGGAATAACTTTTTGTAGGCGGTACAATGTATATTTTCCAGGTCCTGCGCAAATTTCCCTGGGAATGCCTGTTGCGCGTAATTGAGGGACGGTAAAAGTTTGGCCCTCAAGACTCTTTGTCCATGCAGCAGTGACCTGTCTGTCCTAAGGGTTGATGCAGATTCCTTACCTTTATATGGTCAACCTTCTGGTAAGGAGATCATGGGATTCATTAAAGGTGCAAGAACATCTGGTGCCATGGGACCTGATGAAATCCTGATAGCAATCATCAAGAAGGAGGTTCTCCTATGGGCTGCCTTCTTATTTCTGCTATTTAATCGTTGATACTTTTCGGGTGATATTCCCTCTTCCTGGAAGAGAAGCAATACTGTCCCCCTGTATAAAAAAAGCCTTGAACACGTCCCCCGCCAGTTATAGGCAAATTACTCTTCTAGATGCGACAGGCAAATTATTTTCCAAAAGAATTCTACTACATCTCCAAGAGTAGGCATTTGGAAATAACATAATTCCTACAGAGCAGGCTGGCTTTTGAAAGAACTGTTGTACCCTTGATAAAATCACAGCTTTACAAACCGACATAAAAAGTACCCCCAGCTGAGGCGCATGCTAGTGTACTCTACATTCATTGATTTCTCCACAGCATTCAATAGGGTAGATCGAGGGATGCTGTGGAGAAAATTGCTTCTGCTATGAATTCCCGATCATTTTTTTAGGTCTATTATAGCTCTTCACTCCTCCACGTGGACTCAAGTTTTGATGGGTTGGAATCTGGGATTATCAAAGAGGGTGGTGACACAGAACGATCTGAAGCAGGAGTTCCTGTTGGCGCCGGTGCTCTTTTCGCTCTATATTTTCAGAGTGCCCATCAGAGTAGGTAAGGCAAAGGGTACCACCCCTAAAATCAGTTCTATGGATGTATGCTGTCTTTTATATGCTGACGATGTAGTCCTGTTGGATTTAACACCAATATGGCTCCAAAGGCGTCTCAGCGTCTTCAAAGACTATGCAGTGGAGCATTTGCTAAAAATAAACATCTAAAAGAGCCAAAATTTGTGTTTTAGAAAGAATAGTGCCAGAATGAGGCAAAATGTTAATTGGTTGTTCGGGAATGTCAAGACAGAACAAGTGCAATTTTATCCTTAGTTAGGATTTGTTCCAGTAATCGTAGCAATAATGACCATTTAAACCAGTGGTTCCCAAACTGTGCGCCGTGGCTCCCTGGGGAGCCGTCAAACCTAGCCAGGGGAGCCGTGCACCAAGCACTTTAATACATTTAATGTTGAAGGGTCTGTTGGCTTCAGTTAAACTAATTAGACTTAAACGCATGATGTCGATGATTTGTAAGTGACATGCCTAAAGCTGTAAATGTAGTGCTTAATTGTCGAGGGATGTCGAGGGAGATGACCTCCATATTTCACTGGATCCCCACGTTCCAACACTCCCAAAGTAAGCGGAAGACGCCTGATGCATTTTGTTAGACTCGTTAATAGTTTAATTTTTTTCCAAATACATTTTACACCAATGAAAGTTATCAGGAAAGTACAGTTGTCCTGTCTATTAAACACACTAATGGGCTGATTACGATGTCAGTCGGAAACTCTTCCGACCAAATCGGTTCTGGAATCGTTTCTGACCGAATCGGGTTCTGCGAGTCCGACCGACCGATTATTATGCTTCAGAACATCGTTTGGTTGGACTCGCATTGACTTCAATGGGAGCCTGTGTTCCGAACGAGAACACAGGCTCCCATTGAAAAAAGGGGTGGTTGGGGAAAACCTTGCACACTGTGGCGGGCACCTCATGGTGCCTGCCACACTGTGCATGGTTGGAAAGAGGGGTCCCTTGGGTACCCCCATGGGCCCCAACCGGAGGCCTACGGGTGAAGGGGGGCCTACTACGGGCCCTCAAATTCAGATTCCGACAGCCATTTTGTGTCGAGCAGACCGATTCGGAACGGCTATCAGAATCGGACATCGTAATCGCTCGGTCGGAAATCGTATCCATAGAGCTGTACGATTCGGCTCCGAACGGCTCGGGCTGTCCAAATGCTGATCGGAACCGAATCGGACAGCCGAACGGTTTCCTTGCATCATAATCAGTCGGTCGGAAATGTATCCGATTCGGTCGGAAACATAGGTTCCGAATTGGATTCGGAGGTTCCGAATCCCGTTCGGAGCCTTTCCGACCAACATCGTAATCGGCCCCTAAGTGTTATTAAGTATTGACATTTGTACTTGAACCATAGGTACTTGCACCACACATTTCTTTCTGTACACACACATTTCCAGACAGGCCTGCTCTCTCCTTGATCACAGGGAAGTAAAACACCATATATGGCATAATGCCAACATTTGGAAGCAAGAGAGAGGGACGTTTAAAAACAAATCTCTGAGGAATTTATTTGGCTTGCATTGATTTGGAGGCAATTTTACGGAGGAGACCGCAAAAATAAAGCTGTATGTGGTTTAAAAAATCGTGAGTCACCCTGCTGAGAGAGCTGTGTTGGCACGTATGACATGGGTAGAAATGGAAGTGCATGCAAATAATCTTCAAGCACATGAACACTTTGGCAATGGGGCCTACATGCATAGGGGTGCTATCTAGCACTGCAAGTGGGATAAAAAAAAGTTTGAGAGGGTACTCTAAAAAAGACATGGGCAAAGACGTGTAACTAGGAATATTTTATTAGAAGTGTCGCCTTAGCAATATGAAAAACCCTGCGTATATGAATATAATACCTTCATCAGCTTCATCCCAATTATTTTCAGGGAGAAAAATGCAAGTACTCCCGAGGCCGGGCTTACATCCACCCCACCCTCCAAAAAAAGTAACAGTGGGGAGCCACGGGCAATGGCCAATGGGTCAAGGGAGCCGCAGGTCGAAAAAGTTTGGGAAACACTGATTTAAACCATTGTAAAAGTAAGGCACTCTCCCAAGCTTCTGCTCCAATGGATAGTATAAAAGATGTGGGAAAAGGCACTTTGCACATGTCCTGTCGGTTTACAAGACAAAAATTCTGTCTACATTGAGCTAGGCCTGTGAAGTGATGGACATGCTTCACTGGACCTTTTTTGACCTAGTGGAGGGGCGGATTTGGCGTCAAATCTGTACTCTGAACTCTTGTTTCCCCATTCGTTCTTCAACTCGAATTTGGGCTGCGCTCCACTGTTGTGCTTGTTATGGCAGTAGTTCTGAGGTGAGGGAACTGCCTGCTTTGAAGTGAAAAGGGGTGAATTCGAGCGGCACTAAAGCAAGGAATTTTCAATATTATGAGAGAGAAAAGTGTTTTTAACCCGTTTGCTGCGTGCGTCGGCCAACGGCCGTCGCGAGCACTACCTCGGTAGTGCTGCGCACGTCCGTTGGCCGACGCGGCCCCGCCCGTTTAATAGAACGTTCCGCACTGGCGCGGAGCGTTCGGAGCAGCAAACGGGTTAATGCCTCTTTTATAAAAACAATGGAAATGTTTGAGATCGCTTTAAATGAGGATCCCCCTCTTCCAAAATCCCTTTTAAAAATCTTACTAAAAAAATCCTTGTATAGAGTAAGCATGAAAAGAGTACACAACATGAGAGGAATATGGTTGTTATAGAAAGTAGTATATGTAAAAATCCTCAACCCTACCTTACCTGGAACCTTCCCCATGGCGTACGTAGAATTATTTTGCTATTAAGACTAAACTGGTTCCCTCTACGTGTGATCACAGGAATATGGGAAGGGATACCGAAGGAAAACAGACTTTGTGAATTTTGTTTTAAATATATCCAAGATCTACATCATATGGTTTTCGTGTGCCCATATTTGAATTTTGCACAGCATTTTTGCACTTTAGTACTTTGTTATTGAGTACTATTGCATTGTAATTCTAATCAGGCAGGCATATGTTTCATTTGCACTTTACATACTCTGATTGTTTGGATTGTATTTTGTGTGTATTAACACTTTTGCACTTCATTATTCATTTGCGATGAATTGTACATTTTAATCATGGAGTTATACGTCCCATTTGCAATTTACACATTGTGACTTTTTAGATTTCTGTATTGTTGTCGCAGTAATGCCAGTGTAAATGCTATATTTGAAGTACTTTTGTATCTCTCATGTGGTCCTTAGTAGAGTATATGAGCATCTTTGCACTTTATTATTGAGTTGCAATAAACTGTAAATTCTAATTATGCAGTTATTTGTTCCATTTTAATTTTATATGTTGTTTTTTTTTAGATTATTTTATTGTTGTCACAATAATGACTGTGTAAATGTTTATAATGGATGTATATTGTTATTTCTTATGTGGAACTCAGTTGAGTTCCAAAACATAAATAAAATATTGATTGATCGATTGCTCAACTGGTAGTATGAACTCACAAATTTGAAAGAGTTTTCAGACGCGATAATGAAGAAAAAGGAGTTTTGTGGAAATAAAATATTTGGCCGTCAGATAATTTAAGCGAGGAAGTCGCAATTTATCCAGGTTTTCTGGTTTCACTTTGTACAAATCAGCTACTAAATAGTTATCTGTATTTCCCTTATTTATGCTAACGCTTTGTTTTCACCTCTTTGTGCATTTTTCTGTACTTTTTATGTAGCAGGAACTCGACCCAATGGTATTGGAGCACTTTACAGGAGCAATAGTTACATTACACATGGTCACACTGATTATTTATAGGCATGGGGAGATTAAGTGATTTACCCAGAATCGCAGGATTTTGAGGCATTGCTGAGGCTCAAATCTGTTCCCTGGTTTCCCAGTTCCAATGTCTGCAGCTCCGGCCGTAACACCACATCCTCGGTAGACAGAAGGTAGTAGGCAGAAGCCATGCGAAAGCTCGGCTCGTTATGGGCTCGAGGGTCCAACAGGACTTCGAGCAGAGTGAGAACCAGGCTTAAGGCTCGAGGTTTCAGTGGCCTGCCCACCTCTAGGTCTCATCATATGCTCTGTTGCTGAGTCGTGGATGCCTGCATGCCTGCACAGTGCACTGAATGCTTCAGCCCATTTCTCCATCCTGGATCCATAACAGACATGTCTGTATCGGCAGGTCACTGGACTATGAAGACGGTTACCTTATCATGTGCCTTGATACCCTCACGGATGATTTGCTGTGTTTACAAATCCTGGATTATTATTATTATGCATTTTTTATTTTAACTTTGGGTTTTTATGGTGATGAACACTCAGTGTAGCTAAGATGAGACAAACACCACTTAAGTGGGTCTTAACATTTCTATAGGGCTCCACACGTTGAATATCTTCCAGCAACCCCTTGACTGGTTTATTTACTGCTGACAGCATCTCACATTTCATAGTTTCAGTGTCTATCACAGGTCCTAGATAGGTGTGTGGCTAGAGAGAATAGCGTTCTTTGATAGGGCCAGACTATGATGACAGTTACGCTCTCTCAATAAGCCATGAGTTAAAGCTGTCCCACAGAACCTATGATGGCTGACAGCTGTTCTTTCAGCCTTTCAATGACTGACAGCTGCCTCTTGGCAGACTCCAAAGATTAAAAGTGGTGTCTTTCAGCTAAAGATGAAAGACAACTCTCATCCGTGGACTTTGAATGGCTGGCAGCTTCTTCTTTGGGCCTCTAATGACTGACCTACTAATTGCCAAGTATACCCAGGTAAAGCAAGGGAAATTATACCTGCCATTCATGGACCTATCAGCGGCTTTTGACTGTGTTGCACGTCACCATCTGTAGAGGATTATGGCTGAAATGGGCATTGATGAGGCCATAACCAGTTTTTATTAGACAGCTCTATTCTTCGGCCTCGGCCTGCGTCCGTTACGGGAAACAGGGGGAGTGCACTAGGTCATTCCCAATTAATAGTGGAGTTTGTCAGGGTTGTGTACTCGCCCCATTTATTTTTATCATCTATACAAATGGGGTAGAATCACCCCAGTTGAACTCAACACTGGACGTCCCCAAGATTAATAATGTGTGCACCGCAATTCTGCTTTACGCAGATGATGCCGTGCTAATTGCCCGTATGGGCCGAGCCTTACAGCAGCTATTAGATATTTACGTAAGCTATATGAGCGGCCTAGTCCTAAAAAACAATGAGGCGAAGTCCTTTATTTTAACCACTGGGCGTAATGAAAGGAGGGTCCCAAACTTCTATATAGCAGGACGGAAGATAGCTCACACTGACACCTTCTCCTACCTTGGGATAACATTTGACAGTAAACTATCCTGGGCCAATATGATCACTAACAGGGGTTTATCGCTGGAAAAGAGCGTTATCGCTTTGAATTCTTTTATAAAGAAACTGGGCGCAAAGCCCCTCGAAATGATCAAAAAGGTGTATTCTGCCAAATCTATTTCAGTTGCAACCTATGGGGCAGGGATTTGGGGAGTTATTAACTCCCACAGCCTTCAGACCATCGAGGACATCTGTTGGAAAAAACTTGTTGGTCTCCCAACAAGTTGCTCTAACTTTATCTGGCATGCAGAATTGGATGTCCCCTATATCAACAACATAATTAGATTGGCGCCAATATTATTATGGCATTCGATATGGAGAAGAGAATTAGTGATCCTTACCCAGCGGCTAATAGAAGACTGTTTATCCCTCGAATATGTGCATAGGATTCCATGGTTGATATACATTAAAGATAGTCTCTCTTCCCTCGGCTTAGAGCAACTATTTACATCGCCTACAAATTGCTTTACTGTTGCTAAAAAAGAAATAAAGTCGCTATTCCTTAAACAAACGGCCACCGAGAGAGTGAAAATTATTTCTCATAAAGCTCTTGTAAAACTGTATCTAGAAGGACCGATTGATCAGGAAGGTGCAGCCCTATATTTATCTTTTGTCACAAATTTACGTCACTGATTTATTTTAGTGCGGTTTCGTTTGAATTTTATTCCCTGCATGTTTTCCTACCCAGCCGGAATTTATTCTATCCATGATCTCCCTCCCTGTCCTTGCGACGGATTTCTCCGCAATCAAATTTACATATATTCTTTTTTTGTACATTTTATAAGCTCCACCGTAACAGATTTATCCGCCCACTTATGCCCAGATATAATTTCACTCAATGCCGTCCAGGAATGTACTTTTTACAATTGCTGCCCGATCACTTGGTATGTTACTCTGTGGCTTCTTTTTTACTTCTTTCATGGAAGACTAGACGATTGTGTATTAACTCCATTTGACCTGTGTGTTTTTATTTTTTTATTTTTATTTTTTGTACCTGTTTTTAACTGATGTTTTTACACATTTTGGTTTAGTATTTATCGCTAATATTTGTACTATGTAGGCCGCAGTTCAAATGTGTATTTTGTAATTTCATGATCTTATTCTTAAGAATCGAATAAAGTGGTTGACTGACCACTGTTCCTGTAGGCTTCAGTTGTTGATTGTCGTTCCTGCGGGCCTCCTTTAATTGACAGTGGAGATTTTTGGGCCTGTCATAATATTCAGATATCCCCCGTGGGACTCCGATGAATAAACACTGTTGGCTGTCTGTAGTGAGCCTCAAAACATAGATGGCTGTATCCTGTGGGCCTCCACTGCCTGCCAGATTTATTATGAGTTCTTTGTTGATTGTCTTACCTCATGACTCCTTCTTCTGGAGTCACACCACCACTGGAATATGCTCAACTCCTCGAATGTATCTACGCCTCATAAATGTAAATGTCCCTGTGTTTGCACTTTCTTCCTTCGGTTTTAGACTACAGACCATTTAGTCCTGGACTTTGTCTTCAGTGGGCATCACTCCCTTTCTTCTATGGGAGTCATTGTCTGTCTCCATCCCTCTGAGCAAGTGATGACTAAGGGAGGAGTGAGAGAAGGCAATGCCAATTATTCTGTATGGAGAGTCCTTGTCACTTTATTTCCCTGTGGGAATAGGCCTCTTCCCTCCTTCGGGTGGACACTGTGAATCATCCACTGCCACGATTAGTTCTTTATCTCTCTACCAAACTAAGGGACACATGTATGAAGCATTTTTCCGGTTGCAAATAGGGCGATTCGCAGAATCGGACCATTTGCGACCGGAAAAATGCTTTTTGGGGATGTACAAAGCCCAAATTGCTATTTGGTAACTTGTTACCGAAACGCAATTTGGGTTATGCGATTTGGTATTTGGAAGGGGTGTGTTTAGGGCATCCCTTACAAATTCTGATTCGCTTTGCTATGTGCGGATGTTTTTGCAACCAAAATTGCAAAACATTTGCACTTTATCACCAACTCAAAGTTGGTGGTAACCCATTCGTAAAAGGAAAGGGGTCCCCAAGGGACCGCTTTACATTTGAGAATGGCTGGTAAAAGATTTTAAGACCTGGCAGTAGTCCCAAGGACCACTGCCTACTCTTAAAAATGAAACTTCAAAGTTTCATTTTTTCTTTCGAAATACATCCCGTTTTCCTTTAAGGAAAACGGGCTGCGTTTAAAAAAAAAAAAAAGATTGCTCTATATGAAAGCAATCACAGACATGGTGGTCTGCTGAACTGAGCAGGCCACCATGCCTGTGATTTTTACCATTCCCAAAGGGTCGCAAACTGAGACCTACCTGATTAATATTCATGAGGTATGTCTATTTGCGACCCACTGGGAATTGCAGAAAGTGTAAAACACACTTTCGTACATTAGTGTTTGCGATTACCAAATAGCAAATTGCAAAACTTTGCAATTTGGTAATCGCAAACACTAAGCTTTGAACATCTGGCCCCAAGAGGCAAGTCAGTTGCCATGTGTACCCTGTATGCGGCCTACATTTTTAACATAGACAGATCAACATTATAGGCTGTTAAATTAAACACAAGAGAGGTTTTGGTACAGTGCACAACCTGAACTTGCGTAGTAGAAGGTGCTCTCACAAGTGATAATGAGCAAAACGGAGGCTCTGTGAAAAAAGTGTTTGCCTAGAATCACACAATTTGGTCAAGAAGAGAAGCTGTGACTGATTCTAGATTTTCCAGTTTCAAACTGTGAATTTTCAGCCACCAGCCGGATTTCTCTTTCTGACATCAAAGGTTAATGCTTTGTCTTTAATTCTTAGAGAACAAGATTAGATCTGACCGCACCATAGCCCGCAGACTCCACGACGCGGGAATCCGGAAAAAGGCCCTCGACTGGATCCTCTCTTTCCTCTCCGGCAGAACACAACGAGTCAGACTCCCTCCATTTCTCTCAGAACTGACTCCAACCACCTGCAGAGTTCCACAAGGATCCTCCATCAGCCCGACCCTGTTCAACATCTACATGGCCCGCTCGCATCGATCGTCAGAGCACTCGGACTCAACATCACATTGTACGCAGACGACATCCAACTCATCCTCTCCCTATCCAACGAACCCAACATCAGCAAACGCAACTTTCAAGATAGAATGGAAGCCGTCGCCATATGGATGAAGAACAGCTGCCTTCAACTCAACATGGACAAAACCGAGGTACTCATCACGGGCCCACACCCTGACACCTGGAACAACACCTGGTGGCCCTCGGAGACCCCCCCGCCCCATGGACCAAGCACGCAACCTCGGAATCATCCTGGACTCCGAACTCAAAATGGACCGCCAGATCAACGCCATCACCTCCTCCTGCTACCACACCCTCCGCCTCCTCCGTAAGACCTTCAAGTAGACCCCCCCCCCGAGTACAGGAAAACTGTCACACACGCCTTCATCAGTAACAGACTAGACTATGGAAACGCACTCTATGCCGGGATCAACAAGAACCTCACCCGCAAACTCCAGAACATCCAGAATGCCGCCGCCAGATTAGTCCTCAACCTACCGCGCCACAGCCACATCAGCCAACACCAACGGACCCTACACAGCTCCCCGTCGAGAAGAGAACAACCTTCAAGCTTCTCACCCACGCACACAAGGCCCTCCACAACACCGGACCCGCCAACCTGAACCACTGCTTCGCGTTCCACACTCCCCAGTGTTCTCCCCGCTCAGCCCAGCTCTCCCTTGCAATGGTACCTAGGATCAAGAAAAGCAGAACAGGAGGGCGCTCCTTCTCCCTCCTCGCGGCCAAGGCATGGAACTCCCTCCCTCTACACCTCCGACAGACTGCCTCGCCTCCTAAGTTCCTAAAGGACCTCAAGACCTGGCACTTCGACGGAGCTCAGTGAACCTCCAGGATCTGCGGATCCCCACTCCTGCCCCCCTTCCCCCAGCACCTTGAGACCCGTTCCGGGTGAGTAGCTTGCGCTTTATAAACCTCTGATTGATTGATTGATTGATTGAGCGTAAGTGATGAGCAGAATTCCATTACTGTAATTACTCAATAGCTCCTACACCGTTTTCAGTTCTTGGTCAGTTACCATTGGCTGTGCATACAGTCCCCAGTCAACTAAAGTGAAAGGGCGATAGGAAATAGTACAAGGTTCTTAGTTTACAATCGTGTTTGCTCTTTATACATTCACAAAGGGGTTGTGACACTCCTAGCAATCAGACCCGACAAAGTGTCCGTCTGTCTGCAGGCTGGTGAAGGCAGAGTAGTAACCATGCACTATGGCTGACAGACTCTGGGTGTGGCCCTATAACAGCTAATATCCGGCGGGATATCACTCAATGGCCGCTGTGTCCCTGATCAGCCCTCCCACCCTCCACTTTATTGATCCCTTAATGAATAAATAAAGATTGATGCTGTTTGCTTTCGGCTGTGTCTAGTTCTGAAAGCATTTCTTTCTCTCTAAACAATCACATGCCACGATCTAGTGAAACAGAGCTACCAGTGGCAAATACTGTCATTGAATTTATAACTGTGGGCTCCCTAAAAACTATAAAAATCCAACGTGCAAGTTGGCCTGTACACAATGTGGATATGTTCTGTGTGAGAAAACAATACCTTCTTGGAGAGGCTAACAAATAAATTATAAGTATTTATAAACTGCAATTGCTTGTGTAAATGTCATTTTTAGGGATGAATTTGGTAATAAGGGAGGCACAGCTCACCATCTCCGTTTCATTCATCGACATTTCGTTGAGTTTTCGGTGCAGCCATGGGGTAAGGGCCACAGTAAAAACATTCCAGGGCATCAATAAAAGGCTTAGCGGTAAGGGTGACTATAGAACTTCTTAGTTTCAGCCTTGAGTCGGAACTGAGGAGGGCCGCTGTGCACATAACACGCTGAAGGTAAGTTTTATGAGGAGGAGTGTTGTAAACCGTGTTCAGCATTTAGATTTGGTAAGAGCGGCCAATATCGGAGGATTATCGCGAAAGCAGAAGGTAGTTAAAGCGTATTTCTGATATGGGGTTATCGATCCTTAATCAATAGATCATGTGTCCCCATAAATCTGACCTCAGTGGTACATTCCCAGTTTTTTTAAAGGAACCCCACATCAGTGGCCCATAGTAGCCTGGAGTCCTGGAGCTGATGGTGCGGCAGCTAGAACGCGGAAGTATTATCTGAGCCTCTGTGCAAGGCTTCTCACTGCCCTCTTTAATGCAATCATTAAAATGCCACTATTCGGAGTCCTGGCCGGCAGTACCCTGGTGCCCCCTGCATAACAAAGGCGACCACATGAAGCAATCACAGTTTCAGGGATTGAGGCGAAAGGCTTTGCCACGTCATTATCTTTCCATTTAAAGGATCCGAGCACTACTAAGAAGAGAGTCCAGCGGCCGCAGCCAGGCTGCACAGGGGGTGAACGCCAGCCGGGTCTCGTTTCTCACACCCGCAGAAGCAGTCCCGTCTATTGCTGTTCTGTGGGGTTCAGCGCTGCGTCTGATGCCGCCGAGAGGCGACTCATGCTGAAAAATAGGGAGTGATACAGTACTGCTAAGAGGACAGTGGGTTTACTTGAGTCGGGTGCATTTGCCGAGAACTGAAACCGAGAATGGCCTCGAGCAAGGCTGCGTCCTGGCTCCGTGGTTATTTGACCTCTCTCTGTATGAATGATTTATTGCACCTGCTTGACAAAATCAGCTCCTTTCCCTCGACAGAACTGCCCACAAGAATGACTTCGTTTGTTCCGTAAAACAAGTACTGGTCTTCCACGTTTATTAACGCGCCTATATTCATTTGCAATACTTAATTTATGTCTGTGAACATAAACCCAAAGTAATGACATTGATAAAGCCTATGGAAAATGCAATTACCAGTTCTTAGGGCTTTTCAAGCAAAATTACATTTTATATTAGATGATTGTGCTATTGCTTATCAGAGGGGCACGTAATGATTGTCTGAACATTATCAAAGTTAAGTCACTAAGAACTATTGTTAACATTTGTCAATTTACACAACAGGTCGTAATACAACTGGAAATGGGTCAGCTAGCAGCGGCCGAACAACAAGGGTTTGTTGTAGAGTATCCTCATTTAGATCTAATATCCGAGAAGTATTTACTGTAAAATCTATCTCTATGAACATTTGTTTAGCCTCACAGAGAATACCTATGTTAATTACATGAATATTTCAGTAACAAATTTTGAGCTGCAGAAGGTTTGGGGAATCCTTTGATAACTAGGATCCAGACCCTTCTGGGTCGAAACACGTTGCGTCCCTCTGTATGGCATGCAACAACAATTACATTTCTTACGTAGCAACTCTGGTTTGGCCTGTTATCATTGCCTGTGGTCTTGGCGATTGCACGTTTGACGATATATATATATATATATATATTTATATTCTAGTAACCCTGCAGTGTTCTCATTCGACTGGTCCCCCTTTTTGCCGCCCCTCAACTCTAGCCCTCTTGCCAGTTCTGGGAGCCACTACTTCCAAGAGCACAGAACTCCTATCATGTGAAACACTATTATCTATAAATTTGATTGACTATTAAATGACAGAATAAATAAGATGTATTCAATTGAACATTGTCATAATCTGATGATTCAAGAGTTTTACTGTAGAAATATACAAGCAAATTAAAGTTGCACCTGATAGACTTTAAGTGCCCCCCCAATATTTCTTACATAGGTAACGTGCTATTTGCTTGTACAGTCCAATTCCAAGGTTAGTAAACCAGAATGGGGCACCGGTTGTGCATGTTGTAGATACTGAACCCTGTGCATTCGGCATTCCCTGCGTACTAATTTTTGCCTGGGTGGGCAAACAATCTGTAGTTCT
This sequence comes from Calotriton arnoldi, assembly GCA_963921515.1. NCBI lineage: Eukaryota > Metazoa > Chordata > Amphibia > Caudata > Salamandridae > Calotriton > Calotriton arnoldi. The sequence goes on along the minus strand of CAWUFW010002001.1, from coordinate 1,116,001 downwards.
TTTTTAACAGGGGCATTTGTATTATATATGCTTCAGAGGACACAGCATAGCTATCGCCACACCCTCCTCAGGATCTCATCACACATGCACAACCAAACAAGCATTGGCAAACCAATAACTCTAGTGTTGGATGTCAGGTCACTGGCTTTGCCAAAATGTAAATGTTTTTGCAAACCTTAAAACATTCAAAAATGGCTCTGCATGCATACTTGCGGATGCACAAGTGGACGTCTTTGAATGTTTTTGTAATAAAGTTTTACAAAAACGTTTAAAGATGGACTCGATTGCATGCATTTGTATGAGCATGCGTATATACGTATGGTCATTTAGGGATGAGTTGGAACACCAATCAAAACATGGTGACCGTAATCAGTGTGTGCATGGAACACACACTTCAAGCAGAGGAGAGGGACTGATAGCAGTGCTGGGGCCCTCGCAAAGCTTAAGTTAGTGAAAAACATAAAATAGAAAATCCTTTAAATAAAAGTAAAATTAAAAAAAGAGCATACACTGCCCCACAAGTCCCTGCCCTGGTATTGAAAGGGACTACTTTCTCTCTGGGTAATAACATTGTGCTTTGGCTGAATGTCACCACTCATAGAGAATGGAACCACTTGCTCAAATGGGCCAACCATGTACCCATGTTGTATGCTGTGGTGGGCGGAAGTAAAATGTGAATGGCTGTTGAACAGACTAATGGATGAAGAGAGCTGCCAGAAGTTCCATTTGTAAGTATATCATAATTATATAATTTTATATTAAAAATAAAAGGTCTTGGCTAATACCAGAATGAAAAACACTCGTCATCTACACTATTGCATTTCAAGAACAACTGCAAAGCAGTGTTTATCACAGCCTTCAAACTCTCACCAAACCCTGATGGATGACTCTCCCGGTGACCAACCTTCTTTAGTCACCTCACAACTCCACAAACAACGACATCGGTAGCAGCAAGTGAACAGACAAGTTCAGGGTGTATCCATTTATGCTAATGATACTCAGTGTTCATTTCTGAAAATTGTAAAGCATTATTATGGCAGTCGATTATAAATTTTAAAAATCTTTGAAAACACATTAGTCTGAAAACTTGATTTTGAAAATAAAAATCATGAAAATGCAGTATCATACCTCCTTGACATTACATTAATTACAAGTTCAGAAATATAGGCAAAAACTAAACCCATAAGTAAGATTTAGTTAAAAACTGTACACCAGCCCTCACACTAATCCCAACAATATTCCTGGAGCTGATGTACCAAGCCCTTTTGAGGTCGCAAACCCTACAATTCGCAAAATCAAAGGGTTTGCGATCACAAAAGAGCCTTTTTTTTTTTTTACTAGTTACTAAGGGTCTCTTGTACATAGGTGTTTTGCAGGTACAAAGCCAAATACAGGATCTGCAACCGCAAAACGCCATTTTACAACATGCCAAAGCCTTTTACAAGTCAGAAAAGTCTTTGTGACTCGCAAAACTGGTTTTGTAATTCACTCCAAATCAGAGCTGGGAGGGAGTGTGAAAGGGAAGTCCCCTCCTAATTACGATGTTCACATTGACATGTGTCTATGATTTGCAAGCTCCATTGCAGTTGCAAACCGTTGATCAGCTACGTACACCCGAGCTGGAGGGGTACCGGATTTAAAAAGTTGAAGTTTCCCAGTGTCATCTTGCCCTTTGGGTATCCTGTTGCTCGGTGGTAGCAGGCCGTGGTCCACAGGACCCCTGCATGGTTCCTAGCGCCTTCCAAAATGAAAAACATTTTGTCAAAGCAGCACCTGTTCCTTTACAAATGTTTCTCCTTTGGTAATGCGAACACAGGGATGGAGGTCTGCTGTCCCTTGCAGGGCACCGTCCCTAAGTCCATAGCCAATCGCAGGGAGTCCCTAATTGCGAACCGTCCTCCTAATATTTATCAGTGAAGTCGTTTTGTGACCTCTGCAAATGGACGTTTTGTGACGTGACCTACTAGTACATAGATTGCATCACACTGACTGATGCCAATGTGCACTCAGCATTTACCACCTGCCTGTCTGTACCTCAGACCCCCGATTCTTAGCCTAATCCTAAATCGATATCTAGCCAGGCCCCATCCCTGACCCCAGGGCTAACGATAACTCTAATCCTGACTTTAATCCTTCCCAAAACCAGGCCTGTACTGAACTCCAGCACTAACCCGTACCCTTAGCCTAATCCTGTACCTTACTCACAACATCAGTGTCCAGGCGTTTCCAATGCTTTTTAAAATATTATCTTTCAGATGTAACTTTTTTTTAGTTTTTAAGGTCAATCTTTTTATCAGACACCAACTGCGATGGCTTCAATGGAGAAACACTGCCATAAAGAAATCCAAATAAAATTACTGTCAGCCCGTTTCCTGCAGCCTCCCCCCAACGCCCGCCCCCTCTTCCGCTTTCTCAGATAGACAGGATTGGGTGTCAGCCAGGAATAGTGGCAGCCGGCGAGCGGCAGGGAACTTTGTAATACGAAAAGTGGCACTTAATATAGCACCAGAAAGTCAAGGTCATAGCCCGGCCCTGGCGGGGTCCTTCCAGTGCAGGACACACCACCCATCACCCTGCACACTGCCCCACTCTCACATAACCCTCACAGTGCACGCGTCCCTTGCCGTGCACATTCAATACAATACAAAAGACAGGACAAGTCATGCTAGTATTAAAAAACATAAGTGCGTAATGAATACATTGTATACGTAATTCCCGGTCTGTTTCCCATGAAATAGTACTTATTCCTGTGTCATCTCGTTTGGTGATATGCCTTCTCCCCCAGAACGTCTCTGAGAATGAGGCAGGGGGTTGCTTGTGTTTTGAGGAGCCTGCATACCCCTCTTCACCCTGTAATATTCACACGCATGCGCATGTTCTCCTCACACTGCCCACGCGAATCAGAGAGCCTGCCCGAAAACCAGGCTCGCAGCCTGACCTTGTGATGGCAGAACGGCAGCTTCCGTCCGTCACCTTACACACCTTCTCACTGTGTACACACTGCTTCGCCCTGTACATATACCGTACTCTGTATACTTCTCACAATGTAGTATTGATTAATCCTTTATCAATCAGGATTTATAAAGCGCTGCTAATCACCCTATAGGGTATGCAGGCGCTTACACACCTTCTCGCTGTGTACACACTGCTTCGCCCTGTACATATACCGTATTCTCTACTTCTCACAATGTAGTATTGATTAATCCTTTATCAATCAATCAGGATTTATAAAGCGCTGCTAATCACCCTATAGTGTATGCAGGCGCTTACACACCTTCTCGCTGTGTACACACTGCTTCGTCCTGCACATATACCGTACTCTGTTTACTTCCCACAATGTAGTATTAGTTCATCCTTTATGAACCCACTCATGCTGCACAGACCCTCTAACTGCACATACCTTGATACCCATCAGTGTGTGCACCTCTCACTCCACGTGCGGCAATGGTCCTTCACCTGATAATATCCCTCTTCGGCCCTTAGCTCTGCACTTGAACACCCCCCCCCCCCCCCATCGTTCCCTCAGAGAGGGGCGGCCCCCTACTCAGTGCTGCTATCCTGCCCTCTTTGTATGTCACGCTTTGAATAAAATCCCTTTTTTATACCCACGGGCTCGCTTCTCGCAGTAGTTTCTTCGATGTTTTTGCACACCTGGGCTTTGCCGACATGTTATCCCAGGAGCTGCCAGATGGGGGCTCCTATGTGCCTTCAGCAGAGTATGGCACTTTGCTAGTCCATCTACAATGCTGGTGGAGCCCGCCTCACTATGGTGGGGGTGGATGGGGGGAGGGGGTAGCTTGGGGATGGACAAGTTTCTTCACACAGCTTTCCAAACTCCACCTGTGCACCTTAGGAGGACACATTTGTTTCACCTAGCTTTATTCAGTCATCAAATGGGGACACAGTTTTCAGAAAAATCAACAAATTTGGCCAAATTTATTAGTAAAACAATAAATGTCTCATCCTTTGTACTAATGGAATCAACCGTGACTACACAGTCCCTGACTCCGACTCTGCAAAATATGAATAAATATGCAGACAACTTTTCACACATATTAGAAACTCTGATGGCAAAATGCTGGACATTGTGGTTAGAAACACAAGAACAACAGTCACTACAGTACATTCTGTTGCACATCCAACCCTACGCACAGAAGTTTAACATGTACAAGTTAACAAGAGGACACCAGATAGAGAGAGTTTATAGGGGTATGAACATGGCTTGTACAATGGGTTAGTATAAAATGTAGCTATGTAAAGAAAATAAGTGGCGAGATACTCGTTTATAAAGTTGATGACAAAACATCTTAAAACAAAAATAGTGGAAATTGTACTTAACCAATAGAACTATAGAGCGAAGCACGAGCATCTCCAGGGTTCATAGAGGGAGCTGGTAAATTAGACCTTTGGAACATCATTTTTTAAGCAGTGAAAGAGGCACTGAATGAATGACAAACATTCTCAAACGTACACAATAGGCGGTTTGCATTAAATAAAGTGAGGCGATGTTTAAGGAGACGTTTGGTGTCGAGGAGAACAGCGGCCTGTTTAGAGGCAGGAGGCAGAGCGCTGGATCAGGGCTTGGGCAGCAGAGCCTTACTCTGTCACACAAAGCGTCCTGGCCGAGGAGTCAGGGAAGAGAAAACAGCGCTAGGGAGGAAGAAGGCAAGCACTGAGAAACACATGCCAGAGCATAAGGGCAAGGTTTTTTTTTTAACCAATGAACAGATTTACGTAGTTTTTTTTTTTTTTTTAAAGTTGGGATAGAAGAGGCATTTCTGAGGAGAAGGGGGCATTGTGGGTCCTCGATGCATGACACAAAAAGGATCTCGATAGGGCGATCTTTTTGTGCCAAGGACGAGTTTTTTTCAGCTTCTAAGAAGTCCAAATGTCAAAACCAGAGACAACTAGTATCATTTTGGGCTAGTTTGTGGTTCTTAAACAGGGACACCCAGTTTATGTACTTCAAGTTGGGGAAATCTGTCAGTTTTCTTCTACTCTTTCAACTTCGGTTGAATATTAAAAAAACAACGGCATCGAGGTGGGCAGAGCTACCAGGCAGCCTGTGCCCTCACGGCCTCCATGGAGCGCGTTGTGGGCGCTGCCGAATGTGGCGGTGGAACTGGAGCAGATGTGTGATTCTGAGGCACAGCCAGTGCTCAGTATGTCACTGCGTGTTTTTTCAGTTATATGCAGTATAGAAGCAGATGCATAGAGTGCACAATGCTATTTATTACCAGCGTTGAGAAAGGGCAGGGGGCATAACTCCTTCCATATGAAGCCTTTCCACTCCCTCAACAGTGATAACAGACGGCATACTACAGGCTCTGTGCATAAATGCGGTTCTGCCAGGTACTCCAGCAGCACTAGAGCATAATCTTATTGCATCGGCCCAGAGGGTGAGCAGCTGAGACTAAGAGCACGTAGGCCCAGAAGACCCACCCCGTCTCCCCCTGCTATGGTAATAATATGGAATATCCCCTAACAATGTAGTTACAAATGGCTCCATCCACTGGGTCTGCATGCATTACTACACTTACTCCAAATAACAGGTTTTATTGGTGTGTCTTCATTTTCGCTGGTATAGCATCTCTCACTCTGCCTGCCTATGCATATAGCGCGGTATGAGAGGCATTCCCTCTCGCACACACAAACTGTTGTGGTGCGGATTAAATCACCTGTGGAATCTTCTTTGGTTCTGGTATGAATGCGGGCTAGAGTGCGACTGAAGGGGGCAGATGCAAAGGTAAGAAGGTGGCTTTGGGGTAGGTATGCTGAGCCCATGAGCGCCTTTGAACGCTAGAATGGCTAACTTGTCATACATCTCTGTTGCATAAAGATCCAGTCTGCCTGGCCGTACGCCACGGCAGTGGGCAGGAAATTAAAATAACTCCCACTTTGAACCATGACCCTAAAAGCAATAAGCAAATGAAGCAAGCGGGCTGGACTGTCCTTAGAAGGGGCTGCTTCAACGTTCTATATTGATTTCCGTCCATCCATCCATCCTTTCACATTTCCATCCTTTCACCAATCCATCCATCCATCCATCCATCCATTCTTTCACCCATACATCTTACATCCCATCCCCGTCTATCCATACTTCTCATCACCCACCTTTTCACTCTTCCATACATCTTTTTCACTCTTCCGCCTTTCTTTCGCTGTACCTTCCTCCCTTTACTGTTACTTCTTTTCCTTACTGTTTCCGACCTTGATTTCATCCTTCCTTCATACCCTTCCTTCCCTCTTCTCTATGTACATAATGTCTTTCTCATCATTGTTTATCTTATTCACTTATGATTTCGCCCCTCTTGTTTTGTTTCTGCCCATTTTGACCTCAGTTTCTAAGCCTCCATCACACCTTACTCTGACACGGTGTTATTTGTGCGCAGTCGGCTGCAGGCCGAAGATGACAACAAAGAACCACTGACGTTTCAGTGACTCAGTGGCACCTCGCCTGTACTGTTGGGGTGGGGTTCATGACGCCCCTGCTGTACGGGGAGGGGAGTGTGCGCTTCGAACGGTGAACACTGAGGGTGCAGGCAAAAATTGAGATTTTTTTAAAAGAATGTATGTTATGCAGCCTATTCTTAGGTGGGTGTGGCCCTAGTGCATAACAACTATAAAGTCTCGCTCCCACTTTTGGACAATGGTGGCCGCACCCAACAGAGAGAAGTGATAGATTGTCAACAAGGAGGGGCCGGTCCTCCCGATTCTGCTCACAGCCGCCCCCACCGCGCCCTTGATCTATGAGACATAAGCACAGGTCTGTTTCCGAATTTGGCTTTCAAGGTGGTTCGGTGAGTTAAGGCATTTAAAGCACGGGCTGTTTCCGCCTTTCATCATTCAGAGGCCGATAAGATCGGTACCAACGAGTTGTGTAATAGTTAGCCTATGGCCATGGTAATACCTATCTGGTTGACACGTAACCCTGTCCCTGTAAACTACTAAATAGTGTGCACAGCCAAATACCTACGACCGCCACTTGTGCAGAGACACCATTACAGGTACACACAGACTCTCGATACAAATATGCGATACCATCACAATAGCGTCCAGGTATCACTTGTGTGCACAGACCATGAAGTGTGTGTGCATACTGTCGCCACAACTGTGACAAAACATGCACTGCAAGAAATGTGCGGGCAGTTGCAGCTGGAGTTCGCAGACCATGGTCACAAGAGCACACGGGCAATCATCATAAACATGGTGACCGCCCTTAAACCCCGATCACAGGCGAAGTCCTGAGGCGCAAAGGCGAAGAGGCGTACGCGTCAGCAGCAGTACACAACCCCACTAATAATGCGTTTACAAAAGAAAGTAAAAGAGAAGAGGCCGGCGTAGTAAAGACGGAGACAAGGAAGGATGCGAAGATGCAACGCGCCAAGCCTGGACTGCTGATGGCTCGTGCTTCTAGCCCCTATGTACGTACGTTCAGAACGTCACACGACTAGAATGCCCCTCCCGCCAGGCACGCACGAGTACTCACGCCTTGGGCTGGACGGTGGGGCTGTACTTGCCCGTGGTCCGCTTCTTGAAGAGGGAGGTCATCGTGACTGCGCCGGTGCTGGGGGGCTGGCGAGGCTCCGGGTGCAGATACCGAGGGGAAGAGAGTACTGGCAGAGCGGGGCCCGGCAGAGTTACTGAATAATCGCCGGTGCAGGTGATCCCTGGGGCGGCAGGTGTCGACAGCCTCCTGCTCCGGTGTGCAGGTACCGACTCTGGACTGTACACTGTGCTCTGCCCTGCCAGCTCCAGAGCTGCCGGCGATGGGCTGGGTCGGGCTCTCCCACTCTGGGAGGTCGGCTTGGGCTGCCCTACCTACCACAGGGCCCCTGAGAGCAGGCGGAGCCAGGCCCAGCAGCCCGGCCCTCCCTGGATTCAGTTACCGAGCGAGGAGCCAAAGCAAAGGGGAGGACGCGTGGGAGAGAGAGAGAGAGAGAGAGAGACGAAACCTCCATTTGTGTTAGCGAGGGGATACCTGTGTGTGTGTGTGAGAAAGAGAGAGGGGCGGGACAGAGAGGGTAGGTCTCAGAAAAATAGTCTGTACGTCTCTGTGAGTGGAGGTGTTTGCACTGCACTGTACGTACGCATTTGTCGGTGGGTGCGCGTATGTGTACCTGTTCGTGCAGCTGTTAATCTGCGCACACTGTTTGCGAGTTGAGAGAGTGTGTGTGTGTATATTATATTGGTATTTCTACAGCGTGAACCAAGTGGAAATGCAGCGGAGTTCTATAGTCCCCCGCTTTGCTGCGGTGGGTCACAGGGCTCGCAAAGTCAACATGGAATCTGATGAGGGCGTTGCTAGAGGTCGAATAACATTACTTCAATGGGCTATTATTCAAATGGAACCAAATATGATCTTAAATCGACAGCCTTCAGGAGCTTTTTTCTTGCCTAAACCCTTCTTGCAAACAAAAAAATATAAAAGTAAAAAAAAAGCAAGTTAAAGTAATCGGAGGGAAGAGTACAGTATTATGTTATGACAGCTAAATTGGTTAATCTGATCACTAAAAATATGTTTGTGTAACCGTACAGTCATAGAACTGAATCCTGTTAGGTGCACTTGGAAATAGTGGCAGGTGTATTTATAGTGCTACAATGACCCATGCTGCGACTGAAAGCACGTGAATATGCAAACCATTATTTTAAACTAGTATTACACACAGTATAAAACAGACTGCTGCAAAGCGTGCAAAGAGGTTTAGTGTTTAAGCTAAAACAGGTGCTTTGGAAATATATATTTTTAATAATATGCAACCAGACTGTACTTAGTGCACACCTTTCCAGTTCCCATTAGAAGGCCCACAGTCCAGATGTCAAGCGATAGCACCCTTACATTACCTCTCAAAAAGAATACAACTTTGCCACCACAAAGCCTTGAATGACTCCATCAATTAAAGACATATTTTAGCTCCCAAGCACCACCCTTTAGATTTGCTGCTAAACACATTGTCCACATTTATGTTTCTTTGAGATAGAAGGCATCCTGGTGACAGTGCTTAATTTGCGAAAAATATAAGTACCTGGGCCCAAGGCATTCCAGTTCAGCTGACACCACCCAAAGCTACTACCACTGCTGCCAGATGGCAGTGCCAGCATTACACACTATCACATTTAATCAAGTGTGACATTTATGACACAAAAAGCTGTAGGGATGGCATCGAAGTGCAATTTTTATAACTTTTTCATTCATCAAATTGCTAAACACGTGTGCTGTGCTCAAACAATAGACAGAGTGCTACCATGTGGGGTACTCTCATAAACAAGTGCGGGTGTTTCGAAATAAGTGCCAGTGCGGAGCCCCTGCAAAAATGAAACACTGTGCTGGTGAAAAAGGCTTGTATGATGTTTGTCTCTAGCTTGGCCTCCCAGAATAGGGGACTCTCTCCCTTCCCTTTCAGCCAGAGACATCTGAAGGTTGACATTATAAGCTGTGGTAAAGAACGCCATTCCCAATAGATTCTGCGCTTTTCAGCCAATGAGGTCACCCAAACGCAATTTATGTATATGAGGCCTTTTTTTCATTACTTCTTGTGCCTCATGATGTCACGCTACCTCTGCCTAATCACAGTTGCAGCAGACACAATGAATAGGTGGTGAGGCAGGCGGACGGGGTGCGGGGGAGAACGTGCGGGGGGGTTAATAATAAAAAAAAAAACACCTTCCTGGAGCTGCGGCAACCTTCCACGTTGTGCCTCTGTGTTCTCCTACTGATACCAGGCTCCCAGAATTCACTGGGACAGAATCCATGTGCAGTCCCCATGCTGCTCTGATGCTATCCGAGAAGCGCAGGGACTGTTCTAAGTGGGCTGAAAAGACGCTCCGCTCAGACCAGGGAGTCTGCGGGGTTTCTCCAGCCCGGCTGTTCAATGCAGCCAAGCTGGGGAAACCTAAGTGGGCAAGTATGTTTGTCCAGCCTGAGACGGCCGGCCAAACACATATGCGCACTTAGAGAGTGCACATAGCACTCCTCCTCCCCCCTCCCTTCGGCCCGCCCCGCCCCAAACGGGCTGGCAAATGAAAAATAAAACGATTTAGGTAATAGTTTTACTCTTCACCTGCTTGCTCAGAGCCAGGGGGGCGACGGTCCTCCACCATTGCGGAGGCGCCGCCCCGCCTAATCAACCCACTTGCAAGGTACCCATAAAAGACATGGATTAGGGACATCGTTGCTGTCAGGACGGGACCGGGCTGACATCGGGGACTTCATCCCCCAATCTGCCTTGCGCCTGGAGGCGCCAACACTGCTGTGCCCATTCCCCCCCTAGCGCAGAATATCGCCTCACTCCTCCTGCTGCCTTGCACCTGGAGGTGCCAACACTGCTGTGCCCGCCCTCATCTAACGCTTAATAGTACCTCACTCCTACCGTTTTCAGCCGTCTGGGGCCAGATGAGGCTGAGCTGGGCCACCCCTCTTGGTCTTGTGTGGGAAGAAAGAAGTCATTGAGTTTTTCCCGGATTGGGCACTGTTGGCAGCAGTTCTTTAGGTTGAGTTCTGAGGGGTGTGGTTCTCTTTCTCCCATGCTGTGGCGTTGTAGCAGTATTGGAAAGCAGAAGGGAGGGGAGCCCAGTACAATGGAGAGAGGCCAAGGAAACAGAACACAGTCTTGACATTTCTTAATAACGCGGTAGGGTCCCTGTCTGGGGAAATTATTTAGGTGGAGGGCCCGTTGACCACTTTTGCCTTGACTGTTTTGGTATCGGATGAAAGCAAGAGTGCCCCTCTAATGACTCAACCTGCACAACCACAGCCCACAGGAGAGGGAGGCATGGTTCGAGTTGAATCCTGTGTTGAGGGACCCATCGCTGTGGTTTTCCCCATGTTAATGCAGAGGTCATGGACAATCCTAAGGGTTCGCTGGAATCCAAGACTGACAAACGAGGGTCTTCCAATCGAACTGCTGGGGTAAAACCCACAAGGAGAAAGCTGAAGAAGCTAGTAACATGGGGAGATGTAGCGGCAGTAGAGGAAGCCAAGTGTGGGGCACCTAAGGAGTTCACGCACATAGATACGGCGGCCCAAGCCTCTCTGTCCTGTCTAGTCTGGAACAAAGGTTGGGGAAAGTGGAAAGTAGGTTGACTGATGTTATTAAGTTATTTAAGAGCAGATTTGACAAGTTGGAAGAGGGGTTGGCTAAGATAATGAATGTAAAGGAGAAGCTCGATGTTGGGCAGGGGATTCAGGTAGCCCCTACAAGGAACGTGCCAGGTAGAGGGATACACAATGAAAATGCCAGGGTGATAGAGCCCTCTTGCCCCTTAACAAGCAACAATATAATAACCTCTGTTGAGTTATCGATTGTTGACTCTAGGGATAGAAGCTGAGGGCTCGAATATCTCACAGAAACTATGCTCTAATGCAAGGACCTTTTCCCCTCATTCCTTTGTCAGGCACGGGCATACGTGGGAGGGTGGGGTACCAAGGCCTTTGGGGAATCCCCATATTCAGTTATGCCCCTCTAATGTATTACCTACTAAGGAGGTACCCCTAGCAATGAGGACCCTACAGATGCCTCCGGCAGCTTCACCCTACGTTTGTGTTTTAGTAAATGTGCCTGGTTTGGAAAATGGAGTAGTGGAAATCTATAGTGGAATTAGAAACAAAGTTGTTGACCGGCTTTCTGCTCATATGGGTTTCTCACAGTCCTTGTTGTTTAACAAGGTCATTATGGTTCGTAGGGTGAGCTGGATTGGGGAAGTAGAAAAAAGGGGGTTTGGAGACTGCACCATGATCAATTTTTAGGAACCCAAGGTTGGTGGCACAGATTTTGCCTCACCCTGTGTGCGATTCATCAAGGGGGATGGGGATTGTAATTCGTCCATTGGGATTTTTCTAACCTCCGAGGCACTCAAAGGGAGCCAGGGCACACTGGAGGGCTCGATAGAGAGGCAGGGGAGTGTGTTCCACCCCCATGGGGTTATTAATCCAGAAGTTCTTTTAAGTAATGGGTTTGAAGCCCTATCTCGTCTGGATGAGCAGGACTGACTTTTGGCGCCAGAGGTTAGGGGGGAGGAGACTCCAGCGCTAGAGAACTACTTTTAGGGAGCCTGAACCGGCTTAGGATAATGACTTGGAATGTGGCAGGGCTTAGATCAGTCTTAGATAGTGATAGTGATTAATATGCTGAAATCGTTCCAAATTTGATGTCTCGGGGTTGGCTCACCTAGGTGATTATGCAGCTTTTATGCTCATTCCTCGCCAGGATTGCAGGGGGAGAGCAAAGTAAGGGTTGGCACTTTTTGTTAGCCTAACCCTAGGCTGTGAACTGGAATTGGTCACCTCCTATCGTATTGGGCGATCTTTTAACATTTGCAGGGAATATAAGAGTCCTTGTGAATAATTTGTACAATTCACCCTCCACGGGGAAGTTTTAGAAACAAAAGTATCTAAGTTCCTGGAAGGGTTTTTCAGAAGCATTCTTCTTTCCCTTGGCTAGTGTTAGCAGGAAACTTCAAATTACTACTTCAACTTAATATTTTGGCGGCAGAATTTAATCTTTTTAACTTGCAGACTAATTCTAGTTTTTCCTCCCCTGATTTTGTACCGACTTTTAAGGGGAGTGGGTGCAGCTCGTTTATTGACCTTATTTTTGTTTTGGCTGGGATCCTACCCTTGCTTGTTACTTTTGCTGCAGAATGGGACAGTAGTAGCGATCATACGCCGCTAGTGGCGCAGTTTAGATGGTTTGACTGGGGGGAAAATGTTTTTACCCCCTTATAAGTAGCCTTTGAAGTTACAGGACCAAGGCCGTAAGCTTAAATGGGGGACAATTGTACCGGAGGATTTTTTAAATGACCTGATTCGGATACGGCGAGCTGATTTTGATAACTGCTTATTGACAGATGCCCCAGATCAGATCATATTAGACTCCTTTTCCAACATTTGTAGATCAGTGCAAATGGCAGGTACATTAACCCGAAAAGGTGGGGACATCCAGGCCCTACGTGGTTCGATCGGAGTGGTTAATCAACTCACAAGGATCTGATGAAGGCCTTACACCAAAAACCGAGGGAGAAGGAGTTGGTGAAGGAGGCCGGAAAGTGTTTTAATCAGGTTTGCAAGACCCTAAAGAAAGTCCTTAAAAGGGAGGCATGGGAGGAATTCGAGGTTACATGTGAGCCGGGGGAAAGTTCTGCTTTGTGAACTATAGTGAATCAGCCCCTTTTTAATGCGGCAGCTGTACCAGAACAGATTCATACTATTCCCACACGTTTGGGTGAGCCATTTTGAAGCTATTTATACCAGGGCTAACACTGTATCCACAAGCCCAATTGAAGCGACCCCTCTGATAGAAGGATCCCTTTAAAGTTTCATGTCAGAGAAGTTGCCAAAGCTATGGTGTCTCTTCCCTCAAACAAAGCTCCTGGGCCAGATGCGATACCCGGGGACCTTTATAAGTCATGTGTGGATATATGGGCCCCTCTAGTTACCCAGCATGTTAATGCGGCAGCGCAAGGTCATCTTCCCTCCTCTTGGCAGAGATCTGTCATTGTACCGGTTTTTAAAAAAGGGAATCGTGCAGACCTAGCCTGATATCGCCCCATTTCTCTAGTGGTTGCTGATGTGAAGGTTAATAAGGAGAGTATTATTGAATTGATTGAGGCACTGTGCGGAGAATGGAAATAACATTCCAGACATTCAATATGGTTTTAGATCAGGGAGAGGTACGTTCAAGCAAAATATTAATCTTTATTTATTAATCACCAAGTATATTAAGGTGAGGAAGGAGGCAATACATTTGGCCTTCATGGACCTCAGCACAGCCTTTGATACACTTGATAGAGCTGTGTTATGGACTGTGCTGGGAGACATGGGAGTCGAGCAGGCTGTCATTAATTTCCTGATAGATTTTCACGAGGGGCTGGAAGCCTCAGTAAGATATGGGGTTAACGGGGACTGCACATCGCACTTTCGGTTATGGAGAGGAGTCCGTCAGGGCTGTATTTCAGCCCATATGTTGTTTATCTTATATACTAATCAGTTGGAACAGTTTTTAGTGGCATGATGCAAGGATGTCCCTTTGGTGGGTAAAAGGCAGGTGTATGCCTTGTTGTATGCTGACAACACTGCGCTTCTAGAGCGTACAGCTAATGGACTGCCGCTTTTTATTATGACTTTTTATTTTAGGAGCAGTCTAGGCCTGAAAACTAATTTGACAAAAACTTGTGTAATGGTGCTAGGGCCTAAAAGTGTGAAAACTAAAACCCAGGTGATACGGGCACAGCACATTAGCAGGATAGACACATTCTGCTATTTAGGTATTAGGCTAGATGAAAGATTAAATTGGGATCCTTTAGTTAGTGCCCGATTGCAGTCTTTTTTTTTTTTTGTGAAGACATTTTATTGAGATTTTATTGGTAGAACAGCACGGCCTAAGAGGCCCATATCTAAACATCAAAATGTAGTACAGTTTTGAGCAATACCAATATTTCGGAACTTCAAAAACCCAGGCACAAACCAGATACCATCCCCGCCCCACGCAGGATCTCGATCTACTGCAGTGGAGTGGCGAGAGCTATGACCTAGTGTACATGACTGTATGACGGTATTTCCTGCTTCATGAGGGACTCTGGGGGTTGTGTAGAGGGCAGGTCGATGCCCCTGAATTCTGCCCATCGCTTTAATATTCTATTATGTTTCTGTGGGCAGCCCCATGCCTGGAATACTGCCAGTTCCATCCCCATGCATCTGTCTATAGCACTCTTCCACCCACCCACCGAAGGTGGAGAAACCCCTTTCCAATGTTGGGTGATGTCTCTCTTGGCTAGTGTTAGACCCAGAAACAGGAGGTGTTGTTTATACCTGTTGCCTCCGATCCCGTCTGTGCTATGTAGGAGAACTAGTTTGGGATCGAAGGGGAGTTGCCAGGCCAACACCTGAGCCAGGCAAGAGGATACCCTGCGCCAAAAAGGCTGGAGTGCGATGCAACTCCATACCGTATGAAGGTAAGTTACTTCCTCCCCACCACATCGGAGGCATGTGGGGGACGATATTACGCCCATACGCCAAAGACGGGACCTTGTGTAATATGCGCGGTGTATGTATTTGAACTGAATTAAACAATACTGTGTTGCGCTGGCAGCGCCACGAGGACTCGCCAGGGCCTCTGCCCAGTCGTCGTCAGTTAGGTCTGTGACATCACCCTCCCACGTCACTCGTAACGCGCCCAACATGGTGTGGCTGTGCGTAACTAAGGTTTGATATATTTGTCTGATCTTGTGGGCACCCAAATCTCCCATTAACAGTCGCCCCTCCAGTGGATTGAACTAGGGTAGGTCTGTTAGGTTCTTAGTATGATGTCAGAGCATGTCTGAGTTGTAGATACATGTAGAACTGGCTGAGGTGGAGTTGATATTCCTCCTGCAGCTGTTGAAAGGATTTGAGCACTGTCCCCTTCATAATGTCTCCTAGTGTGGATAATCCGATGAGGTCCCAAGCGCGGACCCAGGTAGCGCTGCCATACATAAGTTCCATGCCACAGTGGGGTCGCCTGAGTCAACCGTCCTCCCCAGCCCACCCGCCGGACCGTCTGCCGC
The DNA here is from genome assembly GCA_963921515.1 of Calotriton arnoldi. Lineage (NCBI taxonomy): Eukaryota > Metazoa > Chordata > Amphibia > Caudata > Salamandridae > Calotriton > Calotriton arnoldi. The sequence goes on along the minus strand of CAWUFW010002001.1, from coordinate 1,100,461 downwards.
CATAATTGGATAACCACCTTGGCCGCTGGAGGCAGGTGGTCTATGCCTGCCTGACTATAGAGGAGATCTAGCAGCGACTGGTTGCCCACCGCGCGTCTCTCAACTGCAAATGCCGGGTCCGTCTGCGCGCTTTACCACCATTCGTTTACAATGGACTGGCTTATCTCTTTTTTGGAAGACCAATCCTACCAAGTGATGGAAAAAGACTGCTTCTCTGATCGCCTGCCAATTAAATGTGGTGTGCCACAGGGTTTGGCACTCAGCCCTACGCTATTTAACATATACGTGCAACAGCTTGCCACCATTGTGCAGGAGTTTGGCATCTCGGTTGTATCGTACGCAGATGACACCCAGCTGATTGTCTCTCCGTCTGGTGGTCCCAACCAAGGAAACCAACAATTGGTCCCCTGCCTGAACAAAGTGTCCCACTAGATGTCGAACTGTTGCCTAAAGCTAAATGGAGAGAAGACAGAACTAATGATATTAGGTAACCTGGACATACCCAGACCACTGAATAGTTGGCCTACCTGTATGGGTAATCCTCCTAACCCCAATCCCGTTATAAAAAATCTAGGTATCTGAATGGATAGTACCCTTGCAATGGACTACCAAGCAAATAAACTGTCTGAATCTGCTTCGGGCTTTTAAGAATGATCAGAAAGATACTGGCACTCATCCCGGAGCAGTTAAGAAAAACAGTCATTCAGTCCCTTATAGTCTCACGCCTGGACTATGGCAACTCTCTTTACCTAGGCTCACCGAAATATGTTATAAAGAGACTTCAAGTTATGCAGAATGCGGCAGTAAGGCTCCTGCTAAAAATCCCTGGCTACGTCTCCGTAAGAGAATCCCTCAATTAGCTTCACTGGCTGCCGATCGCGGCAAGAATCAAGTTCAAATCCCTATGCATTACACACAGGGTCATAAATAATAAACGTCCAGTAAAATTTAGAAATCTGATATCCACCCACGCCCCCACCAAATTATTAAGGTCCTCTCACCTACACCTTCTCCGCACAACCGGAATCAAAAGATCAAGATGGGGAGAAAGATCTTTTGCACATCTGGTACCGAAACTGTGAAATGAGCTCCCACTTGACCTGAGATCATTGCAAAATGAGCTCGTCTTTAGGAAAAAACTCAAGACCTGGCTGTTTCCCCTAATTCACTAATGGGCTCCGCTCTTACTACAGCACTCACCAGCACAGGGAAGCCTTCAGGCAGCCATGCGCTCTACAAATCATAACTACAAATAAGTAGGTGGGGAAAAAAAGTAGTAGGCAGCCGGCAAAGGTTAGCGCGGTGAGTCGGGGCACGTTGGGATTGGAGGGAAGTCGACAGACGACGGAATAGGTAAAATTAAATAAATAAATAATACCTATTCTGTCGACTTCCTCCCTGCCGTGCCCCGCCCCACCGTGCTTACCTGTGCCGGCCGCAGCTGGTAGTAGGCGTATATATCCGCCATGGCAATTCCTCCACAATATGTGGACTGTATCCAGGTCCGAAGGGCAACTCGAACTGCCCTGCCCACCCACAGGAAATGATTGAGGATTGCATTAATCTGCTTGAACCATGATTGTGGGATAACCCAGGGGAAATTCTGGAGCCGATACAGCAGTCACGGCAATGAGACCATTTCAAAGATGGCGGACTGTCCGAATAAGGACAAGGGCAAGGGAGACCACACCTTCACCTCTTCTTGGATACGCAGAAGTAAGGGGTTAATGTTGTGTGTCCAGGACAACAGGTCGGGCTGGGGGATATATATATATATATATATATATATATATATGTACTTGAAGCCCTGGACGGCATGAGTCAGATGGGCCGCCCACGTACCTCTACCCTGGTCCCACACAAACAGTACTGATTTCCACAGGTTGGTGCACAATCCAGAGGTCTCCCCGAATACTGAAAGTATTTGCAGCATTCATAGGCCTGTAAACCCTGGATCCGTAAAGAAGAATAAAACGTCTGTGTTGAGTGCAATCCTGTCCGTGGACCATTCAAATCTGCATACTAGGGGGTCCCGCCTCATCCATGCAGCTAATGGCTTGACCGCGAGTGCAAATAATAGAGGGGATAGCGTGCACCCCTGTCTTGTACCCCTGCGGATTGGGATGGTCTGATTGCGTCCGGGCCACGCGCACTGAGGCAGAGAGGTCTGTGTAAAGGAGGCGGATATATGTCAGGAAGCTCGGGCCAAAGCTGAGAACTTGCAGGAGGAGAAATAAATAATCCCAGCTGATAGAGTCAAATGCTTTATCTATGTCGGCTAATAATATGGCCGCGGGTCAACTGAGTTCAGGCGCCTTTGCGAGGGTGTTATGAACACGCCTAAGGTGGTGGGTGGATCGCTGCGGCATAAAGCCAATCTGATCAGGGTAACCGAGATCAGAAATATGCGGGAGGAGACGACCTGTGAGAACCTTACCCAAGAGTTTGGCATCCAAGTTCAGCAATGAGATAGGGTGATATGAGGAAGGTTCCTCAGGGGGGGTGCCCTGGCTTATGGAATACCACTATTTCTGCATGTTGCCAGCCCAATGGGAGGATCTGAGGCCTCTTGGAATGCCTTTAGCAGGTGTGAATCTAACTGGGGCATATGTAGTCTTGAGAAGTTGCTCAGGACCCTTTGGGTCCCGGGGCTCGGTCAGGGCGTAGGCTTGACAGTGCTTTAGTGAGTTCATCCTCAGTAATCAGTGTGTTGAGTTGTTCCCGTACACGATCAGAGACCGATTTTGACGGTATGTTCCTTAAAAACTCCTTAATTTGGTCATGGGACAGGACTTCCCATTTCTCGTATAGGCCCGAGTAGTAAGTTGCGAACGTCTGACCGACTGCGCGAGGGTTAGTACACAGGCTGCCCTCAGCATCTTGTAGAACCAGCACTGGGGCCGGCGAGTGCGCCATTTGACACAGACAATGCAGCATCTTGCTTGACTTGTCTCCCCATTGATATATTCTACACTGGGTCACTTACCACGTCTGCTGGGTCTCATTTGTAAGTAATTGGTGCAGTTGCTGTTGGGATAGGAGCAGACAGTGTATAGCCCGTGCTCAGCCGCCATTCCTAACCTCGAGGACTCGCTGTCGGGACTCCAGTTCAATAACCTGTGCATAGCGGCGTCGTTTCACACTGGCGCAATAGCTGATATCTAATCCCTGCAATGTGGGCTTCAGGGCTTTCCACAGAATCACGCCAGAGGGTATGGTGTCGACACTAGATGCTAAATAGTCTGACACTGCCTGGTGGAGAGTGGTTTTATTCGATGGATCTCTCAGTTGCCAGGGCGACATTCGCCACCGAAATGGAGATCTCCGGGACCCCATATGTAGTCTGAGTGTCTCTGGAGAGTGATCTGACAGTCCCCGGGGCAGGATTAAAACCGCAGAGGCCTGTGAACCTGGGGGTGGGGAGAAATAAATAGTCTAACCTAGAGAGGGACCCGTGGACCGCAGAGTAGAAGGTACAGCCAGGTTCCGCTGGGTGGTAGGCTTCCACACATCCGACCATCCCAGGGAGGACGCCAGGAAGCGTAATCTGGAATCTACTGTGCTGTGGCTAGGTCCCTCTGCGTGCCACCTGTCAGATGGCGCCATGGTGTCGTTCCAGTCACCCCCATCATGGATAAACAGCCCGGCAGCCACAGACACAGGAAAGGGCTGGGTGTGATTTAGCACCCATCTGCATTCCGATGGGTCTTCCTGGGCAGATGGGAGGAAGGGTAGTGACCTAACCCCATACAAAGGACTGATAACCCCCCCCATTGGTAGTCTGGAGTGATGGCTGGAATTGAAATGGTTACTGGTGCACTTCAAAACCACTCTTTGAAGTTTCCCTCACATCAAAGGCTCATTTAGGTATACGTACTGGATCTCTGGCCCCATCAAATCAGACACTCCTGGACCTACACCGAATCTTTGTCAGAAGAACTGTGGTGCAGCGCACAGGACTCAACTGGACTGTTTTTCTGGAAGGACTGCATTCTTGCTTGATGCCCTGGGGCCTGCTGCTCTCGCACTCTACTGGAAGGAGAGCTGGACTCTACCGTCGCTCCAAAGTGATCTCCAAGGGTTTGTTAGCTTGCCTTCTGTTTGTGAAGTCTGAGGAACACAAAAAACTTCATGCAGTTCTGCTGGTGCTGCCAAACTCTACCTTTTGTGCCCCCTCCAAGTTCTGGACCTCAGAAGTGGGTTCTGCAGCTGAGTTCCTGTCAAGTCTAATGTGAAGCAAGGCGAAGGCTCGCAAAGCCTCGCCACACAGCTGGCAGCTGTCAGAACAGACACCGAACAACTCAAAGGCCTCGCCGAACAGATCGCAACCCAGATCCAAGGTACTGCATTCAGCGGGCCCAAGTGGGTATCTGTAGCCGTCCCGCGCTCCATTGCGGTTGGCCTGAACTTTGGATTTGCACTGGTCCTTCGCGACCTGTAGTAACCTTGTTAGCTCTACCTATTTCTAAGCGCTTTATTGCATTTATTTCTTCAACATTCACCAACTTGACCTCTTGTATGGATTTTGAATGTTCTATTCTTTTTTTACTCTGATAAATATTCTCTATTTTTTAACCTGTTGTGGAGTCTTTTTGTGGTGTATTTACTGTGTTGTTTTATGAGTTATTGCACAAATACTTAACACATTGCCTTCCAAGCTAAGCCTGCCTGCTCTATGCCAAGCTACCAGGTAATGAGCACAGGATAATTTGTGATTGTGTTGTGACTTACCCTGACTAGCATTGTGGTCCCTAATTGGACAGGGTGCATGCCTCTGCCAACTAGAGACCTGATTTCTAACAGGGAAGTTGTTCTAGATTGAGGGTGCATAGTTGGAAAAGGCCTGCTGCCTTGGTTTTTCTGGTTTTACACTTCTTGGTCACCAGTCTGATGGTGTCCTGGCTGCAGGTGTGCTAAGACCCACCAGAGATGGTAAACTTCTCTGCAAGATACGCCCAGGTGCTGGTTGTCATGGCTTTGTAAATGATGCAGTTGGCTTTGAGGATGGTGTGGGCTGGCAAGGGGAGCCAATGGAGCTCCATCAGAATGGAGGTGATGCGATCACATTTCTGCAGGGGTTGGATGCGACATGCTGTGTCATGTGGTATGCCTTTAGAGGATGCCAGTGTAGAATCAGGAAGTCCATGGAGAAGGGCATTACCAACATCCAGTAAGAGGGCTTGAACAGTAGTTCTGAAGTCGCTTTCTGGAAGAAAAGGTTTCACTTTCATCAGAAGAGAGAGCTGGCACCAGACCGTCTTTTTTTTGGCAATTCCTTGAGAGCAAGGTTAGTGTCCAGGGTGAATCTAAGTGACTTAACATTCGGTAACACATGGGTTTCCAAGCCATCAATATTCATGTAACTATGCAGGTTTGTATTGTTTCTGGTTCTTGGCAAATAACGGGGATTCTGTCTTGGCTGGGTTGAGCCTCAGATATACATTGTATATCTAGGTCTGGATGATGTGCAGGCAGTGTATGAGGCAGCAGATGTCTGTAGCATAAGAGACTTTCAAGTTGAGCTGTGTCTCATCGGCATATTGGTGAATCTTGATGCTGCGATCTGTGAGAAGAGCATCAAGCAGCTCCATGTAGAGGCTGAAGATGACAGGGGACTGTATGGAACCATGGGTGAGTCTGCAGGTGACAGGATATTTTCTGAACTGGAAGTCGTTCAGGCATATCCAGTTCAGGTCAGGGGAAGAAAAACAAGGCTTTAACCCTTTCACCCTTAAATGTAAAAATATACAATTTTGCATTTAGAAAAGGTGTAGGTACACACATCAGACTTTGAAAGCACCACTAAATGTCGACTACTCATGCACTAAAGTTTTCTCTTATTGCTACTAAGACTACTTTTATTTCAAATTCTATTTCTCGGACCTCTAAATTCTTAACGGCTCTTTTCCAGTCAGTCTTCAATCTCATCACTATGCACTCCGTCGAAATGACTATTCCCCCGTCCAAGTTGTTTGGGACAATTCGGTGTCTTTTTCTATGAGAAGATCAGGGCCATTCATGATTGTATTGCCCAGCTTCCACTTTTATCCTGTCTCATGCAGCATGATTATATACCTTCGTGCTTTTTTTATTCACTCCTCACACAGCTCTCCCAGTGATTAAGGAAGGCGGTTCTTCCTAGCTAACCTTCCTAAAGTTGTGCTCCCCAGATGATGTATGTCCAGTCAGCACTCTAAAATCTTTCTCTGTGGTTGTTACACCTGCTTCTACCTTCATACCTGTTTACATCTGGACCGTAAGTAGAGGGTCACCAAACCACTTTTAAAGAAGTCAAACTTGCACCCAAAAGCAGAAGCTAATAATAGGATCATCTTTCTTTTGCCAGTCTGTTGAAAATAAAAACGTTTTTGCTGTGTTGCTCATGTATTGTGCTATGTTAAGTTAGCATTCGCGGCACCATTTTATGTTTAGCCGCCATTTTGAATCATGATCAAAACTGATTTCTGTCTGTTTCTGCTGAAAGCAACTGTGGTAGTTTTCGTTTCTTCAAGGTTGGGCCTTGCTGTACTAATGAATACACTGTTCTTAATAGCGCATACCTTTCCCACTAGATAGAGGCCTGCTCCCACCTTTAGAACGGGGGGCACAGGCAGAACGACCTCGGCAGTAAGATAGCGTGTGCCCGGTCTCAGGATCGAAACTCATCCTTCTGTACCTTCTTTGTTTAGCTGCCTCCAACTGGAAATTTCCAGTCTGGGCGTGTCTTTATTGGTTCTGAATTGTACATAATGTATCACCATGCTTGCTGATATCAGTCCCTCTGCAGCAATCCCAGGAGGCTGGTCAGACTGGACTCCGCTCGAGTGTACCTGAATAAATATACTTGATTTGTATTCTCTACTGTCTGACCGACTCTTCATTTGTATGGAAGGCTGGGAGGTGGTCGTGAGTGACCCGGGTGGCCCTAATCGGGTCTCTTCCTTCAGTTGGCTCCCGAACAGAGACTCCATCGGGTGGCCCATCCTCGCCCGCGGACGGGTGAGGAGGTCGGGGCCATCGTCGGGTCGGACCAAGGATCCCTGCACGAGAGTTCCTGAACTCGCAGCTGCCCAGTCTGTCTGACCGGTTGGTGCCTCGCCCAGCGGTCATCCCGACTGGGGTCCTGAACGGCGAAACCCTTGGATCTGACCGTTTGGTCCGAAGAGTCGGCAGAGGAGGATAAATTTGTTTGGCCTGTGTGCACCAGGTGAGTTTGTTTTGGTTCTTTGTGGATATGATACCATTTTGGTTTGTCTTTGGTACGGTCTGAGGACCCTTTTTGGTTTGCATTTGGTACGGTCTCATGACCGATTTGGATACAAAGTGTTTGTGAACACTTTGCCCGGCAACATAGCGAATTCGGCCCACTTTTGAAAATGCCTGGAATGAGCCGGCTTTTGGTTTCTTGTTGTCGTTGTTGTTCTGCTGATGCTCGACTGGAAGAAAGTCAGTCAGTGCCTCTGGAAGGCACTCCGAATTTTGATAAGTATGTGAAGCATGGCCTTGTCCCTATTATGTTTAGTACGTTATGGCACAAATATACGAGGGACAATGCAGAATTGCAGTGACCGCTGACGGGCACTTTTGATGAACAAAAAATTGCCTTCTTACAGGAGAAGTTGTCTGCAAGAAAAAGTAGGCAGTCTATGTTTGATTCCCTCAGAACATGGCAAAAGGAGGTTAAACAGAGACGAATGAAAGCAGAGAAAGAGGCCCGAAAAGGGAGAATGCAAACATTGACTCAGAAAACTGTAGCGCATGATAGAGAGAAACAAGAGATAGGGATTGAACGGGCGGATAGGAGATTTCGAATTACAGGTTGATAAATCTTATGTGGCCCAAGAAGAAAATGATACGTTTGTGGAATAATTGTTAGGTACTCGACCCCCACCTCTGTATGCCCCGCAGAGGATATATCCCGCTCTTCCCCCACAGGCCCAGCTACCCGGTTCTTCTGTCTCTGCTGTTTCTGCTTCTGTTATTATTGACCAGACTGCCTTGGCCACGGCACCTCCTGTCCTTTCTATGCCCTCGCCGTCTGTGGCAACTGTGACTGTTAGTACTCCTGCAACGCCTATTGCTTCGGCGTCTCTTTCGCCAGCTCTTACACCTACGACACAGCCAGCAGCCACGTTAGTGCCTGCTGCCTCTGTCATCACTCCCACTGTGTTCTTCCATTCCCCGACATTGCAGAGTAGTGGGACACCAGTATGTGAATTCGAGGATAGAGACTGGGCGAAATTTAAGGAGCGTATGGGGCAGACGTTAATCCGGTCTGATATGGGAGATGAAGAGAAAAAGGTGGTGGCTAATCAGGCTGCGCATTGGGCCCAAAACCCCATTTATAGTCTGGAAGATGTGTGGAGTGTGATGAGAGTATGAGCCTTTTGTACAGCAGCACGCCCTTAAGCATATGTCGGCTACTTTGATCGGTCTTTGGGAGCAGTGTTTCAATGATGGTGCACCACCGATCATAAATGATATTAGGGATCATGTGTAGGTTACTGATATGGCGCCAGCCCATGTCTTTGGTAATGTTGCGACGTTGGTTGCTTATCGGGGTAGACTGCTTGAGAAGAGCCCCACCCCGGTATCTCAGTTTCCGATGCGGGAGGTTCATCCTATCTACCATCCCGAGATACCCGAGCTAAGGCATCAGCATGAGCATATTACTAGGCCAAGGGTAGAGGCCTGTTTCCAAGAACAATGGGTTTATACTCCGTGAAAAAGGAGTGAAGTTTTGTCTCTTAAGACTCAGTTACCTGACCGTAGGAAAAATCCTACCGCTTATTATAAGGAATTGACTGAAGCAGCCTCTTCAACAGTAATGACGCTTGCTGATATTTAAATGTTTTTTGGCTTACTAGTTCTGGTCGATATTTGGAGACAAGTACACACACAGGATCACGTTGCGGAATTGGGTGGTACCTGGGATCAAATTAAAGCATGGGATCAGGAACGGAAGCCAGGTCATAAGCCTAAAGCGGAGATACTTGCTTTGCCCGGCCGTATCATTACGTATATGCATTCTCTTATTCCTCCGAGAAAAGTTGATTGGGATGAGTGTGTGTCTGATTTTTTCATTCGGTTTGAAGGTGTGTTTCTAGATTATAGTGGACAGGATTTGTCGATTGAAGTTGGTGTGCGACTGTTTGTTAACAGGTTTGCTTCCTGAAATTGCGACCCGATTGCAGGCTTCCGAAAGCACCTGGTCCACTTCCTCCCCTTCTGTTATTTTGAATATGGCCCAGTACTATGAGCACAGGGAAAATGAGGGTAAGGAGAGGACGGAAAAGAAGCATAAGGATTTGAAGACGAAGGTGTTGTTGCAGCAGGCTTCTAGGGGAAATGGTAGAGGACGTGGTGGTTCGGCCCGACAGCTTCCACGCACTAGCAGGCCCGCAAATACCGCACCTTTAGGGGTGAATCAGTGCACGTACTGTAAAGAGGAGGGACACTGGCGTAGCGAGCGTCCGGTGCTTTTGCAAAAGATGGCGGCTCTTAGAGGACGAGGTTCTCGTGGACGGGGTCGTGGAGCTGGTGGACAGGACAGGGCTCAGAATGCTGTGGCCTCGCAGGATCTCTCTGATCAGAACTATTTCGATGACACTCTGGGTGGACAGTATTATCATGATGATTATGATACGGATAAGGTGACAGGAATGTCTTACAGCTAGGACAGCCAGGGACAGAGTGAGGGACCAATTCCGATACCTGTAGATCAACGCGGTCCATACGTTAGTGCAGATGTGCATGGTTCGGCTAAAGAGTTTTTGGTGGATACAGGTGCAACAAACCGTTCCATTTCTCGTTCCTGGGTCCATGGGGCGGCTCTGTCTGGCCATAATTATGTTTTGGTAGGTTTTTTTGGTCTACCGGTTGTGAGCTCCATTTCAAAACCCCTTGCGTTGACTATTGGTCCTTTCACTGTGGATTCGCCATTCTTGTTGATGTCCAATTGTGGAAAGAATTTGATGGGTTTGGACTTGTTGAAGAAATTGCATGCTACGATTTATTGTTCGCCAGCAGGAGTCTATATAACAATGGGTCTTGATGTGGTGTGCGCTAAGCAGTGTCTATCCAAAGATGCGCCCCTCCCTGCTGAATTTAAGGATGTGCCACCCACACTGTGGGCAACGGGCGACACAGATGTGGGTTTGTTGCCGATATCGCCTGTCTCGATACATGTCAAGGAAGGTGCCATTTTACCCCGTATCCTGCAGTATAAAATACCGCTGGCAGGTGAGCAAGCTCTGATGCAAATTGTGCAGGATTTGATTGAGAAAGGAGTGGTTGAGGAGACTACTGCTAATGTTTGTAATAGCCCTACTCTTCCCATTCTTAAAAGGACACTTTCGAGTCCTTCTGAGGAACAAGCGGATATTTATCGCTTTGTGATTGACTTGCGTGAAGTTAACAAAATAGTGATTCCCTAGTTTCCGGTGGTCCCTGACATTACGACTCTCTTGACAATGATTCCTTCTTCTGCTACATTCTTTTCTGTCATTGACTTGAAAAACACATTCTTCAGTATTCCCATTCACCCTGACAGCAGGTATCTGTTCGGGTTCACCCTAGCTGGTAGGAGTTTTAGATTCTGTCGGGCTCCTCAGGGCTATACAGAGAGTCCGAGTATCTATAGTCAGGCATTGAAAAGTCAGTTGGATTCCTTGTCGCTCCCTACAGGTAATGTATTGCTTCAATATGTCAATGACTTGCTCATCGCCTCGGACACAGAACAAGGTTGCTGAGACAGTACTGTTAAATTGTTGCTACATTTAGCTGACCATTTTCATAAAGTATCCCTTTCCAAATTTCAGTATTGTTGACAGGAGGTCACCTACTTAGGTCACCTACTGTCGAAGGAGGGTAGGAGATTGACCCCTGACTGCATCAGTGCCATTGTTAAAATGCCCATTCCGCAAACTCAGAAAGATGTGCGCGCTTTCATAGGTATCACTTCCTATTGTAGGCAGTGGATACCTGGCTATTCGCTGCTTATTAAGCCCCTGCTTGCGCTAACATTAAAAGATGTGCATGAACCCCTGCCTTGGACGCCTGAATGTCAGCAGTCTTTTGAGCAATTAAAAACTGCGTTGTGTTCGGCTCAAGTGCTTGGTACCCCTAATTACGCAAAATGCTTTGTATTGTATGTCCATGAGATGGGTGGTTGTGCGCTTTCTGTTTTAACACAAAAATTTGGGGATAAGCAACGACTGTGTGTTTATTTCTCTGCTGTGCTTGACCCTGTCGCACGAGCCCTCCTGAGCTGTCTAAGAGCGGTCGCTGGCTGTGGCTGTCTCAATAAGACAATTGGCTAGACTCGTCCTTGATACTGACCTCACAGTCATGGTACCCCATGCTGTGGATACACTTTTGAATAAAACCAGGGCATAGCACCTCACCAGTACACGTATGACAGGTTACGAGCTAACGCTCTTTGCTAGGCACATTACGATCAAACGATGTGCCACTCTGAATCCAGCCACGTTACTACCCCTCTCTTCTGAGAATGAGGAGATTGATATACATGATTGTATCTTCCAGACGGAAGAAGAGACGAAAGGACGGGTAGACCTGACTGATGTTCCCTTATCTGACCCCCAAGGGGAACTATATGTCGATGGCTCTTGCTTTAAGCTACCAGATGGCACAACAACTGCTGCGTACGCCATTACTACATTGCGTACAGTTGTTGAAACATCACGAGTTCCCTATCAGTCGGCCCTAGCTGCAAAGCTTGTTGCCCTTATTCGAGCCTGTGAATTGAGTGAGGGACTGGTTGTAAATATTTATACTGACAGTCAGTATGCCTTTGGAGTCGCCCAAAACTTTGGGCGGCTCTGGGCAGAGAGAGGGTTCCTTACTTCCCATGGGACAAGGATTCAGCATGGCCCTTTTATATATAGGCTTCTGTCCGCTCTGACACTGACGATGTGGGTAAAGGGAACGCTTTTGCAGATCAGACAGCTAAGGAAACAGCCCGGACTAGGATGAAAAGAATGTTTGAGAGAGAGGGTTTCTTACTTTCCATGGGACAAGAATACAGCACGGCCCTCTCATATATAGGCTTTTGTCTGCTTTGACACTCCCTGAGAAGTTGGCAATAGTGAAGTGCAGCGCCCATAAGAAAGCTATTGACGATGTGGGTAAGGGGAACGCTTTTGCAGATCAGACAGCTAAGGAAACAGCCCGAACGAAGATGAAAAGAATGTTTGTAGCAGGTCCCGCTAGGTGGGTGCCTTAGATCACCATGTTTGAGGATACACTAGAGAATGTGACAAAATACAGAGTGAGGCCACGGTGGAGGAATTAGCAGTGTGGCAAGAAAGTACAGCACAATTGAACGATGAGGGATGTTGGATTGACAAGTCAGGGAAGCAACGATGGATGTTGCCAGATGCATATGTTCTTCCTGTAGTCACGATGGCCCAGCTCACATCAGTGCTAAGGGTATTTGTAAGTTGTTAGACCCCGTATGGCAAAATGACAACATTTCGAAGACAGCTGCACATTTAGTAAAGTACTGCATGGTGTGCATGATGCACAATCCTGGCAAGGGTACCCCTTCACCACCCGGCAATTTTGCACCTCCTACTTTCCCTTTTGAGGTCCTTCAAATGGACTATATAGAGATGGACAGGGTCAATAATTTGAAGTACGTGTTGGTGGTTGTTTGTGCGTTCAGTAAATGGGTTGAGGCTTACCCTACTAAAGAGAATACAGCCATTGTGACTGCAAAGGTACTCCTGAAGGAGTTCTTTCCTCGCTTCGGCTTGCCCCGTTTGATCTGGAGTGATAACAGAAGTCATTTCAATTCCAAGGTTATCCAGTTAGTTTGTGAGGGTTTTCACATAAAACAGAAATTTCATGCTGCGAACCACTCCCAGTGAGCAGGTTTGGTTGAGAAGTACAATGGCACTCTCAAACTAAAATTGGCAAAGATTCAGGAGACAACAGGATTACAGTGGCCAGATGCTTTACCATTAGCTCTTTTGTCGACAAGAACTACAGCACATTCTAGAACAGGATTGTCACCCTACGCAGTCATGTTTGGACGCCCGGCAAATGTCTGGGGCGTCCCGCGCCCGCGTAGATTCTCTGAAATCGAGTACCCTTTATTAACAGATTACCTGTGCCAGTTAACTGAAAATTTGCGTTCTATTCACCAACAGATTCGTGAATTGCTCCCACCCATACCAGAGGGGCCCGGCCACAACATCCAGCCTGGTGATTGGGTGTTAATTCGTACCCCAGGTGGAAGGGGCCTGAGCACGCCCTCCTCGCTACTCTGACAGCTGTGAAAGTCGCCAGCCGAAAGAATTGAATTCATTCCAGCCATTGCCGCAGGATACCCTTACCCTTGCCCTATGATCAATGGGTGAGGGACGGCCTTGGGGACACTGAGACTGAGAAGGTGCCTCAGTTTGTTCCCTTTGGTGATGCAAAGCTTACATGGACCCAAATGGATGCAGAGAATGATGATGTTCTAAATGCAGCAACCCCCCCCCGAAATTCGAGCCATTAAAGAGCCGCTGTTTACCGACCCCTCTGTGCCTGGAGTCACCAGGTACAATTTGTGCCCTCGGCTGAGGAATAGTGCACCAAAGGAGAAGTCAGACTAGTCAGGGATGGACTGTGCATGTTAGGGTGTACTTTGCTATAGTTCCAAAGGTGTTAGTTTAGGGTGAGGTGAGATTGGTGCACTGTTCCGACATTGGACAGGATAAAATTGAATGTGCTCCCTTGGAGGGGGGAGCATTATCCTGAGCGATGTGGGATTGATTCACCGAGAGCTAGGACTGAGCAAGCTCTACCGCCGGGGCTCAAGAGCGCCAACGTTGATGAACAATAGGAGTCTACCAGTGAGGCTCAGACGGACACTGGGAACAATTGCCTTTGCTATCAATTTTATTGCATTCCCTTTCTAGCTTCATAATGCATCCGTTTGGTCGGCCTATTAATGAGTGTTAGAACTGGGGGTCTCTAGTTGGCAATGGTATACACCTTTGACCAAATAAGGACCCTTGCTTCTAGTCAGGGTAAGGGGGATACACTACTAAAATAACCCCTGCTCACCCCCTTGGTAGCTTGGCACGAGCAGACAGGCTTATCTCAGAGGCAGTGTGTTAAGCATTTGTGAACATATACAGTAATACAGTGAAAACACTACAGATGGACACTACACAGGTTTTATAAAAATAAGTATTCTTTATATAGAATTAACACAAGACCACAAACGACAAAAATCCACAATACTGTACTAAAAATAGACTTAAAGATGGTAGAAGTAACTTAGTTCAAGTTGATGGTAAATGCAACACGTTTCTCTCAAAAGTACCTGGGATGCATAACGCAAAACAAACAAAGGTCCGCAGGGAGGACGATGTGGCGAGCAAGCGCCTCGATGCGGTGCGACGATCCGCTGCGATGCGATGAAAGTGCGCCGTAGATGCGATGCGACGATGTGAAGACGATGCATGCACGCCCGACGGCCGTGCGGCGAACTCTGTATCTTTGGAGCTGCGACAGGCCCTTCGACACGCTCCTCCGGTGATGCGACGGCAGGCAGCTGCGACGGCGACACGCTTCTCGGGGGATGCGACGGCGACCCTTGCGGTAGCGACACGCTTCCCTGTTGATGCGACGGCAGGCAGTTGTGACGGCGACACGCTTCTCCGGTGATGCGACGGCAGGCAGCTGCGACGAAGGCACGCTTCTCTGGTGATGCGGCGGCGGCCTCTGCGGCGGCGACACGCTTCTCCTGTGATGCGACAGCAGCAGCTTCGTCAGCGACACGCTTCTTCTCGTTGCGTCGCACTTCCAGCTCCCAGCGACATGCAGGCTTCTGCAGACAGAATCCCCAGTAAGGGAATTCAGGAGGGAGCTGGTGGTGAAGTCTTGTAGCCCTGAGACTTCAGCAGGAGGCAAGCTCTAGTTCAAGCCATTGGAGAATATTCTGCAAGATGATGAAAGTTCTTTAAAAGTTCCTTCTCCTTTCCTTGGCAATGAAGACCACTGCAGGCCAACCCAGCAGACAGCACACTGGCAGAGGGGCAGTCCAAACTCCTGCAGCTTCCTTGGTTCTTCTCCTTGGCAAAGGTTTGTCTTGTTGTTTCCAGAAGTGATCTAAAGTCTTGGGGTCTGGACCCCAGTATTTATACCCATAAATCTTTTGTCCTCTGAAGGCAGAGGGTCCTGTACCTAGTCCAAACCAGTTCTGGGTGTATCCTGCCAGTGCACACCCTCTTCCTTTGTCAGTGTGGGCCAGGGACATCAGACACACCACAGGCGGTGGAGCCAGCATTGTGGAAGGCAGGCACAGCCCTATTCAGGCCCAGGTGCTACTCCTCCCACCACTCTAAATGCAGTTAGGTCTATTCAGCCCTGTGCTGACTCACCCTGTCTCCTGGAGCCCCCCAGCCCCTGTCACTCACAAAACCAGACATACAATACACAAGCTAGCAGAGGCAGGCTGGATGGTTTAGGCAAGAAAATACCTACTTTCTAAAAGTGGTATTTTCAAACACAGAATGTTAAAACCAACTTCACTAAAAGATGTATTTTATCATTCTTAGGCATACTAAATTCGAATTTCTACCATGTTCCCTGGGTCAGTTAGGATTATAAGATGTTATAATCAAACTGCCCATTCTGGCCTATGGGGACAGGTAGCCTTGCAATAGTGAAAAACAAAATTGGCTGTAATTCACTATCAGGACATGCCACACACACCAGGGCATGTCCTACCTTTCACTTACAATGCACCCTGCCCTTGGGCCTACCTTAGGGGTGACTGATATGCAGAAAAGGGAAGGTTTAGGGACTGGCAAGTGGGTGCACTTGCCAAGTCGACATGGCAGTCACAGACTGCACACAGGCTCTGCAATGGCAGGCCTGAGACACACTTTACAAGCTGCTTCTGTGGGTGGCACAACCAGTGCTGCAAGCCCACCAGCAGCATTTGATCTACAGGCCCTGGGCACACCTGGTGCACTATACTAGGGTCTGACAAGTAAATCAAATGATCCAATCATAGAGTCACTAATCAATACATCAATTTACCATAGGCAGCACTTGCACTGTGGCACTGAATAGCAGTGGCACAGTGCCCAAAGCATCTAAACCAGCAAAACATCAAAAACAGAGGAGGCAATCAGTGAAAAAATGGAAGGGAGACTCACGCCAATGGTACCAGGTCTAACACGTGTCCCCTCCAGCTGAAATGTGGGGAGAACTACCCAACCCCTTGGGAGTTCTCTTCACTAAGGCGGAAAAATCTGGACAGACCATCAGCATTGGCGTGATCTGTACTAGGGCGGTGTTCCACCGTGAAGTCCATCCCGTGTAGGGAAATGGACCACCTCAACAACTTTGGGTTCTCACCCCTCATCTGCATCAACCATCTGAGGGGCCTGTGGTCTGTCTGAACCCGGAAGTGAGTCCCAAACAGGTATGGTCTCAACTTCTTCAGTGCCCAGACCACAGCAAATGCCTCACGCTCAATTGCACTCCACCTCTGTTCCCGTGGAAGTAACCTCCTACTGATGAAGGCTACAGGTTGGTCTAGGCCCTCCTCATTAATCTGTGATAGAACAGCCCCCACACCATGCTCTGAAGTGTCTGTTTGGACAATGAATTCCTTTGAGAAGTTGGGCACCTGAAGCACGGGTGCTGTACACATGGCAGTCTTCAGGGCGTCAAAAGCTTTCTGACAGGTGTCAGTCCAGTTCACTTTCTTGGGCTGCTTCCTGGAAGTCAGCTCAGTCAAGGGTGCAACAATGTTGCCATACCCCTTGACAAACCTCCTGTAGTACCCTGTGAGTCCTAAAAAGGCTCTCACCTCTGTCTGGGTTTTGGGGGGTTCCCAAGCCAGGATGGTCTCAATCTTGGGCTGTAGGGGCGCCACCTGGCCGCTCCCAACCTGGTGTCCCAAGTACACCACGGAACCCTGCCCGATCTGGCACTTACTCGCCTTGATCGTGAAGCCTGCCTTGCGCAGTGCCATCAACACTTCCCAGAGGTGGCGCAGATGTTCTTCCCAACTGGCGCTGAACACTGCAATGTCATCCAGGTAGGCGGCACTGAAATCCTCCAGTCCAGCCAACACCTGGTTGACCAACCTCTGAAAGGTGGCAGGGGCATTCTTCATCCCAAAGGGCATAACCCGGAATTGGTAGTGCCCATCTGGTGTGGAGAATGCTGACCTCTCTTTGGCCCCATCAGTTAAGGCGATCTGCCAGTACCCAGACGTTAGATCAAACGTGCTGAGGTACCGGGCAGCCCCCAACTGATCAATGAGCTCATCAGCTCTGGGGATGGGGTGCGCTTCAGTCCTGGTGACTGAATTGAGTCCTCGGTAGTCCACACAGAACCGGAGTTCGGGTGTGGCACCAGGCGCGCCAGCTTTTGGGACCAAGACCACTGGGCTGGCCCAAGGGCTGTGAGAGGACTCAATCACCATAAGGCAAACATCTTGGAGACCTCCTCCTTGATGTGAGCTCTGACCCTGTCAGTCACTCTGTAAGCCTTGTGCTTCACAGGAGGACTGTCCCCAGTGTCCACGTCATGGACGCACCACTCAGTGACACCAGGAACCAGGGAGAACAAATCAGAGAATTGTCCCAACAGTTGGCGACAATCTTGCTGCTGTTCAGGGGTCAGTGTGGCAGAGAGGCTGACACCATCTACTGACCCATCTTGCTCTGTTGCAGACAGGAGGTCAGGAAGAGGCTCGGTCTCCTCTTCCATTCCATCATCCGTTGCTAGGAGCATGCCCACTTCGGACCTTTTTAAGTGGGGCTTCAGGCGGTTAACATGCAGGACCCGCAAAGGGTTCCTAGGAGACCGCAAGTTCACCAGGTAGGTGACATCACTCTTGCGCTCCACCACCTCAAATGGTCCGGTCCACCTGTCCTGGAGCGCACAGGGCTCTACAGGGGCCATGACCCAAACTTTCTGACCAGGCTGAAGCTCAAGCAGAGTGGCATTCTGATCGTAACACCACTTCATCCCTTCCTGGCTGGCTTCCAGATTCGCCTCAGCGACTTGCCTGAATCGCCTGGTCTGGTTCCTGAAGGCCAGCATGTAACTGTATACATCCTGGGGAGGTTTCCTGGGAGATTGCTCCCAGCCTTCCTTGACCAGACTCAAAGGTCCTCTTACCGGGTGACCATAGAGCAGTTCAAAGGGACTGAACCCTAAGGACTTCTGTGGCACCTCACGGTAAGCAAAAAGAAGGCATGGCAAGAGGACATCCCACTTACGCCTCATAGGCTCCTCAAGACCCATTATCATGCCTTTGAGTGTCCGGTTGAATCTCTCAACCAGCCCATTACCTTGGGGGTGGTAAGAAGTGGTGAATTTATAGGTAACACTGCACTCCTGCCACAGGGACTTCATATAGTTGGATATGAAGTTTGAACCACGGTCTGACACCACCTCTCTGGGGAACCCCACACGGGAGAAAATCCCCATCAGTGCACGTCCCACCACGGGGGCCGTCACTGTCCTGAGCGGGATGGCTACCGGGTAGCATGGTCCACCAAGACCAGGATAAACCTGTTGCCCATGGCTGTCTTGGGGTCCAGTGGCCCCACAATGTCAATGCCCACCCGTTCAAAGGGGGTACTGACTACAGGGAAAGGTTGGAGTGGAGCCTTGTGCTTCCTTCCACTTTTCCCACTTGCCTCGCAAGTTTGACAAGTCCTACAATGAGTGTCTGAACTCTTCCGCATCTGGGGCCAATGAAAGTGGGAGACAAGCCTTTCAAAGGTCTTGTTCTGCCCCAGATGTCCAGCAAAATGTACATCATGAGCCAAACCCAGTAGGAAGGCTCTGAAGCACTGGGGTACAACCAGCACACGGGCTGACCCAGGCTCAGCAACCTTAGGCTCGCTATACAGGAGGTCGTTCTCCCAGTAGATCCAATGTGATCCAGACTGATCACCTGCTGCCTGGGCTGTGGCCTGTTGCCGCAAACCCTCAAGAGAAGGGCACTTCCTCTGCTCCTCACAAAATTCCTCCCTGGAGCGGCCTCCTTCTTGCTGCCAATGGGTCAGCTCAGGCAGGTCCCCCAGTTCGGCCACTTGTTCCCTTGTAGGTTCCAGGGCATCCCCCTCAAGGTCTGCCTCCTCCTGGACCGTGGGAACTAGGGGGGCCGGTTTCCCGAGCCCCCCACCTCTTCTCTTTAAGGCAGGGGTCTGGGCCATATTTTCAGGCTCCAGAACAGCTTCAACACCCTTACTGTCTGCCATAGACCGAGTGGTCACACACGCCCACTCAGGCAGACCCAACATCTCCAAATGAGACCTTCTCTCCACCTTAGCCCAAGGGGAGCTCTCCAAATCATTTCCCAACAGACAATCAACAGGCATGGCTGGCCTCACAGCTACTTGAAGAGTACCTGAGACCCCCCCCCCACTCAAAGGGAACTTGAGCCACCTCACACTGGCTCTGAGTTGTCCGCGGCAACTACAGGGAAGAATGCATGCGGGATAACCTGCTCTCTGGACACCAGCTGGCAATTGACAGCTGTCACACTAGCCCCAGTGTCTCTGAGAGCTTCCACCCTATGGCCATTGATGGTCACCCACTGCCTGTACTTCTTAGTGTTATCAGGCAGGGGGTCTCAGGGACCATCTCAAAGTCTCCTAGCGAGACAAGGGACATTTCTGCGGGACTCCACCCACCTTGGGCACCCATCATCACCACCCAGCCATCTGACGGGGTGGTGCATGTGGTGGTGCTTTTGAATCCCTCATGGGACACTGTGCATCATACCAGCGGTGGCCCAGCGGTGGCCCATCTGACCACACGTGAAGCACTTACTGGGGCCCCTGTGAACAGGTTTACCTGTTGGGGCCTCTTGCTTTTTCTCAGGGGGAGGCTGGGAACCCTTCCCTTGGTTCCCTTGGGAATTACTTTGGGGCCCTTTCTGGAACTCCCTCTGTTTACCCTTGTCCCCCCCACTCTTCTGCTGGGGACCCTGCCCACCTTTGGCGGAGTCTCCCACGTGACCCTTGTGGACCCGGGTGCTGACCCAGCGGTCCGCCTCCTCAGCAAGCCTCCTAGGGTTAGTTAACTTGCTATCAATAAGGTGCTGGCGTAGCTCTGGAAAACAATTACCAGACAAGTGCTCCCATGCAAACAAATCATAGAGCTCCTCAAAAGTACTCACTTTGCTACCCTTCACCCAACCATCCATAGCTCTGCAAAAGAAAGATACATATTCTACCCACGTGGTTGCCTCCAGCTTTTTACAATTCCTGAACCTCTGTCTATAGAGTTCTGGGGTCAAACCATACCTTGTCACGAGGGCTTTCTTCATATGGGCATAAGACATCCTATTCTCACTGGGTAGGTATAACAATGTATCCCTCCCCTCACTCACAAAGCGGCCCCACAACCCCGCTCCCCAGTCCTTCTCAGGGACCCGGTGGGCCAACATTGCTATCTCATAGGCTGCAAACCACTGCCCAATATCTTCATGCTTATGGAAATCTTTGATGACATCCTTGGGGATATATACCCTGCCTTCTGAAGGCCCAGGCGGTGTGCTGCCACCAGAGGGATTAATATCTAAGCTTTTGGCTTTGATCTCCAACTCCCTCAACATTCTCTCATGCTCTAATCTCATTCTCTCTCTCTCCAAGGCTAACTTGTTAATTTCAAACTCCAGCTTCTTATTCTCTAGGTCCTTTTGACCCTCCATTTTGAGCCTGGCCAGCTCCATTTTATGCCTTTTATCTCTCTCCCTATCCTCCAGCTCTCCTGGGGACAGGTCTTTGGAAGAAACACTGCTGCCTGGCGGGGTAGGTACTTTCTCCCCCCCTGGACCCACTGGCCCATGTAGCTGCTCTTCTGCCTCCTCCACAGGGTGCTCCACATTTTCAGATGCATTTCTTGCTTCCACCCAGGCCCTCAGCGCCTTGTGGAACTCATCCTTTTTGGTGAGGCCTGTAATAGCAACTTTAAATTTTCTACAGAAGGCTTTCAGCTGTTTGGCATTATAGGTATCCAACCTCTCTTCCTCAAACTCTGGAACCATAGATGCAATAGATGCTGGTGCACTCATGGCAATGAGAATTGGCAGTTCTCAGAAAAAATAACAGTCCAAGGAGAAAAAAATTCTACCAAAAAGGTATGTGGTTGCGTTTGGTCTGCACTCACTAGTAGTGTACACCAATCACTATATATGAGTCACAAATGCAAGTCCAGAATCCTCATCGCTGACCACCAATGTTAGAACTGGGGGTCTCTAGTTGGCAATGGTATACACCTTTGACCAAATAGGGACCCCTGCTTCTAGTCAGGGTAAGGGGGATACACTACTAAAATAACCCCTGCTCACCCCCTTGGTAGCTTGGCACGAGCAGACAGGCTTATCTCAGAGGCAGTGTGTTAAGTATTTGTGAACACATACAGTAATACAGTGAAAACACTACAGATGGACACTACACAGTTTTTATAAAAATAAGTATTCTTTATATAGACTTAACACAAGACCACAAACGACAAAAATCCACAATACTGTACTAAAAATAGACTTAAAGATGGTAGAAGTAACTTAGTTCAAGTTGATGGTAAATGCGACACGTTTCTCTCAAAAGTACCTGGGATGCATAACGCAAAACAAAGAAAGGGTCCGCAGGGAGGACGATGCGGCGAGCAAGCGCCTCGATGCGGTGCGATGCGGTGAAAGTGCGCCCTTGATGCGATGCGACGATGTGAAGATGATGCGGGCACGCCCGACGGCCGTGCGGCGAACTCTGTATCTTTGGAACCGCGACAGGCCCTGCGACACGCTCCTCCGGTGATGCGACGGCAGGCAGCTGCGACGGCGACACGCTTCTCGGGGGATGCGACGGCGACCCTTGCGGTAGCGACACGCTTCCCTGTTGATGCGACAGCAGGCAGTTGCGACGGTGACACGCTTCTCCGGTGATGCGACGGCAGGCAGCTGCGACGAAGGCATGCTTTTCTGGTGATGCGGCGGCGGCCTCTGCGGCGGCGACACGCTTCTCCTGCGATGCAACGGCAGCAGCTTCGTCAGCGACACGCTTCTTCTCATTGCGTCACGCTTCCAGCTCCCAGCGACACGCAGGCTTCTGCAGACAGAATCCCCAGCAAATTAATTCAGGAGGGAGCTGGTGGTGAAGTCTTGTAGCCCTGAGAATTCAGCAGGAGGCAAGCTCTAGTTCAAGCCCTTGGAGAATATTCTGCAAGATGATGAAAGTTCTTTTAAAGTTCCTTCTCCTTTCCTTGGCAATGAAGACCACTGCAGGCCAACCCAGCAGACAGCACACTGGCAGGGGGGCAGTCCAAACTCCTGCAGCTTCCTTGGTTCTTCTCCTTGGCAAAGGTTTGTCTTGTTGTTTCCAGAAGTGATCTAAAGTCTTGGGGTCTGGGCCCCAGTATTTATACCCATAAATACTTTGTCCTCTGAAGGCAGAGGGTCCTGTACCTAGTCCAAACCAGTTCTGGGTGCATTCTGCCAGTGCACACCCTCTTCCTTTGTCAGTGTGGGCCAGGGACATCAGACACACCACAGGAGGTGGAGCCAGCATTGTGGAAGGCAGGCACAGCCCTATTCAGGCCCAGGTGCTACTCCTCCCACCACTCTACATGCAGATAGGTCTATTCAGCCCTGTGCTGACTCACCCTGTCTCCTGGAGCCCCCAGCCCCTGTCACTCACAAAACCAGACATACAATACACAAGCTAGCAGAGGCAGGCTGGATGGTTTAGGCAAGAAAATACCTACTTTCTAAAAGTGGTATTTTCAAACACAGAATGTTAAAACCAACTTCACTAAAAGATGTATTTTATCATTCTGAGTTCAGGCATACTAAATTCGAATTTCTACCATGTTCCCTGGGTCAGTTAGGATTATATATGTTATAATTAAACTGCCCATTCTGGCCTATGGGGACAGGTAGCCTTGCAATAGTGAAAAACAAAATTGGCTGTAATTCACTATCAGGACATGCCACACACACCAGGGCATGTCCTACCTTTCACTTACAATGCACCCTGCCCTTGGGCCTACCTTAGGGTGACTGATATGCAGAAAAGGGAAGGTTTAGGGACTGGCAAGTGGGTGCACTTGCCAAGTCGACATGGCAGTCACAGACTGCACACAGGCTCTGCAATGGCAGGCCTGAGACACACTTTACAAGCTGCTTCTGTGGGTGGCACAACCAGTGCTGCAAGCCCACCAGCAGCATTTGATCTACAGGCCCTGGGCACACCTGGTGCACTATACTAGGGTCTGACAAGTAAATCAAATGATCCAATCATGGAGTCACTAATCAATACATCAATTTACCATAGGGAGCACTTGCACTGTGGCACTGAATAGCAGTGGCACAGTGCCCAAAGCATCTAAACCAGCAAAACATCAAAAACAGAGGAGGCAATCAGTGAAAAAATGGAAGGGAGACTCACGCCGATGGTACCAGGTCTAACAATGAAGAGGAACAGCTATTAGCACCACTGCGTCTAGCGCAGGGTTGGTCCACGTGGTCAGTGATAGGAAAAAAACGTTCTTCTTCTGGAGGTACTCCTCCCTCCCTCCCTTTTTTCCTATCACTTACCACGTCTTGTCTGTCTCTAACTCTTCGTAGCAATGCATATTCACACTGCACCCCTTCCATTCGTGTATAATATTACTATGTTTGATCAGTCACCGGGTCTCATTACCCCACACCTTGAAAATGTATACACACTATCATGTCACGATGTGCTTACCATTGGTGTTCACGCTTCCACAGTTGTCGCCCAGGACAGTATCATGTGATTACTGTCATATCCAAGTGACTTTTATTGCATATCCTTTCAGCTCTGATGAAGTCTTGGGTCACTTCCCCAGACGAAACACGTGTTGGCTGGGCAACCGTTCAAGATTAAAGAAGAACATAAAACAACTTCTGAATTGCTTATTGTCTCTTAAAATATATGCATCTACTGTATTTGTTTGTCGGATCTCGAGAGACAGAGCACTTACTCTGCAACGTAATTTAGACGTGTGCACAGGCCTGCTTCAAATGTATTAGACCTCTGGTCTGTAATTTAGGTGGTTCAGGGTCAACCCGTTCCTGTAGGCACCGTCCCACGAATGCGACAAAGTGACTTGCGTACACCCGTTGCAGGCGCCACATTCTACCTACTCATATAAACCCTGTTCCTTGCTTCAATCAGTTCAGTGGTAGTGGCAGCCCCAACGCATTTACACTCAAATTTGAATGGAATTTCACACACTGGTCTAGTAAAATAATAGAGACTAGTCGTGGACAGAAATAAGATAGCTGAAGACTTGTTCTCGAGCTTCGCGAAAGGCGACACTGTGGCTGCTTCCGTGAAAAGTGCCAACCCCTCACGCAGTGAGAGACTGAGGGAGAAATTTATCAAGTTAGAGAAACTCAAGAAAAATGAAGACAGTAAATGGTGGGATGGGATAACACTGAAACAATATCTCAGGCTAGACAGAATCCCCAGAGGCTTAAGAGCCCAAATATTTCCAACATATGATGAGCTTGACGATGACCTTCTCAAACACTGGGAAGACACTCTAACTACAAATTCCAAAACCTTGATGGGCATTCTGATAGAAAATGCGGACCGCAAGGTTGCGGCGTTACAAATAGAGATCAATAAGTTAGAAGGAGAAATCAGGGATTTGGGTTTGAAGGAAGCCACAGACAAGAACTATGCGATCTTAGCGGAAGTCCTCGCTAAACACCAAGAGGACATTAAACAACGCAAGGCTAGGAAACTTAAAAGGGACGAGATCGATTATAGAGAGGGGCGGGTGTTCACTTTTGCCAAAAAGTATGACTAGATACTAGTGAGTGACCAAGATAGGGCCAGTACAGGCAGAACAGCTACCATCTCAATCTCGTCCAGCTCAACATCTATGAGCGTTACAGCCTCCAGTGACAGTGAGGCGCACAATGCACCCAACACCTCCACCACAGACAGACCAGGCAACTCTTTTTTAAGAGAGGTACAACTAATTAAAAAAGGCAACAGAATACAACCCAACCATGGAGACCAAACAAAAAAACACACAGAGGGAAAAGAGCAGGGTCAAACAGACCTCAGAATGAACCTCAGATCAGGGGACAAGAGGAACTGAGAACCAGTAACACCGGGGTGGACATAATTAATCTTTCCTCACAGGAGTTGACAGACGACATGATTTATCTTCTGAAAAAAGGCCTAGGTTTTTGCCCCGTTGAGAGGGGCGACATGTTTAAGGCTTAAATTGATTTTTTCAAGTATATAAGGAACTTGAAACTAAAGACATTTTTTGTAAATAATCCCAATGTGAATAAAAGCATGAAAAACATTCCCATGTGTGGCATTCCAGATGTTCTAAGTATCCAAGATGTCTATGACACCCAGCTTCTTCTATCCATCACGGAACAGGAGCAATCTCCCATTGACATGAGCAATCTCCTCCGGGAACTCAATGTTGATACAGACTACTCCATAGCCAGTGGACCCAAGTCCAAGTCCAAATGGACACCTGTACTACCAGGGGGCAACACCATAGATGTCTTCCAGAAACTAGTCCTGGGAGACCTTGACAAATACGAGCAAAAAAAGAGACTCCACAGACCTCACACCACAGACAATCTAATGCAAGGGGAACGACAGGCCCTGACTCTTCTGACTTCCAATAATGAGGTAATTATTAGAGAGGCTGATAAAGGGGGCAACATTGTGGTCATGACCAGGGAGGACTACAATGGTGAGATCTTAATGCAACTGGCGGACGCCAATTGCTATGCACCACTGCCTACCAACCCCATAGGGCCACTCACCATGCACATCAACGGACACCTCAGAGACTGGTACTCAGAAGGACTCCTCAGTGAAGAGGAGCACCTTTACCTCAAGGTACACAAACCCACATTCCCTGTCCTATACACCCTGCCCAAGGTGCACAAACACCTTCCCTTCCCCCCTGGCAGACCCATTGTGTCATGCATAGGTGGCCCAACTGAGAGACTAGCGGAATATGCGGACATGTTTCTGCATCCCATTGTACACAACCTTCCCTCCTACATCAGGGACACCAAACACATCCTCAGCCTCCTAGCAGATCTAACGTGGCAGGAGGATATCATCCTGGCAACTCTAGACGTCGTCTCTCTTTACACTAATATCCAACCCAATTTCGGCATGCAAGCTATGGACTGGCATCTAAGTAAAAGACCTGCAACCCAATGGCATCACACCAGGATGCTTCTGTCAATGAATGAGCTGATTCTGAACAATAACTGCTTCTTATTTGAGGGGCAGTGGTACAAACAAACACAAGGGGTGGCCATGGGTTCCAAATTCTCTCCGTCATTTGCCAACCTCTTCATGGTTTTTTTTGAACAAAAATGGATTTGGAACCAGAGTGGGAACACCTACAACCAACACATAGTCTACTGGGGACGGTATATAGACGACTGTCTCCTCCTATGGTCAGGGACTGAAGAAAAGCTATAGGAATTCTACTGTTACATGAATTCCAACACACTGGGGGTCCAATTCACATACCACCACAGCAAAACACATATTGTTTTCCTGGATATTGAGTTGTACATCAGAAACGGCTCTTTGCACAGTAAACTATATCGCAAACCCACCTCTTGCAATGCCATTCTCCATGTGGACAGCTCACACCCATCTCATCAAATCAGAGCCATCCCCTATGGTGAATTCACCAGGGCCATGAGAAATTGCAGCGAGGAGCCGGAGTTCCTCTCCTGTCTTGACACCATGAGGACCAGATTCAGAGCAAGAGGCTATACTCAAGCCACCCTTGCAAAAGCGGAACGTCGTATCCTGAGACTACCCAGAAACGAGACCCTTAAAGACAAGAGAAACACAACATGCCGCAATCAACCTGTCAGATTGATCACTAATTATAATGAACTGACACTTAGTCTAGTGAAGAGCATGAGAAAACATTGGAACATACTCAGAGCGGATCAAACCTTGGCACAGTTTACCGCATACACTCCCCAGATCACATACAGAAGAGGCAGAACACTCAAATAGATTCTCAGCCCTACGGTTCCCCCTGTCGACACAGCCAGCAATTGGCTCTCCCAACACACACAGGGCTTCCATAAGTGCGGGTGTTGTGGGGTGTGCAGATGGGCGAGGGACACAAAAGTGTTCTATGGACCAGATGGATACGAGCATAAAATTAAAGAGCGTATGAATTGCCCCACAAAGTATGTTGTATATATAATCACCTGTAAATGCAACAAACAATATGTAGGAAGTACTATCAGGATGCTGAAAGAATCAGCGAACATGCCAGGGCTCTAAAACAGGGAAATGAGAAGTACCCCATGGCAGTTCATGCCATGACTTGCAAGGCCCAAGGCGCATATAAACAACTCTCGTTCTTTGGCATAGAACATGTCCCACCTAGACCAAGGGGGGGCAACAGAGAATTACTTCTGCCCCGTACTGAAGCGACATGGATCATGCGCTTAAAAGCAGTAGATCGCGGCCTAAATACTGACCACGAGATGCAATATTTCCTGGGGGACTAGACTAATCAATTCCCCATCGTACTAGCAGTGTTCACTGTAATGTTGTTCTGACTCCTTCATATGTTGTAATTTGGTGGTAACACTGTGCAAGCATTGACTGTCTTTTGTAATACCTTTGTGTGAACTGCTTTCCCGCTCACCCACGATGTGTCACTCACTGGGTACTATGTCCACGCTACCAGCAATGTTCACTAAACAATTGTCCCTTCTCCATGACAAGACGCCAAGATGTACGGACACTGCCTGCTCTAAAAACTGTATAATGTGTCATCCACTCAGCTTTAATTAATCTTTGTGCCACTTACTGTGTGTTGTGATGTGTTGCTCATAAGTTGTATAAACTTCTGTCTCTTCTCCCGCAAAAGATGAAATATTGTCCCACGCGGCCAGCTATGGGCATTAACCTATTGTCCCATCTCCCTCACAGGTTGTAAATCTATATGGTATTTTCCCGCTCATGAAAATCTTTAATGTATCATCTATTGATTGCAGCTGACTTTGGTGGCACTCACTGTATGTTACGCTCAACTACTCATAAGATGTTTAAGAAGCGGTGATACATTCGAGTGTGTAAAACACTAAGAACCAATTTGTGCTGTTACTGCTCACGGGCTGAAGCTGACCATTTCTCGACATGGTCATCTCCACTGTATGATACACTCCTAACTTTTTTCCTTTCTCACATTTTTATATTTTCCCCTTTCCTCTCCGGGCTCGTGGTGAGCCTTCCTCTCCTTCATTTCATATACATACTCACTTCCGCTCACGTTACAGTGTCAGCGCTCTAGTCTTTCCGTACTCTTTCCGCAGCCCCAACTCCGGAGAATCTTGCACTGGGCGCACATCGCACCAGTGTCCGGGGAGCCTCCTCCCCGCTATTGCGCTCCCTATGTATCACCTTTATAATTACTATGTCACACATGTTTTCCCCCAGCCCCTACCTCGGGCTTTCCCACTTTAGGCATTATCGTGCCCTTCACTCCGTAGCGCTCCCATGGCTGAATACGGACCTTTTCTCGGCCACCCCGGCTGAGCCTGTGTACCCTTAACCCATATGATCGCCGCGCGCATCCTAATAGGTATGTCGCCATTATCGGACACTTATGTATACAGTTGGGATGTCCCTCCCTTATCCTACCTGGTAACTAATCCGATATTATGTTCTGACCTGGGGCCGGGCGCACTATCTGCCGCTAGATTGACTCCATAGCCCTATGGACTATTACTGTTACACTTTACTCAGCCTTAGGTGCCTCCTGTCCCTTTTGTGCGTATTTGTACATTTCACATTGGATGACTTTATACACTCCCTTCTTTCAGCCTAGCTATTCCTCTGGCTTCCTCCGGAACATTATCTCCGGTACTTGGGACGGACCTTATTCATGTCCACTCTGTCTGCAGATCCACATTACCCGTGAACTGGGTCGGAAGTATAACCGGTTCGGAGGTGAGATGGCGCACATCCTTGCAGTTGCCCACTCCACCTTAAGCCTCCCCTGTCTGTCCTTACACAGTTCTTTATGTTTTACAGTGGATTACTTATCGCACTTATTCTGATCCTTATTCCGGAGTACTTCATCTTAATTACTACAACCTCCTTTACCAGCCGGGACGGAAGTACAACCGGCAGAGAGGTGAGTTTCCTTCCTCACCGCCCATTAACTCATTCCCACTTATCATTCTAATAGATCCTGACACCCTGTCCTTTTTTTGTTATTCTTAGATCCAAGATCTCCTCCGTATTGCCTCAAGGTAGGATCCCACTGTCTGACTAGGTGCTCTTGACCCACTGACTTTCTCTTAGACGTAGTTGTCTAGTCGCGAAGGGACGTTGGAAGCAGAGCATGTTGCTACCGATCCTAGAGTGGTACACCATATACTGGTCTTGATCGTTTGCCGTACTCACTCACATTAGTGTGCACCCCTATTTTGGAGTGTGACTCTCAACCTCTCTTTTCTCTCTCTACTCACCACGCAGCTTTTCCGGCTTATCTTTTACTCTCGCCTTTTCTCCCTCTCCCTCCATCTCCACATTACTCTTGCTCCCTCTTCCCCTCACCGTTCTTCTTCTGGAGGTACTCCTCCCTCCCTCCCTTTTTTCCTATCACTTACCACGTCTTGTCTGTCTCTAACTCTTCGTAGCAATGCATATTCACACTGCACCACTTCCACTCGTGTATAATATTACTATGTTTGATCAGTCACCGGGTCTCATTACCCCACACCTTGAATATGTATACACACTATCATGTCACGATGTGCTCACCATTGTTGTTCACGCGTCCACAGTTGTCGCCCAGGACAGTATCATGTGATTACTGTCATATCCAAGTGACTTAGACACTGTTTTATTGCATATCCTTTCAGCCCTGATGAAGTCTTGGGTCACTTCCCCAGACGAAACACGTGTTGGCTGGGCAACCGTTCAAGATTAAAGAAGAACATAAAACAACTTCTGAATTGCTTATTGTCTCTTAAAATATATGCATCTACTGTATTTGTTTGTCGGATCTCGAGAGACAGAGTACTTACTCTGCAGCGTAATTTAGACGTGTGCACAGGCCTGCTTCAAATGTATTAGACCTCTGGTCTGTAACTTAGGGGCTTCAGGGTCAACCCCTTCCTGTAGGCACCGTCCCACGAATGCGTCAAAGTGACTTGCGTACACCCGTTGCAGGCGCCACATCCTACTCATATAAACCCTGTTCCTTGCTTCAACAATTTATTGCTTCTACCGGTCCACTTTAGTTGGCTCAAGTGGATTCTGGCGACCCCGTCACACACCCAGCCCCGCCACCCCTTACTGATCTGGTAGGTTCCTCTAATGCCTCTGCCTCCACATCCCTCTATGTCGAATATGCCCGGTATAGACCCCAAATGTCCTTGGGTATACTTCTTTCTGGGATAAGAGCATTGTAGTTGTCCGATTACGTGGAACAGTAGGCCAAATCCGTAAGCCAGTCTGTGACCTTTGGTAGCGGGCCCCGCAACCATCGCATTGCTATTCTTCTTTTTGCCAATAAGAGACTGATGGCCGCTAGTCTGCGACCTGACTTGTGTATTTCTTTGTCATAACCTAGTAATGCTACCAAGGGGGTCTCCGGGATCGGGAGCCCCAACATCTGTGTTAAAATTGCAAATACCTCCCTCCAGTATGCTCGTACTCCAGGGCATTCCCAGGCCAAGTGTGTGAACCCTGCATTCACCGCCCGCACCTCTGACACTTGTCGTCATTGCGTAAGCCATATTGATGTAGTCGGGATGTAGTGTAATATACCCTGTGTAGATATTTGTAGTGTATCAGCTTGTGTCTCCCGTATTGGGAAATGGACTTTGTGTTTGCAAACACCATGCCCATTGCTCCTCTGTGATATCTATGCCCAACTCCGCTTGCTATTCCATCTGAATTTTGAGTGGGGATGAGGTGTTGGCACCCTTGCTAAGTGCGTATAATGCCGTAATGCCATGTTGCGGTGAATTGGCCTGAAGAAGATACGTTAGAGTCTTCATTTCCTGTGGTTCTACTGATCCAGCGGCGTACTAGCAACAGATACTCCACTACCATATACTCACCTGGGCCCATATAACTCTCTTGCACTAAACACCAAGTAGACCGCTGGAACTTTCTAGTTTTATAATTTTCATACCTCAAGATCTAGTTATTTCTTCTCTAACTAAACTTTTCACTGATCAAATAGTTCTTTCCTCTGGTCAATGGACCAATTAGGTGGAACTAGTTGATGGTGATAATTAACATGACTTATTATACATTTCTTGATTAAAATAAATTAATCACAGACCCGGTAAGTTTTAAAAATCTTTATCTAAATTAGTTGGTTGTGAACCATCTCAAAACGTTTCAGTACAAACACCCTCATTCACAAGAGTGCCAATTCAATACAATTTCAATAGTTATAATGTTTCAGATCCACACAACAACTATACTCGGAGAGAAGAGGATAGAGAGAGAAGAGCATTTATCAAGACGATGAATTTTATAATTACCAAGTATGGTGTGAAGACCAACCCCCTGGCCAAAGGGCTGGTAAGGGTCCCCAGGACAGATCAGGAGACAAAGACTTCAGGACAGGAAATCAGGACAGGATACTTCACCTCTCTAGATACCGACGACTGCGTCACACCCCTCTCTGACACTCTCTTCCTCCTCGTGGTTCTTCCGCGATCTTCTTTCTAACCCACCCAAATTAAGTAGATGGTTCTGCAGTCGATTTCTTCATCAGCATTTCAGAGCATCAGCACCACCCCAGCACCGACAGCATCCCAAGCTCCGAATTGTTTCTGCTGCTTCCGCTCCCAACAAGCTTAGCTAACTAACTAACTAAACTACTTCAATTATACCTTTCTATTACCATGTACCACCCATTAATGTTTCAATTTTACAAAATACTAACTTCTGATTGGACAGGCGAGGGGGGGATGATCATCACACCATGCTTATATTTCACTTATTTCTTTAAACCTTTGTTTCAAAACTCCTCCCCTCAAACTTTTATTCCACACTTCCTTTCCCATACATCTTTAAACTTTATTAATACAAATGTAACGATCTCTTGAATAAAGTTCCTTCATATGAACTCTTCACCCTCATGTTCCCAGGGCACATCTTCGCCGACCTTGGACGCGTGACAAGTCCTTAGTCATCCTTTCGTATTTCCTCACCAGGGCACATGCGTTGCGCAACGTCAGTCTGCTCGACTCAGATAAATTTGACAGGCCCAAATATGCACTAATAATAAAGTCAAAAGGAAAAATGTTATTCTCAAAAATAAAGGATTTCACTGTATACCACCAACCTCTACTCTAGCCCATTCCATTTATTATTTCCCTTTCTGCATTTGCGTTAGTATAAAACTTATTTTCTAATTTCAGCAAGCAGGTGCCATGCATGTGAGTTTTCAAGCGGCCATTTTATAGTTCTTTGCGCAGGCGCCAGAATTTCCCTCCAAGCGTCAGTACGTCATACTACGTAGATGCAGTAGACGCATGCGCAGTAAAGATGCCGTGTTAGAATGCATCTTAGTCCTTCGTTCATGTTATTGCAGTTAGTAAACACATAGGCAAGCTTCATTTTCTCCCGCGTGTAAAGGAAATGCGTATTATTAATCACAAAACATGTTGTTAGTAATTCGTTAGTGGGTTAAAACGAGAGGATTGCTTCCGAGCAAGTCTCATGTTTGAGTCCTGGCTCCAACAATCCCCTCTCTGATGGCATATTAAGCCATCACAAAATTTCCCGTCCATCCCAGATACCAACTTTAACACTTCTCAGTTTTCTCTATTTGTCCTCTCAAATTTTCATCAATGATTTTGTTTCCTTCTAATCTCGCATCTTCTTATATAACCTGCCTTTCAATTCTTCCAAGCGTATTTCATCATATTTTCTTTTTCGTGTCTGTCCCTTTCCTTTTCTTTCCAAGTGTACTTTTTCTTCCGTAACTTTTCTACAACATCTATATGTAATTATTATTAACATCACTATAGTTATTATCATAACTAATGGTATTATTATTTGACCTAGAAAACTTTTCCCAAAATCAACAAACCATTTCCCTATTGATGTTATACTTTTCGTTAGTCTTCCCCACACACTGTCAACCTCCAGTTGGGTCAAATCTTTATGCATTCCCGTAATGTTTTCAATATATCCTTTAATTTCTCTGCTCTTGTCCGGAATATAAGTGCAGCAATGTTGAACTTTCAACATGCCACAGTCTCCACCTTCTTTTGCTAACAATATATCAAGAGCAAGACGGTTCTGTAAAACCATAGATCTAATTGCAACCATTTCTGTGTTGATCATTAGAAATCCTCCTGCAGTGTCTGTAGAAAGACGAACAACTATGGTTGATAACTTACAAATTTTCTGTGAATTTAGAATGACTCCAACTGAGGGTATCAGTGCACTAAAATGTCTCCTACAATTTCAGAAAAACTAGCTCTTCTTCTACGTGTTAGTCCATTAGAATTTCCATTGGTTCCACTGACTTTATCTACATGATACATTTTTGGAAAAACTATTCCAAAATAACAGCTTCCGTACCATCTTGCAGGTAACCTATAATAGGCATTGCTCCCACAAACATAATACACTCCTGGAAACACAGGATCAGTTCCCCCTTTTAGTCCCCATCCTCCTAATATTAGAAAGTTATGTTCACATTCACTGGAACCAATGTAATTATTGTTATAATCTGTCTTTAATCTATGGAGGCAGAATTTTCCCCTTTCCACAAAGTCCAGGGACATCGCAGCATGAGCCTTGCCACTTGCATAGATTCCCTCCTTCCCAACCCATGGAGGTACATGGGTTTTCTGTGTAGTTGCCTTCCTCATTAAATCCTGTCTCCTTTCTTCTACTAAATTCAAAAAGTCTTTTTCTTCTTTTCTTAATGTACATGTTAGATTGTCTTTGTGTGCCTGAACTAAATCTATTGAACTCATCGTTATGAAAAATTCACCCATAAACTGTGCATTTTTACTACTAGCTACTGGATTCATATCCATTCTAATAGGTAATTCAGGAAATACTACATCTATATCTGAATAAAAATATTGAAGTTTCCCTGCAGCATAAAATAAACTTGACAAAATACTACATGACACACCATAGGTTAAGGGTATATGGTGATACGTCATTCCTTCTGATACTGACGAGGGTAATTTCATACACACGTAGCAGTTATTAATCTCCCCAGTACTAACATATTGAAATAACAACTTAATAAACACATTAGAGGACGTATTATAGTCTGATTCATTATGATAGTTTGCTTCATCTTCTACCCCTATTTCTATTTCAGTTTCTCTTAATCTATCCACCTTAACATTAGCATCTGTGTTATTCTTGTCACTTGCTTTCATTATAAAAGGTACTCCTACTGTTAAGAATAGCCATCCTAATGCTGCTAATAAAATACTACAAAAACAAAATCTAAAACACTTTCTTTTTAGTCCACATTTTGGTTTCCCGGTAACTTCAGTTCCCGACATTTTATTCCTGAGAAAATCTCTTTTCTCTTGTCTTTTTCTTTTTCAGTCTTAACCTTCCTTTTTGTTCTTAAGGAGGTTTCAATTGGCTTTCATCAATTTGTGCAATATGGACCTCTTCTGTCTCATCAGACAGATCCAGGGACTCAAATTCCTCGAGTATAACGTATGTCCACTCAGGAGCCTTGTATCTCCTGTTTAAATTTCTCAATCTTGGACTTCTTCGAGTTATTTTCGCTAAGGTTTGTTTAGGTCTTGTTTGACTTGTGACTTCGTTCACTTGTTCTGGTCTCTTTTCAGATTTTCTCAGATGATATTTTAGTTTCTTTACTCCAGTTGGCCAATTGTCTCCTCTCCTGACTCTTTTGATTTGTACTGCGTTTTCACCTTCCTTATCCCTGTGTAAAATTCTTTTTATTTCATTTATTTTAGGCACAAATCTGTTCTGTTTCTCTGTTTTCTGTGCTTGTACCTTCTTTTGCTTCCTCCTGCTCAGGTTCTACCGTATTTTGTTCTACTTCTTCCTGAGCTTGTTCTTCTAATTCTATCTGACCCTGTTCAGGTCTTACTTCAAACCTTTCTTCTTCTGCCTGAACTTGTTCTTCTAACTCTATCTGGTCCTGTTCAGGTCTTAATTCAAACTTTTCTTCTTCCGCCTGAACGTGTTCTTCTATTTTTCCCTCCTCAGGTTTGTTTGTGTCTCTTTCTATTTTCACCTAAGTGTGTTCTTCTTCCCCTGTCTCTTCCTGACTACTTTCCTGTCTTTTCAGTTCTGTTCTTCTTCTGGTCTCAATAGCATCATCAATTATTTCAATCACTGGGATCCATTCTTCCTGACTTATCTCGGGCTGTTCATCATATGGTTGTCTTTCAGAATCTATCACTCTAGAGTCTTCAATTTCACAGTTTACAACTCCTGATGCTTCAGCCTGCTCAGTCAGTGGTGGTTCTTGTTGATCTGATGGGCTCGGAACTCTTCTGGTATGGCTGGCATGAATCCAATTGGGCAGACCTGCACACTTCACTGCAGTGATAGTGACTAGTATGACTTGACGTGGTCCGTCCCACCTTGGTTCTAGGCACGACTTTCTTGCGTGTTTCTTTACCAGCACCCAATCTCCAGGATTCAAATCATGCGCTTGGTCTGGCTGTCTTTCAACTGCGTCTTCTCCAACCTGGTGAGAGATAGAACACATCATTTCAGCCAATCCTTTGCAATAGTCCAATACCAGATCATCAGTTATACTCATTAGTTTATTTCCAGGAATAAATGCCTGTCTCATGGCTCTTCCCATGAGAACCTCATGTGGGCTCATTCCTGTTTTTCTGTCTGGAATGCTTCTGAGACCCATCAGTACAAGAGGTAATGCATCTGGCCATTTCAGCTTTGTGGATGCACACACCTTTCCCAATCTTGATTTGATTGTGCCATTCATTTGCTCAACAACTCCAGAAGCCTCTGGACGATAAGCACAGTGCAGTTTTTGTTCAATGTTAAATGCAGCACAGATTAATCGAATTATTTCATTATTAAAATGAGGGCCTCT
Source organism: Calotriton arnoldi (assembly GCA_963921515.1). Classification (NCBI taxonomy): domain Eukaryota; kingdom Metazoa; phylum Chordata; class Amphibia; order Caudata; family Salamandridae; genus Calotriton; species Calotriton arnoldi. The sequence continues at coordinate 1,064,341 of CAWUFW010002001.1, read as the reverse complement.
ATCTGATTCCAAAGTGACCAGAAAACAAAATCGTGGCACTAACTCCCTCAACAACAATTTTGCAACTGCAAGAATGTCATTTCTTCTAGTAGGATAGGCTTCCACCCCTCTTGAGAAAAGGCATACTATATGACAAGTACGTATTTCAATCCATTGCATGGAGGTAATTCAATAAAATCTAACTGTAATCTGGTGAAGGGTCCTTCTGCCTTTCCGATCTTTCCCCAGCTTACCACCGTCTTTCTACCTAGGTTCTGCTGTTGACCGGTTAAGCATCTTTGGCAAAGGCTCTCTGCGACTACCCTGAACTTTGGATTATACCAACTCTGTCTGAATAACCTGATCATTGAATCTCTCCCTATATGTGTTGCTCCATGGTATACTCTCGCCATTTTTTAAAGCAAACAATCTGGCATGACTGGTCTTCCATCTAAATACACCCATACCTCATCATGTGGTCTCTTTGTACAGGCTGCCTTTATCCAGATTTCTTTTTCCTTTTCCTCAACTTCTTCCTGCAATTGTCTAATCTCAACCCATGTTTCTGGTACTGAGAAGTACATAAGTTGGCATCTGGTTTCGCCCGTTTCAATTTTTCTGTTTATGGCTACTGCATTTTTAGCACAGTATTTGGCCACTTGGTCAGCATAATTATTGCCAGCAGTCACATAGTCATTTCCTGACTGATGTGCAGCTCATTTTACAACTGCTATCTCTTTTGTCAATTGTAATGCTTCCAACAAATCCTTTACGTTTTTACTGTTTCTAATAGGAGATCCTGAAGAAGTCAGAAATCCCCTTTGCATCCAAAGCTGGCCAAAGTCATGCACAATCCCGAAACCATATTGGCTATCCGTAAATATGGTTACTCTCCAATTTTTCCCCTGTTTACATGCCATTGTTAAGGCAACCAATTCAGCTACTTGTGCAGACTTGACCCCAGGTAAACAGGATGCTTCAATTACCCCAGAAATTTTACAAACAGCATATGCAGCACTTAGACCTCCTTCTTGTGTCCTAAGGCAGGTACCGTCTACAAATAACTCATGATCAGCCTCTTTCAAAGGTGTCGCTCTTATGTCTGGGCGTGGCTTTGTGCATAACTCAGTCACGTCTAAACAATCATGATCACTTTCATCTTTCACTTCCTCATTGCAGGGGTCTGGTAATAGGGTGGCTGGGTTCAGGATCGTACACCTTATCACAGTCACGTTCTCAGCTCCCAAAATCACTCTTTCATACTTTGTCAAACGGCTAGGGGTGAGGTGCTGTGTTCTTGTTCTTGTCAAAAGAATCTCATCCGAGTGTGGAACGAAAACTTTTACCGGATGTCCCATCACTATCGACTCACTTTGCTCCAGACTCATACAAGTAGCAGCTACTGCTTTTAAGCAGCCAGGCAATGCTGAAGCCACTGGGTCCAATGTGGCTGAAACATATGCCACTGGGCGTCGACTCAACCCATGTCTCTGTGTTAGGACTGAAAGTGCACAATTTTCTCTTTCACAACAGAACAAAGCAAAGTCTTTTGAATAATCAGGCATGCCCAAAGCAGGAGCCTCACACAAACAATTTCTTAGTCTCACAAATGCCTCTAGGCAGTCATCATTCCAATCAATTGGATCTTTTGCTCGTTTCCGGATCATCTGTATTAATGGTTTTATTAATGGTTTTGCTAACATAGAAAAACCATTAATCCATTGCCTACAATATCCAACCACCCCCAGAAACATTCTCATTTCTCTCTGAGTCTGTGGCAATTGCATTTCTTTGATTATTTTTATTCTTTCCGGTGTCACTTTTCTAGCTCCTCTTTCTATTTTATGCCCTAAATATCTTACTTCTTGTCGACAGAACTGTAACTTTTCTGGAGACACCTTGTGTCCTCCTTCAGCCAAATGGTTCAGTAATGCAATTGTATCTGTGACACAATCTTCTCGAGTTTTTGATGCCACCAATAGGTCATCAATGTTCTGAACTAGAACAGAATTTCCAGGCATGATCAACGATTCCAACCACTTTTTCAAAATCTGATTAAAAATTGAAGGACTCTGTGTACCCTTGAGGAACACGACACCATGCGTAAATATGATCTTCAAACTTAAACGTAAAAAGATACTGGCTGTCTGGGTGCAAAGGAATAGAAAAGAACGCTTGGCATAAATCAATTACTGTAAACCATCCTGCATTCCACGGTATCGGATAAAGGATCACTGCTGGATTTGGCACAATTGGACAACAGGGAATTACAATTTTATTTATTTTTCGTAGGTCTTGCACTATTTTGTACTTTCCGCTAGGCTTCTTCAGTCCCATTATTGGCGAATTACAGGGACTACCCATCACCTCTTTTAAAATACCTTGTTTAACCATTCGTTCAATTTCTGGAATAATTCCTGCTTTTACTTCTGGACTCATTTTGTACTGTCGGGTATTTGGATACACTGCACCTTCTTTCACTGTCACTGTCACTTTAACTGTGTCTATATTCGTCATTAGCCCAATGTCTTTTCCTGTAAAATCCCACACTTCTGGATTGACTGTCGTTCTTAACTCTTCTGGCAATTCATTCTCGGTTATTAATGAAAACATTTCATCTACTTAGGTTCCCTGTTTGGCCAGCATCATCTTATAAACAACATCCTCATCGGGGGTTTGGAAAGCAACACCATCCGGTGTACAATAGATCGTGCAATTCATCTTGCACAAAAGATCTCTTCCCAACAAATTTACTGGACTGGAATCGCAAACTACGAATCAATGCATTTCTTTGAAGTTCCCAATGTGCACCTCCATTGATTGGGGTTCTAATCTGTTGGTTAGATACACCTACAACTTGGATTGACTCTCCCGAGAGGGGTAGGTTTGGGATGTCTGCTGTTCTCACAGTAGACCTGGTAGCACCAGTATCCAATAGGAAAGTAATGTCTTTACCTTCTACTCTCCCATCAACAAATGGACCTGACTGATCTACCGGCAAGGATGCGCCAAGCACACACTCCTCTTCCTCCCCCCTCAGGCACCGTCATTGTGCGGTATCTGAATGTTCTTCATCATTCTGTAAAAAATATTGTGCAATTGTTCTATTATTCTTACCACTTTCTCCTTGAAATCCGGTGTTCGCACTGAAACTTTGATGGTTCACAAAATTTTGCATAGGAGCTGGTGGCACCTGATATTGTGGAGTGACTACCTGTTGCTGCTGATTCATAAGTACTTCATTCTGCATCTGTGGGATTAAATTTTGATTTGGCCCATTATAATTCTTATTATTCTGAGTACTCTTACACTCGTTCTTCCAATGTCCAAGCTTTCCGCACACATGACAAGGAAACTTCTTTTTCGCTTCTTCTCTGTCCATTCGCCCCTTAAATTTATTACCATTCACTCCTTGATTATTCTGACTCTGTTCTTTCACTTGTTTATTATTTTGGTCATTTTCTTTCTCTTCTTGCTGCTCTGCCAATTTAACTTGTGCCCGCATCATTTTCTCTTTTAGCTTCCTACGCCTGGCCTCAATGTCATCTCCGCAATATTTTGCGTACTTTAGAATCTCATCCACTGTCTTACTTTGCCAACACAACATGTGCTGCTGTATCATCTGACTGATTTCTGGTTTCAAGCCATATACAAACCGATACACAAAATGTCCCATATCTTTGTCACCAATATTCTCAAAACCACTATACTGCTTAAACACCTGCAATAACCGTTCATAGTATGCATGTACAGATTCATTTGGTTCCTGTGTTGTTCTATCTATTTTTACCCAATCTGTTTCTTTAGGAGGGATTTTCCCTTTCAAATACGTAATCACTTGGTGATACTTTTTCATCACCTCTTCCGAAGGTGCTCCTGTTTTTGCATCTCTAGGATACTCCTCATTAGGCCAATCAATTGTGATCTTACATTCTGTCCCTAAATCAGCAGGTACCACTATATCAAATAGACCATCCAGGTCTTTCAATAACACCTTTGAAACCTTCACAAACCTCTCTACCTGTTTGTTCCACTCAACTGGTTTTTCTCTCAGTTTTGGAAAATCATTTGTAAATGATAAAATATCTTGTCTACTCCAAGGAACATGAACATATCCACCTCCTGGAACCTCTCTCATTGGAAACAATTTTTCCACTTTGCTTGATTCTCTTACTGGAAATGCAGCTGCTGCTTCTCTCTCTTGCACTTCTTCTTTCTTTCTTATCCATCTAATTCTCCATTTATCAATGTCTCCCCATTTTCGCAAAATGTTCATTAATTCTTTTATCTGTAGCCTTTTTCCCGAAGCATTCACACTTTCTAAATCTTTATCAGTAAAATCCACTCAATAGGGTTTCTGTAACAATTTTGATTTCCCTATGTCTATTCCAATCTCTGAAGTAACTTCAGTTAGTCTCTCATGAAATATTCTTGCTCTCCTAGTTATACTCTTACATAGAAACAATAATTCCTCATCATTGTAAACGTTTAATCTTTCTGTACCCACACATCCTGTCATCATCTCTTCCAATTCCACTTTCAATCTGCTGATATCTAAAATCTTTGGTATTGGGTTCCGATTATCTCTTTCCTGAGCCCACCTTTCTATTTCTTCAGAGGTGACTACTGTTGCGCCTGCAGTTCCAGCCGGAACCAAAGGTCTTCTTTCTCTCAAATTCATAGGCGTAACTCTCTTTGGAGTTTCCGTATGAGGTTCCACAATAGGGAGATCCATTAATGAAATAACTGACTCACTTTCACTAACCTGATCATCTGTGATTACTATCTCTTTTCTAGGACTACTTAATGGAACTGTCAGGAGTTGTGGTTTCTGGCAAATCTTATTATCCCCATATAATGGGATTACTGGACCAATGGTTACTGGTACTGTCAAAGCTTCAGTATTTAAATTCAATTGACTTATCCTTTGAACTAGTTCTTCCCTAGTTTTATTCAAAGCTTCTCTTTCATTATCTTGCAACACTCTGTTGTATGATGTCTCATGTAAAATCTGTGGAGTTAATGGTATTCCCATTACTGGCGCACTTGGGACAACCTTACTAGCTGATTCTTGATACGGTGGTGGATTTTTAATTAAAATATCCTCTAACAACTCATCATCTGATTCACCATATCCTGTCGAATTCATATGTTTCGTTTTCTCCTTACAGTTTCCTCCAGATTGTTCCTCAGCCATCAACACTGGATATAACCCTTCTGATACCATAGCTCTCCTCCATTGTTTCATCTGCCCTTCTCGTGACTCATGCAAGTGTCTCGGAAAGAATCCTCTATATCTTCCTCCTCTGCATTTATCTCGTTCATATGACTCAGTCTCCCATTCTTCCAAAGCCTCATATTGAGTTAACCTAGGTCTAGGTTCTAAATCATTCATTTTCAATCTCAAATTCTGAAGAATCCTCCCATTAAACGTACCATCCTTAGGAAACGCTAACATACCATCATCCTTCGTGTACTCTATCCAGTTTTCCAACCACACGCAGGTATGATATCCTCTTTCCATCATCATAAAAGATGCTGGTGTCTTCGGTGGCGGAATAGGAATTCCCTCTCTAGTCAACACAGGCTTATCCTTTACAAAGAAATTCTTTATTTTCTTAAAGATTGACATCTTTCTTTTCTCCCCATACATTCTTGAAGAACGGTGTAGGAAATTGTATTCCGCAAACCCTTGAAATTTTCTACCTGTACGTCTTGCACTTACAGTCAAATCAAAATCCTGCATACAATCTTCTCTGCACCAATCCTAGCGCGGCTTCTAACTGGTTATCCAATCAAATCAGGCTCACACTCGTACTCTGACCAATGTCAGCGCGGCCTTTTCCTGACGTCAGTTCTGCTCCTCACTACTGACCCCTCCTTTACAATGCTGCTCCTGTCACCTGCCCGCTGTGTCTACCAATCCCAGCGCGACTCACTGTGACGTCAGTGCAACTCAGGCGATTTCTCACCCCTCCTTTACCAAGCTCCTCCTGTCACACGCCCGCTGTGTCTACCAATCCCAGCGCGGCTCCTTGTAACGTCAGTAGCACTCCGGCAACTGACTCTCCCTTTACAAGGTATAACGAAACTTTATTTCTCAAAAATTCTCTTTAAACTTCTTTTGTTATTAACAACGTAAAAACATTCGCTACTCTGCCTGTTCCACTAAATCAAAGGATAGTTTATTTCTTTTCACTGCGAGTAAAACCTTCCGCTTACTCTTCATATAAGCTCCAGAGAACCTGTTACTCCTACCCGGTATCACCCGTCAGGGAAAATTTGAGACCGATGTTTCACCAGCGAACTCCTTTTGCTGTCAATCTAGCTTAGAGGAACCTGCTACTCCTTCAGGGTTACCCTTACTAGGTGATATAATGCCTAAAGTTTCACTAGAGAACTCTTTGCTATCAACCACTCTCACTTTTATACAGAAAGTAGTCCCTACTTTAACACTGCCAGCCCTACCTAGCTTCTCAGTGTTATTCCAACAGACGAGTAACCTCACTGCAGTGTGGTTTCTATCGCCACCTCCTATTCATTCCCAGGGAATTTTCCAGACGACATAAAAAACAGGATGCTAACTCTTTTGTTAAAACATAAATCAAAAATCAATAATCTATACTTATCACCAAACTAGTCACTAACAACCATAGCTCTGCTACCAGAAAACTGATCCAGCGGCGTACTAGCAACAGATACTCCACTACCATATACTCACCTGGGCCCATATAACTCTCTTGCACTAAACACCAAGTAGACCGCTGGAACTTTCTAGTTTTATAATTTTCATACCTCAAGATCTAGTTATTTCTTCTCTAACTAAACCTTTCACTGATCAAATAGTTCTTTCCTCTGGTCAATGGACCAATTAGGTGGAACTAGTTGATGGTGATAATTAACATGACTTATTATACATTTCTTGATTAAAATAAAGTAATCACAGACTCGGTAAGTTTTAAAAATCTTTATCTAAATTAGTTGGTTGTGAACCATCTCAAAACGTTTCAGTACAAACACCCTCATTCACAAGAGTGCCAATTCAATAAAATTTCAATAGTTATAATGTTTCAGATTCACACAAAAACTATACTCAGAGAGAAGAGGATAGAGAGAGAAGAGCATTTATCAAGACGATGAATTTTATAATTACCAAGTATGATGTGAAGACCAACCCCCTGGCCAAAGGGCTGGTAAGGGTCCCCAGGACAGATCAGGAGACAAAGACTTCAGGACAGGAATCGGGACAGGATACTTCACCTCTCTAGATACCGATGACTACGTCGCACCCCTCTCTGACACTCTCTTCCTCCTCGTGGTTCTTCCGCGATCTTCTTTCTAACCCACCCAAATTAAGTAGATGGTTCTGCAGTCAATTTCTTCATCAGCATTTCAGAGCATCAGCACCACCCCAGCACCGACAGCATCCCAAGCTCCGAATTGTTTCTGCTGCTTCCGCTCCCAACAAGCTTAGCTAACTAACTAACAAAACTACTTCAATTATACCTTTCTATTACCATGTACCACCCATTAATGTTTCAATTTTACAAAATACTAACTTCTGATTGGACAGGCGAGGGGGGATGATCATCACACCATGCTTATATTTCACTTATTTCTTTAAACCTTTGTTTCAAAACTCCTCCCCTCAAACTTTTATTCCGCACTTCCTTTCCCATACATCTTTAAACTTTATTAATACAAATGTAACGATCTCTTGAATAAAGTTCCTTCATATGAACTCTTCACCCTCATGTTCCCAGGGCACATCTTCACCGACCTTGGACGCGTGACAAGTCCTTAGTCATCCTTTCGTATTTCCTCACCAGGGCACATGCGTCGCGCAAAGTCAGTCTGCTCGACTCAGACAAATTGACAGACCCAAATACGCACTAATAATAAAGTCGAAAGGAAAAATGTTATTCTCAAAAATAAATGATTTCACTGTATACCACCAACCTCTACTCTAGCCCATTCCATTTATTATTTCCCTTTCTGCATTTGCGTTAGTATAAAACTTATTTTCTAATTTCAGCAAGCAGGTGCCATGCATGTGAGTTTTCAAGCAACCATTTTATAGTTCTTTGCGCAGGCGCCAGAATTTCCCTCCAAGCGTCAGTACGTCATACTACGTAGATGCAGTAGACGCATGCGCAGTAAAGATCCCGTGTTAGAATGCATCTTAGTCCTTCGTTCATGTTATTGCAGTTAGTAAACACATAGGCAAGCTTCATTTTCTCCCGCGTGTAAAGGAAATGCGTATTATTAATCACAAAACGCGTTGTTAGTAATTTGTTAGTGGGTTAAAACAAGAGGATTGCTTCGAGCAAGTCTCATGTTCGAGTCCTTGCTCCATCAATTCTACCATACCTTCCCCATATATGTTGCGCATCGCTTGTCGGGTTCTGTGATAGTTGTATGCATCTAGTGCTGATATTTGAGGTTTGTGTGTTAATGTTTGCTCCCATGTCTTCATTACTCATGGAAAAAATCACCCATTAGCTCGATTTTTTACTTGCGAAGTGTTTGCATAACTGCCCCTTCACCGCCCAATGGAAACCAATCGCACCACTCCACTGGCCATTTGGCGGAATATATAAGTGTAATCTGCTGGGATCTCATCGTATTCGTCATTTGAGTTCCCGTGCAACCTATCGGATCAATAAGGTGAGAACTCCCCCTTGTTCTGCACACTAACATTTTCGGCAGTGGGCTAGGACTGACATTGCTTCTTTCAATGTGCAATTGTGGTAAGTCCTGGGGGCCATGAATCCAGTAACGTGCATGTAACAACTGGGCCGCCCTGTAATACCTCTCTAAGTCTTGGTCATTTAACCCACCCTCTGCATTTGTTTTTGTTAGCATGTCCCATTTGATTCGTGGCTGCTTCCCTGCCCAGGCCAGCTGTATCATGAGAGCGCGAAGATTCTGAAAAAAGGACTTAGGCAATACGATAGGGATGTTAGCGAATAAGAAAAGAAAGCGAGAAAGCACAATCATTTTCATTATAGCTATGCGGCCTAAAAGGGACAGTGGAAGCCTTATCCATTTGTCGATAGATTCTTTCAGATTCTGCGTTGCACAGCCATAATTTTCACGCAGTATTATTTCAGGATCTGTATGCACCCAAAACCCCAGATAGCGCAGTGTCTGTAGTCCATTCTATAGGGTAGTCAGTGTGTGTAGGTGTGGTAACAGTGGTAAGTGGAAATATCATGGACTTGTGCCAGTTAATGTTTAGACCAGAATGTCGACCGAATAGTGTAACCTCTCGAAGCATTGGATTCAGGTTTTGCTCAGGGTTGCGTATATACAGCAGCGTGTCATCCGCATATGCAGCTATGACCAGATTGTATTGTGGAGATCGGATACCTCTATGGGCATGGTACTCCCGCATGGCACAGGCCAGCGGCTCCGCCACAAGTGCATACAGCAGAGGAGAAAGTGGGCACCCCTGCCTGGTACCTCTCGTAATCGCAATCTTGGGGGAAGAGGACTCTGTTGATCCTCACGCGCGCCACAGGAGCTGCATGTAAGACCTGAACCAGATTAAGGAAGACGTCCCCCACCCCAACTCTACTGAGGACAGCATAGAGGAAATGCCATTCCACTGAATCAAAGGCCTTCTCTATGTCTATAAAGAGGGATGCAGCACTAACCTTAGTATCTATACGAGCGATGGTGCCAAATAGAGTTCTCAGGTTGCACGAGAGTGAGCAGCCCGGGACAAACCCAGTTTGTTCTGGTCCAATCAGTTTCGGCAACAGGGGTGAAAGTCTAATCGCCAGGATCTTGGCATATAATTTTGCATCTGTATTAAGCAAAGATAGAGGCCTGTATGAAGAGCAGTGCTCTGGTTGCTTCCCGGGCTTAAGTATCGTAATCAGAATGGCCTCTCACATGGTAGGTGGCATGGTGCCCTCTTTTGCCATTTTCTCGAAGAGGTTCATCAGGTGAGGTATGAGGCGATCTTGGAACGCCTTGTAAAAGGCAACGGTCAGGCCGTCCGATCCAGGCACCTTATCATTTGACATGTCTTTTAAAGCCGCCACGATTTTGGTTCGGCGTAAGGGTGCCATTACCCTTTCCCTATCTGAGTTTTCCAGCAATTTCATTGCAATATGGGCAAGATAGTCCTCGTCTGATTCATTTATATTGGGTTCGCGTGTGGAATATAACTTTTTATAATAGACACTAAAGGCCTCCACTATCTGGGATGTCCTCCCCACTAGGTCTCCAGCTTCCGTATATATCTGTGTTATCTCATTTTCACTTCTGGGAGGCCGTGTTAGTCTGGCAAGAACCGAACTTGGCCTTTCTCCTTCGGCATAAACCCTCGCTGTGGCATATTTTCCTAAGTGTTTAATCTCTGTGGAAGCTAACTCATTATATTCATCTATCTGCGATCTAATTCGTGATAATAGTTTAGGGTCTCCCCTCTCTCGGAACTGCTTTTCCAATGTTTCCAGCATTGTCTCCACTTTCTTCAATTGTGTTCTAATCGACTTGAGGACCCCTGCATGCTTTGCAATAGTCACTCCCCTGATGTAAACTTTAAATGTCTCCCAGATGGTGCACATCTTGGGTACACTTGCTAAATTAGTGGTGAAAAACTTGTCTACTACCTCTCCCAACTCTTTACTGAAAACAGGGTCCAACAAAGAATATTGTGGAAAACGCCAGGCGAGTTCCCTCCGTTGCATATCCCCTATGGTCATGCTGATCATAACTGGGGAATGGTCTGAGAACGTGCGCGCCATGTGCGAACACTCCGTGATACTGGGTAGTAATTCCCGTGACGCAAACCAGTAGTATATTCTAGTGTGGGTGTCATATACTGAAGAACAGTGCGTGTATTCTCTACCTGAGGGTGCACGAAATCTCCAAACATCTGCGAGAGCCTCTGCCTCTGCTATGGCAGCTATTGTTCTGGCTGCCCTAGAGGGGTGTCTAGGGGGGCCTTTTGATCTATCTAACTCTGCGTCTTGTGTACAATTAAAATCCCTGCCCTATAGTTGAGGCATGTGTGAGTGTCGCATGATTTTGCCATGCAATGTGTGGTGAAACTGGGGGTCACTGTGATTTGGTCCGTAAACACCAACCAGTAGTGCCTCGAAATTCTCTTTGTGACATCTGGCTATGACATATCTGCCACCTTTATCCACTTCAATCTCGTGTACCTTCAATCCAGAGCTCCTACTCACCCATATCAACACCCCTCTAGCGTGTGAAGTGAACCCTGACGCAATGCATGTACCCTTGATTCTTCTAGGAGATAGCAGGCCAGTGCCTGGAGGAAGATGAGTCTCCTGAAGTATAGCCACGTCTACATGATGTCGATACAGGTAAAGCCACTACACTGCAGATTTTCCTGTGGTCATTGAGACCTCTGACATTCCAAGTCATGAACTTGAAGTGGCCATTAGTATTGGAAGCTTGATCAGCGGCCATACCCTTAATTTATCCTACATGCTCCTGTCCCTTGCAAGTCTCAAGACACATTTTTTTGAAACCCCAGAGACTGCAAGGGAATGGCTTACTGAAGAGAAACAGCTTGGCCGACCGAGAAGCCCACCTCCTCCCTCTGGTATGGCCCCGCACAGGCACTATTCAATAGCAACGGAGGGTCCGGACCCATTGCCACAGAGGACGTCGCGGCACACAGGCAGGCTCGACCTCCACAAGCTCCGACGCGTCAGTGCAGCCGATGCGGGGCTCTGATCCACCGCCAGATGATGGAATGGCCTCTCAGGTTTCGGCCCATGGGGGGAGGGGGTACTGCAGGAGATGCCCAACCCCCTTGCTTGATGATGGGTCTGAACAGCCCTCAAGTCCCACACTGTAAAGACACCGTTAGATGACCTTCAAGAAGGTAACATTTGTAAAGTTGTCATCACTGCTTAATGTTGGATGTCACAGATCCTGTATCATACCGAAAACACATCCCCGCCTACCTCCTGTGCAGCTTACCGTCCAATCTCCTTAATCAATGGGGAGGTCAAGGTTTTCTCAACAATCCTGGCCTCATGTCTCAAAAGAGTTCTCCAAACTCTTATACACCTGTATCAATGCGGGTTTATGCCTGCCAGGGGCACGAGACACTGCCTTAGATGGCTCCATGTAACCCTAACCCGTCACCACTTACTCACGCCTCAGTTAGCCCTGCTCCTCAAAGACTTCGAGAAAGCATTTGATACTGGGGGTAAATCTCCTGCGTATTGCAAAGAGCGGGATTGGTCCCCGCTTCCATAGCTTCGTTTGAGTGCCTTACTCTAACCTAACTGCATGGGTACACATTAATGGGGTGGTCTCTGACGAGTCCACTTTATGCCGTGGGACTCGACATGGCTCCCTCTTGTACCCCCTCTTCTTTGCACTGGCCAGCGAGCCCTTCACGGTTCAACTTCGTTGCGATGGGCTGGTGCGGGGCTGGGACACGAGGACCGTATTGTGCTATACGTCCTCCTTTTTCTTTCTGACACAAACAAGCAGCCCTCGCTGTTTCCAGCTCCTCCGGATCTTTGCAGAGGCATCTGGACTACACATTAACCCCGCCAAGTCGATACTGGTGCCACAGTCGCAATTACAGAGCTGTGTTGACTGGCAGACCACCATCCCCATACGTCGGTTGAGCTTCCACTACCTAGGTATACATGCGGCAATACACCCTGCGCTGTCCTGGTCCTTTAACCCTACCCGCTGACCGGTAGAGTTAAAGCAGATCTCAAGTAGTGGCAATCCCTCCCTCTTAATGTGATGGGCAGGACAGCCCTATATAAAATGATGGTGTTGCTAAGCTTTTTATACTTCTTTCAGAACTTTCTACAACTAATAACCCACCACTGGTTCCGCAAAATGAATTCAGTGGCGATTTCCTTTCTCTGGCATAACTCTAGGCTGCGCCTAGCCTTTGTAAATTGTCAGCGTGCTCCGTACGATGGCGACCTAAGTATGACCAACCTTTATCTTTACTACCTTTCATCACAACTTCTGGTGATAAATGACTGGTTCAATGGGGGATGGGCTGACCCAGTATACAAGGTGGAACTGACCTCGGTGGGGTTTCACCGGGTCATGGCCATGTTATACAGCACCAGTGTCTCCATTACCATGCTGGAGGTGACCCGGGTCATCTTTCTTGGATGGCGGGCTGCACTCCGTCACACTGGGTGGAACTCCAAACTCACCCAACAAAACTCCCCTGTGACAGGGTATATGGTTGGGTGCCCTGGAGGACTTTGCTCGTTGAAATTAGGCAATGTCTGGTCTGCGAATGTACTCCTTTCAGGAACTCCAATCTACATATGCATTATTCGTGACAATTCCACAAATATATACAACTGCAACACGTGCTGCATACCCACATTCCACATGGCATGCTCCTCCCTGAATTTAGCCCCCTGGAAGCTAAATTCCTGATGGGCGCATGAGGGAAGGGTGGTATCTCACAGATATACCACACATTGATTATCACTGCCCCGATACACTGGAACACCTTTAGACCCGATCGGAGGGCTGGATGGGATTGGTGGAGGATGAGGATTGGTGTGATGCAGTGATGGCCCCTTGAGTCATCACGATCTCCAACAGACTTCGTTTGGTAAGGCAGGTCTCCTCCACAATCCTGCATGCTTTCGTTGCTCACAAACTCCTGCAGGCTTCTACCACATGGTCTGGACCCGTCCTGTGATAACACGATACTGGACTGCTGTAGCTGCAGACCTGTCGGAGGTACTGGGATGGGAGGTGGAACTTTCACCGCAGGTGCTACTTTTGGGTATTTTTGAGGGCGCAGGAGACTCGATGGCAGACAGGGTGCTTCTGGGGACAGCACCATGGTGGCCAAACGAGATATAGCAGCTCGCTGGAGAGTTTCCAAGCCCCCCACACTGCCTCAGTGGCGTTGCAGAGTGGACTGGTGTACCCAGCAGGAGAGACCGGTATCTGAAGCCAGGAGATGCCCTTTCAAGAATGCCCGGATTTGGGATAGATGGTGGGACTACTCTGGACTAGGTCCGCCACTGTAACTATAATCCCTGATGACTGTTCCGTTACTCTGCTAGTTCTGCTGTGGCTTGATGTCTTTGCTACACTCTAAATGCAAGGTATTGCAGTTGCACTAAGAATACTGCAAATGACGTGACCATTTTTTGTATTGAAACCAACAGAATTGTTTATCAAAAAAAGAAATCAGACTCGATTTGCCAGTCACACATCGCAAAATCTGTTGCGTTAAGTCTCTTAGCGCAATATTCTGAGATCTTTACATGTGTGTGGCCACAAACAAGCATATGTGGCAGTGTGATCATCAGTCAGACAAGAGCGTCTTTTTGAAGATGGGAATAAAATATTTCACGAGTTCATTGTCATTTCACAGCAGGAATTTTCAGAGAATTGGCAAAAAGGGTTGTGGTTTTCAAATAAGTTGGTGCTTAAGTGCTAGGTATTGAAATATGTAGAAGCTGCTTTTAATTGTCAAATCACTCATTCCTCTTTATAAAGATCCCCGTCAGAAGCTTATAAAACATTGTGAAATCCAGTAAAACGCTAGTTTTATCCTATCCGGTTTGATCAATATGTTAAAAATGCACAATTTTGTCATTCTATTTTCTCGTATTGGCTCTATAGATAGCTCTGTCCTATTGTTTGAAGTGTTAGCCCCACCTCTATTTTTATGTCTGTGCTTTCTTTTAAATAAAGCAAACCTTTTTTGAGATTCAGGCCGTTATACTAGGAGGAAATGGGTCTGCATCTAAAAAAACGCTTCTTTCTTTGCAAGTTCAAGAGTTGGCAGCTGTCCCCTGGGCACTGCCTACTCTCCAACAAACTTTTTTTTTAACATTCGCAAAGGAGGAGGGGTCCCAAGGGGACCTCTTCCTTTTTGCAAAAACTTTAACACTTCCTTTGAAGTGTCGATACATTTTCCATGCTTTGTTACTTGATTTCGGTTGCAAAACATGATACATATCACACTGATTTGGTATTTGGAAGGGACCCTACAACACACTTCTTGATCCCAAAGCGGTATTCATTCAGAGTCCTATTTTTAACTTCTAAAATGAGATCAGTACATAGGAAAAAACATTTTTACTGTTGCAAACACTGAAGGAGAGCATTTGCAACCCTGAAAAAGCTTAGTACATCTTGCCTAGGTTTGTTAAATTTTCAAAGCGAGGTAAAATAATGTGGTGTGGAGGTTTCATAGCAATTCCCCTATGAAAGATAGATACCTGAGTGTGATCTTCAGTTTTCTCAATAAATGTATGCCGGTCAAAACTGTGCACGATGTCAATATTTCAAAGGAGAACGAACAGAAAGGGGTTAAACAAAAGTTCCAAAGTTAGCTTTTGTGTTGTACATGAGGCTAAAATCATTTGAGACTAAAAGCATTATGTTAGACATTTTAGCAAAAGACAAAACTGTTATCACTGTTATCTTTTTTTTCTCATATTAACATACTTAAGGGGAGGAGGGGCTAGCGTAGTGTCAGAGTTAAATATCACCCTCCAAGTTCTTATCCTTCTCTGGTACTGCGAGCATGAGGATGAATCGTTTTTTCTTTTGGGCAAAGAGGTGGGTTAGAGAATTTGGCAACATTCTGCTTAGTTTTCTCCCATGAATGAATATAAAATAACACTTTATCTAAACCTCTAAAAAGAACTGGATCAGCAGAATATTGCTCACTCTCAGCATTTGCTATGTAGCAGAGTAGGTGTGCACAGATGAGTGGTTAACCATCTGCGCCTGCCGGACAGTGGACTTATGGTTGGCCACAAGGCAGGTACACACTTTGGCATCAGACATTACATAAAGTCAGGTTTAGATATGGCAAATTTTTCTCCCAAGCTTGGGCAGTGTACTTCAGATGATCAAGGTGGGCTTGGGGGATAGGCTTTCTACGACTGTCCCTAGCCCTTTGCATTTCCTCCATAATACTGCCCTGGGAATGTGGGGAGATGGCGCTTGCACCAGGGGGCCGAAATGATGGCCCAGTTGCACAAGTCCACCTCTCAGAGGGCACCAGGGATCACTCATTAGGGCTGGCTCTGGCATGGTGATTTTGGGCTCTCTTTGCTAGCTGACTCAGCTCCCTGGTGTTGGTTAGCAAGTCGATTTGTCCTGAGTTAAATTCTGTAAAGACTCCCGGGAGTTAGCAGAGTGGGACACATTCAGTTCTACGTTGCTGGGAGGGCTAGTTGGGTAGTGAACCATGAAACTGGATAGGAGGAAAGCTTAAGAGATCTATGTCTAGTTATCTGTACAGGTTTTGAATTACGAATGTGAAGAATTTTGTGTATCGTTGTTGATTCTATATACAATGTTTATGTTTTTCTCCTGCCTGTAATAAATAAGGCCTGAGAAGAGTTTTTTCTCAAAACCACTGAGATGGGTCTCGTGCTAATTTCTTCTAATTGTTGAGCAGGGAGGTTTTCATGTGATGGGTCTAGTTCTTGGCTCTCGCTACCCTTCTTGGTGGATCCCTCATCAATAGCGTGAGGCTGAAAAGTGTTTTGGGGGAGGGTAGAGACGTCGGGACCATTCTGCTTCATTTTTATCTCTGACTGAAAATTAAATAACACTTTTCCTGAATCTCTAGAAAGACAGGATCAGCAGAGTATCTATAACACGTTTGTGTGGGGGGTACCTAAAAGTCCCTAAAAGTAGATGTTGAAAAGGACAGCAGACACTGAATAGATCTTTAGTACACCAAATAAAGAGCGGAGATCTTAGTTTAAAAAAATTGCTGACATCTGCTTTTTTACATTTTTTTATTTTTTATAAAGGACCTGACTTATCCCTTGGTTGCTTCTAAGGTCCTGGCCACAGTGGTCAGTCACCCTGGTAGAATCTGGTGGTGTACCATGTTAAAAGCTACAGACAAGCCCGATAAGACCAGCAAGGGGGCAACTCCCTTATGAAAGTACCAAACCAAAAGCTAGGAGGGGCTGTTTCGGTTTTGTGGTGTGGTCTAACCAGGGGCCACTTTTTGCAGTTGGAAGAGCGTCAATGGCCCTCTTCCTAGTTTGGGATTGCATTATGTTCAGGATAATTGACATATCCAATACGTTTGATCGGCATTGATCACTTTTCCGAGCCTTAATACCATTCTGACAAACAGGGCTCCTCTTCACTTGCCCAAGGCATGTAGTTTTTAAGCTACATCACCAGAGAGGTGCAATTATGCTAGAGCTAGGAGTGAGACTCCTATCTCCGTCTCCTCACTCTACACATGCTCTTCGGGGATACTGGAAATACCGTTCATTGCATCAGGCCGACTTAAAATGGTATCCTCCAACATGAATAACATGTTCTGCAACTTTGCTCTCTGGATCTCAGGCAGCTTGCCTGGGAGCTTCAAAGGGACAAAGATGAGACCCTTTTGCAGCTGTCGAGTAGGACAGGGATCTGACCGGATTCCCTTTCTTTTCTGGGACGTCTTGGTCACAAACCCGCAGGGCTGCCTCACTATGTCTGCGGCAACACGTTATCCTATTGGCATGGGTATACTGTGGGCAGCTCGCTTCTCCTCTTGTGCCATCCCATAATTGATGACACTCACTTTTTTTACCACTATATGCGGGTCTGTCCAAGCGGCTTCTATCTAGTTTTGCCTCAGTGTTATCACGAGTAAGACCCTGTGCCCCTCCACAGAGGAGATGTAGTAGTGGTAATAGTTTATTCTTGATATCGCAGATGAAAACGTAAGATTCGGTATAAGATCCAAAATGCTTCAAAACAATACCAACGATCCCATTAAAACAATAAACGAGTAGATAACAGTTGTTTGTCATCTGGCGCCCTTCCAGAGGCAAAATCAGATGCTGACGAGAAAGTCAAAACTTTATCTGCAATCCTAACATAGGAGCTGAATTAAAACGTTATTTGTGCATGTGAGGCCTTCATTCCTATTTTACCATTTAGATTTGGGCTGAAATGGGAATTTCCAACCGAATCTTAATAACGCGTTGCGTGGAAACACCACACCCTGGTGTCTGTTTTCCATGCACTTTTTGGTAGCAAAAGCATGGCGTAAACCATCTGGAATGAACACTAAATCTGCAAATGTCATTGCAGAAACACCAATTCCCATGGTAATTCTACATACCTCAGGAGATCTTGCAACCATACAGCAACTGCGCATCTCTGAAGGCGCCATCCGGACTCGGGCATGCCGCAGCTATGGCGGTTGTGCTGGTCCCCTGGGGAAACAAAGGGGGCGGGGTGGGCGTCAGGCGCAGAGAGACGCGGTTGACGCCCTTCCCGCCTCTTGCCCTGATTGGGTGCAGCAAGGATTAACCCAGAAGCACTCAAGTGCTTCTGGGGGAACGAAGGCGGGGCAAGCAGGGAGGCCGGTTACACCGGCTTCCCATCATCGAGGGTTAAAAGGTGCTGTGGAGCGGCAGGACGGTCTTTCATGTCGCCGCTCCTCGGCCAGAGCTCGCAGAGGACCGGTCTCCAGGACGGAGACTCTATCGTTTTGTCTTTCCCCCCTTTTTAGGTCTCGACCTAGCGACGCAGCGCGAAGCGCTGTCGCTAGCGAGACTTATTGTTGCTGACTTGCTTCGGAAGGGAGACAGGAGCTGTGCACGCGCAGGACGGACTTGAAATGTGAACGCGCCCGTGAACACGCGATGTGCACATCTCCTGTCCCCCTTCCGTCCTCGCAAGCCTCATGCAATATTACTTTCTTTTTTTTAATGCGCACGCAAGCTCCAAGCGCGGCGCGCTTTACATGCACAGCATGCCTCACTCCACTTACCTGCTGTTGTGGGGACTCTGCGCTGCTCCTCGGCTGGTCTCCGTCTTCAGCCGGTCCCCGCAGCACTTCTTCAACTACGGCGGCGAAGTACGCAGGCGCCGCCACTGGGCACGAGCCGCAGGCCACGCCGATGTGCACGCTCACGGCGTGCCTACAACGCGCGCATGGCGCTCTTTACTTTCCCTTCTCTTTTTGCGGGCGGACCGTTCCCGGAGGCATCGGAGAGCTTCACAAGAAAGTTACCAAACAATCATTGGAGGAGTACATTAGACAGAGCCTAAGAAGAATTAAAATCATATTCAAACAAACATACTCCCTCAAATATAGGTTTCGCTTGAAATGGGGTAAAACAGGCATGCTGGAGACTGAAGCCTTTTTCTTACTCGTGCAATATTATTATCACTCAGTGGGACACTGACAGGCAGCTGCCAAGCTTCACAGGTTTATGAACATATAAAACTCCCGTTACCAACAGCACACAGGATTTCAACAGCGATGCACATGAAGATTCCCAATCCCAGATGACCGCTGAACAGACTCGGCGGCGTGGGTGCTCAAAGCCGGCGCTGATTGGTCAAAGCCAGAACATAAAGTCCCAGGACGCGAGCGTCTGCTTATCATTATTGCCGGCGATAAGGTACGGAGCCAAATTCGAATATGTGGGTTTGCGAGTTTTGGGGCTTGGGAAATGATGGCGTTCGGGTCAGGGGCGCTGGCGGAGTGGAGAAGGTTGAAGCACAACTGACGAAGCAAGTCTGTCGAAGAAGCAGACTGCAAATTAACCAGGTTGGCCATTTAAGGGGACTAATCTATTGATGCTTCATCTCAGGGAACTCAGACAACACTGGCAAGGCTTGGCCACGGGATGGGCGCGTGGGGGATGAGAATCAGAATTCGCTGGGGAGAATCGTGGGCCGGCTGAGACTGAGAGGGCTGTCATTGTCTTTATGGGAGAGATTTATATCGAAATGAGTTTCTGGTGTTACGTAATACTTTGGTCTTGTTCATTATTTAGTTTATTTTTACGATTTTATATAGCACGTAGATGGCCCGAAGGCTTCAGAGCGCTTTACAACAGTAGCATGATACAAATAGTACAGCAAGTTACAGTTACAATAATTACATTCAGACATATTGCATCGGGAGCTGCGACTAGGACAAACAAGCATTTGCAATGCAATAGGTCTCGCATTTACACGAGTTTAAGTTATTGGCGTTATAATGACAATGCCTTTTATTTATGTTTTAAAACGCAAAACATAAATAAAAGGCATTGTCATTTACAATGCCAATAGCTCAAACTCGCGTAAATGCGAGACCTATTGCATTGCAAATGCTTGTTGTCTTTATTGCAGGTCGGCGCGAGCATTCCAGAGCGACCGGAGCCTGCCAGGCCTGCTCAGCTGTTCGGTGCAATCCCTCTGGAAGCTGGGAGCCACGCTGGCTGAGTGAATACTCGCTGGCCCGCACAATTGTTGTTGCGGTGGTGGTTCCAGCTGCTCTCTTGAGGGCGCACTGAGCAGGGCAGGCCCCCTTTATCTGTCAAGGAGAAAAGGCGAAGGGAAAAGGGGGGGGGAGGGGAGTAGTGATTGTTCCATGTTGCAGGGGCAAACGTTTTTATGAGGTGAATCCTATGGCGCAGGGGGCAGTCCAGTGAGGTGTTTTTTGGGAGCTGCCTGGGTCAGTAGATTGTTTTTAATTTCGCCATAGGCGTATCGCAGGGTATGTGGGTGCATTAGTACAGCCTGCCTACTTCTCATAAGGCTTGAAACGCTGCAGGCCATCCCAGACAGTTGTTGTTCTAAGGCTTGTGTATGTAATAGCAGGGGAAATCGTTTTGTGGTTGTTTTTTATGGTGCAGTGAAGCACTTTGGTGCTGTTTTTACATTAATTGTTGGGAATAGCAACATTAATTTAGCTTTGGACAGGCAGTGTTTTTGTGGGGTGTTATTTTTGGCGCACTGTTTATTCGGAGGTTGTGACAAGCTGGTAGGGGGATCAGTGACTGCACGAGGTAGCGTTTAGGAGCATTATTGTGGGTTGAAGGACCAGTGGTTGTTTGTGGAGCAGAGCTAATAGACTTCTGCTTTGAGTGTCTGTGGGGCACGAGTGGTGCATAATGGCGCCAAGGGCACGGAAGGGCGAAAAGCGCTCGCGTATGGGGGAATTCATGGAAAAAATGATGCAAATAATGGAGGATATGGGGCAGTCTTTAGCGGATTTGAGGAGTCGAGTGGACGGGCAGGAAGGGGCAGAGGAAAGGCCCAGACGGGTGGGGGTTGCCCCTAAGGCGGCATTCCCTCTGGTTCCCAAGAGATAGAGCCAAACGAGTAGGGGGGGGGCAGTACCCTGTCGCTCCCAAGGGCATTAGAGACTGAGGCGGTAGGGCCTTCAGCGCCAGTAGTGGAGGTACCAATGGCTGGGGGAGGTGGGCCAGTACCACCAGTTATTTCACCAGGAGCCACCGGGGGCAGTCAACCAATTACAGTGGTGCCAGGGACTAATCCTGTGGCACCGATTCCGGTAATACCGTTGGTAGTTAAGGGTCCTTCCGGTAGTGCGCCTGGGAATCCAGACTTGGTGGCCAGTTTGGCAGCAGTACTTCCATGGTTAGCTAAGGCGGGAACTTCGACCCCGGCAGTGGGCTGTGGGGCTCTGCTGGACGAGGGTAGCGTGCTAGAGAAGGCCAGGAAGTTGGTGGCACAGTTTGAAGGGTCAAAACCAGTGGGAGGGCAGAATGTGCCAGTAGGGTCTGCAACGACTAGTGGTGCAGCAGCTAACGCAACCGGACAAGATCCTCCAAAAACAAGTCCACCGTCGGAGGAGGACAAAGCCAAGAAGCAGCAGGGGGCAGCATCAGGTATGGCACAGGCGTTACCAAGCCTAGGCTTGGGCAAATTGCGCTCCTCCAGGGAACGGTTGGGTAGGCATATCTCACAGGAGGTGAGAGGGAAGATTTGGAAGGTGGAGTATGTAAATATGTTTGCTTTGTTAATTGATAACGTGGATAAGGAAGAAGCAAAAAAGAACAAAGAGTGGGTGCACCCCAGGGAATGGGCTAGTTGGTCCCACAAGAAAAAGATTGAGGAAACTCTGGTTAATTGGTTCAAAGGTTTCTCTAATTATCAGGCAATAATGGTTGAACATTTCCCAGGTTTAGGTGCACAGATGGCATGTTACCAAAATCAGATAGTTTGTGCTCATGACGAGTACGGTGGTGTGGGGTGGAAAGAGTACGATAAGGAGTTCAGGAGGGCAAACGCAACTGACCCTGGCCTCACTTGGGATCAAATCGACGTCATCATGTGGTTGCGACACATGAAGTCCGTGCCTCACGACAACACCACTTGAGGGCAGTCCTTTCGGGCAGGCCCCCCAGTTAACACGGGAGGGGGGAAAGAAGGGGGCGTGTTTGGATTTTAACAAGCGAACTGCACTAGAGCATCAGGCACATGCAAATTTAAGCACGCATGTTCCTTCTGTGGTCATGCCTCACATCCAGAGTCCAAATGTTTAAAAAAAAATCAAAGGACAAAGGAGTTAAGAAGCAGGACTGGGAGTGTAATCCTCACCAAGCCGCACTCCCCAATCAGAACAAATGCTCTGATCCCATGGTTAAATAAGTACAGCTGCCCCAGTTCAGCGCAGATCCTATTGGAAGGTTTCAGGGACGGCTTTAGAATTCCTGCCCCTGGTTATGTAGGGGTTTCGCATTGCCACAACCAATTATCTGTAAGATCCAACAAAGGGATTGCGGCAGCAAAAATAGCAAAAGAATTGAGGCTGGGGAGAGTGGCTGGCCCATTTGATGAAATACCGGTGGAGGGTTTAGTCTGCTCACCGTTGGGGGTGGTGCCCAAGAAGGACACGGGGGAATTCCATTTAATTCATAACCTGTCCACTCCCAGGGTCAGTCATTGAACTATGCCATCGATTGGGGCCTGTGCACGGTCAGATACGCATCTTTTGTTCAGGCAATTGAAATGCTACGGGGGCTGGGACCGGGCGCATTGCTAGCAAAGTCTGACATTGAGTCAGCTTTCCGCCTATTGCCAGTGCACCCAAATGACTTATGTTTGCTGGGTTTCCAGCTGCAAGGGTGATATTATATGGACAAATGCATGCCCATGGGGTGTTCTGTTTCCTGCTCTTACTTTGAGAAATTCAGTTCTTTTCTTGAATGGGTTTTCAGGCAGGTGACGGGGCACCAGTCAGTATTACATTACCTGAACAACTTCCTTTTTTTGGGAGCGCCAGACTCTCAGGAATGTGGAAGGGCATTGCAGGGGTTTTGTGCACTCATGCTGGAATTCGGTGTCCCTTTGGCACGAGACAAAACAGTAGGGCCGGCCACAGAGATTGAATTCCTGGGCATAGAGCTGGATTCAGTGAAAGGGCTGTCACGACTCCCGTGGGAAAAAATCGTGGCTTTCACTCTAGCATTGCAGGAATGTTTGAAAAAAGAGAAGGTTACCTTGCACCAATTGCAAAAAATGGTGGGTCAGTTGAATTTTGCATTGAAAATCATTCCCATGGCATGCCCATTCTCGCGCACCATTGTGCAGTCAATGTCAGGTCTCAAGGAAAAGCACCACCACACCAGGTTGTCCGTCGAGGTCCGACAGGATATGCGGATTTGGATGCCATTCCATGCGTGATTTCAATGGCATTCCATGCGTGATTTCAATGGCAATGTGGTGTGGCCCAGCTTAGCTAGATCCGGCCCAGAGAATGGTCTAATGACTGATGCTGCAGGTAGCAAGGGTTTTGGTGCCATTCTTGGCCCAGCGTGGTCTGCTCAGCATTGGCCAGCATGGTGGGTGGAGTCCAGCCTGACAGGCAACATTGGGTTCTTGGAATTGTTCCCCATCCTGGTGGCGTTATCCCTTTGGCCAGAACAGCTGCAGAACCAATCTGTGGTCTTTTGGTCTGAAAACATGTCAGTGGTGGAGTGCATTAACCATCAACCAGCGAAGTGTAAAATGATGCTGCGGCTGTTAAAAGAAATAATACTCATATGCATGAAGTTGAATGTGCTGGTTAGGGAAAAACATGTCCCAGGTGTGTTGAATCATGTTGCTGATGCGCTGTCTCGCTTTAAAATGCAGGTGTTCAGGTCCCACCACCCCGGAGCAGCAGAGAACCCAATGCCTTTCCCAGACCAGCTGTGGCAACTTGGTGCACCCAATTATCGGACCTCGTGGCAGCTAGCCTAGCACCCAGGACCAGGTGAGCCTATGAGGGGGCCTTTGGTGCCTATTGCGATTTCTTGGGGGAAGAATGGGAGGGGCATGGCATGAGTCATTGGCAGTGGCTTCATTTCTGAGGGCAATGAGGGATGGAGGGCGCTCTGTGGCATGCGTAAGGCTCCACATGGCAGCGGTTTCCTTTTCTTGCACAACTGCGGGGTAAGCGCGATTCCACCAGCACCTTCATAGTGCAAAGAGCTCTACGGGGTGGCAGCGCTTACAAGGTCCCCAACCAGACATCAATTGGCATTGACACCTTGTCAGCATTACTCGGGGTATTAGAGCAGGTTTGCAAATCTCCACGGGAAGAGCTTTTTTTTTTTAGAGCAGCCTTTACTCTGGACTTCTACGGAGCTTTCAGGGTGGGGGAACTGGTAGCAAGAAATAAGCAAGACTGGCAAGGGAGGCTGCAATTCGACCATGTGAAGGTGCGTGGAGGATCTCTGTAAGTATCCCTAGTTCCAAGACCGATCAGAACTGTAGAGGGGACCAAATTATACTGCAAAAAGCACAGGGAAATGTTTGCTGTCCCGTTAGCAATCTTGAATTGTTCCTTGCATACAGACCACAGGGTGTGGAGGGTCCCCTATTAATCCATGGCGATGGGACCCCGCTCACGAAATTTCAGTTTGGTAGAGTCAATAATTTGGCTCTCAGGGTGGCTGGTGTGGACCCATCAAAGTTTGGTACACACTCTTTTAGGATCGGGGCCGCCACTGAGGCCACAGCCAGAGGCCTGTCAGGTGTCAGAGGATTGGCCAGTGGTCATCAGGCTGTTACAAGCGCTATGTGCGTAAACACATGCTTTAAAGGATGCTATTAGCGGACTGTGTTTTTCTCATTTTGGTTTGGTTTTGCAGTTTCCATGTCCTGTCCCGCAGGGAGGAAGCTCGCAATGGTTCACCGGTCGTCGGAGTCTAGCGCAGCCCAGGTACCCACCTGGGGGCGAAGAGAAGTGGAAGTATGGATAGTTGGTCACTCATACATGAACAGATTGAAGCAATTTTTCTTTACAGGCAATTATGCACACCGGGAATGTCGGGCCGGTTTCAACGTTTCTTTACATGGCCGTGGGGGTTTATGTCTTGGCCAATTAAGGGATATGTTGGAGAGTTTACTGGATAAGACTCACATCCCCCCCGCAGATGTAATTTTGCATCTGTGGGGGCAATGATTTGGTGCACCTCGGGAGAAAGGGTTTGGTGGAGGCGCTGATCACCGAGGTGGGTTGGCTGGCAAGGAAATGCCCACATCCAGTGTTGGCTTGGTCGCACATCATTCCCAGATCCCAATGGCGGGGGGAGAGTCGGCATGGGCACTGAACCATTCAGTGAAGAGAATCAATAAGCGGATTAATAAATTGTTTCGATCACCAAAATTGCAGACTATTGCGCATGGGTGCATAAGGGGGGAAAAGCTTTTTCTGCAGGATGGCGTTCATCTCTTCAAGATTGGTAATGAAATTTTTCTGGAAAACTTACTAGCCTGGTTAGAGGGGGCACAGAGCAGGGCATGACCTTTAGGGTGCAAGGGGGGGGGGGCAGATAGTCGGTCAACTATGCTACCCTGTGGCGGTAAGGTCATGATTGGTAGGTATCTTTTACGGTCCTTAATAGGCATCACCATTGTCAAATGAGGACGCCTGGGGGGACAGTTGGTCTCTCATGGAACTCCAGGGGGCAGTTACAGCCGGTAGGCTGGAAGGGTGCGGGGGAGGGGAAGTTCCGCTTCCAGTAGGCTTTTGGGCCAACCCCCACACAAGCGCATTGGCGCAAAAACTTGGCATAACAGCACGGCCCCTTGGAGATAATATTGAGGGCGTAGGGGGTGCTTGGGGGGTTAACCTTCTGGGGAACTGGGCCTCCTGCTCAAGGTCACTCCGGTAGGAGGGCGGGACGTAGCACGTTCTTGAACCAGTCATGACCTTGCCGTAGGCTCATGTAGGGATACGTAGGAAAGGAATAATGTTGATCATTTCGTTTTAGGACAGGAATGGCTATGTATTAGAATCATGTTAAGGTTAGCCATCTGGTACTGTACATATTATGTAAACGGACGGGACTTTTCTGCATATTGTAATATATTGTAAATATGAGAATTTACTGTTTTGTTATGTTATGAATAAAATACGACTGGGTTTTTTACGACCCATAACCCAAGACACGGTGTTGCTGTACAATTTTATGCCTTGGGGAAAGTGGAAGGGTTTTTGAGCCCATAGGGCTACAGGTGTTTGGAAGAATGGGATGCTTCAGGGAGGGGGACTCAGCAATACCTGGCCATATCTGAAGGCGCCATCCGGACTCGGGCACGCCGCAGATATGGCGGTTGTGCCGGTCCCCTGAAGAAACAAAGGGGGCGAGGCGGGCGTCGCACGCAGAGTGACATGGTCGATGCCCTCCCCGCCTCTCGCCCTGATTGGGCACAGCAAGGACTAACCCGGAAGCACTCAAGTGCTTCCGGGGGAACAAAGGCGGGGCAAGCAGGGAAGCCGGTTACAGCCGGCTTCCCATCATCGAGGGTTAAAAGGGGCTGTGGAGTGGCGGGACGGTCTTTCACGTCGCCGCTCCACAGCCAGAGATCGCGGAGGACCGGTCTCCAGGACGGAGACTCTATTGTTTTTTCCCTATCCACCATCCCCTAAGGCAGCAGATTCTGATGTGTGCAATGTTTTGTTTTTGTATTTCAGTTACAGAGTGTTCTAGATGTTTTTTCTCTCCAAATATAGGTTAGGTAGTGTGGTAAGTAATTTTCTTTCAGGGCGGCGTCATTGTCGTATTTTATGTGAATTGTAAAGTATCCTTGGTCTGGCGGTAAGGTCATGATTGATGGGCATCTTTTACAGTCTTTAGTAGGCATCACCATTGTCAAATGAGGACGCCTGGGGGGGACAGTTGGTCTCTCATGGAACTCCAGGGGGCAGTTACAGCCGGTAGGCCGGAAGGGTGCGGGGAAGTTTCGCTTCCGGTAGGCTTTTGGGCCAACCCCCGCACAAGCGCATTGGCGCAAAAACTTGGCATAACAGCACGGCCCCTTGGAGATAATATTGAGGGCGCAGGGCGTGCCCGGGGGAGATAACCTTCTGGGGATCTGGGCCTCCTGCGCAAGGTCACTCCGGTAGGAGGGTGGGACCTAGCACGTTGTTGGACCAGTCATGACCTTGCCATGGGCTCATGTAGGGATATGCAGGAAAGGAATAATGTTGAGTCCATAGGGCTACAGGTGTTTGGAAGAATGGGATGTTTCAGGGAGGGGGACTCGGCAATACCTGGCCATACTAGAACCGCCAAACTCTGTAGCATCACTCATTCCAAGTGGGGAATAATGTTCAAGCATTATTCAGAATGTGGACCTATGGCCAACTTACATAGTGAAATGGCTCAATTCACAGGAGCAGTGTATACACAAGAGGTAACCTTGCACACGTAAATTATTTTACTTCTGCACAATATTACTCGTAAACGCTGTAATAGCGTGCAAAGGTAAATGCCATTCTGGTGGCAGGGAGTGGGCATTCAAGGCCCGGGAGCTTTCTGGAAAGTTTGGAAACACCCACAAACTCAAGAGCTTGTGTGTTTTCTGAAACTTTACTGTGAACCAATCGCACTCAAGAGAAAAACTGAAATGTATCGTGACAAGGGCAAATGTCTGGCAATCATTATGGGGCCCCAGATGTACTTCTGGAAACCTCTGTGAATTTCCACAAGTCAAACATCTGCACCCATACACGGATGTAAGCCTATGTGTGCAGAGTTACAACTGGCTTTCGTGCATCAAGGATACTGGCTTTATTAAATGAGGTCTCAATAAATGCTTTCGTAAATCCATGTAAGCTCAGAAGTAGAAGAGAAGACGAACTGACTTGGGTTCTCTTGGTTTTCAACGAGCCTTTATGGTCAGGGCTTTAAGTGGGCCGAGTCCTAAAAAGCAGCTGCTGAGACCAGTCCCTATCAGGCTCTCCCTTTTTGCCCTCAGCCTCAGGGTGAAATAAAATCTTAGCTCTGCAGCAGGACCACCCTTCACTGCTGTGATGTAACTTCAAACAGACTCGTTATAGTTCTTACACAGTCTCATCATTTCAGAACTGAAGCATTTTCAAAATTGTATACATCAAAGCCATAGTTGTTGCTTTATGTATCTTACGCAACTAACAACCATTGACAAAGCCAATAGTGCTGGCTTGTTGTAGGTGTAATGTTATTTGTTGTATTATATATCTGGCTGCAAAGACAGAAGCAGCAAAATATCAGTTGGGTGGCACACTATGCTAAGCACAGATTTTAAGCGTAGGCGTTTTAAGCCACGCCCTTAATTACATCGGCCACTCCCCTTTGAGACACCCTTCAGTTTTTAGGTCAAGCCAGGGCAGCAGATGCGAGGCATGCTGTATTGAGGTAGGGACTTGAAGCTCCGCCCACTCTCTGCCCAAATTTTTCATTGGCTTATGTTATTGTCCACTGTAAACTGTGGCTGTTCATTGGTCAAAAGGCTTAGTAGTCCCTCCTTAGTGCTGCCTTGTCTCATTTTGTAACCTCCCATGGCGACACCCCCGTTACGTGTGTTGTTACTTGGTAGGCTTTAATTACAGCCTCCAAGCACTATTTTCTCAAATAGCTTAGTCCTGTCTGTATTGTAATATATTGTAAATATGAGAATTTAATGTTTTGTTATGTTATGAATAAAATACGGCCGAGGTTTTTACGACCCTTAACCCAAGACACGGTGTTGCTGATTCCTAAACACCATGTACAATGCTTTACAAATGTCAAGTAAAGTTATATGGAGATACCAACGTCTAATCACAGTACACTATTCATACATTGTTCTCAGGACCATACATGCTGTGTCATGCTAAGACAGCCTCTAATGCCAGCTTGACTAGCAGGTTGGACGTTGTTAACAGGCAACCAGCTTTCCACCTGCTACAGAAGCAATGCAGCGCAAATTGTCGTTCCCTCATCCAGCAGAGAGACTAGCCTAAAACAAGTGGGTTCCTTAACAATGTGTGTTGCGCCACACAGACAAACACTGGGCCATGCAACGAATTCTTGTTTAATAGCTGTTGTCACTTCACACAATTGTGACCCAGTCCTGTCACTATTCCTGTACTGGTTCTCTGGGGCAGCTAGGATACCTGCGATGGTGCCTGCTAGATCACCCCCATATAGGGGGTGTCTCTTCCAGAAGCTTCCTTCTGGGTTGTACACTATGACCTAATGGCTGTCACCTGAGTAATTCACTACTGCCCGTGCATGAGATCACCTCTCTCCCCAGGAGTGTCTCTTCCTTTCTGTCTCAAAAGGAATTTTACACTAGCTAGTCTTTCAGCATATACCAGGACTCAACACACACTTATATTCATCACAGCAAAGGAAAAAGAAACATTCATATTTATCACAACAAAAGAAAACTCCATGTATGCATTTCTACATTTCTGTGCTATGACTGCCAAAGAATTGTGAAATATAAAACTGCAAGGTACGAAGTTCGATTTCTTCTCCCCCTTTGTGACAGCAACGTGGGATCTCACCCGCTCGTTTCTGAACAGACAGACTTAGCATAATGCTCTGTAGTTTCTTACCTGTTATTGCACAGCCTCTATTCAATCACTGGCAGGCAGCTCTCCCTCGGAGACCGTCTGGGGAAGGTGAGGTGAACTCCTGGCTGGCTCGCCTCAATGTTCTCGGAATTAAAGAAAAGAAAACAATACTTTAATTGGCAGCAAAGCACAGAATGTATTCACTCAATCGAGAAGAAGTTCAGACAACTCTGCTGAACTGTGAACTGAACTTCCAATTGTACGTAAACGGACAGCGAAATAAATACCTTTTCAGCTAAATAAGTCACATGCATAATTATTAATAGAAACTTCTAGCAGGCATCATTGTCAACAAAAGGCAATACTATTCTACAAAAATAACAGTTCACATGACTATGGAATTCTGCACCAGTGGTTTGATACATTTCTACGCTAGCTTGGTGTCCTTGGCTTGTCTGGCTCTGAAGCTAAGGCCCTACTCCTATGAGTCTGCTGTTCTGTGAAGCCTAACATTCTGTCTGCCCTGCACATCAAGTCTACTTTTGTCAACATATTTTATTAAACACATGTTCCCTTCAAAGTGAGCCTGTGGCCTTCACTGCTACGGTGGTTGCCTAAATACAGTTCTCTACTCTACGAAAACATGCATCTGTATTTTCCCTCCAAATTTTAACCCGGTTTGTGATGCTTTTCATTCTGCTATTGTAGCAAGGCTGGGCCTGTATTGTTCCTTCACTACATACATTAGTACACATTTTTCTGCTGTTGTTTTCATGGATACATACACACTTTCTTCATTGTCTACATAGCTTCCATGCTGGGGGTGCCACTGATGAACCAGACCATAGACCATATTGCATCAACAAGAAAACGGGAGGTTGATTGCCCTAACGAATGCCCTCAGGGTATTATAAGACATTGGAAAACTGGCCCTGGTGGACTTTTTTAAGAATGGACTGATCTGACACACCAGAGTAGGGAGAGGAGGTGATACAGCGGAGTTAGGGCAAAGTGTGAGGGTGGCTGAAGGGGTTTTAAAACTGGTAGATTGGCGCTATCCAAAGTTTGTGTAGTTACATTGAAGCAGGAGTTCCCATGGCCGGAAAAAATGTTGTTTGTAAAATTTGTTTAAAAAAAAGTCCTTGTTGTGGACAAAGACAATCACCCCACGTCAACATGAAGCCAGGATTATTTATTCTTCCTCCATTGCTGTAATTACTGTAATCAGGAACTCAGGCTTTGCCAATCTAGTTAAAAAATGGAGTGAGGGGAAGACACAGGGCCAAAAACATTGTGTGCCCATAATAGGGCAATAACTGCCTAACAAATCAGATATCTCCGGCTGCTGACATCCACACGAGTCTCAACTGCGTCAGAGCCAGTCTCCAGCTATGATATTCTACCATGAGGTCCTGTTGCCGGAACTCTTGGTAAGAGAGTTTCAGAAGGCAGAAGTAAATGTCTTGACTCATTTTCAACAGTACGCAACAAAGGTAATACACATGATCAGATTTATTTTTCTTACATTTCTTGTAGTTCTTGTAAATAACATAAGGCAGAATGGGTCAAACAGCTCTGCTGCACCATGTTTAGGGTTTGTTTTCAAGTCATTATCAAACTATAGGGTATGAAAACTCGCAAGTGGCAGGGTCGGCTCTAGGGCTGTGCGACCAGTGCCACCGCACCGGGTGGTGACTTCAGGGGGCTCTGTGTTTGCAAATTTATTTTGGTTTTAAAAGCACTTACTGCCGCGTTTCTTGCCTCCAGCAAATTCTAGGCAACAATAAAATGTCAAGATAACTCAGGTGATTATTGTTCTTCCTGGAGAGAGATCAGAGTTTTGTCTAGCCGAGGTTTTGACTGATGATAAAATAGCACAGAGGGTTAATATGCCTGCTGCAAAGAGCGTGTACTATGTAGATCACAAAGTGCATAATGTAAATAGGTCAGTGGGTTACTACTTTTCTAAGAGACATCCTTTTGTTACTTGCAGTTTATAAGTTAAAATCCTAATATAGAACAGCGAATTATCAACTGTCATCAAAGAATTGTATGCACACTCCAAAGTATAGATTAGAGCATAGACTAATGTTGCAAAAAGGGTTCCTTTGTGTAGAAATCGATTCTTCTTATTAAAGAGAACCCCCAACTATGGTGTTCCATTTTCAATTCTGAGTTTGTCCTTCTCCAGACCAAGCACTCTGAAACTATCCTGCCTACCAGTATGGATGACATGTCACTACTACACCTTGTAGTCCTCTGGCTTATGTAACATTTTCTATACACTGATTTACACATGTTTGATTGATAGTTTCTGTGTAATGTTTGTGTGATGTAAAGTGCTATGACACCCTACACTGGTATGAGTGGCGCTATATAACTAAATACATCTGAAAGAGTGGTTATGGAGACTTGAGGGGCACTGTTAAAGGGTGGTAGTGAGGGAATCCGTGGTGGAGGTGGTCACTACCTCCACCATGGATGGGGGGCGCCAACAAACATTGTCCCATGGGGCGCCACCAGCGCTAAAGCCGGCCCTGGCAAGTGGAATGGCTTTTAGACTGAAAGCAGCACAGAGGTGTGTTTTAACATTAACTCCTGCTATCAGTTGATCACTGCACCTCTAGATAAATCGTCTATAGTATTTGCCTTATAAAGATTCATAACCGACTCAAAAGAAAGGACCTTATGGGTGTAGTTGTTGATTCACTCATGCCAGAGGCTTAGCTACCAGTGGTGTAGCAAGTGCTGTAGCCTAGGAGGCCAGAGGTGACAGCGTCCCCTCCTTTCCATGCCTGTGAGCACCGTGGGGCTGCTGCAGCTTGGCCTGGCTCCACAGCAGCCTGAGAACTGTATCCTGTAGGAGCTACCGGCAGAGTGTAAAAGGCGCATCATGCATAAACAGCACAGCATGCACTGCAAACACACAGTTACACACACATGTGCACGCACGCAAGTACGCACACACCCTCTCTGTCTGGGGGCGGGCCCATGCTCGTAATATGCACGAGCGTCCCAGTGTCCACACACGCTGAATATCAGAGCCTGTTAGATAGCTTCCTGTCCGCTGCAGGCCTGCCTTGCAGGTCTGTACTTCAGAACTGTGTGATGACCTGACTGCTCAAGAGTTTGTTTTTAGATTCAACCCAGATCTGTGACTGGGGGTGAGTGTCTGAAAAGTTTCAGCGCTCTGTCCATCATCTCCTTGTGTTGGCTTTGTTCGCCCTAAGTTGGCTAGGTATGTCCAGACGAGGGTCCCTTGCTCACTTGGCAGTTCAGGCTGGACTGTTCCCATGAGGAACAGGGTCAAGACTGATTTGCATATGGCTGGGTCTGAACTGGGGTGGCAAAGTGAGCTAAAGAACGATGATAGATTCAACCCAGATCTGTGACTGGGGGTGAGTTTCTGAAAAGTATCAGCGCTCCGTCCATCATCTCCTTGTGTTTGCTTTTTTGTTTAGCCCCAACATGAGAAAGACTGTTGAGATCAGCCCCAAGATCGCCCATCAATCCTGACCCAGAGACAGTGCTGTGTGGACCACCAGGAGTTGCAGTGGAGCAGCAGATCCACTGGACTAGGATGAAGCTCCCAACATGCAGGTGAACAGCCTGGAGTAGAGGCTATGCACTTCTGAGCTTTCTCCCCTATACCAGAAAGACACTTTCCATTATCCTTGAGATTTGTTCCACAGCACACATCTTCTACTTTCCACAGTGCCAGAGGTTGGGACGGTAACCCTTCTCTACTGTGTCATGAGAGAGCCTGAACGGCAAAGAGGTCCAGGCACCAGTTGTTCAATATCAGATCTAAATGATCAATTCAACGTCCCATTACCACTATAGCCCCAAACCTGTTACAGGACATTAGAAACCTGCTAAAGATAAGAAATTCCTACCACAACTAGAAGATCTTGAGATTTCCTACTCTGAAGTTCCCTGGCAGTGTTTGCTTAACCACGTGCCATCTGGGACCTTAACAATACTATGTACTTGATATGTAACAATCTTGGCTGCAAGTAGACGATTAGAGATGATGGATGAGTAAACTAGACTCATATCTCCAGCCCTGACAGCAAAATACACTAGGGACACCAGAGAAACTGGACCATGACGGGATAGTTTTGAGATTTTGGATACTTTGATTACTCAGTAGCCTGAACGAGAAAATGCAAGCTGAGGACAGATCTGGTGCACTGACAGATATCAAAAAGCCTGTAACCACAAAGCCTCAAACGTCTCCAGTACCAATCTATTTTTAAGAATCTTTTTATGGACTTTTGTCCCAAAACACCACAACAGCAGCAAAACTCACTAAACTGCTTTGATTTCCTACCAAGCAGCAACAGACTTGTGCTAGACCTGGCTGGCACTCAGAGATACACTGCATATTTTCCTTGACTATCTAGTTGCTCAGAAGCAAAAGAGTGATGCCCTATGCATGAAACTTTACAAAGACATCACATGCAAGGGAATCCAGCTCATCCCAGAATCCACAGCGGAGATGCCAAGTCGCACACACCAAAAAGAAGTGCCAAGGCCATGGGAACACACATGGTCAAAACTGCAGCAGCGCTTCCCAGGAACGAAGCCCAATGCCGTCGCAACAGCCCTCTCACTCCCTAGTCGCAGACAAGAGAGGCAAGGAAGAAACCCTCACAGGAACCATATGTTTTAGGCTGTTAGGCATGTCTGGGTTTCACTCTGCTTCTGTTTAACTACCTCCGTGTGCAACTGTATATTAATGAAAAATATTTTCAAATAAATGTTTCTAACTAAATTTTGACCTTTATTGAGTTTGATAAAGTCATATTGTGTCTGAACCTAACCTTCACAGCACCCCCTCAGAGTAAGCATTGACTTCTCAACTACAGCAACCACTGTAGAGTCAGCGAAACCGAGTGTCTTAGCCAACCTTGCTAGACAGTAATATCCAGTATCTGGATAAAATGAGAACAGTGGGAATCAGCCTGACCGAGGAAGATGGTGCCAAACATCCAGCACCTCCTGCAAGTCAAAGGCACACCTTGTCAAAGAACATGGGGTGCAGTCCCTGAGGAGTGCACTGGACTCCCCCAAAGATCTCAGTGGATGGCAGAAGTCGGTGGACAACAGTCACCGCCTGTCTGGTAGCAGTTTTAAGATTGAAGAGGGACTCTGAGCCACCACCTGTAGGTTAGCGCAACTGGTGTCAAGCTGCGGCAGTGGTCAGGCCTAGTGCAGAAGCGACTCAGGGGACGCCTGGTGTCGAAGGCATGTAGAGGGTAAACCAAAACTGGCCAAATTGAAGAGGGCACCTCAGGGTGTAAGGACCTGAAAAAGACAGTAAAGGGGGCCACCTGAGGAGTCTGGGTCCAGACATGAATTAGGAACAAACCCCTAAGGCAGGAGTCTTCAGGCACTAGAGGAACAACATCTAAGGGAAGTGTGTGGATCCTACGGGGAAAGTGGGAGAATTTTGAAATCCGCTCCCAGTGGAACAACACTTGCATCCAAGGAATCCCACCAGTGGCGTAACAAAACGTGAGGGGGGGCCCCTCTGCAAAGTACATGGAGGGGGCCCTTTCTCCTCCCCCCGTTCCAGTCAGGAGCTCTAAGGCCAAGGGCTCCCACCTGTGCACAGGGGAGCTCGGGGGCCTCCCCGCATTGCAGGGGCTAATGTTACACCACTGAATCCCACATACAGTACACAATCGGGAAATCATGAACTACTTCAAAGACCTCTTTGTTGCAATCCTTGGTGGACTGGCTGCCAAGCCAAAGGACATTGATGCAGGAGCAATCTGGTCCCAAGGGCTAAAGAAACAAGCATTGGCATAGCCAATAGGTCTCGCTTTTGGGACCTTAAGTGATTTTTTAGAAGTAATTTTGATGCAGTGAGTGGTATTATGTGGGGTGTATG
This sequence comes from Calotriton arnoldi, assembly GCA_963921515.1. Classification (NCBI taxonomy): domain Eukaryota; kingdom Metazoa; phylum Chordata; class Amphibia; order Caudata; family Salamandridae; genus Calotriton; species Calotriton arnoldi. Next base: position 1,028,915 of record CAWUFW010002001.1, on the reverse strand, counting down.
TTGTATTTATTGTTTTGTTATTATGTGTTATGTAATTATATGGTTGTGGTAGAAGGGTAGAGGGGTAGAAGAGGGTAGAGGGTTAGAGCGTTAGTAGAGGGGTAGAAGAGGGATAGTAGAGGGGTAGAGGGCTAGAGGGTTAGTACAGGGGTAGAGGGGTAGTAGAGGGCTAGAAGGGTAGTAAAGAGGTAGAGGGGTAGTAGATGGGTATAGGGGTAGAAGGGTAGAAGAGGGGTATAACAGGGGTAGAGCGATAGTAGAGTGTTAGAGGAGGGGTAGTAGAGTGGTAGAGGGGTAGTAAAGGAGTAGAGGTGTAGAAGATGTGTAGAAGTGGGGTAGTAGAGGGGTAGAAGAGGGTTAGTGGAGGGGTTGAAGAGTGGTAGTAGAGGGGTAGTTGAATGTAGGTGATAGGTTCTATACAACCTTTATTGAAAGCTACCGGAGTGGTAGCTATGGAGAGCAGCCTTCAGGTTAATTTTTGAAGCAATGCAAAGCATTTTTTTTTACTAGTATATAATCTTATGAGTGACCAATTAAAAGGAGACTTGTATAATTATAATAATAATATAAGGGAAAAGTCAATAAAATGGAAAGCAGGTACTTCGATTGGAACAAAGAATCAAGTGTACCATGGCAACTAATGTCCAGATAAGATCTAGGCAGATGTGGTGTGAATGGGGAAGTAGCGCAAACATTAACAGTGAGGTGTTACTAGCACGTTTTTTTGTAAACATGGCAGACGGTTGATCCTGTGAATTGTTGCGTCCTTTCATCCAGTGTAATATGTAAATTTAGGTGGCGCCAGTAACCTACAGATGGCTAGGAGAATGTAAGCGAAATGTAGATGTTTAGAGTGAGAATGTGTGTGTAGGCAGTTTGTATTGAAGGAATCGCTCTGCAGGATATCGCGACCTGTGTTTAAAATAAGGTATGCAGTTTGAGGGGGGGCGGGGTGTTAGCAGTAAGAGTAATGCAAACTCGAAGGTTTTGTTATATTTCTGAGGTTCAAATGCAATGTTATAAATATTCCTGTAAGAAATTTCGATAACGTTGTTTCAGCTCAACACATAAAGCGCATGTAATCTCAAATAATTTTCTGTCTACAATTATTTTTAATAAGCTTTTACAACGTGGCTGCAGGAAGTCCTAAATGCATTTTTTTCTTGTTGCGCGAGGCGCGCGCTCTTATTTGAAATACATGTTTAAATTTCCAACAAAAACGTACTTTAAAGTGGCTCTGTGTGCACATATATCTTTTGGCTGCAAATCACAAAGGAAACGTGCTGCTGCAGCATTAGAAATGCTTTTAAACATCAGCGCGTTCCGTTAGTCACCGGTTTAAATTAAGCACCAGAGTGCACGTGATGCCTTAATAAAATAGTTGCCAAAGCTACCTTCAGGTCAAGTTCGCGCTATATAAAATTTGTAAGAGGAATTTCCATATGCATTAAGTAAGTGTAACTGCTCCTGACGACTTCAACACGTTCCACATTAGAAAAAGTTGCGTGATTTGTAGATTTATCTAAAAAGTAATTTCTAAAACGCCCCCCCTCTTACATCAGAATGTTTACCAACTCTCTGCAGCCCTCGGAGTTGGATCATGTGCCTAAAAACTAGCGGCCATTTTCTGTGTGCCCTTCCATTTTTTAAATTTTTTATCCGAGCATTGACAAATGTAAATCCGTGCAGACTCAAAAATGATGTTTTTCTTTCCGCGCAAGGCGCGGGCTCTTATTTAAAATACATTTTTAATGCTGCAGCAAAACCATACTTTAAAGTGGCTCTGTGTGCACATAAATCTTTTGGCTGCAAATCACAAAGGAAACGTGCTGCTGCAGCATTAGAAATGCTTTTAAACATCAGCGCGTTCCGTTAGTCACCGGTTTAAATTAAGCACCAGAGTGCACGTGATGCCTTAATAAAATAGTTGCCAAAGCTACCTTCAGGTCAAGTTCACGCTATATAAAATTTGTAAGAGTAATTTCTATATGCATTAAGTAGGTGTAACTGCTCCTGACGAGAGCCCCGAGAATGTTGGCCCCAGGGGCCGAGACTCGAACGCGGCTCCCCGCTCCCCTCAGAACGGAGATGCAGGGGCTCTAAGAAGGGGTGACAACACTGCGATGCCTCGTTAACAACTAAATGGTCTTTCACCGACCTTTGAAGTACTCGGGTGCGGCTGCAATCAGACGGTCGCCAGCCCGGGAAGCTGTCTCGGCCCGGGCCGGCACACACAACGGGAGAGAGAGTGGTGGAGATATGGCTCTGACGCGTGCCAGCGCATATTTTGTCCCTCTTTGTGGAGAAAGTCCACCACAAAAACGCGGACTTTGGAGTGAGGCCGCTCCAAGTCAATGCCGCCAATGCTGAATTTCAACATTCGGTAGAGTGGGGGTGATGGTTGTATCGAAACCCACTTCTCGAAACACCGTTCCTGAAACCCCTTCTGGAGGGTAAGACTTGGTACACTATTAAAATACTGGGATATTACAATCGCGGCTCCTGGTAATGCTGAGACCAAATCTGCACTTTCTAACAGATATTACACAATGTTAGCTTACTATTAAAATACTGGGATATTACAATTGCGGCTCCCGGTAATGCTGAGACCAAATCTGCACTTTCTAACAGATATTACACAATGTTAGCTTACTATTAAAATACTGGGATATTACAATTGCGGCTCCCGGTAATGCTGAGACCAAATCTGCACTTTCTAACAGATATTACACAATGTTAGCTTTGGGACATAAGTTTCTTTCACCGCCATGAAAGAAAACAAACACGTGCACACGACTCGCGCTAAAGAAGGAGGCAGCAGGGGAAGGGAAGACAGGAGGGGGCCTGCGCCTGTTTCCCTTCCGGGAACGAGCAGGGGCACCATATGTTTGCAAGTTAATTACAAACATATGGTGTCAAAGCTCGCTCCCGCAAGGGAATCGCCAGACGTGCACGCGTTGCCATTAAAAGCAATGCAACGCGTGCACGATTTTGGCTGAAAAGGCGCATCGATGGCTAAAGGTCTTTCGGCGAGACCTAAAAATTATGAGGAACGCCTGGTGATAGCGTCCATTATCTTACAATGGGGATTCAGATCTTCAATGATCTATCAGTGGTAACCCTAATCTGACGGAAGTCTTTCTGCCTTGTCGCACATTTCTTGAGCATGGAAGATCGTCTACAAGTGGAGTTACTCTTTCAAATTAATCTTCATGTGGGAGGGAAACCAGCAAATTCTAGCAACCCTTGGGGCCGTGCATAATCTATTAGTATTGAAAGGGAATAAGAAAGAGAGAGCATCTCATTCGGGTGGAGACTCAACACCATCAGTATGCCCTAAATAGCAAACTGTGAAGCCCAGAAATACTTTTTGAAAACTCAACAAAGCAGAAATTGTAGCTGGGAGAGACAATGTCACTCAACACCTCAGACACTGTGGCAGCGACTCAAGCTTGTCAATTCAAGACTGAAAGCAACCAGGCAAGACCCCACGGGGTCTGAAATAACAGCATAGGGTGTCAAACTATAGAATCACTCATTATTATGTCAAAGCAGTCAAAAATTGAAGGACAAACACAGAGGGGGCAGGGCAGGAACAAGGAAGAAGGGCAAGACAAAACAGACCAATAAGACCCCACATCATAGCAAATTTCAGTAGTCAGCTGCCATAACTCAAGCAGTTGTTTGGAGGTCAAGGTGGGGATTTGATCAAATGTTTAAGTTTTTGGTTTAGGCTTGGAATTGGAGGTGGATACATGGAGGGTACATAGGTCTCAAAGCAGGGAGGCGGGGCACTAGCGTCACAGTTGGAGATGTAAGTGGAGTAGGGGATGGTGCAGAGTGGGACACATCAATAAACTTTAGTTGTGATTTTAAACTTGAGGGGCCTAAATGCTACCACTAAGAGGGCTGCACTTCTCAACAACCTGAAAGTGCTGAAGGGAAACATATAAATCCTACAGGAAACCCACTTAAGGAGACAGAACTATCAAAGAATGAGATCCAAGGTTTTCCAACGCAGGACTTCACATCTGGTAACAGTAAAAAAAAAGCAATAGTGGTGATCCTATGTGCTGCAAATGTGCATTGTAATATCAAGAAGGAAGGGAGGGGAAAAGGAGGGAAACACGAGAGGTCGCTCTGTCTAATAATGAAGGTGGAGGTACATGACCTAACGGTAGCATCATTGTACGCACACAACGACAAACAAGATTCCGTCTCAAAAAAGCCTTCATGTATACACTTGATATGGCTGACAGGGATATAATAGTCGGAGGGGACTTCAATGCAATAATGGAGACATCCATGGATAGACATAGTGGTAAAATTGGTGGGGGTATGGCATTTTCGGACTCCGTCAAAAACTGGTTCAATCAAATGGGATTAATTGACTCATGGAGACAAACCCTTCCTACAGACATTGACTACTTATACTATTCGGCAGCGCACCACACATATGCGAGGTTAGACTATATCCTGATGGGGGAGAAATTGAGTGGACACATTAGAGAGGCTAATATTGGACAGAATAACATCTCAGACCATGCCATGACAAGGCCAGTAGAATATCTCTGATCCTCCCCCACAATATTCGCCGCACATCAATCTGTGTTCATACCGGGATGGCAGTGTGAGGACAACAATGAGAAAATCTGACAAATTTTGTAAAACGCAGAACTGAGAAGAAGGTGATTTGAGTTCTTTTAGAAGTCGAAAAGGTGCTTGATCGCATCAACTGGATCAACCTCGAAGCGTTTTTAGAAGCAACAGGGCTGGGAGCTCATTCTTGAGGTAGGTGCTGGCTAGTTATAGACACCCTGTAGCGAAATTTAAGGGTAATGGACTAACCTCAGCTTCCTTTGTGATCACTAGGGCACAAGACAGAGATGAAGGCAGAAATCTGAACCAGCCTAAAGAATTGGAACCAACGCACTTTTTTATGGATATGGCGGACAGCCATTGTGAAAATGATGATCCTCACCAAATTGCTCTACCTTTTTCAAACCGTACCCATTCCCATCACTCTAGGCTTAATAGAGCAATTCCAATCTCTGTTAAACGATTTCCAAATGGTCAGGGAGGAAAGCTAGAAAAAACACTTGCCACAATGTATCTGCCAACAAAGAAAGGAGGACTAGCAGTTCTGCACTTAATATATATCACTATTATGCAGCTCAGGTTAGTTTTTCGTGGAGTGTGAAAGAAACAGAAAAACACTGGTGTTGGATAGACTATTTGATAGCCGGTAACTCCATATGGAGTATCCAATGGTTCGGGAAAAGGACAGAAGCAGTATTTTAAAGTCTTCGCCAATATCTAGGGTAATGCTAAATATACAGGACAAGGTAGCAATAGCCAGGGGCCTTACATTTTTCCTATGTCCATTCACATGCTACAACCCAGACTTCACTCTTTGCTCCAACCAGGATGTGAATTCTCCCCTTGCTGTTCCGAGACCCATTAAATCAAGACCTCAAAAAAGAATATGGCCTCAGGGAGCAAGAGCGGGTCCACTACTATCAGGTGCGCCACTGAATACTACATCCAGAGATAAAGACAGGAGCCTCAAGAGACCTCACAAACTCTGAAAACTAGGTGATGGTTGCAACCGTGACAAGCCATTGCTCTCCTCCATATACAAAAACCTGGTTAATAGGCATCCAGTAGCGAAATCAGATGCTCAGAAACAATGGGAGAAGGAACTGGGTAGACCATACTCAGACAAGGATTGGGAACACATCTATAGGTGATCACAAGAAACTATGGCCCACATGCATCAAAGAAAAAAATTGCGACTCTAAAATAGCGAAAATTAAGGATTCGCTATTTCAGATTCGCTAAACGGAATGCACCAAATAATTCGGTAAATATTTGCGATTTCTTAAAAATCGCTAAAATATTTACTGATTATTCATTTACCGATTCCGTATTTGCGAATTCGCAAATACCGATTCGGTATCTCATGACTCGCAAATACCGAATCGGTATTTGCGAAAGCGCCAATCGTCTCATGGAGATGACATCATACCAGGAAGTGAATCCCAGATACCACACACCTGTGCAGAGTTAGAGACTGAGGAGGAGGAAGACTGTTGGTGCACAGCCTGGAAAACACATTTTCTAGCAGAATCTGAGACCAACAATTACAATGGACCCAGGAAACAAAAAGCAAAAAGGAGAAGGCAGGAAGAGGAAGATCAAATTCAGTGAGAGGGAACTGGAAATACTCACTGAGGAAGTCGTCCAAAAAATGACCAGCTGTTTGGGAAACAATCCCTGCATGTTGCAGAGTCAGTCAAGCGGAAGATCTGGCTTGGGATACAAGCCCGGGTCAATTCTGTGGGGGTCACACACCGTGACATCAGCAACTTACAGAAGCGATGGTATGACCTTCGCAGCCGGGCAAAAGAGAGAGTGGCTGAAAGGCTGGCATCTGCAAGAAAAACAGGAGGGGGAACATCCACTCAGCCTGCAAACACCCCAATGGACGACTTGGTGGAATCCACTCTGCAGCCCGAGGCAGTTGTCGGGGTCACGCAGATTGACACCTCAGGACATGCAGGGACCTCCCAAGGTAAGAGCACATCCAAACATATTGCAAAATAATTGTAAGCCAAAGTGCAACAAATGCATACCCTGCGTAGTGTAGCAGGCATGAGTCCAGTCCACCTCTTACTTGCAACCCCTAATGCATTGTGGGAGTTGTATGCAAACATATGTAATGGCAAAGCATGGAGGGAGTAGCACAGTTCAAATGCAACAGAGTACAGCAAGGCAGTGACAACAGTAGACTTCCTACATCACAGAAGTTAATTTATTACACCTCTGTGAGCGCAATGTCACAAACATGTGCAAAAAATAGATATATTACATTTTACAAAACAAAATGATCTTGCACTGTTTCCTCACAGATGCATCACAGGAGAGTGACGTGGCAGACATCCATGATTCACAGGGACATACAGACCAGCAAGATGAGGGACAAGAGATGCCGGCATCCTCGCCCCTACCTGTTCCCACTCAACGCAGGAGAAGAGTACTACCACTGCCCGATTTGGATAGTGAGGAGGACACACAAACAGGAGCAGACCCACAGGGCACTGCCCATACACCCCCACCCCCACCACCAGAGGTAACAATACCACCACATCACAGTCCGTTCCGCAGGCGAAGGCCAAGTCCATTTCTGAGGTCTGCTGTGGACGATGGTGAAGCTGCCTGCAGTGTGCTTGAGACCAAGATGTTGAGGGTCCAGCGCCTGCAACAGAAGAACATGCGACTCATGCAGGAGCAATTGGGAACAATGGCCACACACATGGGTGGGATTCGTGACTGCATGAAGGAGCAGACGACTGCACTCGTTGAGGGGTTCAGGGCACACGGTGACAAACTTGACCGTGTTGCAACAGCCATTGAACAGATGTGCAGTGTCATGCAGGCTGAGCATATCTCCAATACCAGGAGGCAACAACATTCTATGGGGCGCATGCGCGGATACACCAGGGCCATCAACAGGCTGAGTTCTACGACAGCTCAGCTATACAGGCGTGCAGTCGCCATGCAGGTCGAGATGATCCACTGCTGTGGGGATGTGGCCAGGGGCCTAATCCAGGTCACCACTGCTGTGGAAGGGCTGCAGACAGCAGCAGCCAGTGGGAACCTCATGCATGGAGGGGGAGAGTGAGGAGGCCTCCAGCCTTAGCAGCCTACTGGTGCCTGTGGCACATAGCAGGAGGCGCAGTAGCAGGAGTCAGGCAGTCACAGAAGACACCATGTCAGATGCAGCTGGGCCTACTACAAGGGCCACAGGGGGCGTCACAGGAAGCGTTAGACATTTGGACATACAAACAATCTGGTGATGTAACCAGATATGTGTTACCTATACACACTGCAGTTGCAGTCCCAAGGCAATGAAATGTAATTGCCTGTACATGGTATGTGTGCATTAACACATACACACAACTGTCACATTAAACCTTTAACCAAATTCTGTGTTGTCATGTGCTTACTCACCTTAGAAGTAATGTTGCGTGATTTCTGCTCTTCTACGTCTGCCCTCTGCTGCATGTGGTCCGCCTGCTGCATGGGGTGGTTGTATCGGCTGTATGTCCTGTTCTGGCTCGCTGTCAGAGTCCACCAAGGGGATGCCTCTATTGGTGGCTATGTTGTGCAACATAGCGCACGTTGCCACAATCTTACAGCATTTCTCAGGACTGTACTGTAATGCCCCACCGCTCTTGTGTATGATGCGGAATCGTGATTTGAGTACCCCAAATGTCCTTTCAATAACATTGCGCGTCGCAATGTGCGCACGATTGTAATGTCGCTCCCTTTGAGTGGCAGGATTCAGGTATGGGGTGAGGATGTAAGACCTCACAGGGTATGCGCTATCACCTACAGGATGTGAGACACCAACATACATTAGTCACTGCAATGTGTCACCATGGTGTAAATTTTTAAATTACAGTATTACATTGATTTACCCAGTAGATATCCTTCTCCGAACTCCCCCGCAAGTAGACGTCTGTGTATTCCACTGTGCCGGAAGATGTATGCGTCATGGGCACTGCCAGGGTAACTTGCCACAATGTCAGTGATTAGTGTTTTTGAGTTGCATGTTACCTGTATGTTCAGTGAGTGGTAAGATTTCCGTTTGCGGTAGATATACTCATTCACTGCATGGGGACATATGGGTACATGCGTCCCATCGATACAACCAATCACATGCGGGAACTGTGCAACCTGATAGAAATCTAATTTGGTTTGCATCAAATCCTGTGGTGTGGTGGGGAACCTGATGTGGTTGTGTATCCTCTGCAACATGGCATTTAGGAAACTGTTAAAAAACGGGATATGGCACTTTGGGAGACCCCGCCAGCTGCTGCAATTACTCCCTGGAAGGACCCTGAAGCTAGGAGATGCAGGGAACACAGGACCTGCACATGGGTGGGTATGGCATGTGTCCTGCGGGTCTGCCGCTGCAGTATAGGGTCTAACTCAGCAATTAGAGCCAAGATAGCTGCAGCATTCAGCCTATATTTATCATAGATCTCCTCCTCCGTCTGCCCTAGCAATGTGACGCGCACTCTAAAGATTCTCTCCTGGATCCTCCTTCTCCTCTGTGCTGCTGCTCTCAGCCTCATCCTCCTCGCCACAACGTAGAGCGCTGCCATGGTGGGTCTGTGGGATGCATTCTGGGACTGTTTAAGTAGTTTGCTGATGATTTACACCTGTTTTTGATTATGTGTGATTTTTACCACCTGATGTGATGTCTTCTAGTTTAAGGAATGCAAATTGCGAATTTAGGCTGGTTCTGTATTAGCGAAAACTTGATGCATCGCATTTTGCGATTCTTAATTGCGCTTCCTAAAATACAGATTCGGTATTACCGATTCTGTATTTTATGAAGCGCTAAAATTGCGAGTACTACTATTTCTTGCGGTTTCGCTTAATGCATCTGAACTAGCTAATTTGCGATCGGTAAAGGCTTTTTTTACCGATTCGCAATTTTTCCGGGCGCAAATTAGCTTGATGCATGTGGGCCTATGTGATATGCCAAAGGAAGGGAAATGTTTTGTAAGCTTGTGTTATATTGGTACCTTACCCCAGCCAAGTTGCATGAATAGGATGATTCGAAAGACAGATTTGCGACTGTGGCTGCACCGAAGCTGGGGCCCTAACCCATTTCATGTGGAGCTGTAGTAAATTTGCAAACTATTGGGAGACAGTGTTGATGAAATCTATCAGGTGAAAATCCCAGGAATCTGAGAGCAGCTATATAGGGGTATCATACAAAGGGGAAAAATCGCTGGGGGCACTCAAAGGCAAACAATTAGGTATAGCAATAGGCGCATCACTCATTATGGCCCTGGCGAGGTAGCGCTCCAACAGTGTGCCAACCTGGAAAGACTAGATCCTCAGGATGTGGGAACTTCTGGCATGTGGAAGAGTTGTCACTTATGACAGAAGATTATGAACAGGCATACAAGGTAGATTGGGGTGTCGTCTGCTGACTTATTTATCTAAGAAATACAGAGCGCTGACATGTCGCTGAAACCTCAGGGTGCTCTACCGGATCCCAAAAGAGCTCTTGCAGGTGTGAGAAGAGAAGCAGGAGAGTGGACTGGCGGGCACTGAGGGCTCCAACAGAACGCCTGATGTGGCACAAAATAGCCCGAAAGGAGCTTTATGAGACATAAGGGAAGGGAGCTAATTTGGTGTGGGAGGGGGAATATTATATTATGTTGCATTTTATTTGACTCTTTTTTTATCTTATACCAAATCTGAAAGATAGTTATTAAAGTGAACCTCACCGACCTTGGGATGTAGGTCAGAATGTGTGTAAGCATGATATAACATATTATAAAAATAATAAGCACAAAAAATAAAGCAAAAGCATAAATACAATAATTTGCATAGAAGAAGCATAAAATGAGGAAAACCGGCTTTATGCCCTTCTTTGACCTGTAGGAAAATAATTGCATTGCTCAAATGGTACTTGTTAACACACAGGTGTCTTGTGGAAGCTCTCGGGACTAACTCTTGCAGAGCCTGGCATGGGACAGTGGGCCGTCCCTTCAACGGTATAGTGCCCATCATGCCACTGACTGCCTTAGGCTTCGATTTTGTCACAATACTGGCAGTTCTTGGTCGATATTGAAGTGGCTCTTGTAATCTTGGGGAGGCATGGGTTAGGAAGAAGGTACATATTTGTTGGGATTCACGTCCTCACCTGCAATGCCCTCCCCTGTCGTCTTCTAATTGGACTCCTTTGCTTCGTGCACAGTTGTCAGGTGCTCTTCCCCCTCAGCCACTCAGTGTGTAAGCCCCACATATGCAGTTCCAAGGAACTGCCCCCTAAGAATGGGGGGGATGGCCTCTATATTTAACCATAGGTGCAAGTTTTTAATTTGCTTTTTGTGAATGTTCTTGTAGGAGTCCCACTCCCCAAATATCATCTTTCAGAACCTGGTCTTCATATCTCTGTTGGTCTGGTGGCACCCCTTTAAAAGCCTATTTCACAAGGCCCCACAGCTGCCCCAGAAATCATCACCAGCTTGGGGCACTGCCTTATGAGCCTTGCCTGCCAATATGCCAAGAAGCAGCACAGCCTTTTCTCCTTTTGAGACCTTGCACCGTAGATTGCCCTTTCCAACCTCTCAAGGTTTAATCAGTGCTCTCCCTTATCATGGGTTCAATGAATCTCTTCCCATGCAGAGCCTCGTGTGCTCTTCTTCAACTCTCCCATTTCATTTTGCATTTCCAGTTTCATAATCCTGAGGTACAAGCCGAGCGAACAGAAGTCTCTGCTTTAAGTTCAGGGTTGCTTACTCCTCTTGTAGATGGGGTTTCTCATTACCGAAAGGCTTCGTAGGGACATAAGGAGGATGTGCCCAGATCGTAAAATACCAATGTCAAACGATTAGCAATGCCCCCTTTAAAATCGTATCTGGCCATTCTGTTAACCGTGGTATTTGGCCCACATATAACATGAGGGTACGGGTCAACATGGAAGCAAACTACCAAATCTTTATTTACAGTGGCCTCCTACACCAGTGGTTCCTACACCTGGCTCATATACCCAGTGTTGAGAGGCACTACTCAAGGTGGGTACAGTGTGTCTAGACACAAACCATTGATGTTTAAGATTCCAACACCATGCTATGATGCCTTCTCCTTGTGGGTCCCATTGGTCATCAGTCAAATTGCTTGGTCTGGGAGGTGTCATCAACACACTGTTTTTGAGGTGGGGGAGGTACAGCTTATTGTTGGACTTTTGTCACAACAGCTTCCAGGGATGGACTCTTGGAGTCATGCTGGCTGTGCTCTGGCACTTCACAAAGTCTCTCATGTAGTCCTACAGACATTCTGCTTCTTCTGTCCTGTCCTCGGTTAGTGCTGCTTCATCCTCAGGGCACAACTGCTGAGGGCTCATCTTCAGAGGTCACACAATCTGCACTTCTTGTACAATGGAATCCACCAGAAGGCCCAGGGTCCAGTGTACTCCAAAGACTCAAAGTTTACCCTATGCTTTGCACTACAGCTTTTAATCATTCAGGCTCTTACCGATAAGATATGATAGATTCCCTCCTGATCCCTCACAAAATGACCATCTCAAACTGAAAATTATTTTTAACGTTTAGCTTTGTCCCATGCTTTAGAGCCAAGCCATCTTCACACTGCGTTTTCTGCCAGCAGTTGTTATGCAGAGACTGCTAACATCTTCTGACTAAGATTCAAGGACCTGCAGAGTGATTTTATATAATATGATTTTGAGTCCTTGATTGACTCAACAAAGACTAAAAAACAGAGGGAGTTCTTTTTGCTGATGCTCCTCAGGACTTGGAACTTTATATGGCCATGTCTCTCTCCAGCTGAGGCCATGCAGGAATGACGTTCTGTCCAGCAGAGTGCTTTCTTACCTTATGAAGGGGCACCTGGATTCATAGAAACATCCCCAGCAAAAGGAATCGGCCCAAGACAGCTTGCCTATTCATGATCATCCATGAGTGCTGCCGGAGTGAAGTAAAAGTTAAAGAAGCGAGTCTGGTGGTCCAAAGAGAACTTTCACAACAATCTACAAAGTGCAGGCAAGCAGCCCTGGAGTCACCAGCTACAAATCTAGTATCTTAGGGCATGGTATCACGTAGACACACACTTTCACCGTCCCTACATAGTAGACAAGGATCTCCTGGTCCTGATGAAATGCCAAGATTCTTTGGACTATGAAAGGCATGAAACATGTTGACCCCGCTCCCTTCACAGATACTAACTAGAGCCTGAAAGGTCCATAAGCACCTGCTCTCGCCTTGACTTTTCAGTCTTTTAACTATAGCATAGGAACCTGGCTAATAAAGAACCTTTGGGATTCCTGTAGTTTTTTTTCACACACACACACTTTTCCTTCACTTCTACTCATACTTACTTCAACCACACTCCCCTCCACCCCATCCATCTCACATCGGCAAAAAGAAAAGACCTCTGGCAAAGAGCCCCCCTGCGGGGCCCGTTGTGCATTGAAGCGCCGGCCCAACGAGGAGCTGCCCAATGATGAAGCATGACACCCCTTGGGGTGTGTGAGGGCCCTTGCTACTAAAGCAGGGCCTTCTATTTTTGACACTTGGACTCTCCTTCCTCCCATTAGGAACTGCATACCCTCGTTTTTTCAATCACATAGTTCACCACATCCTTCGGTGGAGACTTGGAGGTTCCTTCCCACCCTTCTCTAGCTAGGGTGAGTGGACCCTGCATTGGGTGTCCATACAGAAGTTCAAAGGGACTGAACCCTAATTACTTCTCCGGAATCTCTGTAGGCAAATAAGAGAAATGACAGGAGAAGATCCCACTTCCTCTGGCAGAGTTTCTATCATGCTCTTCAGTGTTTTGTTAAACTGCTCAACGAAACCACTGGTTTGTGGGTGGTATGCTGTGGATAAGTGGTATGTCACACCAGCTTGCTCCCACATCTCTCGCATTTAAGAAGAGATGAAGTTAGTTCCAGAGTCAGAAATTACTGACCTTGGAAATCTGACCCTAGAAAAGATCCCTAAGAGTGCTCTCGCTACCACCTTTGCAGTCACGCTCCTCAGATGTACAGCTTAAGGGTACCCCGGTGGCATGATCCTCCACAACCAAGATATACTTGTTACCTGATATGTCTATTCCCACCCGCTCAAATGGAACATCTACAACTGGAAGAGGCACTAATGGTGCCCGAGTTCTCCCTCCTGTCTCACCACTCATATGGAAAGAGCGACAGGTACTACGGAACCTTTTTGTGTCTCTGCATATTCCTAGCCAGCAGAACAGAGGGTCTAACTTATCTTGGGTTTTTCTAATACCTAAGTGTACTGCTTAGGACACTTCTTGGGCCAGTGACAACAGAAAAGTCCCGTGCACTAATGGCACCACTAGCCTCTTGCTAGTTCCTGGGTCAAGACTTACCGGTTCCGAAGTCACACAAGCAGAGGGCACTCCTCCTGTGTCTTGCAGAAATCTTCCCAGGTAGCCCTTTAGCAGCTGACAAACCCCTCAGCTCTAGAAGCCACCCAGACTCCAGCAACTGGTCTGCTTTAGGAGCCTCATGCTCCCCTTCATCTACAGTAGAAGCGATGACCTCCCCAGCCATTGCAATCCCGGAGTCTGCCCTTTACTGCAAATAACCTTGTCCTGGTTTCTGTAAATCAGAGATGATTCCAATCCCACTCTGAGACTGATGTGCAGCCTGTTCCTTGGTTAACACAGCTGACATTGTCCAAGCCATAAAGGCTTCTGGTCCTTGCACCAAGCCAGGGGCAATCAAGTCAATGCCCAAGAGACATCCAGCTCCTTGCTTTTCCCTTACCCCAACATCAATCATGACTGCCTTGACAATGAGCTTAATCTCAACCCTGGAAAGTGGTACTCCATGCCCTCTCCACTGGCTACCAATCCTGTATCCTTGTTTCCAGGGAGTATCTCCTCAGGCTTAAGGCATTTCCTCTCAACCATAGTATGGAAGGCTCCAGTATCGTTCAGGGCTGGCACTTCCCTCCCATTGATACTAACTTCCTACACAAATCCAAAGAGTTAGGATGAATGTGCTTCCGAGCATCTGGGTCCATTTCTCAAATGTCGATAGCTACTTGATGGAGCGCAACCGGTCCCACTCAGGTGCATTCACCCACATGTAAAATGCTGGCTATCACAGGTGTTGCTGAATCAAGTTTCTTCTATTGATAATCTCTCTTAAAATGTCCCACCTTGTGGCACTTAAAGCAAGTCACCACTTTGGATTTGGAAGCGCTTCCTTGACTCCCCTTTTCCGGATGCTACTTTCCAGATACACCATTACCATTCCCATGTTTCCTGGGCCCTACTCGAGTCTCATGAGAATTACCTGGCCCTTATCCTCCAGTTTGGAACCAGTCTGTGGAGAGTTCTTCTCCCCCATTGGCTTAGATCTGTGCTGCTCTAGTCCATTGTTAACCCCGTTAGCTAACCACTTATTCCGCTAACACTGCAGGTTATTAGACCCCTCTCTGTCAAATCAGATAGGTATTGCCTAAGTAGGGTAGAGTAGCTCTGCCACCATCAACTGGCTAAGGGACAGTAAATCCTTGACCTCCACCCTTCTTACCCACTCATTCCAATCATACAATAGACCATGAATCCAAATCTTAAACGGAAGACCATCCACTCTCTTGTAGTCAGGAAATCTCTTCAGGGATAGAGCTGGCTTCAGCCAAAACACCTAATGAGAGCTTCCATCATTCTCTCGTCTGGTCTGCCACATGCATTCTCCCAATGATGGCTGTACCTTCCAAAGGCATGCACCCCATTAAGGTAGCTGTCTTAGACACCTTGTTTAAGGCCTGTGCCTTGTAAACAACTTCAAAGCTCACAACCATGCCAAAATATCCTGACCTTCCACATACACATGAATAAGATTTTCTGGGACCTTGGCCACAACATGGCATGAACTGGATGTAGAGTCCCTTATCCCAGATGGAGTTGTAATTGCTGCCATTCTAAGCTTCTCTCTCTCAAGGGCTATCTTTTCCCTTTCCAGCTCTCTTTCCTTTTCCTCCTGTTTCTCCTCCCAATCTCTCTGTTTCTCCTCTCTTTCTCTCTGTTTCAACCCACACACAGGATTTACTCCTGGAAGTGGTGACAGTGGTACTCTAGAAATTCGAGGAGGTGTACACACCTGAGATATTCTAGAAACTAAAGGTGGTTTGTGTCTTGGTGAAACTCTGGAAAATATTTAGGGGGGACACTCGGCGTGTGTCTGGGATATGTCTGTGCTAAGGGTATCTTGGAGCCTGAATCCACAGCGCTCTCTTCCTGGGTTCCTACCATGGTTTCCTCCCCAGAGTCAACTACAGCCTCACCCCTTTCAGCCAGTGTCTCAAACTGGTCCCTAATGAAATTAGCAAGAACTGCTCTGTTCCTCCTCCTGGGAAGCCTCCAACCTCTGTCCCTACATAAATCCTTCATCTGATCTATTGACAGGGTGCTGGGGTCAATTCCAAACCCTGTTGTCTATGCATGTCGCCTTTGTGTGCGGAGGAAAAAAAAACCTATACTTATTGCAGAACTGCCGCAAATTGGAAATGGTCAATGCCACTTCTGCATCCAGGCTCCTAATTGTTAGGTGCCCCACTGCTTGCCGCCAATTGTCAGAACCCCATTCAGAGGGCCACAGGGCAAGATGAAACTACTGGGCCCAAATGTGGGAGTTGAGGTCTTTTATTACTGATGTCACGGGGCCCGACCTATTATGGGTCCTGAGCAACTAGGCCAATTACCCTCTTTAACACTTGAGTCTCAGTGGTAGGGATGATCGAGCATTCCAAGGCTTCTCTGGAGGAAGGGGAGGCAGGCACAGGGGGGTGAACACAGGCTCACAACTCAAAATACATTCAGTAGCAGCAACAAATGGCAGTCAAATACTTGCTTTTATGAAAAAAGGACTATTTATATACCAACACAAAGTAAAGTATGGCATTCACAAACAATACACACAGTCCCGAGGTCAGGACTTTAGTGTTTTAAAAGGCGGGTTCCTGAGCCCCACTAACCTCTCACTAGATGTAGTGGTTATTCCCCAATTACTATAGGCGACATTCAGGTTAAGCCTCACTAGCAGTCACAGTCTCAGAAGTCCCACTCCGGCTCTGATTAAAGTAAAAAATGTTCCAGCTCCGAAGCGCTATATGGAAGGCATGTTCCCTGGGGACTGCCTGGCCTATAAATGAGTCTTGCATGCACCAGCAAGAAGTGCATGACCAGAGTCTCTGAGCATGCCCCTTCGCAGGGGGCCCGCTTCACTGATGCTGCAGCGGTTGTCTCTGTGTGTTCTTCATACATGGCTCTGGAAGGGCAGCAGTCAGATGTGCTCGAGTTCCGCACACATGGTCCTGAGGATGCAGCAGGGTCAGGGGACTTTGACACTCCTCCGATATGGGCACGTTTCCTGGGATCCTCCCCACAGTTGGGGCTTGGGCCTGCACGGGTCACCACAGAGGCCACCTCCTCTCGACGGCTGTCTCAACCATGCTCCTTGCCTTTTCCTGGTGGCCCTCCCCGGCAGATGGGGTCACCGTCCTCACTTTGCACACAAGCTACTGACTAATCGACAAAGCAGCAATCTTCACAATGGCCCCACCTGGCATATGGGGTCACCAACTCCAAACCTACACACGAGCAACAACCCGATCGGTGCATCAATGTTCACGATTCACTTCAGTGCAGCCCTCCTCTGGCATATGGCGGTCGCCGACTTTAAGCTGCACAAGGTCAACAACCCGATCAGTGCAGCAGCCGTCTCTCCACATCACTCTACAGGGATCCACTTGCGAGGATCCCCCATTGGACCTCATTCCCACTAATGGTCTCCTCTTCCTCACAGGTCACATGGCAAATAGGCAGCCAATGGTACTTTGGGATCCAGGGGCAGGCAATCTTGGATTCTCTGGGTGATGTCCCATCACCCAGATAGGAGTCTGGCAGGCACTGGCCCACACTCCTGGTCACAGGCAGAAATCTTGCAGACCTTTCTCCTCTTGTATAGCCCACCTGGCTGCTTGACAGTTGACAATTTTGGGGGCCTCAAGCTTCATTTCTCATAGTCCATTTCCAGATACCAAATGTGATTTAGAGTCCGAGTCTTTGACATTTATGTTGGGGGTCTGCTTCCTTTTGAGGTGACCTCTCCTCAGCCCTGCCTTTCCTCTAGAAAGCAGTCTGTTACAGCAGGAGCGACTCCAAATCTGACAGCCATACAACACAGGCTGTGGGAGTGACTAGAGGTTCACACCTGGATGTCTCAGCCACAGTGATATGTGTATCAATACCCCAGGGCCTCAGCCCTACTCTTTATGATTCTCTTATCAGCCCCATCTCCTTCCTCCTGAGATGTGCCCAGGCCCCTTCTCAGTGACCTCTCTCTAAATAAAAGATCACCCTTTGAAGTACACTGAAAAGCTTGGCTGTCTCATCCTGCATTGTGTTTCACCCAGCAAACAGGAATTCAGCAATCCACAAATCAGTCTGGGGGATTCCTCTATCTCCTCATGCTCCTCCAGTCAGCCCTGGGTCTCTCAAAATGAAACCCAGAATCTTCCATGTATTGTACCATTCACAGGCAGACATACACCCAGCACATATATAACAGACACACACTATGCAAACCAAACCCATTTCAGCCAAGGGCGAGCAAAGCACAAAGCAGAAGAACTTTAAATAAGGGAACCTGTAGGCCTCACTCAGTGACACAGGTGAAAAGGCCAGTTCACTCCCACTGATCACTACACTGTGTGCTGCTCAACTCCTGGCAAAGGTAACAGCCTTTCACCACTCTCAGTGCAAAAAGACCGCAATCCATGAGACAGGCCTATGTCATGGTGCACACCTTTGGTTTTTTCAGTGAAATATATATTTATATTCCAATTCACTCGCTCCATGAAACAAAGCCTCGGCACTCTAAGGAAGTAGTTGAATAAGCTGCTTATTCAGAAGGCAAATGATCAAACGTCAACACGTTTCTGTGTTTGCACACCTTTGTCACTACTTCCTTGGAGTGCTGAGACTCTCTTTCATGAAGCGAGCGGATTGGAGTATTCAACAGCGCTCGGCATAGCGCTGATTACAGGTACCACTGGCAATCAGGCAGTGAAGTCATCAGTGATCACTGACTATGTCATGAGTGATGTAATATGTGAGGTCATAAGCAGTGCATTGCGGGAGCGTGAGTTACAGTTAGCTCAGGTAACTATAACTGCTGAATGTCTGTTGTTTTTTCAAGTGAAATCTGAGCCTAACTAATCTTTGTTTTTTTTCCAGTGAACAAAAATAATAATATATTTTCCTCTTTCAATGTGACAGCAACACTGAGTGTTATTGATGATTTATGAACTATAACTGGTTATAAGTTGTTTTATTGTACATTATTATATTTTTTAATGTTACAATGTGAATAGTACTTTATACTTATATATTTATTTATATATACATTTTTACCTCATTGCATTTTGAATTCGTAACATATTGGATGCACAAATAACTATGAACTACTAGAGTATGATAGTCTGTTTTCTATACACATAAACCGGGTGAGCTTGTTTTTACAGGCAATTGTGCACTTTTGTGTTTTTTAATGAGTTCCCTGAAAGAAGACGCATCATGTGATCAAGCTCCCTGTGAGGAGTGAAACGCGTCATGGCAAGCATTATGCCTGTTTAATTTGTGAGGACTTTTTTATTAAATAAAATTTCACTGCTTCATCCACTTACATTGCGTGGGATTCTGCAAGTTCATTGGGAGTGCCTGAGGTCCGTGCCTGAAGATTCTGTCAGATCGAGTGGCAGACAGGAGTTTGAGTGAGATATAGATAGATATATATATATATATATATATATATATATACACACACGTATATTTTTAAATGGTAATAGCATCTGACATTTCCATATGGCCACTAAACGCACCATACGATTTCTCACACTGAATGTACACGGGATACATTCAGCACATCAATGTTACTCAGTATATGCTTACATCAAAAGACAACACACACATTAGTTTCCTACAGGAAACACATCTTACTAGTAATGAACTCCAGCGCCTGAGCAGGCGATGGAGAGGTACGGTTCATGATACGACATATTCCGCATTCACCTGGGGTGCACTGCTCTCGATACGCCTGGGTACCCCATTTCAAACATAGTCAATGATAAGGAGGGTAGATACGTATTGGTGGAGGGCCGGCAAGACGGTAAGCCTGTCCTTCTAGGTTGTAGCTATGTATGAAATTCAGAGCAAATAACATTCTGGACCACTCTATCAAGAATCCTAGCCCAGTGGGTGGGTAGCCCACGGATACTAGATGGCAATTATAACAAAGTACTGGATGTCTCTCGAACGTTCTCACGCCGCCGGTCCTTCATGCCCCAGCTCACCAACACTCTAAGCAGTTCTCTGGATGGGCTCAACAGTGGTCCCTTCTCGATGAGTGGAGAACCCATAACCCACACCTACGCCTTTACTCTCCTTACTTGACCCCACACAATCTTTACATTCGCTTAGACCGCTTTATGCGTTCTCAGGACTTAGTTCTACATCTTCTCTACTCAGACTACCTAGGCTGTGTAATATCAGACCATGCCACACATATAGTAACTGCAAAAAGAACCATTGATGGACAGAATGTTGAACAATGTCAAACATTCACACCAGTACAGAGATCTGGGCCTAAATCCATCGTTTTATTTGCTTAACATACCACTCTAGTTTAAACCCAGCCATATGGGAATCAGTCTTGACCCTGCTCCCCATGGAAACAGTCCAGCCCGAACCGCAAGGCCACGTCCTCCCCGGGCCGGAAACAAGCAAACTGGGGTGGCGTAGTGAGCAAAAGAACGATGGATTTAACCCAGATCTCTTGACTGGGGGTGGGGGGATGTTTGATTTATTCAGCATTACGTCCATCATTTGTTGCCACAGCACTTTTTGCCCTAAGTGGGATGGGTGTGCCCAAACGTGGATCCCTTGCTCGCTGTGCCACTGGATTCAAGCTAGCCTGGCTGATGAGGGGTGCTATACCCCGAAATTGGTTCCAGGATGCTTGTTTCCGGTCCAGGGAGGACCCGGCTTGGCAGTTCGGGCTGGACTGTTCCCATGAGGGGCAAGGTCAAGACTGATTTGCATATGGCTGGGTCCAAACTGGGGTGGCGTAGTGAGCAAAAGATTGATGGAATTAACCCAGATCTCTTGACTGGGGGAGAATGTTTGATTTATTCAGCATTCCGTCCATCATTTGTTTCCACAGCACATATAGTAGACATCGAGTGGGTACTCCTCACCCACCGGTTCCTACCTGGAGGTTATCCAAAGATATACTAAATGACCCGGTATTTTGTGATAGCCATTTAACCCACATAGTCCAGTACTTTGAGGAAAATCATGGCACAGCCACCAGCCGTGCTGTTGAATGTGATTCCTTTAAAGTGGTCAATAGGGGCTTCTGTATTAAAAAAAATAGCTGGGTTTGCATGGAATTGACCAGGGCCCTTTGAGACGCGATGAGGCAGTGACCGCATTGGATAACCGCCCCCTTCTTGATAGACCCCAAGAAACAACAAGCTACCTTAGTAAATGCCTCCGCTGTTATAATTTCACAGAATACACAGCCCCATACAGGCTGTGGGGGGACAAACCAGGTCACCTACTGGCATGGTTGGCCCAACAGGGAACAAATACTTTCTCAATCATGGAAATCGCCCCTGCCATGGGCCCAATTTTGAGATCCCAATCAGCTCTACTACAAAGATATAGCTAATACTATGCCGAGCTGTACAGGTCGCCTCCCACCCCACCCCTTGCACAATTAGATGTTTCCTAACACCTCTACCCTTGACTACCATTGACGCTTTGCTACGAGAGGAGCTAGATGAACTCAATACTGTGGCTGAGGTAAAAAAAAGCAAGACATGACCTAGCTCACTGTAAGACCCCAGGGTTAGATGGGTTTCCAACTGAATACTATAATCGGTTCTCGGTCACACTGGCCCCACATTTAGTCAAGGTGCACAATGAAACTCTTACCACCGGTGTGCTTCCAGCTTCCCTTCAGGAGTCTCTTCTAGTATCCCTGCTGAAGTCTGATAGGGAGTCCACTCACCTCTCCTCCTATTGCCCGGCGGCCATATTGGGTGCAGACTATAAAATACTCAGCAAAGTCCTAGTGGATCAGTACTTGAGAGTACTTATTGTACTCATTCACCCCGATCAAAATGGATTTGTACCAGGAAGCAACACGTCTAATAATATTAGACAACTCTTCCATTTTTATGGATCAGTCCTTGGTGTGATACCTGCAGGCAGCATGCCTCATAGTGGACCTGGAGAAGGCCTTTGATTCTTTATCTTGGGAGTACATCTTCGAGGTTCTACAGGCAGCAGGCTTGGGCCAACACCTGCTAACCTACACAAAGCTGTTGTACACAAACCCATCATTTAGGGCGCGTATTGTTTGCTTGATTCCATCCCCATTTCTAATAGGTTGCAGCACATGTCAGGGCTGCCCCTCTCCTATTCACAATTGCTGTGGAACCGCTGTATCATCGCCTTCGCTTGGAGGGCCAGCAGTGGAGATCCCCTAGACGGAACCATGCACGCTGTGTCGCTCTATGCGGATGACTTGTCATTATATATCTGAGACGCTTTAGCAGGCATGTCCTGAATTTTGACTACTTTCCAGGACTTCAGGGA
Source organism: Calotriton arnoldi (assembly GCA_963921515.1). Lineage (NCBI taxonomy): Eukaryota > Metazoa > Chordata > Amphibia > Caudata > Salamandridae > Calotriton > Calotriton arnoldi. The sequence continues at coordinate 1,006,664 of CAWUFW010002001.1, read as the reverse complement.
AGCAGCTGGCCTCCTTTTGAACTGGAGGAAATCATGCAACGTTTTCAGCCTGATTGATCGTCACGCCCTTGCCGCTGATATCCACTAAGCGAGACGGTCGGTCACGGATCATCTAGGACTACCTTTGAATGCCATTTGAATATTGCAAGCATATGAGATAGTATCTTCTTTGGGTCATTTCATCCCTCGGTTGAGAAGGACAGTATGCCTAATGTCGACACACTGACTGCATTTAAATACAGCTTTATTGCATATATCTTTTCAACTTAAGCTTCTACTCTACTTTAGGCAGCTTGGGCTCAAGCGCCTCACAATAGTACTAGAGAGTTCATACACAGTATTATACCCCATCCATATATATCGTCTAGATTCCATATGGTCCATATTCCATCTGTTTGAGGGAACTATTGTGGCTTTCTTGAGAAAGGCGTCCAGCACGCCGAAACGCGCGTAGAAGATCCATCACTCAGCCACTGGATGAAATTATGGTTCATTAGAAAGATTGGACGTATTATATTCTGACTTAATTCTGTATTATAAAAAACATGTCTCTTGTTATGTTTAGTCAACATGCACATGTTTGTCTTATGTATTTCCTTGTTGTTGTGTTTATCTTATGATGAACTTTGTCATACGGTGCAGTACCTTATATATGTGGAATTATTTATATATCTTTTACGATCAGTTCAAATAAATTCATAGTCTCTTACATCATACATGTGTTAGATTAGGTCTTAATATTGTTTAGACCACCTGTTGCCTAGGGATGGTTTTCTCCATTGTTGGAAATCATGCGACTTTCAATTTTGCCGCGATGCCCCCCACAGGTAATCCAAATGGGCGACACTCCACTGGCCAGGAGGACAGCTGTGGACTGTATCTAGGGGTTTGTCTATACCATTCCCAAAAAGACCTGTTTGAAGGTAACCTGAAACATGCCTACATAACCCTGAGATACCAAATCTGCTTCTGACAGCGGCTCCCCCTTGCACTCACAAGCAGGATAACACTTTCTAAAGTGATGGTCCTCCCCTGCCACCTATATTATTTTGTAAATGTTCTGGTGTTTCCCCAATGTCGCTTTTTACAGGATTTGGATCAATTGTTGGGGAACCCATTGTGGCACAATGGGAGGTGACGTGTGGCTCTTCAAAAACTTCAGCTGCTGATGGGTCAAGGTGGGCTTGGAGTGCCATCCTTGGAAACTTACTACCTAGAGACAATCACAAGTTACGGTTCTCTTCCCTCCAATATAATACGCCAGCTCTTACTCTCCACTATCAAGATACATCGCTCCTGGTCCCTTCTCAGGTGGATCGCCCGGAAATGTCTAACTAGGGGTTTTCAGCTCAAAAGTAAAATCAACCCATACTTCCCCCAAATTTCCCTCCAGGGCCTACTGGGACCCTTAGGGCCACTTACAGCTGAGCAGTTGTCCGAATGGCATGCACACTCCTAAGGCACCGTGGGAAACCTCTTCCAAGATGCCCAGATCCTTTTTTATTTTTTATTTATTGTGCAGCTTGCAACAATGAAATTATACAACCCCAGTATGGGGCACAGCAGTTCCGCTAGGTCATATATGCAGTACAAGCAATTTTCATGAATTTAAAACAAAACATTCAGCAATAGAAACACACCCCTCTACCCCCCCCTAACCCCACTAATCCTGGCACTTGAATGTATCTATGGAACCCCTTGATACAGATAAAGGTAGACATAAACACTGATCATTAGGTCGGCCCCCCTCCCACCGCTTCAAGTATTTAGTACAGTAGTACAGTTCCTTAGTGTAAATCTGGCTTGCCTAAAAGGTACCCCGTTAGTGGGGCCCAGAAATCCTTAGGGCGCGAGGCTTCGGGCAAGTCCTCTGCATAGATCCCCAGTTAGTCCCTGCAATACAGTAGGTCTCGGATCCACCTTTTTACTGTTGGTAAAGTCTTGGCCCCCCAGCATTGCGCAATCGCCCGTTTGGCAAACAACGTGGAGATTGCCACCAGACGTCTATTGCATGGCTTGAGATTTTTCACCCACCCCAAAATGAAGACATCAGGCGTACACGACAGACTCCAGCACCACCTCCGTGAGCACATTCACAATCTTAACCCAGAAGGCCTGAATGCCAGCACAGCCCCAAGCAAGATGCATGAAATCCGCATCCTCCTGTCCACACCGCACACAATTAGCACTGTCCCGCAGCCCGAATCTGCGCAGCTGAACGAGGGTATAATAGATCTGATGTAAATATTTAAAGTGTATGATGCAGAGGTTACAGTTCGCTGTCAGGCGTCCCGTTAGGTTGCAGCAAAATGTCCAAGCATCCAGGGAGAGGTTGTTCCCTAGCGCTGTGTTCCATTTAGTATAGGAGGGATTGTCTAGGGGGTCGCGCTCCCTCTGAGAAGCATTATATAGTCTGGTAATCAAGCCACTTCGGGAGTCGCTGGCTAGCAACGCCTGTAGTGCCAGTAACGTTTTCGGTTCAGCTGGATAATCAGGATATACTGCACGGACAGCCTGTCTCATACGCACATAAGTGAATCCTAACATCAGATCCGGACCCCACCCCTCCTGTATAGTGGTAAGAGATCTGAACTGGCCGTGTCGATACAAGTCACCTAATTTTGCAATTCCTACACCTGCCAGTGTGCGCAGCGCCGCCTGCTCCTGGGTGGCAGAGATGTGTGGGTGTGCCGCAATCGGTAGCTTCGGGGCATAGAGGTAGCTCAGCTGCGCCCGCTTAGCCAGGGCCTGCCAAGCCCACGCTGTGCAAAGTACCGGATTGATCTCAGTCAGCGGCACAGGGAGGATTGAGTCTGCCTCCACCGCTACATGCGGCTGGAACCGCTGCGGATAAAACCAGAAATGCGCAAATTGCGCCTGAGCGCACAAATAGTAAAGCCACAGGTCAGGGGCTTCGAATCCTCCCCTCTCAAACGGCTGTACCAGCACTTCCCAACTACAGCGGGGTTTCTTACCGCCCCATACAAAGGAGAGCAAGGCTGATTGAAGCACGTTAAAAAGTGCAAGGTTGAGGCGAATCGGGATATTAATAAACAAATAGAGTAGCTTTGGCAGGATTGTCATCTTGACGACTGCTATTCGATCGGCTAAAGAAAGCGGCAGTGCGGCCCACCGTGCCGCCCGATCAGTGATTTTAGTGATGGCACGGCCGTAGTTCATGACAATCACTGTTTCGGGGTCTCGATGCAGCCACACACCCAGGTACCGAACCGGGTCAGTAGACCAGGCAAGGGGGAAGTCCAAATCCACCTCACGTGTACCAGCCGTCAATGGGAACACCGTCGATTTTGCCCAGTTGATACCCAGGCCCGAGTACCGTTCAAAATTTACGTACTCTCGCAGCAATACAGATAAATATGTGGCCAGCTCTCAGACATATAACATGTCGTCCGCAAACAACGAGACCACCAACGGACGTTGACGGAACCGCAGCGCTGCCTGAGCATGCCGCTGACGCAATTTACAGGCCAGTGGCTCAAGTGCGAGCGCGAAAAGGATTGGCGACAGAGGGCAGCCCTGTCGCGTGCCCCTGTAGATCGGGAAGGCGTCAGACACCCAGCCATTCACGCGTATTCGGGCCCGTGGCTCAGAGTATAACAGGTGAACCCACTTAAGGAAAAAGGGTGGCATACCCATGCGGAGTAGGACGGTAAACATATTCCCATTGCAGGGAATCAAATGCCTTTGCAGCATCAAGTAGGACCACCATAGCCTGGAAGTCCGAATCAAAGTAGTGCAGGGTAGCAAACACAGTGCGAAGGTTGTGCATGGTTGATCTAGCAGGGACAAACCCCGACTGGTCGGGCAGGACCAGATTAGGAACTAAGGGCTGAAGCCTATTAGCAATCATTTTCGCCAGAATTTTGGTATCAATGTTGATCATGGAGAGCGGCCTGTAGGAGTCACAGGCATTGGCCGCCTTGTCCGGTTTCAAAAGCGTCACTATAAGGGCCTCCCTAAGAGTGGGCGGGAGTATACCCGAGTCATAAGCCTCCGCAAAGACATCCAGTAGTCTAGGGGCTAGATCTTCCGCATAGGCCTTGTAAAACTCACTCAGGAGCCCATCAAGGCCCGCGGCTTTACATGTTGGGAGTGACATGATGGCTAGTTTGACGTCGTCGACATCAAATGGCTTCGTGAGGTATTCACGCTGGTTTAAAGATAGCCAGCCCAGCGCAACATCATCAAGATAGGAGTTAATATCTGCTGCCGGAGCATGCGGTCGCCTGCCATAAAGTCCAGAGTAATAGGCCAGCACCACCTTGCTTATCTCCGGTGTGGTGTAGTGCGCCTTGCCCTCCTCATCGAGTATTTCAGTAATGTAGTCTTGGCTTCGAGGCGCCGCAAGTTTTTGCGCAAGAGAGCGGCTAGGTCTTCCCCCCTTGCCGTAATAGCGCGCCGTGCTGCGACGCGACCTATGGGCCAGTTCCTGGTCCACTGTGTCATTGTGCTCGGTGACCAGTTCCCGTATCGCAGCCAGCTTTTCTGGAACCGGTTGTCTATCATAGTCACGTTCAGAGTGGATATTTCCGCCGCTAGTCGATCTATTCTGCGACGGAGGTCCTTCAAGACCCAAGCCTGCGCACCAATACACACGCCACGTATTGTGACTTTAAACGCTTCCCAAAGCACGCCTGCGCTATCTACAGTGCCCTCATTTTCCTTAAAATAATTGCGAATCGCCTCTCCCACATCACTCTTGAATACCGGATCAGACAATGAAGATTGCTGCAGCCTCCACATGAACGGGGGCCTTTCACACTCAGGGATGCGCAGCTCGAGTAATACCGGAGAGTGATCGGATAATGTCTTCGCCAAGTGCTGAACGTCAGTAACCCATGTGCAGACGACCTCGGACGCAAGCCAATAGTCCAAGCGGGACCAGGTACCATGGACTGTAGATACAAAGGTGCTCTCCCGTGCCCCAGAATGTCGCAGCCGCCATACGTCGTGTATGTTCCCGGCCTCTAATAGACCTAGCAGTGCATCCGTCGCGAGTCTATGTCGGGGGACTCCACCACCCAACCTGTCCACCTGCACATCTAGACAAGTATTAAAGTCACCCCCCCACAGAACCGCGACAGGAGGGAAGCTGGAAATACAGCGCCACACATCCGCAAAGAAGGAGTAGTCATCAACATTCGGTCCATACACATTCACCAGCAACACTTCCGCACCGCCAAGCCTGCCATGCACCAGCGCGAGCCTGCCTTGATCGTCAATGTCCGAGCCTAATATAGTGAAGGGGACCCCTTTCTTGATGAGAATGAGCATGAAGAGTATGAGGATGCAATACGGACCCCCGCCCAGCGCGCGCCTATATTCTTATCAGTGTGTGATGTAAGATGCGTCTCTTGTAGAAATGCTACCTGGACACCTAACCTGTCCAGATGGGCTAGAACAGAGCGAATTTTCTTGGGGCTATTTAAACCATGCACATTCCATGTAAGGAATTTTACGTTACCAACCATGTCCTGTGGTGGAGGAGGTAGTTAGAACAGTGTAATGTCGAGTTACCGTAATGTGTCGCCAGGGTTCAACAACCTTGCCCGTCAAAAGTGCCATCCAAAGTTCACCCTCATTCCCCCACCCACTTCAGCGGCCCCAACGTGCCGAAGCCATCCCTCCCCAGAGCAAACAAACCCCAACAATAAGATCTAACAGCTCGAAACAAGTGGGGTACTCCCATGTGGGGAACGCCAGAGAGCTACTTGCCTCCCATGAGGTAGGAGGTGGCTGATCAGGACTATATACCTGTGCTAAATGAGAATTGACAAAAACAATACAGAGTGCATCAGTTGCAACCGCCTTGTGGGGGTCAGTGCCCCTGCAGCAGGCCTATAAGAAAGAACACTAAATGTTTGCAGCATAGTGAGAACAGCTCATAAACCAACATATAGGGCAGCAGACAGAAGCCCAGTCCACTACCACGGGACAAATCACTGCTCCTCCTCATCATGATCAACTTGGGTCACTCGTCAACGTCATTTCAGTTACTTAGCGTGCCCCATCGCCGCCATGGGGGTGGAGAAGATTTTTTACTCTCCCTCCTGGCCCATATGTAGGTGGGCGGAATACAGCATGGCATAAGAAATGCCCTCAGACTGGAGAAATTTCGTATCAAGAACCTGTACCTCCAGAGGACCAGCGTCACAATAGTTAATCTGCTGTGGGGGGTCGTAAAGGACCGTACACAAGTTCGTGCCCCCCGCGTGTGGGACAGTAAACCAAGAAATACAGTCTATCACCACTCCGCTAGCAGTCACCTACTTGAGAAATGACACATGTGGAGTATGATGTAACATAACCCTCTGAGAGTCAATCAATCTACGCCATCGTGACGACCCCTGAATAAAGTTATATGACATCTAGCATAAGCCCAGGGCCAGATGTGCCAATATGGTAGGGAGCAATAATCTTACTTAGTGTCAAGGTGTGACCCATGATACAGGGCGCTAACATCGACATAGTACATCACCACTCAGTCCGTTACTGCTCCTCCTCGTCTGATTCAGCCGGGGTCTCACGGCGCTGTCTCTTCTGTTTTTTCACGTGCTCCATCGCTGCCTTGGGGGTAGTGAAAAATTTGAAGTTTCCCTCTTGTCCACTCCGTAAGCGGGCAGGGTACAGCATGGCGTAAGGAATGCCCTCGGATTGCAGGAGTTTCTTCACAGCACCAAACTCCCGCCGTGCTGCCTGTACCGCGACGGTAAAGTCAGGGAAGAAAGACAGCGAATTCCCCTGGTGGGTGATGGTACCCTTGTCCCTGGCGAGTCTCAGTATAGCGTCCCGGTCCCTGTAGTTTAATAGCAGAGCAATTATAGGGCGAGGTGGGGCGCCCAGTACCGGCCTCGCCGCCAGGGAGCGGTGGGCTCGCTCGACTATAAACATTGCGGACAAGTTCTCAGGGCCGAAGATATCCTTGATCTGCGCCTCGATGAAGGTCTCCATCCTGCCTGTATTGGTGGACTCCGGCAGGCACGTAATTCTAATGTTATTGCGACGGGACCGAGCCTCCAAATCTTCATTTTTCGCTTGTATAAGCGCCAGTACCTTTTCCATGTCGTTGGCCTTGTCCGCGACCCTGCTGAGGCCGTCCTCGTTAGTGGAGACCCTCTGCTCTATCTCCCCCATTCTCGCGTTCTGCTTCTCCAGCTGGGAGGACATATGGTCGAGTCTGTGATTAATTGCCGACATGTTCCCCTCTATAGCCTGAAGACTTTTCGGCATGGCTATCAGCGTCGTCTCTAGTGTGGAGGGGCCATCGCCCTGAGTGTCCGCTTCCGAGTCAGAGGCTGCTTTTTGCTGCGTTTTGGTAGTTTTGTGCACCTCAAACGTGAGGCGGGGTTGCGACCTGTCTGTTTTCCCCATGTTGCCTAGTAGTCCGGGCAAGATTTGTAAGCAGCAGGCTGTGCTGCGGCCTGGCACTGGCGCGAAGATCTCGGGGCTCTGTGCTATTAATAAGTTCCCGCAAGCAAGTGGCAACGTGGCATGTAAGTTCTATGCAGCAATCACACAGGGTGCCTGGCCCAGTATAGGGCTATAAGTGCCAGTCTGTAGTATGGTGAACACCTCCGCATTAGTGGTGCTCTATAGTGCCAGTGTCTCTCATGTGTCAGCGGTTGGGTGCTGAGATCCGCCACCTGAGGGTGACCAGTATGGAAGGGCCGGTCTCCACGAGAGAGGGGCTCCAGTAGGTCAGCCACACCACCTTGTGCACGCAGGCCCCACGACCCCGCCGACCGCTGCGTGCCTGTCGCAGCACGAGATTAATGCAGGTATGTATGCCAGTATGCAGTTGCGACGCAGCACCGCCCTCTCCGCCTCCCGCAGACAGGCCGCAGCTTGCAGAGCATGGCCTTGCGCCTAGGCCCACCGCCGCAGCCGCAGGCCTAAGCAAGGCCGCACCCCCACTCACCACCGCCCACTGCGAGCACCGGCAACCTCCAGGGTAACGATCTGGCCTTTCCGGGGGCCCAGCGGCCGCGATGCTCCAACCGGCCTCCCTCCAGTCGTCAGGGCCCATAAATCAGCGATGTGTGGGATGCCAGCCCTCCAGATAGTCGGAGCCCCGGGGGCTCGCTGCTCAGTCTCTGCAATGTTGTCCCCAGTCGCAAAAGCTCTCCACAGGGCCTGCCGGCTCACCCGACGACGCGGCAGAGGCACGGGTCAAGCAACGCGGGCAGTCTCATAGCCCCGCCGCCAGCAGTTGTCCCGCAGAGGCCCGCAGCCAGGCATGCACACCTCCCGCCAGTATCCAGTTATCACGGTTGATCGGCCGCTGCAGCCTCCGTCTGACAGCTCACCATGCAACTCCGCTCAGCTGAGGCTTCTCCTCTCCGGCTCTCTGCACTCCAGCCAGTGGGCCGGCTCAGTCCCAGATGCTGTCGGCCGCCATGTTGTTTGCTGCCAGGGGGTCCAATCTTCGCCGATAGCAGCCACTACAGAGGCCCCCAAGTGTCAGCCGACCCCCAGCCGGAGGTAAGGGTGTCATGCCGTTCAGGGCGACCCTTTTTAGGAATGTGATGCGTTATATTGACGCGGATAGTGGTCGGATTGAAGATCAGCCGGGCAGAGCGGCACTAATGTGCGGCCATCTTGCCTGGCGCCCTCTAGCGCCCCCCAAGATGCCCAGATCCTTACATTCGAGTAAATTCGTCAGGACTATAATATTCCCCTGGGACAGTTACCAACATACGGGCAATTGCTGGTGGCAATCCGATCATTATGGGGAGCACTGGATAAAGAACGGCCTACCCACTTGGTGATACATACTCTATACCTCATGGGGGGAGGTCGACATCTCATCACATGGCTGTACAAAGCTATTAGGGAACACAGGGATATCCCTCTGGTTCACCTTCAACGCCTCTGGGAGGAGGACTTAACAAGACCTCTTCATGACACCGAGTGGTTTAGAGCCGTGGAGTCCCATAAGACTGTTTTGAGGAATGCTCCTTTTAAAAACATCCAATATATGATCCTTCACTGGGCTTATTTATACCCTCTCGACTAAATTGTATGTTCCCCACAGCTAATTTCACTTGTCCTAGATGTCTCACCCAGGTTACCGACCTTCATCATGTGCTCTGGTCCATCTCCAGCATAGCAAGTTTTAGGCACGCAGTACATGCTGCATTATCCATGGTCACAAAACTCACTACGTTAAATTCATGGGAGGCTACCACCTTAGGTATTTTCTAAAGACAAAAAAAAAAATCACAGGGTCTGGGTGAGCTTTGCCAATCTCGCCCTCCTGTTAGCCAAGCCTCTACTAACCAGGCACTGGAGAGGGCCCAACATGCCTGGCTCTTTCCCAATGGCGCAAGGCACTTCTTAGATGGGGAGAGGCAGAAAGCTCTGCACTGCATTGGGTGGAGGCCTGTCGTGTACGCCGGTGCCCTATAGCCGCTTCCTGGGATACTTTGCTTATACAGTACAAGGAACTGGCTGAAGAGGCCTCCCTCCCTCACCGTACCAAATTTAAAGGCCTCAGGGTTTTTCATCCTCTGCTAGAATTTCAAAGGGCACACATCATCCGCTCAAGGCGCACTGCAAATTCAGAGACTCCTAAACCCATCACTGCATACTTTCTGCACCAGCAACAAGCCAACTTCTACAGAAAGAAAACACAATGGTTCGCTTATGCATTAGAATGATAAAATATATGTTTCTGCTGATTTTTTTCCCAAGAAACTAACATAAAGAGGAAAAGGTTCCTCGCCCTTTGTACAAGGGACATAAGGTATGGATTACTGGAACCAGTCACAATGCTTACCACTTATGATGTACAAAACAAAGAATTCCACAATCCAGCAGATTTGGAGGAGGCATTTCTGGAATCACTAGTCTACCACTGTGAACATCTCGCTGTCTTTGCCATAGGAAAAGGACATGGCCATACAACCCTGCAATGACATAGGAAGGTCCACCACTCCAGCAGACTCCTCCCCGGCAGAAAGAAAAAAAATTGAAATAGTGATGAGGAAATGGGCGAAATAGAACCAGAGAGAATGACTAAGAGGGGCAGATAAAAACTCAGATTTGTACTTAAACTAAGGCAATGGGGGAAATAACTGCTCTCTGATGGATCTTATCACCTTCCTTCTCCTTTCTATAGTGGTTGCACTTTACCTCGGCCGCCTGGGGCCTGATAGTGCACAGGACTAAAGCGAATACTAGCCCTTGATATGACGAGAGCATGCACGTCGGTTTTGGGAGGAGCCTGCTCGCGGAGCGGAGCAAAGCAGGAGCATGCTCGAGGCAGCCAAGAGGGGGATGCGCAGCGAGGAAGGGGCTGAAAGGAAGTTTCCTAGGAAGGCAGGAGGGACTAGAGGTTGAGGCCCCCCATGTCCTTGGAGTCCCTGAATTTCGTGGGGGTCATTTTGGAGTCCTCTGGCATCTCTGCTGCCTTTGACCAGGACCGCTTCAAAGGTAGTCATAGCTGCCGTGGCAGTGCCCTACATCGTGATGGGCTGCTCCAGCACTCGTACCATCCTGCTGGTTATGCCTGTGCACCTGAGCGCCTGTGTATGCCCACTGTGCCTATTGTACGCCGATGGTCAGCGTGATCATCTGGTGATTGTTAGTGGCTCTTGGAGGGAGCTGGGAGTTTGGCGGTTTTGCATTATCCGGCGGATGAGCACTAGGTGCAGGCAGTCTCCTACAGTGAACGGAGGCAGCCGGTGTTAGGCCAGTGCGGCTTGTTCCAGTAGTATAGCTTGCTGTCTCTCAGTAATTGGGGAAGAGGGGGAGCAGCACAGACAACTGACACCAGGTTTCTGTGAAAAAGGCCGCTTTATTGAACCAGGTGCACATAACAAAATAACCTGGGCCTTCGCCTTACAAAACTATAGCCTCACTATACAACTTTGCTTACCTACGATAAGCTACGTCCATCCCCTAAAATCTCCCTCCCCACAACAACTTAATATCGTAATAGTGTACCCACTCCAGAACTGCTGAACTGCAACCTTCAAACTACCCAACCCCTTTATGACAACTATTATCCCCTACTGAACTAGACTTCCTACAGAACCTTTAACTTCCTAGCACATCCAGGCGTGAAATTATCTACCCGTTCCCCGTCCGCCTCAATTGCCGCTGTCAACAAGAATAAACTTTGCTAAACGATGGCAACTTCCCTGCCAACCGCCTATGCACCTGCTTCAAAGCGACAACCCTAAATACATGAAGAACCTGCTACACACTTGTTTGAATGAAGCCAAATGGAAATAGGAGCCCCAAGGGGAAAAACACCCGAACCCCAGGATCCAGGGACGGATGGGAGGGGCAAAACCATCACTAGCCAGGTACCAGAAACCATGTCACCAAGACAAAATAGTGGCTGGTACCACAAAATGCCCAGTTCAATTCAACTTTATTCGGTTAAAAACACAACCATAAAAGCAATCTAAAAAATTACATGCTGAGCAAATACAACAGTTTTGCGAAGTCATTGGAAAGCGACAATCTAATCTAAAATCAATAAAATACAGGAAATAAAAAAAGAAGGGGAAGAGAAATAACAATACTTTTTAGTAGCAGCATGTAGTATTTGTAAATTAATCCAGAAATAGGCTTAAGTGCAGCAACATTTAAATAATCATGTAAGTATGTACCATATTTTAGCTTCATCTAATAAAACCACGGGATATAATTTATCTTCCTTGTTTTGTCATTTGATTATACGGAAGGAACCGCAGCATTATTTATATCTCAATTCCCAGACCTCCTAATATTAGAAGCAACTTTAGATGAATATAGTACTCTGCCACCGACTAGACAATAGAGTGCATAAAGAATAACAGCTTAATGGTAATATAGTTTCTATAATAAAGTAAACAATAAGGTGCATATAAAATAACAGTATGTGGTTAAATCGATCCTCAAATGGTAATAAACATTCAGTATTACAATCGTCCATTATATGTGTATGACCTATGTATTCAATTTCAACAAACTTTATTCGATTATCTTCAATAATCATTAAAGCGTGAATAAACATCAATACAGTCTCATCCTTAATCATTTTCATAAAATAGTAATAACAGGATCTTTAAAATACAATTTGATTACATCAATATAGATTTCCTGCAGATTAAAACATTTTTTAAAAACATTAAAACTAATTCAACAATGAGGTTTTCTCCTAATGACTAGATTCAAAAATGCGGGGCGACATTGTCTTAAACCCATTTTTCTTAAAAAGGGGAGGATCCACCTCTTTCTTTGAAAAGAATAAAATTTGCAGAAAAAAAAAATATGAATAGTTGATTGGGCTGAAATATCACATGGCCAATTGCACAACACCCTAGACCAGTCGTTCTGTAACGGAAAGGAAATTAATCTATGTACTATTCCCAGCCTAAATCGCGTCAACAGAAATCTATTATAATCTCCTATTATAAGCCCTATGTAGGGTTGTATTTTATAGGTGGTCAGAATCAAATGATGTGCTTGAACAGTTACTTTATTCATCTCTACATAACTTCTGAAGGCTTCCATATGGTGCATACAACTATTTTTTAGTTCTTTCCTGTTTATTACACATATACTTGTGGAATCAGAAAAATACTCAGGATGGCCTAGGCTCGTCACAAATTTTCTAATGTACTCCAACCATCTAATATGCACCGCCCCCTCCAGCCTTCGGCTATCCTCTAGAATCTGTCTATTTAGCAGTGTGTGTTGGGAGTTCCATATCCGGTGCCATAAAAGAACTGGCTGGGTTTTACAAATATCGGTTATATATGGCATACCCAATTCAGAGTGACAGATAGAGGTATGACCTATGTAATTTCATATTGTAGGGCCTCAAGGTACGAATTTTCTTTCCTTCTTTTGATCGATAATTGTATGTATGAGGCTACAGCAGAGCATACACCCTCATTTTCCAGGCTACGAATAAAATTATAGGCTGCTTTATAAAAATATGATTTTTCACTATGAAAGAGGGCGTAAAACACTTTTTCTTATATCCTTATAAAAGTTGCAAAAAAGAATAAAATGTAGAGTTGATTGTTTTGACTTTCCGTCACTCGGGCAAAGTGGTAGTTTTGGTTTCCATTTGCCCATGTCAGGGAAAGCTAGTAAAAAGTGAAGAGTGCTCAGTCTTAGTCTTGTAAGATAGAATCTGTGATGCAAGTTTCAGATATCGTTGTATACCTATCTCTTGTCATCCCTCGCTGTATTCCTTGATTGTCGATTTTAGATTCTCCCTAGTTTCCTTCGTAAGTTCCCTAGCCCCGACAAGCCCTGTTTTCAGTTCCTTTTTGCTATAATATAAGATTTGTACGGGGTCATTGATATCAAGTTCCTTGTCAACCTCTTTTTGAAGTTTGTTAATATATGCCAGCCACGGGATTTTGTTACTATATTCAGGACCCAGTGTAAGAATCCAGGAACACAGTATTGAAGTAGAAGTTAGGTTTATTCTAGGTAATGGATCCCATCCACAAACAGGCTGTTGCAATAATCCAAACCAGGCTCTAACTGATCTCTAAGCAGCATTACATCATAACATTCTCTAGCACTTGGCAACAAGTGCAGAACCTCAGGATGCCACACATCTCCTTTCTTTACAATTTAAAAATAGAACTTTGCTAAGGTGAGATTACAATAAAATGAAAATGAAAAATAACAGTAAACACAGAAACGTAGAATAGAATGCATAAATCTACTTATCAAAATCCTAGAATAGAATGCATAAATCTACTTAACAAAATCCTTTAAGTAGCTTGGAGGTGATGATACTCTCGAAGACTTCCGGATGACATGTGGATCGCTAGAGGTGTGGTCCAACTCTTCAGAAGATTCCTTTGAGCCACAAATAAAATCCTTTCCAACCACCACCACCCTGTTCAAATTCCAAATGCGATGGTCAGCAGTCTTGATGGCATTGTTGAAAATCTTAATGACCTGAATAGGTTTCAAAAATGCTTCAGATGACTTACTCTTGCAGGGATTTTTTTTCAATACCCAATCCCCAGCTTTCACAACTGTTTTCTTTACACATTTCTTATCATGAAGTTTTTTCCTAGATTCAATACTTTTGGACTCCGCTAACCTCCAATCCCTCTTTTCATTCTCAATATGTCGATCTGGTTGCATGTCATTAACCCAAGTAGGCGTAACTAAAGTGTTCGCACACCTACCCCTAAACAACTCAAACGGGGTCCTTTTGGTGGTAGCATGGGGAGAGATTCTATAGACCTCAACTTTTTTAAAAACCTCTGTACGCCAATCCGAATTTGTAGACCTAGTCATTTCAATAGTTTCTTTGAGCACCCGATTAAACCGCTCAACCAATCCATTGGTCTCTGGGTGATATAACGAAGACTTCTTATGCTTAATACCATGTCCAGCCAAGAATTCTTCCATTTTCCTGGAAACCAATTGTACGCCATTATCTGTAAGAATGGCGTTGGGTATGCCCTCTCTAGCTATGAGTTTCTCCAAAAAACTTTAATATGTTTTGTTTCAATTCCCTGTGTTATGGCTATTTCTGGCCACCTTGAAAAGAAATCAACAAGAACAAGTATATACCACTCTGTGCCTGAAGAATGGATTGGGCCAACTATGTCCAGTCCAACCTCCTTCCATGGACCATCAGGGCGATCTCTTATGACCATGGGTCCTTAGGTTTGGCCACTCTCTCACTCAAAGCGCATTGCATACAATCCCTAATCTTCCGTTCTACCTGTAAATCCATGCCCGGCCACCAATAAGACAATCTTAATCTTTCTTTAGTCTTAGAAATTCCCTGATGACCAACATGTGCTAATGAAATAAGTTCTTCCCTAAGAGAACTTGGAGGAATAAGCCTCTCCCCCCTGACAAGTAAACCATTTTGTTCTGATAATTGGTCCCTCACATGCCAAACCTTTTCCACATTTTCATCACCTTTAAGTTTAACTTTCCAACCTGTTTTGATGCACTTTAGGACTTTTAATAAATCATTGTCATCATCTAATGCTTTTTTCCATCTCTCTTTCTCAATGATACTTCCCTCAATAGTGCATACCATTTCCCCATCCTGTTCATACTCATCATCAGGACAAACATCGTCTTTAACAACTAGGCGAGATAAAGCATCTGCCACTTTATTCTCTACAGCAGGTAAATACTTTATATCAAAATTATAATCTTGTAGAGCCACAACCCATTTGGTGATTCTACTTGAGACAGCATCAATGCCCCTTTTTTGAAAAGTTCACACAACGGTTTGTGGTCGGTTCTAACCTCAAACACACCTCCCCACAACAAATTTTTCAATTTCTTTACTGACCAGTAAACGGCAAGAGCTTCTCTCTCCACCACTGAATATCGCATTTCAGCTCCCCTTAAACTCCTAGACAAAAAGAGTATAACTTCATCATGCCCATTGTCCCTTTGCAGGAGAACAGCTCCTAGACCTTTCAGGCTAGCATCAGTTATCAAGATGGATTTCTTCTCTGGGTCAAAACTACTTAATTTAGGTGCCAAGCTTAACTTTTCCTTAAGGATGTGAAATTCTCGTTCACACTTTTCGTCCCATAAAAATTCACACCCTTTACACAACAAAGCTCTCATGCAAACACATAATGAGGCAAATCCTTGAATAAATTTACTATAATATCCTGCCATTCCTAAAAAACTCATTAGTTCTTCTTTGTTAGTAGGAGAAGGCATTCTCTGTATTGCAATCACCAAGTTTTCTTTTGGTGAAACACCACCCTCAGAAATTGTATGACCCAGATAGTCAATGGATTATCTTCTAAACTTGCACTTCTCAATTTTGACGGTTAGTCT
Source organism: Calotriton arnoldi (assembly GCA_963921515.1). Lineage (NCBI taxonomy): Eukaryota > Metazoa > Chordata > Amphibia > Caudata > Salamandridae > Calotriton > Calotriton arnoldi. The sequence goes on along the minus strand of CAWUFW010002001.1, from coordinate 990,851 downwards.
AAATTCATCAAGCCTGCTTAACACACTCGTTAGTCTCATGTCATGCTCCTTGTTATCCAACCCAAAAACCAAAATATCATCCTGATAAATTCTTACACCAGGAAGTCCTTTCAAAACATTCTCCAACGCCCTCTGGAAAACCGAGGCCGCTGAGACCAATCCAAAAGGTAAGTCTTACAAAACGATACGTGCCAAAAGGAGTAACGAATGCTGTCAAATCTTTTGACTCCTCAGCCAATCTAATCTGGTGGTATGTGGATTTCAGATCTATTGTACTAAAAACCTTTGCCCCTTTCAACAGCATTAACATATCTGCTATTTTTGGTAGAGGGTACCGGTCCACCACCACATTTTTGTTTAACTCTCTAAGGTCCACACAAAGCCGAAGAGAGCCATCAGCTTTTTTGGCGGCTACAACTGGAGCAAGCCATTGGGTTGCCTCAACTTCTTCAATGATGCCATCCTTTTTTAAGCGTTCTAATTCTGTTTGTACTTGTTCTCCGACTGCTATAGGGACATTTCGTACCTTACAACAGACTGGTTTTGCACCATCTATCAAACTAATGTGATGAATGTAGTTTTTTAGATACCCTAAAGTTTCACAAAATACTTTTGGAAATTTTTGTGTTAACATTTGTGTAAAAGTTTTGTTTGGATCACTATCTATGACAGCAATAGACTTAGGGTTAAAATTCTCTTTCAATATAATGGGTGGTGAAGCATTCGGGTCTAGAATTACCCCAAGATCCCTCTGGTGAAACCAACTCAATATACTGTCACCTCTCTGTGATATATAAATTTTAGCATTGGCCAATCTGTTTTTGTAATCAAGCAAACCCCAGAAATAACCAAAGAGTTTAATTGGTTCACCTCCGTATGCGAAAGGTCTAATGTCAGGGGAATAAACCTTAGATTTCTCTTTAATTTCTTTGAGATAGAATTCCTTGGATATTATGGTGATCGTGGCACCTGAATCAAAGAGAACATTGGTGGGTTTCCCTTCCACCAGAATTTCATCAGTAGGACAATTCTTGCTTTCCCCATTTTGGATAACCTGTACTTGAATTTGACCACAATCCACCTCATCACAAGATTCATATGTATCATTTACATCACAATATATTTCACTAACCTTCCCTTTGTAGGTTCTACCTTTACACGCAACAGAAAAATGACCTTTTCTTTTACATTTACTGCAGGTAGCTTTCCAACCTGGACATTGTTTGTCATTTGCTAGATGACCAACCTTTCCACAGCGGAAGCATTTTGCTTGAGAAAAATTAAATTTACCATTCCCCTCAGAAAGCGTACTTTTCTTTTTAAAGTCTTTCTGCCAATAAATTTCCTTTGGGTTTTGTTTAACAAGTTGTACCGAATTTCTTTCTTTCTTTTCAGAATCTTTCTTAATAACCTCAACACATTTTAAAGAATGTTCAATCCTTTTTGCAATAACAAACACATCATCTAAGGTTGGTTCATCCTTCTGCCATAGCTCTTCTCTGACCCGTTCTATGCTACAACCCAACATAAATTGGTCTCTAATCCTTTCATCAAGAGTAGAACCAAATTTACAAGATGACGCTAATTTCCTGAGAGATGTCACATAGTTTTCAACTGTTTCGTCATCTAACTGAGATCTACGACCGAAGTGATATCTCTCAAGAATAGTACTGACCTTTGGTAGATAATACTTATCCAATTTAGCTATGCTTATTTCATATTCATTTAGGTTACGATCTTCAAGCTCAGGAAGATGGTCAAAAACCTCCTGACCTTCAGATCCTAAGCAATGTAACAACAAGGCCGTCCTTCTCTCAGCACTTAAAGAGGATCCACACACTCTGGCATACCTTTCAAAGACCTTATGACATTTTTGCCATTTTATTGGTGGATCTCCAGGTGATGACAAAAAGAACGGAGGTGCAGTCACATTTTGCATCTTTGTTTCTCTTTTTCTTTACCTCTCACTCCCCTAACACGAAATTAAAAGGAGGAGAAAGAAAAAACAAACAAAAAAAACAAAAAATGCCAAAATGTAGAAGGATAACACTTTTACAATAACATAACTTCAATAAATATTGTGAGTTAATAGAAAGAAGACTCTAAAAGAAATACTCCCGTAGAAGAAACACAAGGTTACTATACAGGGTTAACAATAAAGTTGAAAGTGCCACCAATGTTGTACAAAGTTATTTCTTCTTCCTTCTTGTTTTATTTTTTTTTAATATATAATGCCTACGTTGTACTCAAAAATTCCTCTAGGACAAGTGTGCGTGTCACTGAAGTAGGGTGCACACAGTTGTTCAATATAAAGATGTGTGAGTCAAATTTTGCAAAAAAAACGTTTATCTGAATAGTGTGCGTGCCACTGATGAGGCCCGCAACTTGTTATTCCATGAAGAAGTGAGCGTGTCACTGATGTAACAAACATGTTAAATTTATAAGAGTGTGCGTGTCACTGATGTGGCAAGCAAGCTGATTTTTTCCATGTAACTGTGCGTGACACAAACGACACGCTGCGCCTTTTAACATCCGAAAGTGTGCGGGTCACTGATGTGGAACACATACAATTTTCTTTTCCGTCACGTTTTGCGCTCTTACGTATATGCGCAATTACGTGAGCTTATGAGCAGAAGATAATGACGAAGCGAGCGAGAGGCGTTTGTTCCTGAGTAACACCTCGGCGGGAGGCAGGCTGTGCAACCAGGAGATAAAGACAATGTCGGCGCGAGAGGCGTCTCGCTGCTGGGCAACGTCGGGCTGCTGTCTGGCAATGTCGGCGTTCGCTGCTGGGCAACACCTCAACGCGAGCCACCCCGTGCAAGCAGGTAGGAGACAAACGAATTCTCTTTTTTTCTTTGAACAATGCGCCAATATCAACGTTGTCAATGAACAACGGAAGACTTCTCTCTCGGCCCAAACACGTTCTTTGAAATCAGCTTAACACACGATGCAAATCCTCCAATCTTGTACAGTGCATCGCACGCAGACTGACACAATGCTGATACTAAACAAATGCCAGTAGTCAACGTGTTACTTCATTCGGTATATGAAGTTGACACTTCAAGCGAGCATCAAGTTGACTAAACTAGAAGAACTAAAATTAAAGCTTTCTTGCCAGTAAAAGTCATGCAGTCAGTTGACTTTAAAAAAAACAGTACCTTAAGTTTGTAGGTAATGGATCACTTTCCTTAGTGATATGCCGTTGAAGTAGTGTTGGGATCCTTCTTAATCCTTCCTAGAAGAGTAGAGCCATCCTCTGTCGCCAAATGTAAGAATCCAGGAACACAGTATTGAAGTAGAAGTTAGGTTTATTCTAGGTAAAGGATCCCATCCACAAACAGGCTGTTGCAATAATCCAAACCAGGCTCTAACTGATCTCTAAGCAGTATTACATCATAACATTCTCTAGCACCTGGCAACAAGTGCAGAACCTCAGGATGCCACACCCAGGCAATCAATTATGATATCCTGGGTAAATCTGGTTCCGGTTTTACTCCATATCCCATGCCAGGCAATTAATGGGGCTATGGTGATATGATCATCGATATAGGTAACTGCAAGGAGTGGGGCACAATTAACCATTCCCCATAGGGCAGCACCATAACAAGCCCCCGTAATACATTTACTCTTATAAAGGGTCAATATCTCTCTTATTGGTTTGTTCCCTATCTTAGAGGAGAATCTAAAAATGGCCTCTGTTGATCATAACAATTTCGATTTACTTAATTCAATCTGTGGCTCCCCGTGGCCGTTCGATGTAAATAGCATGCCAAGATACAGGAAGGTGCGAGTTTCGGCTATTGTTACCCCTTTTACATGATGTGTTCTGGTTTTAAACTTCCACTTCCCACTAAACAAATGCCAGTAGTCAACGTGTTACTTCATTCGGTATATGAAGTTGACACTTCAAAGGTCTTTTTAAGATTGAGTTTTAGGTCCTTTTCTTCCATGTATTCTGCAAAATTCTCAATCCGACATTGCAGCCCGTTTGCAGTTCTAGATAGCAAGACTGCGTCATCCGCGTATAGTAAAGCAGGGGTTATACGTTTGCCTACTTTAGGTGCGTCAACTTTCAGTTTTTGTAAGAATTGGTCGACGCCGTTAATGTAAAGGGAGAACAATAAAGGGGCAAGGATGCAGCCTTGTCTAATCCCGCGTGTTACCTTGAAGCGAGAAGTACACTCGCCGTTAGACCCGTATCGTACTCTGGCGGATACATAATTATACAGTTGAGAAGTAAATAATAATTTCCTTAGGGGCACCCATTTTAGCCAATGTCTGCCACAATTTTCTATGATTAACCAGGTCAAATGTACTTGTTAGGTCTACAAAACATAAGTGCAGATGGCCTTTTTTAGAGAGTATGTATTTGCTAATAATTAAGTGTAGGTTAACACATTGCTCTATTTTCCCTATCTCTCTTCTAAACCAAAATTGTGATTCTGTAAGTACTGAGTTGTCATTCACCCAGCTTTCTAGACTTTCTAAAAGTACCCTGCCCATTAATTTTGAGGTTGAATCAAGAAGAGATATGGGGTGATAACATTTTACGTCTCCCCTGTCTCCCTTCTTGAATATCGGTACAATGATACTCTGTGTCCAAGTTGCGGGCAAAAATCCCCCTGCTGAGGCGTTACATACTCTTAATAGAATTGGGGCCCAAAAGTTAATGTCTGATATAAACGAATCTATTGGTACCCATCGGGACCCGGTTATAAACCCATTGGGCTACAAAAGTAGCCCTGAAACCCAGAGCTGCTCCACTTCCCCAAATTAACCGTGTGTGGTGGGGGGGGGGGGGTCAGACCCCTAAAACCCGCCACAACAACTTAATACAGTAATATTGTACCCGCTCCAGAGCTGCTGAACTAAGAGCTTTAAACTCCCCAACCCCTTTACTACTACTACTATCCCCGGCTCAAATATACTTCGTACAGAACCTTTAACTTCCTGGCACATTCAGGTGTGAACTTATCTACCCGTTCCCTGTCCGCCTCAATGGTCGCTGTCAACAAGAATAAACTTTATTGAACGATGGCAACTTCTCTGCCAACCGCCACCAGAAAAAGGGGAGGAACCCTACGCCTTTTTCGTCCTCCCCCCACCACTCTTTCAGTCTAACGGATGTTTAAAACTTTAGCCAACATCAACTTCAGTTGTAGCAAGTAGAACTCCATGCTCATGAAGGACAGTTGCATCCAGTCCCCCCCAAAAAAACAACATCCTCTTAACGCGTCTGTGTTTTCCTGGCTTTATCTATTGCTGCCAGGCGATGTGCCCCGCATCAAACCCTCCTAGGAATGAATTATGTCCAGAGGACATGGCAACCTACCCAACGTCTGCTAATCTCCTTTAGGCCTTCTTTCATCTATTTCAAAAAGGCTAAACCTTTCTGCAACACCAAATCGTTCTCGCCTAAATGTAGCAGTAAAATATCTGGACACCTACCCCCTACTAAGAATCTGTTCAAATATGGTATTAACTCTCTCCATCTGATGCCTCCTTTCCCATGCCCAGAGATAGTGCACATGCCAACATTAAAACCCAAATTCAGCCCATGTGTGTACTGGACTTGGCCTGCTGCTCAGCCCACTTTACGAAGGAGTGTCCCACAATCCAGATAATCAAACTGACCGCCAAGGGACCGGGAACGGAACCTGAAAAACAGAAACAAAAGTTGACAACTTCTACATGTCTCAGCAACTCTGTTCCCCTTCTCTAACATAATGCTGAAAACATTTAGATGACCATCAACCCAAACCCATGAACATTTCCTTACTCCGACTCTACCTACCCGCTTCTGTAGCAACACCAATCCGGAAGGAATGTGTCCTGAAACCCAGAGCATCCAAACCAATGTGTGCCAGGGTGTTGCGCAATATCGGCAAAAGCTGAAATGCTGATACTGGCTTCCCATCCAGGTGCTGAAAGAACTTCTCTCCCCCTTGACCTGCCCGATGATTAAGGGCCAGTCCCCATCGTACAGCACAAAACTTGGCACTAGGATAAGCATGCAGCAGAACACTCTTACCTTGCCCTCTTTGATCAGTTTCTGACTTGTACAGCCAAACCCTTAGCCCCTCCATGCACCCACTAACCTCCTCCCAAAGTATGCCCTGGCTCCCCTTACCCCCCAAAAGCTCAGAGACTCGAAACGTGTCAAAAATATCCACGACACGTGTGGAAAAGAATATCGCCTCACTATCTGTGCGGCAAATCCCCGTCCGCACTGCAAGCACTTCACACATTATACTCAAAGGCCTCATCTAAAGACCCAGCTGACCTCGTTCTCTGGACCACCCTTCCAGGATTCTTTTACTGAGCTCGCCTGCAGAGGGGGCATATCCCCACCACAGCTTTCTTATGAATGCAATACATGCTAATTTCTCAGAAATTGTCACTGTGGACTGGCCTTTCTCAATCAATGTCATGATGAATTGCACCACGTCCTACACCCTAGCTCGTGCATCTGTCCTCCGTTGCCCCCCCACTAAAAGCTCAGCCCCAGCCTGTGAATATGTTGCTCTTGGGGATACAGTTAGCGAATCCTCTACCAACTGTAGCATACTTTTTCTCCTACTGTCCATAAGTCTTGAGGCATTCTGGTCCTCACTCTGTCCGCCTCCGTGGCGAGTCCATGAAATCTCTCCCACTGTAAAGAAGACAAAGCATCCGCAAAGTCATTGTCCACACCTGGCATGTGCCTGGCTCTGAATACACCGTCAAGCTGTAGGCATTTCCACTGAAAGACCCTCAACAACTTTAATTGTTGAGCATCCCTCGCTCACTGTCTGTTAACTACCTGCACCACTGACATTGTCGATCCTAAACAGAACCTTGTTGTGCGCTAACTGTTCTCCCCACAGTGTCACTGCTACTAGCAGGGGGAAGAATTCCAGAAATGCGATGCTCCGGTCGCCATGTTTCCAGGCTTGTGGACACTCCTCAGCACACCAGTGCCCCTGCCAGTATAGGCCAAATCCATAACCTCCTTTTCAAATGGCTCGTCTATGGGGTGTTGTGTGAAGTAGGGGATATTAGGATTAGAGGCCGTTGGTCCCTTCTAGGAAGACAAGCAGTGCGCAGGTCGCTATCGAGCACCTCGCATCATACCTGTCGTGCTGATCGTGAAAATAGACTGACGGCCTCTAATCCTAATATCCCGTATTTCGCCCAACACCCCATAGATGAGCCGTTTGAAAATATAAATTGACGGCATCACGATGGACAGGGGGTTGCCTCACTAAGGAGAAATTACCTTATTCCCTCGTTTGAGCTGAACAGGATTTTGAGGAATAAAATTGCACCAATTGGTTATCCAAGACTTGTCATATGATAAGATCTGATCCAGCATTCTGGCTCTGTGCTTACCACCAGGAGCACAGGTGCCCCATGGTTCCCAGGATACTCTTGTCCTGAAGAGACCCTTCCATTGCAAGTAGGATCGAAACGTCGTTGGCAGCACCTAAGGATGGTCAGATAAGGCACCAGCGAACAATCTGGTCCTTTGTCTGGAATACTGAAATAGAACCACACAGACATCCAGAAACATTAATATTAAATTTCAACATTTGTGAACACACTGTGATGGATATGCTTCGAACGATCTGCACTTCACTATGTATCCTAAAGTAAACATGTGCTGTTATGTCAACAAGGGATGCTTCTTATCTTCGGGTGCATCCAAGATGTCAGATACCCATCCACCTTAGGTATCAAATTACCGGGCTTACCAAAGTAGTCCAGATACCATATTAGAACAACGACACCAGAGCACACCTTATATTTGTTACTTTTATCCTAAATGCATTTAAGCACTGTCCTCAGAGTCATCCAAAGTTTTCTGTTCAGAATTTCACAAGTAATGTTACCAAACAAAGTCCCAAATTGATATTCACAGTTGTGGAGTAATTCCAATTCAATCTTTATTTCTTTCGATATACACAGCAGCCGACGCGCGTTTCGCCCTACCGGGCTTCCTCAAGGCTCGCTAATATCCAGTACTTTTCATTATGGTATCACCAGAATGTTCATAAATCTGGTGCTTAGTGTTCAATAAAAGCAGTTTCCAATATCAATATATCCAATTATAGTAATTAAGAGGAAAATATGCTGAGTCCCCGTTCATCGAAAGTGTTCCAAAAATACAACGTTCTTTTTTGTAATACAGGAACGTCCTCACAAAACCATAATAAGTTTCATCGTGAATCCGAAAAGTTCCCGCTAGCGTGTCTGCGTCCCTGTGTCGCACTGTGGAACACTTTCGATGAACGGGGACTCGGCATATCTTCCTCTTAATTACTATAATTGGATATATTCATTATGGAAACTGCTTTTATTGAACACTATCCACCAGATTTATGAACATTCTGGAGATACCATAATGAAAAGTACTGGATATTAGCGAGCCTTGAGGAAGCCCGGCAGGGCGAAACGTGCGTCGGCTGCTGTGTATATCTAAAGAAATAAAGATTGAATTGGAATTACTCCACAACTGTGAATATCAATTTGGGACTTTGTTTGGTAACATTACCTGTGAAATTCAGAACAGAAGACTTTGGATGACTCTGAGGACAGTGCTTATATGCATTTAGGATAAAAGTAACAAATATAAGGTGTGCTCTGGTGTCGTTGTTCTAATTAAATTTCAACATGTCCGCTTTTAAATACCGTGCACCCTACTTTGTGGGTAACAATGCCTACATGGGGGGTGACTTAATATTTAAAGGAAGTTTTTACCCCTGTCAAAAGGGTTATTTTGGCAGGACAGATAGCAGGTTTAAATTGCAGCAGTCAAGCTACAATGGTTAGCCTGAAACCATGTTCTCCTTTGCCATTCTAGTGGGCGGCACAATAAGTGCAGCAGTCCACAGGTGATGGTTAACTTTCCATGCTATGGGTGTATTTCTACATCATATACTATGGCCTTACAGGAGAGTTAAATAGGCCAATCATGTATTAGCCAATTTTTACATCTTTTCCAGGACAGAGCAAATCCACTGAGAACGGAACAGCTGTGCCACAGTGTGCGGAGTCTAAAAAACAGCAGAAAAGTTCAGCAAAAAATAGAGGGTGACAAACAAAAAGGGGAATTTTCTCACAAACATATTTAATGAGTAGAAAAGCCATACATATTCTTTTTAATTCAAAGTGTTTGAATATTTTATTTTATTAGTATTTTATAAATGTGATATATTTTGTACATGTGACATACATATGTGCCAGTATGGTCATAAAAACATTTTCCATGACCCCACACTGAAGTGAAAAGAAAAATAATCTGCAGTCTACTGCAACAATGTTGGAGAATTGACCAAATTTCACATTTACCTCTGCCAACAGACTGTGTTTTTGTCCAGATCTTACTGGATGTAGGAAGCCCCTAGCAGTTTCAAAGTGATACTACATGCTCTCTCTAGTGGCACTTGGATCTGAATGTTACAACTGCAATGGTAAGACAGGACTCCTTCCTTGCTTTCTTGACCAGCAATGCCTGTATTTGAGCAGTTGAGCATTAGCATTTGGGAGATGGAGAGACGTTTGAGGTCAGATGCAACTTAACATAAATATAATCAAAGTTAATAAAAACATATCTCCAGTCAAAGGTATCAACTATCAAAAAGGAGCATCTCCTTTAATAGTTAGGAGATTCACAGTACAGTACAGTACAGTAAATTGAACATTGCAAGAAATCCAAGAAGGTTCTTGTCCTAACTGTTCCAAAATCAGTCTATCGGTGGTGTCCACAATATCTTAAACCACAGGTGTTCATTGAAAAGAATATTCTGATGTTGTCTTTTGGCCAATGTCATCATAGAAAGCTCTGATATTATTGTTGGTGTTGATATCTTTTGCAATGGGAGTTCATAGGAGAGCTTTGCTTTCATTACATTATGGTTCTATGATGGTTTAGATCTTCACAGTTAAACTATTCTCTGCCCTGATTTTTCTTGACAAGTAGAACTTTGTGATCAGAGAAACAAAGGGATTGAAGTGAAAGACATATCTTGAATTCTGGTGATCACAACTGAATGTTCCTTGATTTTACCAGGTTCCCTGAGCCTTGCCCTAATTTACAGGGTTAGGACCTACTTTGAGGCAAAAAAAGTCCCATATTTCAGTTCGCAGTGATGACAGCCATGATTTTCCTGGTGCTCATAAAATCCCTTGGCTAGCTTGTAGTTATGGGCCACTGAAAGCCAAACAGACCTGTATCTTGGTTCCTTGTGATTGCAGTCATGCTTTTATGGTCCCCATGATGGTCTGGCACTTCCCCATTAAGGGGAGATATTACCACAAGATAAAATAGTCCAGAATCTCGGTTTCTGATAGCAGTGCTTAAGATTTACTGGTTCCCTTTGGATTCACATTTTTATATTTTGAGGTCAGGAGGTACAGAGGAGTCAGAAAGGGGCTTTAAATGGTGAAGGTCACATAGTCAGATGTTGTTGTCAAGTCAATACTGTAAGTTTTATTTAGAGTTTTGTGGAGCTGGGACCTGTCTACTGTATTTAGAGCCCCAATGATATCAATGCACTCATAATACAGCTGAAGGGCCACCCACTACTTTGTGGCAAATGTCCCGCATTCACCTAAACACTAAATAAGCCTGTGGGTTTCCTTGTCCGTATAGGACTTGGGATGGAAGCTTACAAGCGCAATGTCCCTATGATGCAGGATGTCACTACCAAGAAGGTTTGATGCTGCATAATCACACCAAAGCAGAGGTCAGTGGTGGCGGTGCAGAGCGTTGGCAGACACAAGGATGGAAGGCAAGTTTGTGAACTCACTAGCCCAAATTCAGTACAATTTAGTGTACCCTTTGTACTGTGGGGTCTAGGAGGACTCCATTTCACAATGGAGAGTGAAGTGCAACAAACCCCACAGGGACATCCTGGGCTGGGTGATGTTTTACTATATTTATTCTTCCAGACCGAGTTACCCCACCCTGCATGAAGGGTTTTTCAGTCAATGGTGCAGTCAGGGTGAGAACAAAGGGCTAGATCACCATTCTTTTTCTTGTTCTCATCTGTATTTATTACTGGTTGTGTTTGCAGTCTAGTTCTTTTTTGTGGTTTGGATGTCCTCTAGCGGGGGTAGCTCCAGGGATTAAGGGCCATATGTAGGTAAAAGTGAAATTCCGAATTCTTAATACCGAATTTTACCGATTCGGTATTAAGAATTCGGAATTTCCGATGTAGGTAAAAAAATAAATAAAAATAAATAAAAAATAATCGGTATTTTTTACCGAATCGGTAAAAATCGGAAAAAACAATACTGATTCCTTAATACCGATCGGTATTACCGAATCGGTAAATACCGAATCGGTATTTCAAAATAACAGCAATTGAGGAAACAGCCAATCCTGTGCATCCACCCCACCTCCCAACCAGGAAGTGGCCACACCCATGCAGGTGCACTGAATCAGAACCTTCTGGAGAGGCAGGGAGTGCAGAGGAGAACACAGGAGCAACTGTGAGAACTTTTCCTGAAAAAACTGCATAATGGCCAACAAGGAGACAGAAAAAGAAGGTGCTGAAAGGAAAAGAAAGCTAAAATTCAGCGAAAGGGAGCTGCAGGTCCTGATTGAGGAGGTGGTCAAACAACACACAAAGCTGTTTGGGAAACAGTCCTTGCAAGTGCCAGAATCAGAGAAAAGGAAAATATGGCTTGGAATACAGGCACATGTGAATGCGGTTGGAGTGACCCCCCGAGAAATTGAGGTACTAAAAAAAAGGTGGTACGATGTCAGGAGCCTCACAAAGAAGAAGATGGCTGAGAGGAAAAAACAAGCCAGCCTGACAGTAGGAGGAAGAAAACAGGGCACCTGCACTGACTGCACTGGAACAGCTGGTGGAGTCCACCATAGAGCCTGACAGCGTCAGCGGAATCGGGGATGCAGACAGCTCAGCCAGAGCTGCCAACAAACAAGGTAAGAAGCATGCACACCAATCTGCGCCCCCCACTCCCTAACCCCATTCCCCAATGAGGCAGTGTGAATCCCACTCCAGTACAGGTTTTACTAAACACCAGCAATGCATTATGGGAGATGTAGTCAGTGTAACACCTATCATGACAGTCATCCCACTGAACACAAAGGCATGTGACACACATCAGTGATAAGCAAGCAGAGAACAGAAAGATAGATTGGCAGAAATTAAAATTTATTATTGGTACATAGTGCTGCCAGACTAGTGAGCTAATGTACAATTTGTGTCCACAGGCGAGACATAGCGCAGGTCTGCACATGACAAGGCAGGAAGGGCACCCCGGAAGGAGAGATCGGAGGAGGCCATTGCAAGTGCAGGGGACACTACACCACCACCACCGGCATCACCACCACTGCCAGCATCACCACCACTGCCAGCATCACCACCACTGCCAGCATCACCACCACTGCTAGCATCACCACCACTGCCAGCATCACCAGCAGCGTCACCACCGGCAGTGACAAGGCACGTGACGAGGCATGCAGTTGCCAGACTCCAAGAGATGGAGTTGTCCTTGGAAGACAGCAGGGGTGGAGAAATGTCGACAGTGCCAGTGGATGGCAATAATGCAGGATCGCTGTCCACCACAGAGAGATCACATACAGGTGCCAGACGCCACAGGACTAGGGAACCCAGTCCACCTTTGCAGGGTGAGGAGCATGGTGTGTTTGCAGGGCTGGAGGCGAACATGGTAAAGGTTCAGCGCCTACAAGGGAAAACAATACAATCTGTACAGCGGCAGATGAGACACCTGAATGCAAACATGCAGAACATTGAGAAGGGCATCAGCTCAATGACCACGACGCTGGCTGAGGGCATGAAGGAAATGGCTGAGGGCATGAGGGACATGTCCCAGTCAGTGATGCTGCTGTGCAGCAAGCTTGATGAGGACAGGATGGCACGGCACAGGGAGAGCCAGAAGATGGAGAATCATACAAAGGCGGTGAACCGCCTCTCCACTGCCACTTCTCTGCTCTGCAGGCGCTCCGTGGCCATGCAGGAAGGGATGGCACACTGCAGCCGTGATGTTTCAAGGGGGCTTGTTAAAGTTACTACTGCACTTGAAGTGCTCCTAACTACTCAGGCTGCCAATACTGGTGCAGGTGATGTGGGGGACAGTGAGGAGACGACAAGTCGCAGCAGTATAACGCCCCTTGCAACTGAGACCAGGAGGAGCAGCAGACGTCATGGGGCTGGCACTGGATCGATTGCCAGTGACGACAGTCTGCTAAGGGAATCCAGCAGTGTTGTGCGTGGCTGCAGGCGTTAATGCAAGCCACACTTTGTGTACTTAACTGGGTGACTTAACCCATGACATCCTCGTAGGGTGGTTACAAATAGGACTGGCAAGTTGAGCCCTTCGTGTAGTGGCGTAGTGCCAAAATATTAAACTACGTCATTCAAATGCAACAACTGGCTGTGTCTCCTTACTTACTCAAAAATAGTTGCGTGTGATCTCAGCCCGTCTTTGTCTCCCATCTGGTGCTGGCGCCACTCCTGCTGCGTTGGGCTCTGGCTGTGCAAATTCATCATCATCGTTCTCAGAGTCCGTTAATTCAACTTCTATACCTTTCTTAGTGGCAAGGTTGTGCAGCATTACACAAGTTGCGATGATTTTGCAGCAGATGATGGGTGTGTACTGACGTGCGCCTCCACTTTTGTGGAGGCAGCGGAACCTGCTTTTCAATAGTCCAAACGTGCGCTCCACAACGTTGCGTGTTGATTTGTGTGCCACATTGTATCGTCTCTCACTTGGGGTTGATGGGTTTAGGTAAGGAGTGAGGATGAATGACCGCACAGCATAAGCGCTATCACCTAGGTGAGAAAGAGAGTGCCATTAATTACAAACAACAACACATTCATCTGCAGTATACATCAGGGTGTGTCACAGTGATTTACCTAGCAGGTATCCTTCTCCAAATTCTCCCGCAGCCAGGCGTGTGTAGATCCCACTGTTCTGGAAAATGTATGAGTCGTGGGTGCTTCCTGGAAATTTGGCCACAATGTCGGTGAGTAAGTTGGCTGCATCGCAGATTACCTGCACATTTATGGAGTGGGTGGATTTTCGGTTTCTGTAGATATACTCAGTGGCTGCAGGTGGGCAGATTGGAATGTGTGTCCCATCAATGCACCCTATAACATGCGGGAACTGTGCCATTTGGTAAAAGTCTGTCTTGGTTTTCAGCAGTTCCGCCTGTGTGTTTGGGAAGCTTATATAGTGATGCATTCTCTGCATCATGGCATCCAGGAACTTCTTAAAGAAACGGGACAGGCAACTCTGTGACACCCCACCTACCGCAGCTATCACCCCTGGTAACTGCCAGATGCAAGTAGGTGTAGGCTACAGAGCACCTGCACATGTGGTGGTATAGCGTGCGCCCTTGGTGTTGGATGCTCCAGGAGTGGGTGCAGGTCCCTTATCAGGTCCAGGATGGTGTGGGGGTGTAGCCTGTACCTTTCATGGATCTCTGCCTCAGTCAGTTGGAAGAGTGTGATGCGCTGTCTGTAAACGCGCTCCTCCCGTCTCCAGATCCTCACTCCTGCTGCCTGTAGCCGTAGCCGCCTTGCAATTACATAGAGGGCCGCCATAGTGATCACACTGTTGCATTTTGGGACTGCTTATATACACTGCACCTGATTACCACCTGCTTTCAGCCAGTGTTAATTACCGACTCCTAAATACCGATTTTTAGGAAATTCGGTATTACCGAATTTTTCTACATCTCTTTTCTCGTTTTTACCGTTTCTTATTTACCGATTCGGTATTTGGGTGTTCGGTAAATCCGAGTCGGTAAATACAGATTCCTTATTACCGATTCCTTCCCTACTTCACGCATGCCTAAATACCGGTCGGTAACGGTGAAATTTACCGATTTTCACCGTTACCGACCGGTATTTGGGCCACCTACATCGGGCCCCAAGAGAGGTTGAGCAGATTGGCGCTTGGCTGGCTTTACTTCTCCTTTCTCTTGGGTGCTTGCAGGTCCATAGACCGGTTCCATGGTCTAGGAGGAAGATTTAAATAGCTGGGACCAGTAGGAAGGTAGTGGGCACTTCTAGGCCCACACTCTGTCTTGTCAGGTCAGCTTATATCATCAAATGACTTGAAATATTGACTTCTGAGGCCTAGTACTCATGCAGGCTTGAAGCACTTTGGAGGTGATGTAGATCCAGATCTGAGAAGTGAATTGTCGTTGGACAGTCAGGTCCCAGCAGATTTTGTTTTTTAATTGTCTAGACAAAGTAGAGCAAGCTAGCTTGCTGAGAACACGTGTGTACTCCAGCCACACCACATATCAGGGGAAGAATGTGGGATTCTACTTGGTGGTACACACTCCATTACAAACACAGTACATAAAACTATCTGTCATTTGTATTCCATGCTGCCATCTATTTCACTAGATATTATTAGGATTGCCATAAGGAGACACTGCAAGCTATTTCTTCGTGTTTAGCCAATCTACTCTGCCTCAGAAAAGATACAGGTAATGCAAGAAATTGGGTTACTGGTTGAGAGGAGTGAAACCCTACTCACGCAGGAACCACAATCCTTGTCAAGGTGAAGTCACAAGAAAACCCTAAATTAACCTGTGCTCAATCCTCGGGTAGCTTTGCACAGAGTAGTCAGGCTCAACTTAGAGGCAATGTGTAAAGTATTTGCACAACACAATCAAACCAGGCGTGCAACGCCCATGGGGCTAAAATGGCTTTAGGTGATTTTGCATTTCTTTTTTACTGGCTGGTCCATCAAAATACCAGGGGTGCTGGTATGAATCCAATCAGCTGGCAATCCTATTCAGGAAACTGAAAGTCTGTAGCAGGATCAGCACATTATTTATTTCCTCCATACCTGATTGATGCCATAATAGCAATAGTTGAACTTGTATCTGAAACCCTACGCCAGTCGTCAATACAATGCTGAGTTACTTCAGGTGTCTGGAAATACATCCTGCATTCAGATAACTCCCTACTCATTCTCACCGCTCGCCCTTCACTTTCATGTTCACTCTGCACTCACAACGATCACACAGCACTTACACACTGCTCACCATGCAATCTCGCCATTCACCTTCCACCTACCCTGCACTCACACGAGCACACTGCTCACCCTGCATGCACATGACACTCCACTCCCTTGTCACTTTCACTGCTCACCCTACATTCACAGCTATCACACTGCACTCACGCTGTTACCCTGCACTCACACCGTTCATCCTCCTCATATCCTGCACTCACATGAGCACACCACTCGCCCTTCACTCACAACAACCACATTGCACTTATTACCCTTGCCATGAACTCATAGCGTTCTGCCTCCACTTACCCTGTGGTCACATTAGCACACCGCTCACCCTGCATTCACAGTGATCACACTGCATTCACACCACTCACCATGCATTCACGCTTTTGATCCTGCACTTACACAAGCACACTACTCACCCTGCACTCATGTAACACTTCACTTACCCGTCACTCTCACTGCTCACTCTGCAATCTCACTCAAACAAGCGCATCACTCACCATGCATTCATTCCTCCCACTCTGCACTTTCATGTGCACCCAAACACATATGTCACATCACTCACCCGGCAATCACTCCTCTCACTCCTGTCTCTCACACAGCTCACCCTTCACTCACATGGGCACAGCACTCACCCTGCACTCTCACCACGCAAACAATCACAGCACTCACCCTGGAGTCACACCACTCACCCTGCACTTCCACCTCTCACCCTGCACTCACACGGACAAACCTCTCAGCCTGCATTCATACAGGCACTCTGTTCATCCTGCCTGCACACAGGCACAATAGTCTGCCAGAACTCACAGCGACACACCACTCAGTCTGTACTAACTCCTCTCACCATGCACTCACCAGTCACTCTAACAGATCACCCTTCACTCTCGCCACTCACCCTGCACCACACACACAGACACCACTGCACTCACTCCTCTTACTTTGCACTCTCTCTCCTCTCACCCGACACGCACATGGGCCCTCCTCTCAAATTGCATTCAGGCAGCTCACCCGATACTCACATCAGCACATGTTTCACCCTACACTTGCACCACTCACGCTGCACTCACTAACACTATTCATCATCACCCAGCACTTACATGCGCAAACCTCTAAATTTTCACATATAAAAATGACACAACTCTCATGAATATACACATTTCTACAAAGACACCCACAGAATACCTGCTCTTTCCATAGTTCTAGATGCCTACTTAATTCCATCTGCAAAAACGGGGCTGGTGCATGAGGGGAGAGTGGACTGAGAATGTGGGCTGGCGAGAGGAGCGAGACTAGGGCTGAGGCTTTGGGGTATGGTGATGGATTGAGGATCGATCGTGTGACACCTTCAGCCATTCCTGGCTTTCCATTCACTATAATGCTTTATTCCGGGGCTTGTAGTTTTTATTTTTACATTGTAAGTTGGGCTGCACAAACCCAAAAATTCAAAGTGTTACTGGATACAATCCATTGTTGCCAAAGAAGTCAAGCATTTCATAAGATCCGTTGGATGCTGTGATATTACATGTTAGAACATGGATTAGATAATTTCCAATACTGTACCTGCTTGATCCACACATGAAACCAAATATAAGCCCCATACAGCTATTTTAAGGAAGTGTACTTTTCAATCACATCATACTTGTAACAAACATTGACAAGGCAATATATTATTTTTTAATAGGGTATAGAGAATATGTTTTTATTAAGCTTCCTAAAGGGCAAGGCAGGTATAGCAGACGCAGCAGGGCAAGCTTTTCTAACACAATAAAAGCAGATTGACTAATGGAAGTGTGAGTGGTAGTGTGTCTGTATCGGAGTGTGACAAGTATATAAAAGAAAGAATGCAAGAGCTATAGTGAGAATGTGTGTGAGAGAGAATGTGTGTGTCAGTGTATGTGTGTTATACATGCAAGTGTGCTACTCGTCTGGAATACTGGAGGTTATTCTTGCCTTATGGATAAGGGCACTAATAGAATATGGATGGGGGAGTTACCTATAGCAAACTGCAAGCCCGGACATGCTTCTATTAAGACACCATCATTGGCTGTGGGGACTCAAACTGTCTAACTGAGAAAGCTGCTAGCCCAGTCATACCCAGTGGCAGGGACACAGAACACGTGCCACCACACCTGGTTGAAGGCACTGACATGATGCACGTAATTCTTAGCATAGGGGGTGGATCCATAGCAAAATGTTGGAACTGATATTTGAGGTAACTTATCTAAAGATTTCCTGTACTCATTTTATAGGGGGCATCAATGGCGTAATGTTGATCCTTGTATACCAGAGGGAATTTTTCGAGGTACCCATGGCTATGGCTGAAGTATCCATGGTATTTCTGGCACTATCATATTGAATGTACTCCTTGGCATAAGAGGCTCACCCATAAAAAATGATGACCTTGGTATAGTGGTAGTAAATTCTGACTTAAGATATTTGAAAAAAACCGAGATCTACTCCAAAGTAAGGCCAGGCTTCCCTGGTGCACCTTGAAAGTCATGGAATATTTCATGAATGCCCATAAGGGTCTGCAGCGTTTTAGCAAACTTGATCCCAAAAGAAAAACATTCTCAAGGGAGAAATCTACTCTCCCTTAAATCATCTACAAGAAATCTGTTAAATTGTTTTGCTTGCTGGAATTTGGAGGAAGTATCACACATAACTACTTACATAACTCTTTTTCCTCATATAATGGGCATGACGTTAGCTCTCACCTCATTTATGGAAATGCTTGTCCTGCTCCACTGCTGGGAGCAGGACTGGCTTTAGGGCGATGCAACTGGTGCAGCCACACCTAACGTTGACTTTGGTGGTGGGGAGCGGTGTTTAAAAACTATTATTGGTTTAAAAGAACATGAACTTCCTTGTGCATCAGGCAGTTTTCAGGCAACAATAACAATTTCAAGATAACTCTGGTGATTAATGTTCCTACTAGTGAGAGTACAGAATTTTGTCTAGTTGCAGTTTTGACTTATTGTAAAGTAGCATGGTGGGTTAATGTGCCTGCTGCAAAAAACGCGTACCATGCAGATCACAGAACTGAGTGAGTGAACTATGAGTAGCACTATAAAAAAATGAAATGTACATCAGAGAGAGGCTATGGTGAGAAAAGATGCACTGTTGGAGAGTGGTAGTGAGGGAATTCATGGAGAAGGAGGCTATGGGGGAGGAGAGCACCAAAAAAGACTGTTGTAACGGCTGCCACCAGCTCTCGAGCAGGCCCTGGTTCGAACAGTAATAGAGTGAAATCACAACACAAGAAAAAATCCCACACCAAAGTAGAGAAATAGAGTAAAATGTAATTAATAATTTGACACCGAACAACAAAAATCCGGTAAGTAGAACCGGAGATAAGCAATTTTAAAGATTCAAGTGGAAATTGCGATAAAAAGTACTGAGCGCCAAACGCGGCTATCTGGTTGTGCGAGACCTGGTGAAAGTCACAAGTTCAGGCGGACCGCGATGGAGCACGGGCCAGATACATGGGCCAGGTTAGTCCAGCTGAAACCCTTGGAGTAATTTCAACCTGGGATGAAGGGTGTAGGTCCAATCTTCCTTCTCAGCATGCAGGGCAGGGTGGCAATCTTTCTGTCAGCAAACCAGCACTGCAGTCCCTCTTCTGTAGTATCCACAAGTCCAGGAGTGTACTGAATAGCTGGTGACTGAAGTCCAATATTTATTACTGGTACCTCCTCTGAAGTGGGGATAACCCTCTTGAGGATTCCCTTTGTCGTGCACAGGCTTCCTGCCTCCCCTGTCCTGGCTCCAGACTAACTACAGGGAGTATGCAATCCTTTTTGTGAAGGCAGGACACAGCCTATTCAAGTGTAAGTGGGGTTGTACCTAACTCCACCCTCCCATCCTGCCAGTGATGGCACATCCAAGCATAACTAAGCTCTCTATTGTGTGTGGCTGCCTAGGAGGAATACACAAAGACCAACTGCCAAATGCACCCAGTCATATGACCCAGAGACAGGCTTGCAAGCACTAAATGGATGGAGCAGAAAAATGCAAAATTTCTAAAAGTAGCATTTTTAAAATTACAATTCAAAATTTAACTTTACCATAAAAAGAGTAGATTTCATTACAATTCCAAAGACACCAAACATGAACTGTTTACCTGCTCCCATTTGGAAGTTACAACTTATTAAATGTAAGAAGGTAACTCCAATGTTACTCTAAGGGGGAAGCAGGCCTTGCAATAGTGAAAGACATTTCACAACCAGGACATGTAACACTTAAAAGTACTCACCCTACTTTTTAAATACATTGCACCCTGCCCTGTGGGCTGTTTAGGGCATACTCTAGGGTTGGCATACATATTAAAAAGGCAGGTTCAAGCCTGGCAAATGTTTTATTTGCCAGGTTGAAATGGCAGTTTAAAAAAGCACACTCAGGCTGCAATGGAAAGCCTGAGATAGGTTTGCAAAGCTACTTAAGTGGGTAGCACAACACGTGCTGCAAGCCCACTAGCAGCATTTAATTTACAGGCCCTGTGTACATGTAGTACCCCTTTACTAAGGACATACAAGTCAAATAAATGTGCCAATTGGGGACAAGCCAATGTTACTATGTTTTAAGGCATGAGCACACACACTTTAGCACCGGTTAGCAGTGGTAAAGTGCACAGTTCTAAGGCCAACAAAAACGAGATCAGAAAAATATGGAAGAGTAAGACAAAATGTTTGGGGGAAGACCACCCTAAGACTGACTGGTCAAACAGATGGCTGGAGACAGCTTACGGCATGCCCGTAGTCTGTAGCTGCTAGGTGGGCGCTTGCTCCTCCCCCTGCCTTGAGGCTGCTCCTGTTGCCAGATGGATGGCAGGTGATGACGGCCTCGTGTGAGCGTTTCCCGAGGCTCGGCCAGCGTGCAGTGTGAATTGCGGGGAGCCAGGACTTGCTTTTCCTTTTGGCTTCCTGCGGCTGGAGGAAAAACAATGGGTGAAAACACCCGAAGGACAACGCCCGAGGGTGGTGGATTGCTTCCCGAGGTTTGGCTGAAGGCTGGCGTTCAGCGTTGACCGCGGGGAACCAGGATTTCTGTTCTTTCTTGCGGCTCCCCGTGCCTGGAGGCATAACTGGTGAAAGACGGCTCCGTGCCTGGAGGCACAATATTAGGACGACGGCTGAGGGCTGCGGCGGTAATTAATAAGAAGCTCGGACCGGCTGGAAGGCGACCCGGTGAAGCGCTGAGTTTAGTAAAAGAGGAGAACATGGGAGGAGGTGATCAGAGGTGAGCTTTCCTGCAAATTGCAGACTGTGTGGGGAGACTGACTTTTTGCATACTGTCAGGGGCGAGATGCTGAGATGGAGAAGGGAGTGGGGTCCATTCATCTACCTTTAGTGCGGACAGTGGCTCTGGACCCCTCATTAGAATTCAGCCCGGGAACTGCAATTAAAAAATACGCTTTCTTTCTTGTCATGCTCTGAATTTAAGAAATTGACGTTAAGGAGTGGAGAGGGAGAATAAAAGAGGATGAGAAATAACTAAATTGACAGGGAAGAAATTAATAAAAAAGGAGGTCTGAGCACGTTTTCGACCAGATCAAGCTAGCTCTCTTCGCATTAGGAGGTCCTTGCTTTTCAGGCGAAAAATGGGAAATCATTTAAAAATGACAAATCTAATGGCTAAGGTGGATTCAGCTGCTAGCCTGAAAGCTAAAACGCGATTAGCTCAAGCTAAGGCAGCATCTGCAGCGGCAAGAGCGGAGTATAGCCGGAAAACACGAACTGGTTCTATTATAGACTCTAGCTCTGTGAGCTCAGAAGAAGAGCCGCCAGAGACTAGCCAGGACTCCGGAGCGAGGGAGGCAGCGACAGAGTATAGCGCAAGCAAGGCTGGCGGAGAGTACACGCCCAGAGCAAGAGTCGGGCCCACATGATGAAATATCGGAAGAACATGACCTAAATGCATGGGCTCTAGAGGGTGGAAAGAGAAAAGTAAATTCTCCTTCACAAGGAAAAACTAGAAAAGAGAAAATTGTTAATTCCAACAACCAAAACACTAAGGAGTATCCGCTATTCTCTAAAGCCAAAACATCCCTGGCCACTCTGGCTCCATTAGTGCTATTACAAGAGCTTCTCGCCCAGACACAAGTCAGCTCCTCGCAAGTAGCTCAACCCTCTGCAGGACAATCAGTCACCCTTAACGAAGAAGCCGAACACAGCTTCCTCCAACAGGACAACAGCCTTTCCGGGGAGGTACAGTCGCAGGCATGCTATCACCATCATCGCCGCAGCCACGATCACAGCAGACTGTGCAGGGCTCGTCATCTCCACAGCAGCAGCCACATCATCAGCCTAAGATGTCAAGTAAAACAGGATCAGACCTCTCAGGGCAGCAAGTACGGTCTCAGAAAGAAAATGAAGAATCCCAATGCAGCCCGTCCATGCAACTTCAAGGAAGAACTCTCCTACAATGTGATAATAGAAGCTATGCTGAATCTCATTTTAGATGAGATAAGAGAGCTCAAGACAACACAAGCTAACGAGATAGCATCCCTTCATCAACACCTCTCAAAGATCGAGGAGGCAGTGGGTAGTTAACCAGCAAGGATACAAGAGGCAGAATCGAGGATCGCACACCTCGAAGATCAAATGATTACAATCCAGCAGCAGGTGAACATGGTAACTAAGGAGAAAGTTTCATTGGAGAGTAAGCTTGAGGAGCTCGAGATTCACTCACGGCGTGCAAATCTGCGCATAGAGGGGGTCCCAGAAGGGAGTGAAGGGTCGCAACCCCTTCAATGGGTCGAATCTTTCATCAAGAAGAGCGTGCTCCCAGAATTTACAGGCGACCTCACCATAACACGAGTGCATCACGGGCCCTCACATGCTCTGCCGAATTCAAAACTACCTCGAACAATCCTGATTAACTTTGCCGACTATCGCATCAAGGAGCAGATATTATCTAAGGCAATCCAGCAGAGACAATTTTCGATCAATGATGATACCAGTTGTCGGATTTTTGCTGATATGTCTGCAACTGCCTCACGCCGGCGAAAAGAGTTTGGTAAATTGTTGTATCTCTTTAATGCACAGGGTGCACAGGCGTCAATAGGCCAACAGTCAAAGTTAAGGGCACTAGTGAGAGGCAAGTTCCATATGTTTGCGAATATAGAGGAAGCACAGGATCTCTTGAAAGAAATCTTCTCTGCAAAGTAGATAAGATTCACTAAATGTAAATGCCAGGGGTAGCTTGAGGTGGGGGGGGGGGAGGGATCACTTAGGGTGCAGCACCAAGGCACCCCACAAGAGAGGCCTTTTCCCATCTCCTGGGAGGGCTAGCTACGGGGAGGGGTTGGGAGCAGGCGGTTCGGGGTGCAAGGGGAAAGAAAATGAGCAGAATCATAGGGGTGAGGTGGTGGGAAGACAGTTTATTGTGTTGAATGGATTATTGCAATACTTAGGCATTAATTATAGAGATGGGATTTAAATGCCTGATAATCTCGGTCAATGTAAACGGTGTTCTGAACAAACAAAAGTATGGAGGGATAATAAGGTGGTTAGCTTTCTTTTCACCACAAGTTCTTTTTCTTCAAGAAACTCATCTGAAAACCAATACTCCAAAGCTTTTTATACCTAAATCGTATTCTAACGTTTGTTTTGCGTCAGCAGGGACGGCAGTAAGGGGTGTTGCTATATACTTTAGTAGGGGGCTGGATTGGGAATTTCTCCAAGTACAGAAGGCTCCTCATGGTCGATGGCTATGGGTCATGGCAAGCCTAAACGGGAATACTTTAAACTTTATTAATTATTATGGTCCAATTATCGATGATCCTACATCTATGGTCAGGATCAATGAGATACTCAGGGGGGCTACAGGACAAATTATTTTTGGGGGGGGATTTTAATTATATTCAGGATTTGACAAAGGATACTTTGAATAAAAATAAAAAACAGCTGAAGCCGAAGACTAAAAAAGTAATCTATGTTATTACACAAGAGCATCAGTTAATTGATACATGGCGTAGAGCCCATCGGGAAGAACTAGAATATACCTGTTATTCTCGACAAATCCACTCAGCTTCCCGCATTGACTTTTTTTTTTACATCCCATTCTTTGAAATTTTCCGGATTAGAAATGGGGGCTAATTCATTTTCAGACCATTCTTTGGTCAAAGTATAAATAGAAA
Organism: Calotriton arnoldi; assembly: GCA_963921515.1. Lineage (NCBI taxonomy): Eukaryota > Metazoa > Chordata > Amphibia > Caudata > Salamandridae > Calotriton > Calotriton arnoldi. The sequence goes on along the minus strand of CAWUFW010002001.1, from coordinate 966,700 downwards.
TAGAGGAGGGCAGGAGGATGAGGTCCAGGTGGAAGATGGATCGACTCCTTCTCTCAAACCAACAATGGGTAATCGACACAAGAAAATGGATATTGGATATTTTTAAGGTTAATAAGGGTACAGCAGAACTTTTTTCAGTGTGGGGGGCCTTCAAGGCCGCAGTCCGTGGGGAGCTGGTGGCCTTTATGGCTGCACAGTCTAAAATTCGGAGGACTCGTATAGATGAACTCCAGTCGGCGGTTGATACTGCCTTGCTCCACAAAAATACCTCTTTAAGAGGAAATGAGCCAGTGGGAGGGCAGCTTGAAAAAGCTAAAACAGGAGTTAAGAGTTTTTTCTTTTAGAAGAAATTAATAGTTCCTGGACATTCCAGCAGCGAGTCTACGAAGAGAGTCAAATGGTAGGCAAACTGCTGGCCTGGTCAACCAAGGTCAAACAGGAAGCGGCACTAAATACCGAAGTACTAGAACCTAACACAAGAACCCCGGTGACTGATATGGAAAAGATTGCTCAAGTTTTTCTGCAGCACTATGAGCAGTTGTATGCAACTAAATATATGGCGGGGCAAGAGGCAATTCAACAATACTTCGAGGACATTAATCTCCCGCAGCTATCGAATAGCCAGGCAGAGGAGATTCAAGTTGACATCTCAGCAGCTGAAATTCAGCTAGCCCTTGCCTCAATGTCAGGAGGAAAAGCGTGCAGTAACGATGGGCTGCCAACAGAATTTTATAAAGTCTTTGCCAAGGAGTTAACACCTTTTTTGGTGGAGCTTTTTAATTATGTCTAAATCGGTGGTCTGCCTTTAAGGAATCCTTCATTGTCAGTTTTGTAAAGAAGGGGAAAACCCCCAGAGATATTGATTCATATAGACCAATTAGTCTACTAATTCGGACTATAAAATTTTAATGAAAACCTGGGCACAGCGTTTTACTCCTCTGGCACAAAAAGTGATCCATTAAGACCAGACAGGGTTCGTTGCAGGGTGGTTGATTTCCACTAATGCAGGGTTTTTAGTAAAAGCACTTGACTTTTTTAATAGCAATCAAACTCCAGCTCTCATTATGATGGTCGAAACAGAAAAAGCGTTTGACTTGGTGAATTGGGATGCCTTTTTTTATGGTCTGGTTAGGTATGGGATTCCCTCACAGGTTATAAAAATGCTTTGTAATATTTATCAAGGGGCACAGGTGTTTATTAATTCTAACCTAGCTGGGATAGTTAATGTCAATTGGGGGACCAGGCAAGGGTGCCCTCTTTCCCCCATGCTCCTCACCTGTTTTATCGAACCCTTAGCCACTAGAATTCGCAGCAATATTGAGATAAAAGCACCAATACCAGGAATGGCCAAACTGAAGTTGTTTGCGGACGACATTATCCTCTATCTTAGCCCGGCAAGACAGAATATTGATTTAATATTAGCCGAATTTGCACAATTTGAATTAATTGGAGGATACAAAATTAATCGTAACAAGACTGAGATTTTAACAATGAATACTTCAAATGATTTTCTTCCTGACAATTTTAAACAACAAGCCTGTATTCCCAATCCAATCCGATTTTTAGGGATTTACGTTCCCAGTCAATATACCGAAATTTATAAATTAAACTATGAAGTCACTCGGAAAAAAATGATAAAGCTGTTAGAAGAATGGTCGTTATTACCACTCACATTGATAGGCTGTGTGGCTCTTATAAAAATGTCCATTTTACCTTTACTTGTTTTTTTGTTCATAAATGTCCCTATAAAAATTACTATGACCTATTTTAAAGAGTTAGAAACGATTTTTAGAAGGTTTGTTTGAAATAAAAAGGCACCGAGAGTAAAACTCTCAGTGCTTCAACTTGACATCAATCAGGGGGGGCTCGCACTTCCTCACGCTCGTGCATATTATAAAGCAGTCTTTTTAGATCTAATAGCCCGTTTACTTGACCGTAAGGGATCCGTCGATAATTATTTTTTTAGAGAAGATGGTGCAAGAAGCTGGTTCACAGATTCCGGTATTTCTGAAAACAGCCAAACTTCCCCAAAAAACGAGGTATAAGACCTTGCAGGAGTACACTTACAGACTCCAGACTTTTTATTCAAAGCAGACCTGCTCTGCAGGATTTTATTTCTTAAAATTAGCCGAATGTAAAAGCTTGGGCCTCCAAATTCAGAGCAGCCATCTAAGGTCTAGGAACAATTGGGGATTTAAAGAGCTAGGGCATTTTTTAGTGGGTGATAGAGGCATTACTTGGCAAGAGGTCCAAGCGAGGTGTGGCGACCAGCTTAAGCCTCTTTTTAAAAAAAATATATTCAGATTTCACATCTGCTAAAAAAGTGCAGTCTCCCATCCTGTTCCGGCCCAACTCCACTTGTGACTGCTCTATTTGGAGCAAAGCTAACAGGGGTGGGCAATTGGTATCGCTGTATACGGTCTCAAGGGGAGCCAATCATGGTCAATACATTTTTCGAAAAAGTGACCCAGGAGACACAATGCAGGTTCTCAAATCGGGATTGGCAAGCTATCTCACAGTTAGGCAGCAAGGCCTTAAGAGCGGCTAATTTGAAAAGAATGGCATTCTTGTCACGCTGGATGGTGTATTATACCCCCCAAGCTCTTCACAAGATACACCCGGAATTAGAGAATAAATGTTTTCGCTGTCAGATGCTAGGCGAGGGAGGTTGGCACCATACTTTTTTTACCTGCCCAAATCTAGGACAATCCTGGGAGAGAATCTTTTCGGCTTTAAGCTGGGAAGTTCAGAAAAGTTTGAATCCTGACGCTGAGATTGCACTTTTTGGTCTTGCAAGCCAGAGACAAAACCTCGGAATGTCAAAAGGGGTGGAGGCATTTGTAGCAATTGCCTCGCTCGTGGCACGCTCTCTGGTACTTCAGAATTGGAGGTCCCCAAAAATACCTACTTATTTGGAATGGTTGAATAAACTAATCCGCACTAGGATATTTGAAGAAGCATATGCTAAGAGAGTAGGTGCCAATAAAAGATTTAATGCTGTATGGAAATATATGGAGAGGCTAGAGACCTTCTTGGAGAAGTAGGGCCGAACAAAAAAATTGCACTTTAGCACTGCACTTTAGTAATTTTTAGGTTGGAAAGTACTCTAGTAAATTGCACTGGCTGCACTTTGGCAAGTGTGCCTGGAAGCTGAATTTCTAGCATCATGCTTAGATGGTAAATCAGCACATTGCACTTTAGGGGAAAATCTACTCATAGAAACCAATGTTAATTTGACGGGAATAATACATATTTGTTAAATATTGCATCCTGCACTTTATACATGTTTGCCATTTCTGAATTGCACTTTATCAAGTCTTTCTGGAAGATTAATTTCTAGCTTTATGTCTAGATGGTAAATTAGCACATTGCACTTTTATTGGCAAGATCTACTGATAGAAGCCAATGTTAATTCTATTGGAATGACACATAGGGGCCGATTCCGATCTCGCTCGGAAGGCCTCCGAATCGGATTCGGCTTTGCCGGATCCGATTCGTAGCCCTTATTTCCGACCAAATCGTACACTGGTCCGAACGACCAAGTACGATGCGAAGATCGCATAAGCGCTGACCGAATCGTTTCCGGACCCGAACCGCTTCGTACGTCTCGTCCGTAGCCGAACCGTGCAATGAAGCCAATTTCTGACTGAGCAAGTACAATGCACGATTCGGACAGCCGCTTTGCCTCAGTCTCAGCGAGACGAAATGGCTGTCGGAGGCGTACTTCGGGGGGCCGTAGCTGGCCCCCCCTTCACCCGGGGCCCTCCTATTCGGTCACAGGGGGTGCCCATGGGTCCCCCCGATCGACGCATGCACAGTGTGGCGTGCACCATGGGGTGCCCGCCACAGGGTATACGCTTTACCCCACCCATCCCTTTTCTGCTATGGGAGTCTGTGTACGCGGGCTCCCATAGAATTCAATGGGAGTCCGAGCGAACCGAGTCCGTAAGCCTACGGCAGCATCGTACTCACTCGTCCGGACTCCCGGAGCACGTTTCGCTCGAAAAGCCCTCTGGATCCGAGTCGTACGGAGGGCTTTCCAAGTGAGATCGGAATCGGGCCCATAGTTGTTAAATATTGTATGTTGCACTTTATATATGTTTGTGCTGTCTAATTTTATATGTATACAAGGATGCCTATTTATCAAATCGTTTGCAGTAATTCTTTGTACTCTGTGTTTCTGCTCAATAAAAAAAAAAAAAGTGTAAGACAAAATGTTTGGGGGAAGACCACCCTAAGACGGACTGGTCAAACAGGTAACATTCAAGAAAAATGACAGGTGGGTCCTCAACTTAGGTCTGTGGGCTTAAAGAAAATAATTCTCTGTTAGCTCTATTGTCCCCATAGAACCCTACCAGTAGGTACCCATTTTGCTTAGGTGTTTAGTGTTTAAACTGTAGGTGCTCTTTTGACATGTTTACTCGCACATAAAATAAATTAACACATTTGTTAAGGAAGATCCATCCTCTCCAATTCTTCCAAGGAAAGAGAACTCAGTGTACCTGCCAACAAGGACTAGACTACTACTGCATTCAACTTACTATTTCCCAGCTCATGCAGTGACTGATGAATACACTGTCTTTTAGGAAGTGGTGCTTAAAGAACTGAAGAGGATTGACCAATAAGGAAGCCAAATGAATGCTGTCCACTATAAATACTGTAATCATCAAAAGAGGTATGGACACTTATCCTGGAAAGAGAGCCTACAAACAGAAGGCTTCATGACTTTTAAACAAAACGATGAGTTTAAAAAAAAAATCACTCATTTTTACAGCTTGACTGCTGAAATTCAGGTCCATCTAAAAGAAATGGCACATAATACATTAACTACAGGATGGCTGAGGGAACAAGAAAGATACTTTCTAGTGGAGGATAATGAACAGGTGTCTCTCCGTATTATACTACCATATAAAAAAGTTTGCAAAAAGAAAATTCATTCCCCTATGATGAGCTTTAATTGTAGATATAAATTGTGGGAGGGGGTGGCAGGGCAGACATTACCGGCGCTACATAGAGTGCACCTCTTTCCTGCTGCACGGGATGCATAGACTCCCAGTGGGCGATGTTTGGACTACACAGCCTACACGCTGCACTTGGGCTCTGATTGGTGGACGAGGTGCGGCAGACATCAGAGGCGCTTCATAGAGCAAATCTTTTTCCCGCTGCGTTGGATGTGTGCAGGGCATGCCCAGACGCTGCCTGGGCCAAAAAAGGGCCCATCTGCGCCCTTCAGTGGCCGGAAGAGGCTGGGCTGGGCCACCTCTCTCATCCTCAAGTTGGTAACAACTGGTAAGCACAAGATGGGAGCCAACCAGCCTAATGAATCCAGGAATTTGACAATTGGGTGTTTTCTCAAACGTGCTGTAGGCGTTGTTTCAAAAGAAATTGAGCTTCCTGAAAGACGTCTTTCCTATTCAGCCGAGTTCCCAGTTTTGATTTCCGCTTAAACCCTACAACTGTCACCATACCCCCGCCTGACCTGGGGCCAGCGGCAAAACGTAAAAAAAGATGATCTAAAATTAGAAATATACCAGAGCAGGGAAACAGTGCTCCCTGGAAGATGTCCCAAAACTCCATACATTGATTAATTTAAATGATTTTACAGAATCAATGTGTGCCAAAGTCAATTGTCTCCTGGAAAAAAGCCTTCGTCCATTGTATCACCAATTAAGGATTATAGATGATAATCTGGCAGAATTTGGGATGGGTCGCTGGTGCTATTGATCTCCCTCATACCAAACATTTTATTTTACCTACTTCTGTGCCGTTACAGGATGTAGCAACCCACGACAAGGTAGTGCATTCAGACAATATGGTTGCTTTGAACATTGAGAGTGAACTTTATGATTATCGCTCTAATGTTTAGGCATCCCAAATATCAAGTGGAAGGCTGTGTGTTTCTGTGTATACAGACCATGGAGCTTTGCAGCATAGCGTTGAGGTGCCTTCTGGTATACATTTGCCTCCCACAGCATGCCCATAAGTAATTGTTTTTACTAATGTACCTTGGTTAGCTCCCCGAACAGTAAAATTGACTGACCAGCTCCCTATCCAGAGAGGTGTCTGTCAGGGTTGTATATTGGCCCCTTTTTTATTTAACCCATATATCAATAACCTGAAGAAGATATTAGTGGAGTTGAAGGTGGACCATCCCCAGGTGGGACGACGTGGCCTGCCCGCACTATTGTACGCAGATGACGCATCCTCATGGCCCGGACAAAGAGGGGGCTGCAAAAACTGCTCAACTCCTTTGTCCAATTTATGGAAGATCAGGACCTGCTCGTTAATAATTCTAAATCCTACGTGGTGCAGGTGGGATCTTGTTCAAGCAAGTCCACCTCTTTTAAAGTTGGGTCAACGCCAGTCCCCAAGACTAGTGTATTTTCTTATCTCGGGGTCGTGCTGGATGCCAAGATGAACTGGGGGCCTCTTAAAATCCGTAAGAAAGGGCATTTTACACGGGCAAACGTGACAATCTTTAATTTTGCATCCAGATAGGGCAAGAGACCGATCGGGGTGCTCCTGCAGATCTATAGGACAAAGAGCATTGCCAACGTGTTGTATGGCAGCGATATCTGGGGTTATATCGATCATAAAGATCTACAAATAGATGAAAATATCTTTCTGAGACAGCTCTTTGCTGTACCTCAGGGTACTTCTACCTTTGTAGCCCATGAAGAGCTCGGTATGGCTACCTTCCTGATCTGATGGCCTTTCGCCTCCTCTCATTATGGATAAAAATCTGGCTCGGCAAAGGGACTGTTTTAAACAAACAGATTTTAAAGGACTGCATGGCCCTTGATCATGTTTCCTATATCCTGTGGCTCAAATATATCGAGGAGTGTCTTACGAGACTGGGAAGAGCAGATCTTTTTTTTAACCCGAAATTGAGCAGCAAGAAGGATTTGGGTCAGATAAAGGAGGCACTTTTTAGACAGCAATCTTTAGTCAGGGAAGACCAGGAGCTAAGGAAGCCCAGTGTACGTAGATTTATCATGCTGAAAACCACCCAATTCACTGAACCTTATTTGCTAGGGCTTGCAAGCTCCTATGATCGCTGTCTATTGACAAGGTTCCGTTTTGACCTTTCTCATCTTCTTCTTGCCCATCCAAGGGGGCAGAGCAAGGGCCAGAGTTTGCTGCCCTGTGGCTGCGACGGTAAGTCTCCACAGGACAAGCTCCATTTTTTAATGTTTTGCAGTTATTAAGAATTACCTAGAAAGTCTTATATTATTCCCACTTTAAAAAAGGCTAATTTTAGGCAAGTGCGTCCCACTTTAACCTTTTTATTAATGCTCTCAGGTAGCACAGGATTTTTTGTTTTTAGCTTTTTAAACTTCGCTGTTAGGCTCAGATCTAGTTGTGATTAACAAGTGGAGTGTGCATAAAGGCAGGACATGAGCTGGGTATTCCCCTTTTTAAGTTTGTTTATGCATTTTTATCTCTTTAAACAATAAATTAATCATATAAGTAAAGTTACAAAATGTATTTAAGCAGCACCTGTGGTGGCAATTGTCTTCTATAGTCTTGCTCTTCTGTATATTTTCTGGCCCAGCTGACTTTTATGGTTTTTTGAAAAAGCTGAATAAAGTTGTTGTTGTTATAGACTGGCCAGTTAAAAAACAAGGTCGCTCATGGGTTAGCTAGTAACACAAAGACCAATAATCAGATTTATAATGATATTTTGATTTGTGTAGGGTTTTGTCGATAATGCCCTTGGTAAAGGGTTTTAAAGGTGAATGTGTCATGAATGTTTTACATATACACAAATAGGTATCCTCACCCACTGTCTTTTGCTGGCCATACCTAGTTAATGACTGTCTGCTCAAGAAATACAATTATTTCTTTTGTAGGACCCTCACCCACTCTAGTAGTAGCATGTTTCATAATCGGGTCTCATCCAGATCTCTAAAAACCAGGATGGGCTCGACCATATTCCAGGGAGCACTTTGAATAATTGGTAGCAACCGGGGTCTTAGAGAATAAAAATGCCTTAAGCAACTCAGATTTCCCCTTTATTAGTGGTTGCTCAGGCATGGTTAAAAACTACAAAATGGATACAAATAGGGGATAATGGCCCTATTAACCCTATTTACTTGTCAACATGCTTCAGCCTTAGAGAGTGGCCACTAAGGGTCCTTGGGCTTTCATCAGGACAAATTCCTGCCTCGGATCTTTTGCAATTCTGCCTGAGTCACTTTTAGACAGACAGCCAAACTCAAAACATATAAGCATGCGAAAAACATGCTTACTAACCTAGTGTATGGGGATAATCTACACTCTGTTCTTGTGGGAAGAACAAATCATACGTACATAATGGTCAATGTATTGTCATACTCACTGTTTTCCAGCTTCACTAAAGTCGTGCAGAGCAGACGTGATTTCGGACACTTGTCTGTGACCTATAAACTCAAGCAATCGAAGAATATCTCAGTACACATAGCCGTAACTACTGTAGCAAACAAAAACACACACTGACATGGATGGTGGTTATAATAATAAACCAATCGTGGCAAGCAGGAGTGAAATATTTATGAAAGCTCACGCCAAATGGTGTTTTGAATACTTAGTAACTCTTACTCACAAATAACTCTGAAGGCTACATGGTAGGAGAAAGGGGGCGTCACCCTGTAGTCACACAATGTTGGAGGGTTTAGAGATCACAACAAGCCGGTCAAAATTCAGCAAAATAATGCACTCAATGAAAAAACAACAGTTGTCTGTATAAGCACTTACTTTGTCAAGGGTGTCACACTGACTGATTACCTACTCTGGCCTCACTCCTGCTGACTCCGTCTTAACGCGGTCTCAGATGGCCCGCTTCTAAAGAGACCGTTTTTTCAACATCATGTGATGCCGTGACCACGCAATCACACAGTGCAAAGAAATATAGGAAATGTGGTCCCAGGATGACGGGTAGCACGGTCTGGGGTGGGCAACCCCGCATTGGAGGCGGTGGGGGGGGGGAATATTTAAAGACAACCACATTTAGAAAAATCTGTTTCTTGGTTGGGACCGCCTTCTAATTGAGGCAAAAAGAATAGTAAGTGAAACTGATATATCTATAGGAAACTTGCTGGGATAAGCTCCTGAGACAGAAGTCAAAAGACAATAGCAAAAATTCAGTTATATATGAAACACAAACAATGATGTCATTTTTAATCAAATGCAGAGCAAGATTCCGGAGAAGCAAAGGGTGGAATTTAGCTTAAACCATAGGTGGAATTTAGCTTAAACCATAGGCATGGGGTTTTACTCGTTGTAAGACAGAGCATGGCACAGCAATATTCAAATGATCAAGAAAGATTCTCATCATTTTAAGAGATAGACTTTAGGTAATGCCAGGGGATTTCATCATTCAGGCCATATTTGCTGGTCTTAAGTCTGTACTGCCAGCGTTGCTCACATTCTAACAATATTTTTAATATATTATTGCTGGAGGTAATCATTTCGATGATATTCCAGCAGAGGTCTGTGTCATCATGCTGAAATAATGTTTGGTTAGTTTCATGGTGGATCTCTGACATCAATGTTGCTCCTGTGCTCGCCAATCCTGATTTTGACCTTGAGTGATGTCATGCCTATGTATCTTAACTGGCGTGGGCATTCAATCAAGTAGATGACATTCTTGGAATTATAATTAGTGTGACTAATTTTTTGGATCTAAGGTGTTCTTAGATGGAGGTCAATTGTAGTGGACTTCTTTCTAAAAGGACACAGTGCACATTGACTGCAGGGATGGTGGCCCATGACTCTGAGGAGACTCCATAAAGTATTCTGGGAGGTAGTGGTGTTTTTCAGTGGTGTGGTGTGTTCTAGCAAGTTCCTTAGGCAACTATTTTTCTTAAAAGAGAACAGAGGTTTCTCAAAACTAAGTTCATTGGATGTTAAGATACGTAAATGTTTTGAAATTATTCTCTTGACTTAGTTGGAAACGTTACTGTGTACGGTTACACAGATAAGTTCCATTAGATCTTCCTTTTTGCTATCCAGTAAGAGTGATTCTCTGTGGTTGTTCTGAGTTCTTTCGTTCACTCTCTGGATCACTCGTTCCAGATAGTGCTGTCTGACATTTTTGCAAGCATAACAGCCTCTTGTTTGTAGTCCTTGGTCTTAGAACAATTTCTCCTAATACAGAGGAATTGTCCTACTTGTAAGAGTTCCTTTAAGTGCCCGTGGGTGTGCGTTCTCAAAGTGGAGGAGGCTGTTTTTATCTGTTGTTTTGTGTAAAGTTTTGTAATTAGTTTGCCCTGTTCAGCCTTGATAGTGACATCGAGGAATGGTATCTCATCCTTGCTGGTAGTCATGGTGAATTTCAGCAATTGATTCCGGCTGCTAAGCTAATCCAAGAAGAGAGTTGCATCAAGGGTACCGTGCCAGACGATGAAGACATCATCTATGTATCTGCCACCAAAGGCACTGTTCAAAGTGATTGTTGCTCCAAATGTTCTGTTATTCGAACCAGTGTACATATAAACAGGCTATGCTAGGTGCAAAAGTGCTTCCAATTGAAGTTCTGTGTTGCTGTAGATAAATGGTATCTTCAAATTGGATGAAATTTCTTGTTAAGGCCAGAGGGGCTAGTTGCATGATCCACTTCACTGGTGCTTCAAAAGGCCTCTCTCTCTCGCTGTAAGAATGTCTTCAATAGCTGGAAGGCTTTCTTCTTGAGGCATGCTTGTATATAATGCTTCCACATCTATATCCATCAGACGTTCAGAGGTCCCATCAAACTCTAGATCTGAGATGATATTTACCAAGGGTTTGGTATCTTTAATGTAGGATCTCATTTTTGTGACAAGCTGTCCTAGAAACCAATCCAAAAATTGGTAAAGTGGTTAGAGAACTGAGCCAATGGTAGAAACAATAGGGCGGCCAGGTGATGGAGTTCTCTGTTGGTGTATTTTTGGTAGAGTATAAAAATAGGGTATTTTAGGTTTTACTGTAATCAAAAATTCTGCTTCCTTTTTAGTGACCCATCCCTCACTCTTGGCCTCTTCCACCAAAACAGCAATTTCCTTCTTTATTCTTTCATTATTACTTTAGACAACCTCAATTGGAGGGAGGTCTTGTGCATAAATCATATCGAGGGTCATTACGTTGAAGCCCAATACAGCTTTTGCCTCTGGGTTATTTCTATAGATATCTGAAACCTGCTATCCAGGAGGCCCGTCTAGACACACATTCTATTCTCCTCTTGAAATTAGTGTCCCAAATCCCTACTTTCAATAATTTTTCTCTGCTCTAAGACCTATCTCAAAATGAATGAGAGCCAGGATCTGAGCCTTGCTCCACAATTAACACATTAAAGTCCTGAAGCGTTATGGTTTCTGATATGAAAGTAATAATTTGGAACATTGCAGCCGTTTCATCTAAATTAAATTTGGGGACTTGGATAGAATACATCAACCTTTTTGATACAGTTTAAGGTTTTATTAGTTCTTTGGACGATTAATTATAATAATTGTAGGAGAGTAGGATCTGCTTCACATGGGTACCCCCACTTTTTGCTGATGCTTCACTGTTTTTCGACATTAGTCTGGCTGGGGCCCTGCTAATCAGAACCCCAGCCTAGCTGCTCCCTCTCTAAAATGGTTTCCATGTGCCTTAGGCACATCTCTGATTGGGATCTGGAGTGCCCTTATAAGTCCCTAGTATATGGTATACTATGTACCAAGGGCATAGGTACCTCAGAGGACCTGCCAGGGGCTGCAGCATGTATTATGCCACCCCTGGAAGGCCATCCAAACTGACACCACAGGTCTGCTACTGCAGCCTGGGTAAGGTGGTGCATGCACTCCTTACTGTGATATAGGTTACCTATATCACGAAATACATACACACATAGAAACCTATAAGTCACTCCTAAGGCAGGCCTTATCAATCCTAAAGGCAGAGTGCATGGTTCCTATGTGAGAGGGTGCCCCTGCATGAGCAGGGCCCCTCTGCAGCGTTCGGAGACCATCTCTGATGCTGTTTGTAGTGCAGCCTGACCATATACTCTTAAGCGCATTATATCCTCGCGGTAAAATGCTAACTTTGGAATGGCTGCACCTAAACATGTCGTGTTTGGTGTCAAACATCTTGGAATACTACCCCCCGCCAATCCTGGCGGCGGGGGTAGCATTCCACCCTTCTAGAGGGAAAGACATGTTAACTCTGACGAGTCCGGTAACTTCTTTCCAGAGCCCTGGCATCACAAAATGGATGCTGCTGCCACAGACACGAGTCTGGCCTCCTGCTGCTGGACGAAACTCCGGCAGGGGAGGCCTGGACAATAGGTTTCCTGTCCCAGGGAGGTGTGACCACCTCCCCAGACAGGATAATGTGTATTGGGGCTGGGCGGGAGCACTTTCGGGTGCTTTGAAGTCCTACACTGGGGGCACATTTGGTGTCCCTGTGCATACCCCAGTTCAAACCGGATCAGGGGCTTGCAGCCCCTGCTTTGGCGCGAACTGGACAAAGGGAAAGGGGTGTAGCCACCCCTCTGATCTGACCCACCCATAGGTGGGGCCACAGAGTAGTCCAACCCCTATTTTTAGAATAAAGGTAGGAACCCAGTCCTTAGGACTTTAGATTATACCTGGACGAAACTCTGAAACTGAATCCTGGACCTTCGACGCTCTACTCACGATTAGAGGACTGAAGAATCTCCCTTGGGGTCAAGGAGTGACTCCCCTGCTTGGCAGGCACCAAAGAAGCATCTGTCCGGTTCGCATTACTGAAGCTCCCGTCGGACGCCGAAGTCATCGCATCACCAGAGGTGGATTCTCAGACTTCCCCGAGGCTACCCTGAGTCCCCAGCAAAGCTGAGGCCCGTGGCTATCGTGGGTGACTTGAGACCGTGACCCCTGGACACTGAGCACATTTGCAAGTGCACCATCTTCTAGGTCTCCCAAGAAGTCGTGCTTTGGGCTCCGAGTAGCCCTAGTCTCCAGCACCACCTGCACCGAAGATCACTGGCCCCCACTCCACGAGTGTCCTGTAAGCCAGCTCCACGTGCGGCGTCACGAGGCTCCTTCCCGGTCGCTAGCCCGTTGGCTAGTAGCCCTTAACGAAGGCCAATCTTTTCCTTACTTGGCATCCTGGTTGCTCCAGGCCTGCCCTCACTTACCCTCGCTGGGTGAGTTCCACAGACCTTGCTGGTCTGCACCATTGACGATCTACATCTTACTCGAGACTTGCCGTTGCCAAGGCTTGTTGGGTCCAATCTGGTCGCCGACACCTCAGCACTCGACAGACATCGAGCACCAGCCCGAATCCTGCTCCTGGTCGCCGACAACGCCTCCCGGACCTCATGGCTGAAGAGTCAAGATGACCGTCAACGCACCTGAAGCACTCGACATCGGTGGGCATCTGTCCATCGCCTGCCTGGTCACTGGCTAGTGACCCAGACTCTGTCCCCTCTGCTTTCAGGTTCACCAGAACTCCGATCCACTCTTGGATCCACCCGGACACTTTTCTCTTGGCCGCCAGCAGCACTTTGCAGCAGATCGCCATTCGAATCGACGACGAAACCCGACCCCGAAAGGCACCTATGCACCCGGCTTCCCTGGGTGAGGTAACACGAGTACTCCGGTGCTCCCGTGGGTAGAGACTCTTCAAAGTCCTAGATCTCAAAGGGTTTTGTCCTAGTCCTCTTTTAAGTGTCCCTTTCCTCTATTTTCCCGATCCCGACTTTCTCCATAGAAGTTAACGGCGTATCGCGGTTGTGTATTTACACTGCACGCGTCTCCCGTGGGTCCCCTGTGTCACTACCTTGGGTGGTTCCTTGTGGTCCAAGCACTTCTAGAGGCTCTAGGCCTAGTGTCTAGTTCAGTCGTGGTTCGCATACCACTTTATTGGTATATGGTTTGGTACGCCCCTAGGGCCCAAACGTGTATTTGTGCTATTACTGTGATTTAAGATCTTATAACCTATGTATTTCGAACTCTAGCCTCATAAAGAGACTAGAGGGGTGTGTTTAGTAATAAATACATATATTTTGAATATATACCTGGTGTGGTGCTCTTTCATTTGGTCACTCAAGAGATTATAGACTGGTAAAACAAGCTGCTTTACATTCCTTCAAGACTTAGCCTGAAGGCTGCTCTCCATAGCTACCACTAGGATAGCTTTCAATAAGGTTGTCTTTAACCTATCTACCATAAGAGTCGATTTGGACTGGTGCAAGGTGCCCACTATAATTAGTGGACAGCATATGCCAGGCCAACTTCTCACATTGGTGTGCAGCGTGTGGGATTCCAGCTTGCTATTGTTTTACCAGATAATCTCAATTGAATTGATCAACTGAAAACCACTAAAGGTACCTAAGGTACATATAATTTAAGCTTAGAATAACAGTAAGTTCTACTGAACTTAGAGTTGTGTGTTAAGGGATAGCACAACCCTTTCTACAACTCAAGAGAGTTTAGTAGGCCACACTAGAGTAGGTAGTGCATACACCACACCACACTAGTAATGTCTTTAAGGGCAGGATCCAAAGAATCCTTGCAGGAAGCCATTGAGCTTCCACCCTCCAAGTATGATACACTCCCATTCTTGGAATTGAGAGCTTTATGTAACTTGAGAAAATAAGGACAGGCCAAAGCCTCACCACCCAACACCTCAAGGAGTTGTTGGTGGCTTATGACCTTAGTAAGACCTGTAGGGACTGAAGGGGTAGGAGCTGAGGGTGGGGCAGAAGAAGAGGAGGACGCTAGGGGTACCAGTACCCCCAGCCCCCCTCTGAAACTGGCCAGGAGGGTGACAATGACCCTGACCTGGAAAACCCAATCCCTCCTGTGGATGATGATGAGGATGATCAAAATGATGCCCTCTTTGTCCCCCAGGAAGGATTAAGAGTGTGCCCAGAAGGTCTAGGTCTCCTTCTCAGGAGTCTAACCACTCTGGCACCTCTATAGGGAGCTCTGTCTCATCTCATAGGAGAGAATCCTCTCATGAGAGAAGAAAGAGGCTAGTCCAGTATGAGGAAACTCAGCTGGAACTCAGAAAAAAGCAATTAGCTTTAGATAGAGAATCCCTAGATCTCCTTAGAGAGAGAAGAAAGTTGGGACTAGAGTCCCATGGTGGCAGCCATGTCCCTAGAGATAGGGAAAGGTCCTATGACCATAGGAACCTGAGCAAGATTGTCCCTCCCTACCAGAGTGGGGATGATATCCACAAATGGATAACTGCTTTAGAGAGGGCCTGTAAAGTACAGAAGGTCCCTCAGGAGCAGTGGGCAGCAATCTTGTGGCTCTCCTTTGCTGACAAAGGTAGAGACAAGCTCCTCACTGTTAGAGAGGAGGATGCTGACAATTACAAGGTCTTGAAGAGTGCTCTTATTGATGGGTTTGGCCTAACCACTGAACAGTACAGGTTGAAGTTCAGAGACAGCCAAAAAGCACAGACTCAAGACTGGGTAGACTATGTGGATTGTTCTGCCAAGGCTCTGGAAGGCTGGTTGATGGGCAGTAAGGTGTGTGACTTCTCAGGATTGTATAATCTGATAATGAGGGAGCAGATTCTTAATAACTGTCAAAATCAGCTGTTGCATCAATACCTGGTTGACTCTGATCTGACCTCTCCCCAAGAATTGGGAAAGAAGGCAGACAAATGGGTCAGAACCAGGGTGAAGCAGAAGGTACAGAACCAAGGTGGGGAAACCAAGAAGCAAGATGCTAAGAACTCTGACAAGGGTGGGGAGAAGGGTAAAGATCAAAAGTCTTCATCAGGCCCCCAAAAATCTTCTTCTGGTGGGGATTCCCAGTCTACCAAGGGTAAAGGCCAAAGAAAACCATGGTGCAAGGTCTGTAAGCAAAAGACCCACTGGACCAGTGATTGCACCAAGTCCAAAGACTCCAGTCCAGCACCCACCAATGCCCCTAAGGCACCTGTTCCCCCTAGTACAGTTGGTGGAAGTGCTCCAGCAAAGGGTTTAGTAGGGTTCACCCTGGGAACTGAGTTGGGCTCTGACTTAGTCAGAGAACTGACTCAGGCTGTGTTAGTCTGTGATGGAGGCATGGATGTGACCTCCACTGTGAGTCCCAGTAATCTGGGCAAGTACAGACAACAGCCTTTAATCAATGGACGTGAGGCTTTGGCATTTAGGGACACAGGGGCAAGTGTCACAATGGTGACACAAGACCTTGTGCTACCTGGGCAAGTTATGCTTGGTGAAATGTACCAAGTGACCAATGCTAGCAATGTCAGAACAGACCATACTCTGGCAGTTGTTAACTTCTCCTGGGGAGGGGTAACTGGCCTTAAGAAGGTTGTGGTAAGTGCAAACCTACCAGTCGAATGCTTGCTTGGCAATGACTTAGAGACTTCTGCTTGGGCAGAAGTGGAGCTCAGGACCCATGCAGAAATGCTGGGGATCCCTGCAGATGTGTTTGCTGTGACCAGGTCACAAGCCAAAATGTCTAGCACTGAACAGGCCTTGGATTCTGGAAGAATGGACCAAGTGCCTTCCAAGAGGAGGAGTAGTAGGGTTAAGGCAGTGCCTTCCCCTTGGCTCAGGAGGAAGATCAGTCCCTTGAGGGGGATGATCTCAGCCCTGAAGAAGGAACTGTCCCAGAGGAACTTGAACCTGACCAGGTTGAGTTCTTGGGGACAGGGGGACCTTCTAGGGCAGATCTGAGCCAGGAGCAGCAGAGCTGCCCCTCCCTTGAACCCCTCAGACAGCAAGCTGCTGCTGAGGCTGCTGGGAAAGCTAGTGGTCCCCATACAGTGTATTGGGATGATGGACTCCTGTACTCAGAGAGTAGAGACCCCAAGCCTGGTGCTACCAGGAGGTTGGTAATACCTTTGAAGTTCAGGGGCTTCCTATTGACCCTAGCCCATGATATTCCCTTAGCAGGTCACCTGGGCCAGAACAAGACTTGGGACAGAATTGTCCCTCACTTTCACTGGCCCCACATGTCTGAAGACAGTAAGGAGTTTTGTCGCTCCTGTGTAACCTGCCAAGCCAGTGGCAAAGCAGGTGGCACTACAAAGGCCCCCTGATACCACTACCTGTGGTGGGGGTGCCCTTTGAAAGGGTAGGGATTGACATTGTTGGTCCCATGGATCCCCAAACAGCCTCTGGGCACAGGTTTATCCTGGTGGTAGTGGATCATGCCACCAGGTACCCAGAAGCTATTCCCCTCAGGACCACTACAGCACCTGTGGTGGCAAGGGCCCTCCTGGGAATCTTCTCAAGAGTGGGCTTTCCTAAGGAGGTAGTCTCAGACAGGGGTGCTAACTTCATGTCTGGGTACTTAAAAGCAATGTGGAAGGAGTGTGGAGTGACTTATAAGTTCACCACACCCTATCACCCACAATGCAATGGTTTAGTTGAGAGATTCAACAAAACCTTGAAGGGCATGATTAAAGGGCTCCCAGAAAAGCTTAGGCGTAGATGGGACATACTCTTGCCCTGCCTTTTATTCGCATATAGGGAGGTGCCTCAGAAGGGGGTTGGTTACAGCCCTTTTGAACTTCTGTTTGGCCACCCTGTGAGGGGTCCACTGTGCTTGGTGAAGGAAGGATGGGAGTTACCTCTCAAGCCCCCAAAGCAAGATATAGTGGACTATGTACTTGGTCTCCGCTCCAGGATGGCTGAGTACATGAAAAAGGCAACCAAAAACCTTGAGGCTAGCCAGGAACTTCAGAAGGCCTGGCATGACCAAAAGGCTGTTCTGACTGTTTACCAGCCAGGACAGAAGGTGTGGGTGTTGGAGCCAGTGGCCCCAGCAGCTCTCCAAGATAAATGGAGTGGACCCCACACTATTGTTGAGCAGAAGGGTGAGGTCACTTACCTAGTGGACCTAGGAACACCCAGGAGTCCCCACAGGGTTCTCCATGTCAACAGGTTAAAACCATATGTGGACA
This sequence comes from Calotriton arnoldi, assembly GCA_963921515.1. NCBI lineage: Eukaryota > Metazoa > Chordata > Amphibia > Caudata > Salamandridae > Calotriton > Calotriton arnoldi. The sequence continues at coordinate 948,844 of CAWUFW010002001.1, read as the reverse complement.
GGGCAGACATGGGCTTGCTCATGGCTACTGATGAAGGGCAGGAGGAAGAGAGTGACCCACTCCCTGACCTGCTCTCACAGAACCCTGACGATGGGTCAGTTGATGGTGCAGCCTTGGCAGGCAGCCTCACTACCCAGCAACAAACTGATTGCAGGCAAGTCCTCAATCAGTTTCGACATATGTTTTCACTGACACCCAGTCAGACCACCTGGTGCACTCATGAAGTGGACACTGGGGACAGTCTGCCTATTAAAAACAAGATTTATAGGCAACCTGACCATGTCAGGGACTGTATCAGGACTGAAGTCCAGAAAATGTTGGAATTGGGAGTAATTGAGCCCTCAGATAGCCCTTGGGCTAGTCCAGTAGTCCTAGTACCGAAACCTCACACCAGTGGTGGAAAAAGAGAGATGAGGTTTTGTGTAGACTACAGGGGTCTCAATGCAGTCACTAGGACTGATGCCCATCCAATACCCAGGGCAGATGAGCTCATAGATACTTTGGCCTCTGCCAAATATCTCAGCACATTTGACCTAACAGCTGGCTACTGGCAGATCAGACTAGCTGATACTGCAAAGCCCAAGACAGCATTCTCAACCCCTAGTGGGCATTATCAATTTGTGGTAATGCCCTTTGGTCTGAAGAATGCACCTGCCACTTTCCAGAGGTTGGTGAACACAGTTCTCACAGGACTGGAAGCCTATAGTGCAGCTTATCTAGATGATATTGCTGTCTTTAGCTCCACCTGGGAGGATCACCTGGTCCACCTCAGGAATGTTTTACAGGCCCTGCAAAAGGCAGGCCTGACTATCAAGGCCACTAAGTGCCAGATAGGGCAGAGTCAGGTTGTGTACCTGGGCCACCTTGTGGGTGGAGGCCAGGTTCAACCTTTGCAGAGCAAGATCCAGACCATCATGGACTGGACTGCTCCCACTACCCAGACTCAGGTGAGAGCCTTCTTAGGCCTGACTGGGTACTATAGGAGATTTGTCAAGGGGTATGGATCAATAGTGACACCCTTGAATGACTTAACTTCTAAGAAAATGCCCAAAAGGTTCAGTGGACAGTTAGCTGTCAAAAGGCATTTGATGACCTCAAGCAGGCCATGTGCACTGCTCCAATTCTGCAGAGTCCTGATTACTCCAAGAAGTTCATTGTTCAAACTGATGCATCTGAATTGGGGGTGGGGGCTGTACTGTCACAATTGAATGAAGAAGGTCAGGATCAGCCAGTAGCTTTTATTAGCAGAAGGCTGACCCCTAGAGAGAAACGTTGGTCAGCCATAGAGAGGGAGGCCTTTGCTGTGGTCTGGGCTCTGAAGAAGTTGAGGCCATACTTGTTTGGTACACACTTCCTGGTTCAGACAGACCATAAGCCCCTCTTATGGCTAAAACAAATGAAGGGTGAAAACCCCAAACTGCTTAGGTGGTCCATTTCCCTACAGGGGATGGACTTTACAGTGGAACATAGGCCTGGGAGTAACCATGCGAATGCAGATGGACTCTCTAGGTATTTCCACTTAGAACATGAAGACTTAACTGGGCAAGGTTAGTTTAATGTCCCTACGTTTGGGGGGGTTGTGTAGGAGAGTAGGATCTGCTTCACATGGGTACCCCCACTTTTTGCTGATGCTTCACTGTTTTTCGACATTAGTCTGGCTGGGGCCCTGCTAATCAGAACCCCAGCCTAGCTGCTCCCTCTCTAAAATGGTTTCCATGTGCCTTAGGCACATCTCTGATTGGGATCTGGAGTGCCCTTATAAGTCCCTAGTATATGGTATACTATGTACCAAGGGCATAGGTACCTCAGAGGCCTGCCAGGGGCTGCAGCATGTATTATGCCACCCCTGGAAGGCCATCCAAACTGACACCACAGGTCTGCTACTGCAGCCTGGGTAAGGTGGTGCATGCACTCTTACTGTGATATAGGTTACCTATATCACGAAATACATACACACATAGAAACCTATAAGTCACTCCTAAGGCAGGCCTTATCAATCCTAAAGGCAGAGTGCATGGTTCCTATGTGAGAGGGTGCCCCTGCATGAGCAGGGCCCCTCTGCAGCGTTCGGAGACCATCTCTGATGCTGTTTGTAGTGCAGCCTGACCATATACTCTTAAGCGCATTATATCCTCGCGGTAAAATGCTAACTTTGGAATGGCTGCACCTAAACATGTCGTGTTTGGTGTCAAACATCTTGGAATACTACCCCCCGCCAATCCTGGCGGCGGGGGTAGCATTCCACCCTTCTAGAGGGAAAGACATGTTAACTCTGACGAGTCCGGTAACTTCTTTCCAGAGCCCTGGCATCACAAAATGGATGCTGCTGCCACAGACACGAGTCTGGCCTCCTGCTGCTGGACGAAACTCCGGCAGGGGAGGCCTGGACAATAGGTTTCCTGTCCCAGGGAGGTGTGACCACCTCCCCAGACAGGATAATGTGTATTGGGGCTGGGCGGGAGCACTTTCGGGTGCTTTGAAGTCCTGCACTGGGGGCACATTTGGTGTCCCTAGTGCATACCCCAGTTCAAACCGGATCAGGGGCTTGCAGCCCCTGCTTTGGCGCGAACTGGACAAAGGGAAAGGGGTGTAGCCACCCCTCTGCCCTGACCCACCCATAGGTGGGGCCACAGAGTAGTCCAACCCCTATTTTTAGAATAAAGGTAGGAACCCAGTCCTTAGGACTTTAGATTATACCTGGATGAAACTCTGAAACTGAATCCTGGACCTTCGACGCTCTACTCACGATTAGAGGACTGAAGAATCTCCCTTGGGGTCAAGGAGTGACTCCCCTGCTTGGCAGGCACCAAAGAAGCATCTGTCCGGTTCGCATTACTGAAGCTCCCGTCGGACGCCAAAGTCATCGCATCACCAGAGGTGGATTCTCAGACTTCCCCGAGGCTACCCTGAGTCCCCAGCAAAGCTGAGGCCCGTGGCTATCGTGGGTGACTTGAGACCGTGACCCCTGGACACCGAGCACATTTGCAAGTGCACCATCTTCTAGGTCTCCCAAGAAGTCGTGCTTTGGGCTCCGAGTAGCCCTAGCCTCCAGCACCACCTGCACCGAAGATCACTGGCCCCCACTCCACGAGTGTCCTGTAAGCCAGCTCCACGTGCGGCGTCACGAGGCTCCTTCCCGGTCGCTAGCCTGTTGGCTAGTAGCCCTTAACGAAGGCCAATCTTTTCCTTACTTGGCATCCTGGTTGCTCCAGGCCTGCCCTCACTTACCCTCGCTGGGTGAGTTCCACAGACCTTGCTGGTCTGCACCATCGACGATCTACATCTTACTCGAGACTTGCCGTTGCCAAGGCTTGTTGGTTCCAATCCGGTCGCCAACACCTCAGCACTCGACAGACATCGAGCACCAGCCCGAATCCTGCTCCTGGTCGCCGACAACGCCTCCCGGACCTCGTGGCTGAAGAGTCAAGACGACCGTCAATGCACCTGAAGCACTCGACATCGGTGGGCATCTGTCCATCGCCTGCCTGGTCACTGGCTAGTGACCCAGACTCTGTCCCCTCTGCTTTCAGGTTCACCAGAACTCCGATCCACTCTTGGATCCACCCGGACACTTTTCTCTTGGCCGCCAGCAGCACTTTGCAGCAGATCGCCATTCGAATCGACGACGAAACCCGACCCCGAAAGGCACCTATGCACCCGGCTTCCCTGGGTGAGGTAACACGAGTACTCCGGTGCTCCCGTGGGTAGAGACTCTTCAAAGTCCTAGATCTCAAAGGGTTTTGTCCTAGTCCTCTTTTAAGTGTCCCTTTCCTCTATTTTCCCGATCCCGACTTTCTCCATAGAAGTTAACGGCGTATCGCGGTTGTGTATTTACACTGCACGCGTCTCCCGTGGGTCCCCTGTGTCACTACCTTGGGTGGTTCCTTGTGGTCCAAGCACTTCTAGAGGCTCTAGGCCTAGTGTCTAGTTCAGTCGTGGTTCGCATACCACTTTATTGGTATATGGTTTGGTACGCCCCTAGGGCCCAAACGTGTATTTGTGCTATTACTGTGATTTAAGATCTTATAACCTATGTACTTCGAACTCTAGCCTCATAAAGAGACTAGAGGGGTGTGTTTAGTAATAAATACATATATTTAGAATATATACCTGGTGTGGTCCTCTTTCATTTGGTCACTCAAGAGATTATAGACTGGTAAAACAAGCTGCTTTACATTCCTTCAAGACTTAGCCTGAAGGCTGCTCTCCATAGCTACCACTAGGATAGCTTTCAATAAGGTTGTCTTTAACCTATCTCCAATAAGGGGTTGTTTGGACTGGTGCAAGGTGCCCACTATAATTAGTGGACAGCATATGCCAGGCCAACTTCTCACAATAATAATGGCAAGACATGCATTCATTATACAGTTCAGACAAGAAAAAACAAAGGGAACACTAGGAGAGAAATCCAGATGGGTTAAAATAGAATAATACAACAATAGTTAAAAGAGTCATAAAGACCTCAACTAAAAACATTTCCGAGGGAACTATAATCAAAATACAAGTACTCACTTGCCCACAAATACAATCTATGTGCACATATGTGATGAACCCAAAGACAGCCTGTGAGTCATAATGCCAGGGACTCAGTAATAAATACCGTATGAATTATTGGACTTATTAGATAATTCCATCAAATTCATATTAAAAGTCAACATCTCACCTTTTGGGCAGTTTAAATTCAAATGCTTACGAGTTTGGAGCATGCACCACAGACCAGTTGTATAAGACCTATTGCTTTGTGTGCAAAACATTGCTGTGCACATTGTCTGCATGGGAAGAAAAGAATATCATACAGTATCTAAAGTGCTCAAGTAATTCTGTGCACTTCACATAAAATGCTGCATGCAATAATCTGGCCCAAAGGCTGCTGTGCAAATTAACTGCAAGGAGGAGATCTTCCACAATATCCAAAGTGCCAATGCAATTCAGTGCAATTCCCATCACGATCAAAGGAGTAGTCAATGACTTCCAGTGCTAAAGATACAACAGTGCGAACAACATGACTAAAGGGTCAAACAAATTTGTTCAATATTGTCCGTTAGAGCTCCACCCAGTCAATAAGAAGAAAATGCAAAAGGAGCGCCCCACTAGCTCGGTGGTGCCGCGATGTTCGACATCATTGTGACGACCTTCATACATTTTAGAAATCTTGCTGTGAATTGGCTAGATTCCCCTTTCTAGCATTCTTCAACTGCAACTTTGCAGGCTCTGATGTTCAATTGTCTGAAGATAGGTAGGAGCCAGTAGCGTCAAGGGGAAGACCAGAAGGGGCATGAGCAGAGCATGTGTAAAAGAGTTTCCTTCGTAAAATAACAACCCCTGCATAAAACATCCTGGTCACCTGTTAATTGCCTGTACTTGTATGTTTTGAGTGGTAGCAAGCCAAGCCGCCAACACAGTAGTTGTGACAATGTTGAACTTGGATGGCTGTGATAGGTACACCGGGAAAATTAGTGGTTGATGTAAACACGCTGTTAAATGTGCATTCGTAGTTGAGCGGATAGCTTGGAAATCATCTTGAGCTGACATTAGCCTGGCTTGTTTCAGCAATATTTTTGATAGATTTTTCACTGGTAAAGTGGCTTGCATAAGCTCTTTAGCGGATACCCATAAAGGCTGCTTTAAGGATCCCAGCTCGGCAGCTGATAACTTAGCACAAAGAGCAAGAAAACTTGCATTGAGCACATACTCTTGACGAGCCAGATTAAACTCCAGGCAGATCTGTGCCTGCACTGTGCAAGTCGATAGCTTGAATAGGCGCCTGTAGCACTGGCATTGTGACCGGTCCAACCAGCTTGATAGGCGATTTTCATAAACAAAAGAGCCGTATTCATGTAGTAGGTATCCACTTACAATCGATAACTTTGCAAATTGGGAGGGATGGGGGGCAAGCCAGACTGAGACAGATTTGTGTGTGTAAAAGGCCGCTTTATTGAAACAGGTGCATATCACACTTTATTAACCACTGGCAACTGCCTTACAAACTAACGCCTCACTATACAATAAATTACCTGACCCCATGGTCCCTCCCCCACCCCTATGATCCCCACATCAAGTCCCCCACCCTTCCGAATACAAATTAAAACTCCATAACATTACATAACAATACATAACAACCGTATTACCCAACATTGCATTTCCCAGTCCTGTCCTCCAATGACCCCAACCTGTACCTGCCTTTCTGCAACTGTAACTCCTAAAACCCCTAATCTAAAATTATCCTAAACTTATCCTACCTGTTTACCCTTTTCCTGACCCTGCTCCCCAACTACCAACCTTTAACTAAAAACATCCGGCAATCTTGGCCAACTTTGAACAAATCCACGCCAGCACCTGTTCCAAGCGACAATACAAAGCATACATACCCTATGAACCTGTTCCAACACGATGACCAAAAACAAAACAAATTAATAACCACGTAAAAAGAGAGAAAAGGACCCACAAAAATTAGAGGGCCCAGAGAAGGCCCCAAATAAAAAGGGGGTGGGAGGGCGGGGACAAAATTCGAAAGCCCCCACGCTAATCCCAGCCACCAGGTCACCAAACCTAAAATGGTGGCTGGGAGAGCGCAGCAGGGAAATATAAACCCTTGGGCTATAAAATATAATTGGGCTGCATTTGGGCTAGTCCACATGCAGCCCAAAGCCTAAAATGGCAGCTCCCAGTCATAGCCCCCTCCCCTCCCAAACTGCCCGGGGACAGACCTCCCAAGGTCGGCTGCCCCCAAACCCCCTTGGGAGGGATGGGGGCAAGCCAGACTGAGACAGATTTGTGTGTGTAAAAGGCCGCTTTATTGAAACAGGTGCATATCACACTTTATTAACCACTGGCAACTGCCTTACAAACTAACGCCTCACTATACAATAAATTACCTGACCCCATGGTCCCTCCCCCACCCCTATGATCCCCACATCAAGTCCCCCACCCTTCCGAATACAAATTAAAACTCCATAACATTACATAACAATACATAACAACCGTATTACCCAACGTTACCCAACATTGCATTTCCCAGTCCTGTCCTCCAATGACCCCAACCTGTACCTGCCTTTCTGCAACTGTAACTCCTAAAACCCCTAATCTAAAATTATCCTAAACTTATCCTACCTGTTTACCCTTTTCCTGACCCTGCTCCCCAACTACCAACCTTTAACTAAAAACATCCGGCAATCTTGGCCAACTTTGAACAAATCCACGCCACCCAGGAAAAGGCGGGAGCTAAAGACAACGCCGCCTCCCCCTTTTCCTGCCCCCCCCTGCCTTCTAGGAAACCTCCCCTAGATGTTCACCTAGCCCCGCATAATCTGGCTAACACCTCTCTTATTTCCAAAAGGTATAGGTCAATGCCCATCTTAGACAAATGAACCCCATCTCCTCTAAAAAATTCCGGGTGTCATACCGTATGTCCCGATGCACCACCCTATGAAAACCCAGGAGTCTGCAAAAACGGATCATCTCCGAGTTCACCTTACGCCTAGCCCTGTCTACTGCCGCCGGCTGAAACGCCCCCTCCAAACTCTGCGGGGCAAAAACTCTGTCCAAATCACGGAGACCCCTGCCCATTGACCCTTGATCAACTGCAAATCCCGCTTCATACGTCGCATGAGCACTAAACCAGTCTCCTTCACCATATCATTTTCCCCCAAGTGCAATAAAAGCACATCTGGGCACCTACCAGCCCGCAAAATGTCATTCAGCACGGCCACCAACTCCCGCCAGCGCATACCCCCTTTTCCCCGCCAATGAACATGAAACAACTCTTTATTGAACCCCAAATTCTCTCCGAAGTAACTGGAGCGAGCCTGGACCTGTGCCCACTTGACGAAAGAGTGCCCAACGATCCATATATCCAACTCCTGGGCCAAGGGCCCCATCACTGAACCTGTAACAAGAAAAACATGTAAACCCCCAGGAAAACAACACAACCGCGCTAAACCCCCCCTTGCGCGCTGCGCACGTAACGCTGATAACATGAAGAAGACCACCTGCCCAGACGCATGATATCCCCCTGCTCCCAGCCCCTGTTGTTAGCCTCTGAAGCCGCCCCGATCCGGAATGAATGCGTGCCAAAACTTTTCCCATCAAACCCCAATAGATCCAAAGCCCTGCGCATAACAGAAAGTAACTGATAACCGGTAGCTATATTCCCATTGGCATGACAAAAAACCCTCCCCTCCGCAGAGGGGTTGGCCCCCATCCACCTTACCGCCCATCTGTATGGACAGGTGGACTGCGGCTGGCTAGCTCTTAGGGACACCCATTGTCCCCTACCCCGCTGGTCCGTCTTACCGCTACGCAGCCATATAAACACACCCCCCTCCCGCAAAGACACCTCCGACCATAACAATCCCGAAGATAACTTTGTGCCCAGCAACTCAGACACCCGAAACGCCCCAAAAAACATCCAAACCATTAGCGTAGAGAATAACAAAGCCTCATGATCATTCAAGCATATTTCTGACAAAACCCCCAGCACTTTCACCAGCAAACCCCACGACATTGGATTGCGGACCCTGCCTAACTGTCCACACTCCCTGGCCCACCCCTCCAGCATCCGCGTACCTAACTCGCCCGCCGTGGGAACATAGCCCCACCACAGCTTCCCCATAAATGCGATGCCCGCCAACTTCCCTGCGATGGTAACCCTAGACAACCTTTTTTCAATTAGGTCCAATATGAATTGTATCACGTCCTCTTGTCGCCGCCTCGGTGAGCTGCGCCACCGTGCGCCAGAATTCAGGAATTCCCCCCATGCCATGCTGTACGTCCGTCGCGTGGAAACCGCCAGTGAATCTAAAACCAGCTGCAACATCCTGTGTTGCCTACTTTCCACAAATGCCGCGGCATGCTGGTCGGGGTCTCGTCCGCGTCCTTGGCTAGTCCACGGAATCTCCCCCACTGTGAACGAGACAAAGCATCAGCTATGTCATTGTCCACCCCAGGAACATGCAATGCCCGAAATGCAATATCAAAACGCAAACAACCCAGAACAAACACTTTCAGTAATTTCAATACTTGTGCATCTCTAGCTGACTGCCTGTTTACCACTTCCACCACCGACATGTTGTCAATGCGGAAAGTCACTCTCCTGTGTGCCAAACGCTCCCCCCACAGCGTGATAGCTACTACCAGGGGAAAAAATTCCAAAAACGCGATGCTCCTTCCACCCCCCGCCCATTCTGTTGGCCACTGTTCGGCACACCAATGTCCTTGCCAGAACAGGCCAAAACCTTCACTTCCCGCTGCATCTGAGAAAATCTGAATGTCCCACACCAAGTCATCCTCTCGCTCTAGTGGGATCCCATTGAAGTTCTGCAGGAAAAATTGCCACATCCGCAGGTCTTCCCGCACCCCCTGACAGTCGCACATGATGATGGGGCGGTCCGTGGCCCGCCAACGCCCTCCCCAGGCGCCTGCAAAAGGTCCTACCTACCCGCACCACACGACACGCAAAATTGAGATGGCCCAGCAGCACCTGAATCTCTCTCACAGTCACTTTCTGCCTGGACAGCATTGTCTCCAACAGGCCCAACATTTGCTGCTGCTTATCCACCGGCAACCTTGCCTCCATCTTGCCGGAATCCAACTCAATACCCAGAAATGTCAAAGCCAAGCAGGGTCCCATCGTTTTCTCAGGTGCCAAAGGCACTCCCAATTCCCCCATGATCTCAGTAAAACTGTCCAGTGCTGACTGGCAGTCCGTGGAGTCTGGGGTGCCCACAAAGAAAAAGTCATCCAGGTAGTGCGTAACTCCTTGGTGACCCGTTCGATCCGTAAAGAGCCATTGTAAGAAAGTACTGAAACATTCAAAAAGTGCGCATGACATAGAGCAGCCCATCGGTAATGCCTTGTCCACGTACCATTTACCATCAAAATGGACGCCCAGAAGATCCCAGTCCTCTGGGTGGACTGGCAGCAGCCGGAAAGCAGACTTTATGTCGCACTTTGCCATCATCGCCGTTGCGCCCGCCGTCACCACAAGTGACATGGCAATGTCAACAGACGAGTAAGACACCGATGCTTCTTGTCCATCAATAAAGTCATTTACAGAGCTCCCTTCGGGCCACGATAAATGCTGGATCAATCGAAACTGACCTGGGTCTTTTTTAGGTACCACACCAATCGGTGACACAATTAAATTTGGTAATGGCCAAACCGAAAAGGGGCCCGCCATGCGGCCCTCCCGTACCTCTTTTTCCAGCTTTTCCAACACCACCTCAGGGTGCTCTTTTGCCGATTTCAAATTGTCTGCCCATCGTCGTGTCCTAGGCCCGTCATACCTCAGTCGAAATCCCTCCAAAAATCCCCGGCGTAACCGGTCCGCGGCCTCCTTGTTGTCATATGTCTCCAAGGCCGCCACCAGCTTTTCGATCCTAACCGGAGTACGAGCCCTTGGCCCCGGGCCCCTTAGCCCCCCTTCCCCCTGAGAACTGCTGTTGCTGTCCCCCCCTTGAACCCCCTGCCTGCCACTGTGTCCCCCCTTGTGTACTCTGTCCTCCCCCCAGCAATTGACCAGCGTGTGCCGACCCCGCAACCTGAACATTCATGACGGAACTTGCAATACTCCCTGGTGCATAGGCCTTTATTGAAATCCCAACATGCCCCTCGTGCCCCTGTCTGTCCCCGCCCCCCCCCCCGGGTGGGTCGCCCCTGAAAGGGCCGATACACCAGTGGTAAGCCACTGGCCGTGAATATGGTTTTTCCTGCCCCAGCTAGACCCATCGTATGCTGCCACAGATCAGTATCCAATTCCCCCCACTTGGCCTCGGGATCCCAAGCCATACGCGCCCGAAATTCTTCGTCATACTGTGCCCAGGCAAAGCCGCCCCCGTGATCTGGGCCTTCCGAATTACGTCCATGTATTTAAACATGGCCACGCATCGATCCGGAAACTTCTCGCAGTATACACTCGCATAAATTAAAAATGCCGCCGTCCAATTCTCAATGGTGAGCGGCACCCTAGGCCGTTTGGCCAACTCATATTCCTCCTCCTTTGACCCCTCTTTGGCACGCACTTCCCTGTGGAGGAGCTTTAACATTTCTACATATTCCCCCTTCCAAATTTTTTCCTTTGTGGTAAGCATTAGATGAGCGCCCAAAGGTTTTGTAACGCCCATGTAAGGCAAGCGTTTCACCTTCAACTCTTTGCTCTCTAACTTAGGGTCAGATTCCACTGTCTTGGCAACTGCTTCTTTAATTCCCTCACTATCCAAAGACCCCGGGACCGAGCCGACGCCCTCCTCGGACCCCGGAGCAGCAGGCAAAGACCCATCCGTCCCCACATTCGCATCCTGCACATACTTACCCTTTGCAACCGACCCCCCGACCCTTCCCCTTTTCCCCCCCCCCCACCCCCACTGACACCATGCGAGGTCGCTGCTTACCTGGCGCTAACGAAGCCGACCTCTGTCTGTCGTCTCTCCGTTCCAGGGGGCCGAGCGTCTGTCCCACCGCGATGTCCGACCCGTGACCTCTGTAGGGCGTCGTGACATCTGAAACACACTTTCAACAGATTTACTGTGCCCCCCACGCCCTCATCATCCCTCACTTCCCCTTCTTCCAGACTATCCTCTCCATAATCTAATTCCTGGAAAACAGCCTCCCGTTCAACCGGAGGGGCTGAGTGCCCCCTCCTCCCTTCAATTAACTGGCGCTCCATGCTGCTCCACCGATGATGCTGCCCCCAGACCGTGAGGGTCTGGTGGGTGGACGGGCCGGTGAGCCCGCTCCGGGCCTACTTATACCGACCATGACGGGGTCCCTCGCAGGTACTGGGCACGCCGCCCCAGGCTCCACCCTCCCTTCTCCTTGGCGCCGACAGGCCGCTCCCAGCCTTGCCAAGTCCGGTGCCGCGCGTTGCGAAACCTCCTGCAAGGAAAGGGATGGTCTGGTGTGCTGGGCCCCTCACCTGTACCTTTCCCATCCCAGCTCCTCTTCCTGCCAACCCCTAAAGTACTAGCTGCCCAAGCCTGCCCCACCTTCCTTAAATCCACCCCGTCCCAGACCCCCTTGTCTCCCCCTCCTCCTCACTCCACTGCAAATCCCTCACGCCGTGCCCCCCTATCCTGCATCTGCCCCCAGATCTGACCCCCAAACCCAAAGACCCTCCCTGACTCATGTACGCATCTAGCCTACCCACCCTGTCTAACCCTTGAACCCCTTCCTTCCAAGACTGGAAAATATCCAGACCATCCCAATCCCTGCCCCCCCCGCCCTCTTCCAATTCCTCCGGAATATCGCTACTCCCCTCTCCCTCCTCCCCAAAGGCCCCCCCTACCGCCTGTCCCAAAACCCTAAGTCCCTCATCCTCAGACCCCAAAACCTCCTTAACACTTCCCCCGAGCCCGCACCTCTAAAACCCCCTGCGCCAAACAACTTGCATCTCCTCCTCCTTGAACCAGACCCCCTCATCCCCCCTGAACCAAAAACGGGGCCTCCACCAACTCCTGAGCCCACCTTGCACGCGCGGGCGCTCTTCGAATCCTAGAGCGCCCACGCTCCTTTACCCCCTATGTCTCCCTTCTTCTACTGGGCTACAGTCCCTGCTACCCTGCCCCCACTCCACACTAGCCTCATTGAGCCTGCCGGCTCGCACAGGGTTAGACACCCCGCCGGCAGGCTCCCAACTCGCACATGGCCTGCCGGCTCCGTACGAGACGGATGCTCCGCCGGCAGGCTCCCGCCCCGCCTCCCTCACAACTGTTCCGCCCGCCGCTCTGCGCCCGCGGCGGGCGCCACGCCTACGAGCACGAGCAGGCTCCAAACCTGCACAGGGGCTGCCGGCTCCGTGCGCTACGGACGCTCCGCCGGCAGTCTCCTGACCCACCTCACTCCCAATCACCCCGCCCGCCGCGCAAGACACGCTGCAAGCGCCGCGCACGCTACCGGCCCCATTAACACCCCCAAGGCCCGGGAGACGGACGCGACGCCGGGTTGGCGCGCGAGCCGCCCCCCCGCCCCGCGGCCTTCTTAACCTTCCCCACCTTCGTTTTTCGGCGCCCGCCCCCGCACTTACGCCCCTACTCCCGGGGGCCGCGGCCTGTCCTGCGCGGCCCCCCGCACTCACCTCACACCCCGAACTCGGCGGCGAACATGCGAGGACCACCGCCGCCACCCCCGCGGACGCGCGCCGAGGGGGGCGCGCGTCAGAGGAGGCCACCGGCATAATCAAATCCAGCCGGCCCGCCTCACTCAGAAGTCGAACAGCCTCCAGCACCCGATAATCCTCGCCTGCCATCCTGCTACAATAACAGGTAAATCCAAATTCCCTACACTATATTATAATTCTAACTGACAAAATTCGAAAGCCCCCACGCTAATCCCAGCCACCAGGTCACCAAACCTAAAATGGTGGCTGGGAGAGCGCAGCAGGGAAATATAAACCCTTGGGCTATAAAATATAATTGGGCTGCATTTGGGCTAGTCCACATGCAGCCCAAAGCCTAAAATGGCAGCTCCCAGTCATAGCCCCCTCCCCCTCCCAAACTGCCCGGGGGACAGACCTCCCAAGGTCGGCTGCCCCCCAAACCCCCCTTGCAGAAAGATCCTGGCCTGACAGGTTCTTAAGAAGGTGCTGGGAGGCAAAAGAGCATTTGCCGTTGCTGCCAAAGCCTCAATTTGTGCAGTTGGGAGACCCCAGTCATTTAGCCATTTTCCCAGATATTTGATGTTAGACACTCTTTCAACTTTCTGGCTACTTCTGAACCAAGCCCTGTATTTGACGTTCTTTTTTCCAAAGACTAAAATCTTGCTTTTAGTTGTGTTAATACAGAGCTTGTTTGTTTTGCAATAATCAGCCAGGCTGGTCAAGGATCTTTGCAGCCCAATTTCTTCAATACAATTAGATCATAAGTGCACTACAATAGTTGTAGACTTCTGCCAGCAATTAGTGGTGGAAAACCTTTAGCTGCACTTATGTGGTTGTTTGAGTCAGCTAAGTAGAAGTTGAAAAGTAAAGGGGTCAAAATACAGCCTTGCTTAAGGCCCATATTTTGTGTAGATCTTTGCTGACATGGACCACTTACAAGACACTCTCACTTTGACCCATGTATTCGAGTAAAGACTTATAATGGCTGTGCTTAAGGTGTGGTGGGATGCCCCAAGCTGATAATTTGGTCCACAGCAAGCCTCTATCCACTTTGTCGAAGGCTGTAGAAAAGTCAATAAATGCAATGTAGATGGAGCCTGCACCCTTTTTTGTGGTAGGTTTGATCAGAGCCAATATGAATAACAGATTTACCTCCGTCCCATAGCCCTTCTGAAATCCAGTCTCAGTGGCTGAAATAATGTTTCTATCTTGCGCCTATTCCTCCAGTTCTTTATACGGGATTTTTGCAAAGCAGTTCCCCTCCACATTCAGAAGGGCAAGTCGTCAGACGTTTTCTGGCTTATCGAAAGAACCCTTCTTGTGTATTGGAACTTGGAGGGAACCCCCCAGCTCTCCAGCACCTGATTTCTTGATACACAGGTGTTAAACAGCAGGGTAAGATGAGTAGACCATTCTGCTTTTGCAGCCTTGAAGATGCTAGCCAAGAGACCATTTGGACCAGGGACGTCAGCCAAGCGCGTCGTAGCCCAAGTATTTAGATCCATTTTTCCATGATTAGGTTCATAATTGCACATAGGGCGCAAGTTCTAGTCATGTCTTGGTTGACCACTGGCACCGCCGGCGAGTTGAAGGGTCCACTTAAAGCAAAGAAATGTATGCCAACCATCCGGATGCAGAGATGTTGGATAGTTCTCTTTTTTGCTGATTCTCAGCTAGATTGTTGACTATGAGTGAAAACGTTTTAGAATCTTTGGCTTTTACTGCGTGGAAGACAGCCTTCCATTGTGTATCCTGCTCCTGCTGCTTTTCTTCGTAGAGGAGATGTCTATAGTTTTTGCGTAGGAAGTTAGTTTTCCTCTTTCAAAACTATATTTACTGTATTCTTATGTGCTGCCTTTTTGCTTCGATTTAAGTGTCTTTTCAGCAATAATAAATCTCGGCTTTTTGAAAGGCCTGAGCGATAATCGCAAGGAGCCTGAGGACCTGGCTGCATTGAGGCCAAAGACTAACAGGCCATTAGTGAAATCTAAGTATCCATTGATTCGGTGTAGAAATTATTTGTCCACTGTTAGAAATGGGATCTCTAGTTGGCAAGGGCTTGCACCTTTGTCCAAGTGGGGACCCTTCTTCCTAGTCAGGGTAAGGGTGTTACACTCGTGAAGTAACCCCTGCTCACCCTCGTGGTAGCTTGGCACGAGCAGTCAGGCTTAATTCAGAGGCAGTGTGTAAAGCATTTGCACATAACCAACAGTAATACAGTGTAAGCACTACAAACGGACACCACACCAGTTTAGAAAAATAACCAATACTTTATATACTCAAGACAAGACCAATTACGACAAAAATCCACAATACTATACTTTAAAAATGAATGCTTGATACGGTAACTTCTTCTTTGCAGGGATAGCACAAAAGCAAAGTTCGTACGAGTCGGTAGCTCCGTCCGAGCCTACCGTGATGCTGAAAACCACAGAGTCTAACAGTTCCAGCCGACCGCGTCGATACGGGCCAGCAGAGTCATGAACAGACTCGGTTACAGTACCTTTCTCGTTGTGGCTGGTACGGAGTGTACGAGCCGGTCGGCGTTCGTCGCGGTTGCGGTGCAAGACGGAGCGATGCAAGGTGCGGTGTCCCTCGACGCGGTGCAGGCAGCGGCTCGATGAGCGTCGTGCAGACGGAGTCGGTGAGTCCAAGGCGTGCGATGCAGGGTGAGACGATGCTCGATGCGGTGCTGACAGGTTGCGATGCAGGCGACCAAGCCGGAATGCGGGAGCTGGCGTCGGACAGCGGTGCGAGTCGGAGCGGTGCGTCGCAGACGTGCGAGCGGTGCCCCAAATGCGGTGCGGTCACGACTCTTGAGCCAGTTGCAGCGACCTCGTCGGTCGGGTCCGGTTGGTTCAGTGAAGCGATGCGATGCGATCTGCGGTGCCCACAGGTCACGGTGCAAGCAGCGGCTCGATGTTGGCGGCGTCGGACGTCGCCCACGGTGAGACCAGGGTTGCGATGCGAAGCGGGGCGATGCGGTCTGCGGTGCAAACAGGTCACCGGCCAGGGATGGATTCGGTTGACGGAGTCGGTTGCAGTTCCCTTCCTCTGTGGCAACTGAAACAGCGTTCCAGAAGCGGTACACAGAGGCTTGTGAAGTCTTTGTAGTCCCTGAGACTTCTTAACAGGAGGCCAGCTCGGTTTCAGGCCCTTGGAGATACTCAGCACAAGTTTGTAGAAAGTTCAGTCCAGTCCTTTCACTGCCCAAGGCAGAAGCAGCAGCTGCAGGCCAACCCAACAAAGCAACAACACAGCAAAGGGGCAGTACTCCTCCTGGCAGCTCTTCCAGCTCTTCGTCTTGGCAGGTTCCTTGATTCCAGCGAGATCTAAATTCATGGGGTCAGGGCCCCAATATTTATATCCCAAATTCCTTTGTTCTCTGAAGGCAGAGAGGCCTTTGCCTAGTCCAAACCAGTTCTGGAGCACTTTGTTGACAAGTCTCCGTCCCTTCTTTCAGTGAGTAGGCCAGGGACATCAGACGCACCACAGGAGGTGGAGCCAGCATTGTGGAGGAAGGCACTGTCCTATTCAGGGCCCAGGTGCGACCCCTCCCACCCATCTACATGTAGATCTTGCTATTCAGCCCTGTGCTGACTCACCCTGTCTCCTGGCATCCCCCAGCCCCTGTCACTCACATTCCAGACAAGGAATACACAACCTCACGGAGGCAGGCTTGGATGGTTAGACAAGAAAATACCCACTTTCTAAAAGTGGTATTTTCAAACACAGAATGTTAAAACCAACTTCACTAAAAGATGCATTTTATCATTCTGAGTCCAGGCATACAAAACTCGAATTTCTACCATGTTCCCGGGGTCAGTTAGGATTATAAGCTGTAATAATCAAAACTGCCCGTTCTGGCCTAGGGGAACAGGTAGCCTTGCAATAGTGAAAAACGAACTAGGCTGTAATTCACTATCAGGACATGCCGCACACACCCGGGCATGTCCTACCTTTCGCATACAACGCACCCTGCCCACAGGGGTACCTTGGGCCTACCTTAGGGGTGACTAACATGTAGCAAAGGGAAGGTTTAGGGACTTGCAAGTGTGTGCACTTGCCAAGTCGACATGGCAGCCCCAGGCTGCGCACAGGCTCTGCGTTGGCAGGCCCGAGTTACACTTTACGGGCTGTTTGCGTGGGTGGCACAATCCAGTGCTGCAGCCCACCAACAGCATTTGATTTATAGGCCCTGGCACTCGCAGTGCACTTTACTAGGGACTGACACATAAATCAAATAGGCCAATCATGGAAACACCAATCCATAACACAATTTACACGGAGAGCATATGCACTTTAGCACTGATTAGCAGTGGTAAAGTGCCCGGTGTCCTAAAACCAACACACACAGGGTCAAAAACAGGAGGCCAAAAAGCAAAAAGTCTGGGGGTAAACCCGCTGAAAAAGCCAAGTCTAACACCGGGGATCATCAGCGTCTTTGTTGACTGACACATAAACCAAATAGGTCAATCATGGAAACACCAATCCATAACACATTTTATACAGGAGCACTTGCACTTTCCCACTGGACAGCAGTGAGGAAAGCGCGCAGAATCATTACACCAGCAAAAACAGAGTCAAAACCGGGAGGTCAGAAAGCAAAAAGTCAGGGAAACACGCCAAAAGATGCCAAGTCTAACACATGTCCCCTCCAGCTGAAAGTAGGGACAACTACCCAACCCCATTGGAGTTCTCTTCACTAAGGCGGAAGAACCTGGACAGACCATCTGCGTTGGCGTGTTCTGTACCAGGACGGTGTTCCACCGTAAAGTCCATTCCCTGTAGGGAGATGGACCACCTCAGCAGTTTTGGATTCTCACCCCTCATTTGCATCAACCATCTGAGGGGCCTGTAGTCTGTCTGAACCCGGAAGTGAGTCCCAAACAGGTATGGTCTCAACTTCTTCAGTGCCCAGACCACAGCAAAAGCTTCCCTTTCTATGGCACTCCACCTCTGTTCCCTGGGAAGTAGTCTCCTGCTAAGGAAGACTACAGGCTGATCCAGGCCCTCTTCGTTCAGTTGTGAGAGCACCGCTCCCACACCATGCTCTGAAGCGTCAGTCTGCACGACGAATTCCTTGGAGAAGTCAGGTGCCTTGAGCACGGGCGCCGTGCACATGGCTGCCTTCAGGGCATCAAAAGCTTTCTGGCAGGACTCAGTCCAGATCACTTTCCTGGGCTGCCTCTTAGAGGTCAGCTCTGTTAAGGGGGCAACGATGGTGCCATAGCCCTTAACAAATCTCCTATAGTAGCCGGTGAGACCTAAGAAGGCTCTCACCTCTGTCTGGGTCTTGGGGGGCTCCCAAGCCAGATGGTGTCAATCTTGGGTTGTAGGGGCGCCACCTGGCTGCTTCCTACCTGGTGTCCCAAGTACACCACAGAACCCTGCCCGATCTGGCACTTACTGGCCTTGATCGTGAGGCCTGCACCTTGCAGAGCCCTCAACACTTTCTCAAGGTGCTGTAAATGTTCTTCCCAGCTGGAACTGAACACAGCAATGTCATCCAGGTAGGCGGCACTGAAATCCTCCAGCCCAGCCAACACCTGATTGACCAACCTCTGAAAGGTGGCAGGGGCATTCTTCAACCCAAAGGGCATCACCCAGAATTGGTAATGACCTTCTGGGGTCGAGAATGCTGATCTCTCCTTGGCCCCATCGGTTAAGGCAATCTGCCAGTACCCAGACGTCAAATCAAACGTGCTGAGGAACCGGGCAGCTCCCAACCGATCAATGAGCTCATCAGCTCTGGGGATGGGTGCGCGTCAGTCCTGGTGACGGCATTGAGCCCACGGTAGTCCACACAAAACCGGAGTTCTGGAGTGGCACCGGGCGCCGCAGCCTTTGGGACCAAGACCACTGGGCTGGCCCAAGGACTGTGGGAGGGCTCAATCACCCCTAACGCCAACATCTTAGAGACCTCCTCCTTGATGCTGGCTCTGACCCGGTCAGTCAGCCTGTAAATCTTGTGCTTCACAGGAGGGCTGTCACCAGTGTCCACGTCATGGGTACACCAGTGAGTAACACCGGGGGTCAGAGAGAACAGTGGGGCGAACTGTCCCAACAACTGGCGACAGTCCCCTGCTGCTCCTGAGTCAGAGTAGGGGAGAGGATCACACCCTCTACTGACCCATCATGCTCCTTGGTGGACAGGAGGTCAGGGAGAGGCTCACTCTCCTCTTCCACCCCATCATCTGTCGCCAAGAGCATACTCACTTCGGACCTCTCGAAGTGGGGCTTGAGGCGGTTCACGTGAAGGACCCTCAAAGGGTTCCTTGGAGCCTGCAAATCCACCAGGTAGGTGACGTCACTTTTGCGCTCCTTTACCTCATATGGCCCAGTCCACTTGTCCTGCAAGGCACAAGGTGCCACTGGGGCCATGACCCACACTTTTGCCCAGGTTGAAATTCGACCAGAGTGGCATTCTGGTCATACCATCTCTTCATTTCTTCCTGGCTTGCTTCTAGGTTCGCCTGAGCGAGTTTCCTGAAGCGGGCAGTTTGGTTTCTAAAGGCCAGCATGTAGCTAAATACATCCTGGGGAGTTTTCCTGGGAGCTGCCTCCCAGCCTTCCTTTACCAAACTCAGAGGTCCTCTGACAGGGTGGCCATACAGGAGCTCAAAGGGGCTGTACCCAAGAGACTTCTGAGGCACCTCCCTGTATGCAAAGAGTAGGCATGGCAAGAGGACGTCCCACTTACGCCTCATGGGTTCTGTTAGACCCTTGATCATGCCTTTCAAGTTCTGGTTGAATCTTTCCACCAGACCGTTTCCTTGTGGGTGGTAAGGAGTGGTGAACTTGTAGGTTACACCACACTCCTTCCACAGGGATGTCATATACTTTGATATGAAATTGGTCCCCCTATCAGAAACCACCTCTCTGGGGAATCCCACACGGGAAAAGATCCCCATTAACGCCCGGCCCACCACTGGCGCCGTCGTTGTCCTGAGAGGATTGCCTCCGGGTACCGGGTGGCATGGTCCACCAAGACCAGGATGTACCTGTTGCCCATGGCTGTCTTGGGGTCCAGTGGCCCCACAATATCCATCCCTACCCTTTCAAAGGGTGTTCGAACAACAGGGAAAGGTTGGAGAGGAGCTTTGACCTTCCTCCCACTCTTACCACTTGCCTGGCAAGTTTGGCAAGACCTACATTGTGCATCTGACTGCCTTCGCATTTGGGGCCAAAAGAAGTGGGTGACAAGCCTGTCAAAGGTCTTGTCCTGCCCCAAATGTCCTGCCAAAGGCACGTCATGAGCCAGACCCAGTAGGAAGGTCCTGAAGCGCTGGGGTACCACCAGCACACGGGCTGACCCAGGCTCAGCAACCTTAGGCTCACTGTATAGGAGACCACTCTCCCAGTAGATCAGATGTGACCCGGACTGATTACCAGCTGCCTGGTCTGCAGCCTGCCGCCGCAGACCCTCCAGAGTAGGGCACTCGTTCTGCTCCCTGCAGAACTCCTCCCTGGTGGGACCCCTTCTTGCTGCCAATGGGTCAGCTCAGAGATGTCTCCCAGTTCGGCTACCTGCTCCCCTGTAGGCACCGGGGCGTCCCCTCGAGGTCCGCCTCCTCCCGGTCCGTGGGAACTTCGGGGGCCGGTTTCCCGCGCCCCTGCCCTTTCTCTTGGCAGGGACTTGGGCCACTGTTTCAGGCTCCAAGTCCTCTTGATCACCCTTTCTGGCTGCCATTGACCGAGTAGACACGCATGCCCACTCTGGCAACCCAAGCATCTCCAAGTGAGACCTGAGCTCAACCTCCTTCCATGAGGACTGCTCCAGGTCGTTTCCTAGCAGACAATCTACAGGCATGGTAGGGCTCACAACCACCCTCAAGGGACCTGAGGACCCCCCCCATTCAAAGGGAACCTGCACCACCATACATTGGCGCTCTGAGTTGTCTACAGCAACTACTTGGTGGAATGCTCCTGGGACTACTTGCTTCTCAGACACCAGGTGACACTGGACTGAGGTCACACTGGCTCCAGTGTCTCTGAGAGCCTCTACCCAGTTCCCATTAATGGTCACCCAGGTGCTATATTTCTTTGTGTTAGGGGGCACCTGGTTTCCTGGGACCATCTCACTGTCCCCTAGTGAGACAAGGGTCATTTCTGCGGGATCCCCACCCTCCTGTGGGCACCCCTCCTCCCCGAGCGCTACACTAGCCAACACTTTGGACTGTCCACCGGTGGGTGGCTGTGTCCCCTTCGGGCACTTGGGGTCCCCTTAAAGTGACCTACCTGGTCACATGCATAACACTTGCGGGGGCCGGTCTCAACAGGCTTCCCTGTAGAGACCCCTTTCTTCTTATCACCGGGGGCTGGGAACCTTTACCCTGGGTACTAGTTTGGGGCCCTTTAGAGAACTCCTGTGCTTTACCCTTGTCCCCCACTTTTCTGCTGGGGACCCTGCCCACCTTTGGCTGAGTCTCCCCCAAACGCTTTCTTTTGGACCCTGGTACTCACCCAGCGGTCCGCTTCCATAGCAAGCTTCCTGGGGTCAGTTAGCTTACTATCAACTAGGTGCTGGCGCAGATCTGCAAAGCATAGACTAGACAAGTGCTCCCATGCAATCAAGTTGTAGAGCCCCTGAAAATCTGTTACACTACTGCCCTTCACCCAACCATCCAGCGACCTGCAGAACAATCAATCAATCAATCAATCAATCAATCATGTCACTTATAAAGCGCACTACATACCCGCGAGGGTCTCAAGGCGCTGGGGGAAGAGGGGGGTGGTGCTGCTACTGATCGAAGAGCCAGGTCTTGAGGAGTCTTCTGAAGGCCAGTAGGTCTTGGGTCTGTCGGAGGTTGGTGGGGAGGGTGTTCCAGGTCTTGGCGGCGAGGTGGGAGAAGGATCTGCCACCGGCGGTCGTTTCCGGATGCGGGGGACTGTGGCGAGGGCGAGGCTGGTCGAGCGGAGCTGGCGGGTGGGGGTGTAGAAGCTGAGTCGTCTGTTGAGGTAGGCTGGTCCGGAGTTGTGGAGTGCTTTGTGTGCGTGGGTGAGGAGCTTGAAGGTTATCCTCTTGTTGACAGGGAGCCAGTGCAGGTCTCTCAGGTGGGGTGTGATGTGGCTGCGTCGGGGGATGTCGAGGATGAGACGTGCAGAGGCGTTCTGGATGCGTTGCAGCCGCCTTAGGAGCTTAGCCGTCGTTCCTGCGTAGAGGGCGTTTCCGTAGTCCAGCCTGCTGGTGACGAGGGCCTGGGTGACTGTTTTTCTTGTTTCGGTGGGGATCCACTTGAAGATCCTGCGGAGCATTCGGAGGATGTTGAAGCAGGATGAGGAAACGGCGTTGACCTGCTTAGTCATGGAGAGGGTGGGGTCGAGGATGACCCCTAGGTTGCGTACGTGGTCGGTGGGTGGCGGGGCTGTTCCCAGTGATGTTGGCCACCAGGAGTCGTCCCAGGCTGAAGGGTTGGAACCAAGGATGAGGACCTCCGTCTTGTCCGAGTTCAGCTTCAGGCGGCTGGTCCTCATCCATTCGGCGACGGCCTTCATTCCTTCGTGGAGGTGGGCTTTGGCGGTGTGAGGGTCTTTGGTGAGGGAGAGGATCAGCTGGGTGTCGTCGGCATAGGAGATGATGTTGAGGTTGTGCTGTCGGGCGACGTGGGCGAGGGGTGCCATGTAGATGTTGAACAGCGTTGGGCTGAGGGAGGAGCCTTGGGGTACGCCGCAGATGATCTTGGTGGCCTTGGATCGGAAGGGGCGAGGCGGACGCTTTGTGTTCTGCCGGAAAGGAAGGATGTGGTCCAGTCCAGGGCCTTCTCTTGGATCCCGGCGTCGTGAAGGCGTGTTCGTAGTGTGTGGTGGCAGACCGTGTCGAAGGCGGCTGATAGGTCCAGGAGGATGAGGGCTGCTGTTTCTCCGTTGTCTAGCAGGGTCCTGATGTCATCGGTGGCGGCGATGAGGGCGGTTTCGGTGCTGTGGTTGCTGCGGAAGCCGGACTGGGAAGGGTCCAGGATGTTGTTCTCCTCGAGGTAGCGGGTCAGTTGTTTGTTGACGATTTTCTCGGTGACCTTCGCGGGGAACGGGAGCAGAGAGATGGGTCGGAAGTTCTTGAGGTCCTTGGGGTCTGCCTTGGGTTTCTTGAGTAAGGCGGTGATCTCGGCGTGCTTCCAGCTTTCCGGGAAGGTTGCTGTCTCGAAGGAGATGTTGATTATTTTCCGGAGATGGGGCGCGATGGCTGTACTGGCTTTGTTGAAGATGTGGTGAGGGCACGGGTCTAGCGGTGAACCGGAGTGGATGGTGTCTCATGATCTCGCTGGTGTCCTCGTCGTTGATGTTGGTCCAGGAGAGCAGGCGGTTGGTGGTTGTGGGGGCAGTGGTCTCGGTGGTTGCCGGGCGGTCGTGGTGTTGAAGCTGTCGTGGATGTCGGCGATTTTGCGGTGGAAGAAGGTGGCCAGTGAGTCGCACAGGTCTCGCGACGGCTGGATGTCGTTGGTGTTGGAGCTGGGGTTGGAGAGTTCCTTCACGATGTTGAAGAGCTCTTTGCTGTTGTGTGCGTTGTTGTCTAGGCGGTCTTTGAGTGAGGCCCTTTTGGCGGATCTGATGAGGTGATGGTGACTGCGGGTGGCGCTCTTGTGGGCGGCGTAGCTGTCCGCTGTCCGTTCGTGGAGGCAGATCTTCTCAGTTTTCGGCATGTTCGTTTGGAGGCCTGGAGGTCTTCGGTGAACCAGGTGGCTTTCTTGCTGGTGTGGCTGTTGGGCGTGATTCTTGAGCGGGGCGAGGGTGTTGGCGCAGTCGTCGATCCACTGTCTGAGGTTGCGGGCGGCGGTGTCGGGGTCGGAGGGTTCGGCGGGTGGGCTCAGGACGAGGTTGTGGTTAGCTGGTCTTCCGTGACTCTGCTCCAGCAGCGGCGAGGCATTTGTTCGGTGCGGTGGTGCGTGGTGGGCTTCCTGTAGGTGAAGTGGATGCAGTGGTAGTCAGTCCAGTGGGGTTCGGAGGTGTGGTTGAAGGAGACGTGTGGGCTTGCGGAAAAGATGGAGTCGAGCGTGTGGCCGGCGGCGTGGGTGGGTGTAGTCACGAGCTGTCTGAGTCCGAGGGTGGCGAGGTTGTCGATCAGGGTGGTGGAGTTGGTGTCCTTGTTGTTCTCGAGGTGGAAGTTCAGGTCCCCGAGGAGGATGTAGTCCGTGGAGGCGATGGCGTGTATGCTGACGAGGTCAGCGATGGAATCGCTGAACTGTGGTCGGGGTCCGGGGGGTCTGTAGATGAGGGTTCCTCTGAGGGTGGTGTTGGGATCGGTGTGGATCTGGAAGTGCATGTGTTCGGCGGTGCTGAGGGTGTCGTCGGTGTTGGTTGAGACTCTGAGGGTGTTCCTGTGGACGATGGCGATGCCTCCTCCGACTCCGTTGGTGTCACATCCACACATTCACACATTCCAACCAAGTGTTGGCATCAGACTTCTTACTGGACCTGAACTGATCCCTGTACTTTTCAGGAGTAAGACCATACTTCGTGAGAAGGGCATCCTTCATGTCAGCATAGGTGAGGTGATACCCCTTACCCAAAGCTATCAGAGCATCCCTTGCTTCTTCAGGGAAAAGTGGCCACAATCCTGCTCCCCAATTCTCCTCAGGGACCCCATTCATGTGTATGGCTGCCTCATAACCCTGAAACCACCTTTGTATGTCATCCCCCTTCTTGAACTCCTTGCCTACGTTCTTGGGAATGTGCACAATCCTGTCTGCTTTTCTGGACGAATTGCTGCCACCATCTGAGCCTGACTTACTCCTAAGTTCTAGCTCCTTCAGTTCTCTCTCATGCTCTAAGAGCATCTTCCTCTCTTCTATGGCCAATCTCTTCTCCTCCCGCTCACTCTCCAGCCTGAGCTTCTGCAGCTCAAACTGCCTTGCCTCCCGCCTGTCCTCCAGCTCCTCTGGGGACAGACTGCTGCTGCCTGACCTGGCGGGTTCCCCCTACCCAAAAGCACATCCACCCTGGAAATAGGCTCCTCCACCTCCTCACTGAGATCACCAGGCTGCCCATTGGCATGTCTGGCTGCTACCCAGGCCCTCAGCGCCTTCTGTAGCTCCTCCTTCCTTGTGAGGCCTTTAATTTGGACTTTCAGGTTTTTACAAATCGCTCGTAACTCCTTTACGGCGTAGGATTCCAACCTGTCCTCCTCAAAGATAACTTCCAGAGATGCAACGGATGATGCAATTGATTCAGGCATGACAAAAGTCGTGAGTTGAAAACTGGCAAGATCAAAAATAGGCCAAAAGAAAAAGAACCAGTATGTGGTACGTAATGGTCTGCGATATGGTAGTAGTGCACACCAATCACTGTAAGTCAAGTGCAAACACAAGTCCTATCCTCACCGCTGACAACCAATGTTAGAAATGGGATCTCTAGTTGGCAAGGGCTTGCACCTTTGTCCAAGTGGGGACCCTTCTTCCTAGTCAGGGTAAGGGTGTTACACTCGTGAAGTAACCCCTGCTCACCCTCGTGGTAGCTTGGCACGAGCAGTCAGGCTTAATTCAGAGGCAGTGTGTAAAGCATTTGCACATAACCAACAGTAATACAGTGTAAGCACTACAAACGGACACCACACCAGTTTAGAAAAATAACCAATACTTTATATACTCAAGACAAGACCAATTACGACAAAAATCCACAATACTATACTTTAAAAATGAATGCTTGATACGGTAACTTCTTCTTTGCAGGGATAGCACAAAAGCAAAGTTCGTACGAGTCGGTAGCTCCGTCCGAGCCTACCGTGATGCTGAAAACCACAGAGTCTAACAGTTCCAGCCGACCGCGTCGATACGGGCCAGCAGAGTCATGAACAGACTCGGTTACAGTACCTTTCTCGTTGTGGCTGGTACGGAGTGTACGAGCCGGTCGGCGTTCGTCGCGGTTCCGGTGCAAGACGGAGCGATGCAAGGTGCGGTGTCCCTCGACGCGGTGCAGGCAGCGGCTCGATGAGCGTCGTGCAGACGGAGTCGGTGAGTCCAAGGCGTGCGATGCAGGGTGAGACGATGCTCGATGCGGTGCTGACAGGTTGCGATGCAGGCGACCAAGCCGGAGTGCGGGAGCTGGCGTCGGACAGCGGTGCGAGTCGGAGCGGTGCGTCGCAGACGTGCGAG
The DNA here is from genome assembly GCA_963921515.1 of Calotriton arnoldi. NCBI lineage: Eukaryota > Metazoa > Chordata > Amphibia > Caudata > Salamandridae > Calotriton > Calotriton arnoldi. The sequence continues at coordinate 922,666 of CAWUFW010002001.1, read as the reverse complement.
CGGTGCCCCAAATGCGGTGCGGTCACGACTCTTGAGCCAGTTGCAGCGACCTCGTCGGTCGGGTCCGGTTGGTTCAGTGAAGCGATGCGATGCGAACTGCGGTGCCCACAGGTCACGGTGCAAGCAGCGGCTCGATGTTGGCGGCGTCGGACGTCGCCCACGGTGAGACCAGGGTTGCGATGCGAAGCGGGGCGATGCGGTCTGCCGTGCAAACAGGTCACCGGCCAGGGATGGATTCGGTTGACGGAGTCGGTTGCAGTTCCCTTCCTCTGTGGCAACTGAAACAGCGTTCCAGAAGCGGTACCCAGAGGCTTGTGAAGTCTTTGTAGACCCTGAGACTTCTTAACAGGAGGCCAGCTCGGTTTCAGGCCCTTGGAGATACTCAGCACAAGTTTGTAGAAAGTTCAGTCCAGTCCTTTCACTGCCCAAGGCAGAAGCAGCAGCTGCAGGCCAACCCAACAAAGCAACAACACAGCAAAGGGGCAGTACTCCTCCTGGCAGCTCTTCCAGCTCTTCGTCTTGGCAGGTTCCTTGATTCCAGCGAGATCTAAATTCATGGGGTCAGGGCCCCAATATTTATATCCCAAATTCCTTTGTTCTCTGAAGGCAGAGAGGCCTTTGCCTTGTCCAAACCAGTTCTGGAGCACTTTGTTGACAAGTCTCCGTCCCTTCTTTCAGTGAGTAGGCCAGGGACATCAGACGCACCACAGGAGGTGGAGCCAGCATTGTGGAGGGAAGGCACTGTCCTATTCAGGGCCCAGGTGCGACCCCTCCCACCCATCTACATGTAGATCTTGCTATTCAGCCCTGTGCTGACTCACCCTGTCTCCTGGCATCCCCCAGCCCCTGTCACTCACATTCCAGACAAGGAATACACAACCTCGCGGAGGCAGGCTTGGATGGTTAGACAAGAAAATACCCACTTTCTAAAAGTGGTATTTTCAAACACAGAATGTTAAAACCAACTTCACTAAAAGATGCATTTTATCATTTTGAGTCCAGGCATACTAAACTCGAATTTCTACCATGTTCCCGGGGTCAGTTAGGATTATAAGCTGTAATAATCAAAACTGCCCGTTCTGGCCTAGGGGAACAGGTAGCCTTGCAATAGTGAAAAACGAACTAGGCTGTAATTCACTATCAGGACATGCCGCACACACCCGGGCATGTCCTACCTTTCGCATACAACGCACCCTGCCCACAGGGGTACCTTGGGCCTACCTTAGGGGTGACTAGCATGTAGCAAAGGGAAGGTTTAGGGACTTGCAAGTGTGTGCACTTGCCAAGTCGACATGGCAGCCCCAGGCTGCGCACAGGCTCTGCGTTGGCAGGCCCGAGTTACACTTTACGGGCTGTTTGCGTGGGTGGCACAATCCAGTGCTGCAGCCCACCAACAGCATTTGGTCTATAGGCCCTGGCACTCATAGTGCACTTTACAAGGGACTGACACATAAACCAAATAGGTCAATCATGGAAACACCAATCCATAACACATTTTATACAGGAGCACTTGCACTTTCCCACTGGACAGCAGTGAGGAAAGCGCGCAGAATCATTACACCAGCAAAAACAGAGTCAAAACCGGGAGGTCAGAAAGCAAAAAGTCAGGGGAAACACGCCAAAAGATGCCAAGTCTAACACCCACTGCCAGCAAGTATGCTTGCATTTTCTTAATTATCATTGCATCTGATTCGCACTCCCACCTGATCCTTCTAACTGGTTCCAAATCCGCTTGATGACCTAGAAAGATTTCTTTATGCCGAGGGATGGCATCCAAACAGAGAAAACAAGAGAACATGGTGTGATCACTTATGAGGGTATGGTTGATTTTAAAATCTGAGGCCCAGTGAAAATCTTGCATCGTTACCCACAGACAGTCAAGTGTTGCCAATCTTTGGTGCGACCTGTGCGTATATGAAGCGTCACGGTCAGTGATGCTCCTGCCATTAAGAGTGCACAGAACTAAGGTATGCAAGGCAGATGTTAATGAGATACTGATCTTTGAGCATCTAGTGGGTGGAATACATTTAATGGTGGAATTTTCCACAACTTGTCTTCAATATCATGCCATTCCTGGTCATTCCTGATTGTCAGCAAGTTAGCATTAAAGTCGCCTGTTAATAGCCATATAGAGTTTAAGTGATCAGATCTTAATTGGTTTAGGGTGTCAATAAAATATTCTATTGTCTTCTTTTTTAGTACAGCTTTGGATTTATATAAATATTTGCAAGCACCAAGGAACTAGAAGCGCTATATTGTCCAGCCGATACAGTAAGTCTAAGTATCATGAAGACACCTTGTAATTCGGCCAAGGTAGTGGCAGTGAAGCCCAATTCATTATGGACGTACATTAAAACTCCTCCTGAAGGAAGGCCGCCCTTTGCTGATGTCCATACTGGAGAATAATATTCAGTGCGGTCTAACCAGGGAATTGTGCTTTCTTGCCTAGTCTATTTGTAGACAAATTATGTTAAAGGAAATAGATGAGTCAAATATTCAAGCAAAGAGGATAGATTATTATAGTCCCTGATGTTCCATGAACAGATGTTTAGCATCAATGAAGTCTTACTAAGAATGAGGGTAGGGCTGATGAGAAATGACACCCGATGTCCCGGCCCAATTGACTGCACTTGCATTAGTTAAACAACAAGCCCTTCTGTATGATCCAAAGTCTTTGTGCATCATTAAATTAGTTTGCATTTTATAGTAGGATGCGCTATCGAATTGTCCGGTGGAGCCTTGCAGAACCGAATTCTTAAAAGGGACAAGTCTCATACCATTGGGATTGCGTGTGGGGTGTCTGGCACAATCAAAGATTGGAGGATATTTAGCCATAATGGGTTTAACGATCCTTATGCCCCATTGTTCATGCTTTTCTTTTTCTGCATGAATGCGGTGACCATTTCTTTTGTCAAAGAAACGAATTTCTGTTCTTACATTGCATTCATCATTTGGTCCACAGTGAAGGCAATAATGTCTATATCATTTGAAGTTATATTTCCCAGGCTTGGAATGTCTGGAATAGCTTTAGTAAGTTTCCCCTATTTAAAATGTCTTATTTGCCATGTGAAGCATATTCGTAGTATAATGTAACACCGTTTGTATTGCTCCCTTCGGAAACAACTGGGCCTTGGGTTGCACTCCAAGGGGCCTCCATCGTCCTTCAAGCACATGTTCTGTGAACTTGCCAGGCCAGTCTGTTGCTGCCTGATGTGAAGGGGGGGAGATAGCATGGGAAGGTTTTCCAGTGGCTTTACTTCATTGCAGATGCTGTCACTGCCCACAAAATTTGTAGGCCGGTTAGGCATTTCCAGAGAATGGGGGTCCCTAGTCAGTGTGCAAGAAGATTGGCGCAGCGGCTTGTCCCCAGCTTCTACCATTTCCGGAGCAACTGTTTGTGGAAGCTTGTCCCCCTTTGATGGGACAATAAAGTTGATCAATTGATCAGTCTTTGAAGCCTGAGTGGACTGACATTTGTTGTTGTAGGGTGTCCTCTTATTTCCTTGTTTTACAGAGGGCGGAGGCTCGGCTGATACAAGGTTGTCTGAATGATGGGGGGCTCTGTAGTGATGACAGATTAGTCGGCTGTTTCAGGAGAGCACCTGGTGACGAGAGATGTAATATTAGATGTGCTCGCCCCATTATCAATCGTGATTCTAAATTCCGGGATGTTGTTAGTATCTTCACACTTTTGCCCTGATTTAAAGAAGATGGTAAACAAACTGTTGCGACAAGGCTCCTTTTCTTGTTTTTTTGTAAACATTTTTAGGCATTTTTTATTTTTTTCTTGACATGATTGGGGAAGTTTGTAACTGTGAACTGATTCTTTTGGCTTGGTTGGCAGACTCAGGTGAAGCAAATTGTGCTACCATATTGTTCTGTTTCTGTAATTGTCTATCCATACTGGAAGTAGAAGTATCATCTGACGCCGTCAACCCTTCCTGGACATAGGTTATCATCTGGGCAGATTTGGATGCCATCCTGGAGGTTTGAGGTGTCTCAGAATCCATTCTTCCCTCCACTGAATCATCTGAGGGTGGCCTAGTGGCATGATGGCTAGTTTTTATGTTTTGAACCTCCTTTTTCAGATCAGTAACCGCTCAGAGGTCTGCCAATTGTTCCAGAAGGTGAGATCAGAAGCATGTAACCTCTTTGTCTGGCGTTGATCGCTACACCCGCGTCATTAAGGAGTTTAGGTCATCTCATTTTTGATCAATGGTTTTGGTATATTCTGGCAGATATTGCAAATTCATAATTTGAACATCAAGTTTGTCTACATGTAATTCAGCCGCTCTTCCAATTGAGGAGATATTTATTTCCATTAATTGCCACCAGGCAGTCTCCTCACCTGAGCGTTTGCTGGGTGACCAGGCTTGAGATGAAAATTATTGGCTGACAAGGTTAGGGAAGGCTTGGTTATTGATGATGCAACAGTTCCTAGGCTTTGGCACATAAGTGCATCAAGAACATCGTTAAAATCTGCATAGGCACTCTCAGTACTTGAAAGGATTTAACCTGCTCCACCGGGGAGACATGTGCGTTGATGACTTTCACTATAGGAGATAGTGGGACTTTATTTACCGTTTATACATCTAGGGCACGTTGCGGAGCAGATTTCCTAAGTTGCTCAGCCTGCCTCAGTGCCCCTGGGGTGTGATCGTCCATCTCCCCTAGAGGATGCAATATATTTGATTTTGAGGGCGGCAAGACCCTACTAGAGGCATCTAACCTTGGTGTCCCTATAGAGACTCCAGGATTGGCATTGATTTCATCCAATAAGATCAAACTTTCATTGTCAAAGGAGGTCATCATAGCTGAGGAGTTATCCTTGATTGGGGGTATCTCTTTGCCTACTGACCCCCGGATGTAGCATTATCATCACATGGATGCAGTTTGTTTGCAGACATAGGGGTTTTCACAAGCTTTGGAGACAGTGGCACGGGCACGCACAGGTTCTGCAGTAAGCCCTCACTAAAATTGAAATTAGTGAAGGCAGCAGGGGGCTGAATCCTCCACAAAACACTTTCTTCATTATATTTACTCTTAAGGTACTTTTTGATCGCAGTGTCTTGGGCTTCTAGCATCTTCGAGCTCTCATGCGCCCTGGTTTGTGACTGTGCCTCAGCGATTATTTAAGGTGCTGTGATTTGGGCCTCTGGCAAGTTTGGCAAGAGCAAGGCGTAGTGTTATTTCCATTTTGTGTCAACCTTGATTTTTTTTACTGATTTGAGGTGGGCGGCAGCACTTCCCCCACCGATTTCCACAGATCGCACACAAGTTGGGCAGCTATACACCTCCTTAATGAACTCCTTGGTGGCCTTATCGAGAGGTTTTGCCAGGGATGGATCCTCTCTGGGGCTTTTTCTCTCCCTTAGCTAGCCCATTTAGCTGCTTTCAGGTATCTTCTGCCCTGCTTGTTTCCGGTCCAGGGAAGACATGGCTTGGCAGTTCGGGCTGGACTGTTCCCATGAGGCACAGGGTCAGACTGATTTGCATATGGCCATGTCTGAACTGGGGTGGTGGAGTGAGCTAAAGAATGATGATGGATTAAACCCAGATCAGTTGACTGGGGGTGAGTGTTTGATTTGCTCTAGCGCTCCGTCCATCATCCCCTTTGGTATCGCTTTGTTCGCCCTAAGTTGGCAGGGTATGCCCAGACGTGGGTCCCTTGCTCACTTTGCCACTGGATTCAAGATAGCCTGGCTGATGAGGGTTTTGAACCCGAAACCGGTCCCAGGATGCTTGTTTCCGGTCCAGGGAAGACATGGCTTGGCAGTTCGGGCTGGACTGTTCCCATGAGGCACAGGGTCAGACTGATTTGCATATGGCCATGTCTGAACTGGGGTGGTGGAGTGAGCTAAAGAATGATGATGGATTAAACCCAGATCAGTTGACTGGGGGTGAGTGTTTGATTTGCTCTAGCGCTCCGTCCATCATCCCCTTTGGTATCGCTTTGTTCGCCCTAAGTTGGCAGGGTATGCCCAGACGTGGGTCCCTTGCTCACTTTGCCACTGGATTCAAGATAGCCTGGCTGATGAGGGTTTTGAACCCGAAACCGGTCCCAGGATGCTTGTTTCCGGTCCAGGGAAGACATGGCTTGGCAGTTCGGGCTGGACTGTTCCCATGAGGCACAGGGTCAGACTGATTTGCATATGGCCATGTCTGAACTGGGGTGGTGGAGTGAGCTAAAGAATGATGATGGATTAAACCCAGATCAGTTGACTGGGGGTGAGTGTTTGATTTGCTCTAGCGCTCCATCCATCATCCCCTTTGGTATCACTTTGTTCGCCCTAAGTTGGCAGGGTATGCCCAGACGTGGGTCCCTTGCTCACTTTGCCACTGGATTCAAGATAGCCTGGCTGATGAGGGTTTTGAACCCGAAACCGGTCCCAGGATGCTTGTTTCCGGTCCAGGGAAGACATGGCTTGGCAGTTCGGGCTGGACTGTTCCCATGAGGCACAGAGTCAGACTGATTTGCATATGGCCATGTCTGAACTGGGGTGGTGGAGTGAGCTAAAGAATGATGATGGATTAAACCCAGATCAGTTGACTGGGGGTGAGTGTTTGATTTGCTCTAGCGCTCCGTCCATCATCCCCTTTGGTATCGCTTTGTTCGCCCTAAGTTGGCAGGGTATGCCCAGACGTGGGTCCCTTGCTCACTTTGCCACTGGATTCAAGATAGCCTGGCTGGTGAGGGTTTTGAACCCGAAACCGGTCCCAATATGCTTGTTTCCGGTCCAGGGAAGACATGGCTTGGCAGTTTGGGCTGGACTGTTCCCATGAGGCACAGGGTCAGACTGATTTGCATATGGCCATGTCTGAACTGGGGTGGTGGAGTGAGCTAAAGAATGATGATGGATTAAACCCAGATCAGTTGACTGGGGGTGAGTGTTTGATTTGCTCTAGCGCTCCGTCCATCATCCCCTTTGGTATCGCTTTGTTCGCCCTAAGTTGGCAGGGTATGCCCAGACGTGGGTCCCTTGCTCACTTTGCCACTGGATTCAAGATAGCCTGGCTGATGAGGGTTTTGAACCCGAAACCGGTCCCAGGATGCTTGTTTCCGGTCCAGGGAAGACATGGCTTGGCAGTTCGGGCTGGACTGTACCCATGAGGCACAGGGTCAGACTGATTTGCATATGGCCATGTCTGAACTGGGGTGGTGGAGTGAGCTAAAGAATGATGATGGATTAAACCCAGATCAGTTGACTGGGGGTGAGTGTTTGATTTGCTCTAGCGCTCCGTCCATCATCCCCTTTGGTATCGCTTTGTTCGCCCTAAGTTGGCAGGGTATGCCCAGACGTGGGTCCCTTGCTCACTTTGCCACTGGATTCAAGATAGCCTGGCTGATGAGGGTTTTGAACCCGAAACCGGTCCCAGGATGCTTGTTTCCGGTCCAGGGAAGACATGGCTTGGCAGTTCGGGCTGGACTGTTCCCATGAGGCACAGGGTCAGACTGATTTGCATATGGCCATGTCTGAACTGGGGTGGTGGAGTGAGCTAAAGAATGATGATGGATTAAACCCAGATCAGTTGACTGGGGGTGAGTGTTTGATTTGCTCTAGCGCTCCGTCCATCATCCCCTTTGGTATCGCTTTGTTCGCCCTAAGTTGGCAGGGTATGCCCAGACGTGGGTCCCTTGCTCACTTTGCCACTGGATTCAAGATAGCCTGGCTGATGAGGGTTTTGAACCCGAAACCGGTCCCAGGATGCTGGTTTCCGGTCCAGGGAAGACATGGCTTGGCAGTTCGGGCTGGACTGTTCCCATGAGGCACAGGGTCAGACTGATTTGCATATGGCCATGTCTGAACTGGGGTGGTGGAGTGAGCTAAAGAATGATGATGGATTAAACCCAGATCAGTTGACTGGGGGTGAGTGTTTGATTTGCTCTAGCGCTCCGTCCATCATCCCCTTTGGTATCGCTTTGTTCGCCCTAAGTTGGCAGGGTATGCCCAGACGTGGGTCCCTTGCTCACTTTGCCACTGGATTCAAGATAGCCTGGCTGATGAGGGTTTTGAACCCGAAACCGGTCCCAGGATGCTTGTTTCCGGTCCAGGGAAGACATGGCTTGGCAGTTCGGGCTGGACTGTTCCCATGAGGCACAGGGTCAGACTGATTTGCATATGGCCATGTCTGAACTGGGGTGGTGGAGTGAGCTAAAGAATGATGATGGATTAAACCCAGATCAGTTGACTGGGGGTGAGTGTTTGATTTGCTCTAGCGCTCCGTCCATCATCCCCTTTGGTATCGCTTTGTTCGCCCTAAGTTGGCAGGGTATGCCCAGACGTGGGTCCCTTGCTCACTTTGCCACTGGATTCAAGATAGCCTGGCTGATGAGGGTTTTGAACCCGAAACCGGTCCCAGGATGCTTGTTTCCGGTCCAGGGAAGACATGGCTTGGCAGTTCGGGCTGGACTGTTCCCATGAGGCACAGGGTCAGACTGATTTGCATATGGCCATGTCTGAACTGGGGTGGTGGAGTGAGCTAAAGGATGATGATGGATTAAACCCAGATCAATTGACTGGGGGTGAGTGTTTGATTTGCTCTAGCGCTCCGTCCATCATCCCCTTTGGTATCGCTTTGTTCGCCCTAAGTTGGCAGGGTATGCCCAGAGGTGGGTCCCTTGCTCACTTTGCCACTGGATTCAAGATAGCCTGGCTGATGAGGGTTTTGAACCCGAAACCGGTCCCAGGATGCTTGTTTCCGGTCCAGGGAAGACATGGCTTGGCAGTTCGGGCTGGACTGATCCCATGAGGCACAGGGTCAGACTGATTTGCATATGGCCATGTCTGAACTGGGGTGGTGGAGTGAGCTAAAGAATGATGATGGATTAAACCCAGATCAGTTGACTGGGGGTGAGTGTTTGATTTGCTCTAGCGCTCCGTCCATCATCCCCTTTGGTATCGCTTTGTTCGCCCTAAGTTGGCAGGGTATGCCCAGACGTGGGTCCCTTGCTCACTTTGCCACTGGATTCAAGATAGCCTGGCTGATGAGGGTTTTGAACCCGAAACCGGTCCCAGGATGCTTGTTTCCGGTCCAGGGAAGACATGGCTTGGCAGTTCGGGCTGGACTGTTCCCATGAGGCACAGGGTCAGACTGATTTGCATATGGCCATGTCTGAACTGGGGTGGTGGAGTGAGCTAAAGAATGATGATGGATTAAACCCAGATCAGTTGACTGGGGGTGAGTGTTTGATTTGCTCTAGCGCTCCGTCCACCATCCCCTTTGGTATCGCTCTGCTACGCACTGCAGCTCACTGCAACTAGCTTTTTCAGAGAATTGCGTACCCACTGCAGGCGGAGTCTGGGGTGTGACAAGTTGAGCAGACTGATGCAATGATTGTACAATGAGAGTAGCAGTAAAAAGGAGACAGTGGCACTGGCAGTGTAGAGTACAGCAATGTGGAGCTGAAACAAACAAGAGCAAACGGAGCGGGGAGCATCGGGGCGCAAGCTGCACCAACTACTAAGCCGGCCTCCGCCGCAGTGCTCAACCGCACATCAGGATCCTACCACGACTTGCTCACTCCTCACTCACCTGGGAAGTCTGCTGAATGTCAGCGGGGAATTTGGGTCCAACTGCCTCACAACCAAGAGCTGCATTGGCTGTATCAGCCGAAGCTGCAGCTGCACCCTTGCTCCCGCTCTCACTCCCTGCCTGCTCCTCACACATCAAGACTCCTGGTCTGCCTTGGGCTTCAGGCCCCCAGGATGTCCAGCGAGTCTGTGCAAGAGAGGGTCGTGCAATCGAGTGTCTCAATTACCCAGACAGCACGACTGCGACTGGTGGTGGAACTCAGATTCTCTCTGATACAGTAATGTTGTAGGTACATTGTGACAGCTTTGTTTCCTTCGCAGTGCCTGCACTACCCTCATACTCATGTAGGGCTAAGATTAGCCTATCAACCTGGTTCAAGATAACCCTACAATGTTCTATATCACTGAAAACTGTTAATAGCAGATTTTTTCAGGCATTTCATTTAAACAATCAGAAATGGTTTGTTTTGTTTGAATTAATTTTTATAATGATGATTTCTCATCAAGGGTTAGTCTGGATTTCAACACATTGTTTGAATTAATTGATCTTCTGAGCAACAGCTATTTAGGTACTCTCAAGGGCTTCAACCTGCTGTTGGGAAGGGATTTTAATGCAAAGCTGGGTGACAGTTCCATGCGCACAGCAACAAATCCATTTTTATTGTAAGACCCATAGATTTAGCAAACACTCGGGATCCAAGAGCTAACATCTTATATAATTATTTGCTGGCTCATGATCTATGTAATGTTATAGATCTTATTGGACGCCCCAACTCAAATATATCCACGTTTACAGGAAGAGGTTGCTGCTCCACCATAGATCACATTTTTGTATCAAGGAGCCTGACTGATTATATTTTGGAGGGGGCTATAAAACCAAATATATTCAGTGATCACAATCCCCTTGCTGTTACTTTAGCAACGGCAAAAAGTGAAGAACTACGAGTAGGGGCTGTACAAAACTCTCTACAACAGACAATGGGCTCAGGATTGTGTGGAAATTTGCTGGTACTGCAAAGGCTAATTGAAAGTAACCTTGATCTTGTGTATCGATGCCTTTCATTGAAAGTTAATCCACCAGAAGTCATTAAGGGCCAGATGTAGGTAAAATCAGTTTAGCGGGTCCTTAATAGCGATTTTTAGGAATCGCTATTAAGGACTCGCAAAATGCTATGTAGGTAGGAATCTCAATAATTTTAGCGATTCCTACACATTCCTTATTTGCGACTCGCAAATTGCGACTCGCAAATAAGGAATGGCTTCCCATTCATTCCTATGGGCCAAGAGGCCCATAGGAATGAATGGGAACTACACGCAATTTGCGAGTACCCCGTAGGTACTCGCAAATTGCGCACGCAATTTCAAGGGTTCCAAAAGGACACCCTGTTGCACCCCTGAATTGTGCATGTGTGCACTTGTGGCGCACATACATGCCCTAAGGGCATGTATGTGTGCCACATGGCACTTTGAAATAAGCAAAAAAGTCCTTTTTTAAGGAAATTGCAACTTACCACCAACTTCAAGTTGGTGGTAATTTGCGATTCCTTAAGGCAATATCGCAATTTGCGATGCCTACTAGCATAGCATTTAGGGAATCGCAAATTGCGATTCTCTAAATGCTTGTGCAAAATACGGAATCGCAATGTTTGCAATTCCTTATTTTGCAAGTAGGTATTTGCCTACCTACATAGCACACAGCTAAATTGCGATCGCAAACGCTGATATTCTGCGAATTTCAGAGTTTGCGATCGCTATTTCGCTTGCTACATCTGGCCCTAAGACTTTTGTAAAACTGGGTAATGATACAAGGGACTTTTTCTTGAAGCCATTAAGATCTTCAAATGGGAACCTCTTAGGCAGGTTTGATAGCGCCTGTAGACTCGCCAACAAAAGGCTACGTAAGGCGCTGAAACAATTACCAAGAGATAGGGACAAAATAGCAAAATGCAGAAGTGACTATAAATTGGCACTGAAAAAAAGAAAGAGTGATCTTCAAGCGACAGAGAATCTGATCTCCACTTGTAAACTAAAAGATACCCAGACCTTCTGGAAAATATTTAATTCATGCAAATGATAAAAGACTCCAAAGCAGCCTTTGGGCTTGAATAGTGGACCCGAACACTGGATAGCTCAATTCGAAATAATTTACAGCCTTCTGGATGGGGAAACTGACACCAATAGAGTGCCTCCACCAATTTTTCCATTAAATATAGATTTTCAACTCCACGAGGTGGAGGCTGCAATAAAAAAAGCCCATTAAATAAAGCAACTGGACCAGATGGTTCCTTATGGACTAACATTGAGTTGTGGCTCATTTACTTATGAATATTCTAAACTCTGAATGTAAAACCGGGGCCCCCTGGTCTTGGCACACAGCAATCACCGGTTTTTAAAAAGGGCAACCAGCCGTACCCATGATGTAACCAACCGATTTCTTTATTGGACTCAGTGGTGAAAATCATCAGTAGTCTCGTCATTGACAGGTTACTAACTTGCCATCTGATTCAAGTTCCAATGACAAAGGATGACTTATAAAGACCTTAATGTATGTTTAGTGCCATGAAAGAGTTGAGGTGGAGTTACTAAACCATCAAACGCAAAATACTTAATGATACAAACAACTGCAGGATTGGAACCTTATCTCTATTTAGTTACACATGTGTGGGAGTGGATGAATCAGACTAGGTCAATTCTTCTATAACGGATCACAATTTTACTTATAGCCACACATATATATATATATTTTTTTTTACAACAAATATTATTAGAATTTTGTACGTTGCAGACAAGGAAGATCTGGACAGAGTGAGGCATACATTTCAAGTTAGTGATGTTCCAGTGATACCACTTATGCCACCTGTTATAATTGCAATATGTACATAGAAAAAGCAAAGAAAATAACAGAACTGTATGAAACTTTGCGCATTTCAAGCTTATGTTCGGTGTCTTGATCCCTCCCTACCCCCTTCTATTTGTGGGTCTAAGCTTACTTACTACTATGCTGTTCATGCCCATATGACATTATTTCTCTTTCCAATCATTGGTCTAACGTGGTGTATGTTTCTAGGGGTAAGCCTCAGTAATCAGCCCATCTTTGCCATATTTTGGTGTGCTTCTGTGGGCACCCACGTGCGCTGAAAACTGGGAGTTCCAACCCCATATTGAAGTCCATGCCCCTTTTCCAAACTCCAATGCGGGGTGGGGTGGGGTATCTGCCTTTCATGGTCTAGCGATGTCCCGCTTAGCAAGTGTGAGGCCTAAAAATATTAAGTGACGTTTATATCTGTTTCCCCCTATTCGATCTGGGCAATGTAGTAGTATGCGTTTTGGGGATCTGGGGAGATCCCATGCAAGCACCTCGGTCAGGCAGGCCAAAACACCTCACCAGAAACTATCTATGGCCGTACATGACCAAATTGTATGTATGAATGTGCCTTCATTTAGTTGACACTGTAGGCATTGTGGGGATGCTATCAATCCTGACTTCCATAACCTATGTTGAGTGAAGTATACCCTGTGAATATATTTAAGTTGTATAAGTCGTAGGCGAGCAGAGATCGCTGCTTCCCTTGGTGACTGGAGTGCTTCTGCCCAGTCATCATCTATTGGTCCTAGGTCAGTCGTCCACGTTGCCCTCAGATTATCTAGGGTGTTGGGGTTGTTAGTAATCAGGGATTGGTAGATTTTCAATATTTTGTGATCTCCCTGGTCGCCTATCAAAAGTTTACCTTCTACTGGGCTAAATACGAGAAGGTTGGTTAAGTATTGAATGTATTGGTGTAAAGCATGTCTTAGTTAAAGATACTTGTAAAATTGCTTGTGGGGCATAGAGAATTCCTTTTGGAGATCTTGAAATGATTTGAGGACATGCCCTTTCATTATGTCTCCTAAGGATGAAATCCCGATGCAATCTCAGCCCGTAAATCCCTGAAGTTCTGCCACTTGAGGGAGTAGGCGGTTTCGCCATAATGGGGTTTCCCCCGTGATGCGACCCCACCAGCCCACCCAGCGGAGGGATCTTCGCCAATAGCAACACATAATTGAGATAAGGAAAATATGGTCCTTTGAAGGACACTGAATGAAGTTTACTTTGGAAATAATAGGCAACACTACTGGGTAGCGCCACTAAATTCTAACAAATCTAATCCATCAAATATGCCTCACAGGGTATAGTTTGGCTTGGATCGCTTCATATCTGGAGTACCGAACACAAGTTATTTACCATCATACTTTCTTTTAAGAATGGCCCTTATGGGGGCAAGCAGGGTTCTTTCTCAGACCAACTTTGTTTAATGTTTATGTTTTTCCATTAGATCTTTTATTCCAGTCTCCTGACTTCACCCTTACAACATATGCTGACAACACCCAGATTCTTATAATGTTTTGAGGTCATGTCCTCTAATAGATGTAAGAATCTTATCAACTGCCTGTTTGTGGTAGCCTTATGGGTGAGGCTCAACTCTTCAACAGAGAGAGGGCGTGGCTTTCCATCCAAGGTGGCAGACATACTCAAAGAGAGCTCTGATCAGTATCCTATAAAGACCAAAATCCGTTCCAAAGCTAACAAAGGACTGGAATGAAGAAGGAATAAAATCCAGAAGATGATCATATAAATGCAGCTTTCAAACTGACGCTACATGAGTCAATCTGGAGTGCAGCCTTGGCACACCCAAGCCCAAGTAAGTGTGAGAGCCTGGATGCGGTGGATGTGACAAGAACCAATTCCTGCTCCTGAGCCGGGCTCACTGGAGGGAATAATGATAAGAGGCAAGAGCGGTGCTCGAGGATGTGACCCGCTAGTAAGGTGAGCCTGCCAATCCTCTGCAGGTCAAGGCAGAAGCAGAGGAGTGGCAATACAAGTGGGATGGCACAATTGTGGCAGTGCATGTAACTGGCCTTCCAGAGGCAGCAAGATACCGAGCGGGCTGTTTTCCCAGGGCCCACCTGAGCATAGGAGAGTTGGCTGAGGGGACCACGCTGGGCCTAAATAGAGGAGCGGGCCTGAGGCAGGTCAGTAGAAAGAGGCAATCTTACATCATCGTCACCTGAGAAGGAAGGAGTGAAGCAAGCTGCTTGGAGAGTAATGACTCCATAAAACTGGGGGAATGGATGGAAGCTGTAAAATGAGGGCCCTCATGAGCGACTATGTAAAGGTTTAAGCCTCAGGAGAGAAGTTACTTTCAGAAGCAATGTAATAGAATCCCACTAGTGGTGAAGGCACAGTGCAAATGAGTGCCAAGGTAACAACATTAGCATTCATTATTAGATATACAAAAGAGGAAACCAACACAGCAGATCTGGGACACCCCTGACAAAGTAAGTAAGCCTTGATCAGAAATGAATTTGAGCATGGCGAACTCCCACAAGAGCAGTGTAAACTAGGACCTAAACTAAAATTGACAATTTGAAGCAATTGGGCCCAGCAGCACTCCTACACTGCTGTACTACATGCCTCTCCTGGGGACATTGCAGGCTGGCCCCCCTGCATAATAATGACAAGCGTGCTCCATACCCATTTTACCCCAGAGAGAAAGAACCATTAAAGGCACCAAAATACCCTGAAGGGTCCACAGCTGTTCCAAATATGATAACACAGAGTAACAAATGAAACAGAAATCTGGAGAACAGGGACCTGGGGAAAGGCATGTCTAAAAACCAGTATGTTGGGGACTCCCTATCCCTCCCTTGCCCATGCTCGCTGGAAGCAGAACTAAAAAACAGCACTAAAACAAGATGGATGCTACAGGTGTCCTAAAGTAAGATTGACTGTATTGAAACACAGAAACCCCTAACCCCAAAAGTTTGGTGGGGGAAGATAAGGGTCTTTAACCCACTTGACACTCTCCTGAGAATACCAAAGAGAAGTATTGTATTAGACCACTTGTGTCACCTCACATGACATCTGTCAGCAGTAAAGGCCTGGCTAGTCTAGCTCACATTAGGTTGATATTGAAACAAACAAAAACACAGGAAATCAATTTAAAATGCCCTGTTACAAGTTATGACTGACCCCTACACCAAGCGCAGTACAAAAACTTGGCGAAAAACAAATAAGGCCAAGGCCCCAATCAGGGCACAATAGACAAATTTACGCAGTGAGGGAGCTCTGCATGTGGAAAACGCAGAGAGATGACCGACGGATTGGATGCCGCAGCTGGGGAAATCCAAGGGGCCTAACGGGTAATGGTGGCAATCCTACAAACTATCAAATCCTACAAAGAAGGCGTGGAGGATAAGATAGGAGTGTGGGTCTGGATGCAAAACCTGAGAAATGCAATAGACAGGATTACAGAAGCCAAGGGGTGTATGTCCAACTAGAAGACACAATCAGCTCATTACAAGAACCAGTCACAAGCCTATCAGCGACTGCCAAGATGTTGAAAGATCGCACTGAAGAAACGGAAGGGCGTCTTCGAAGGAACAATCTACGCTTTGTAGGTTTTCCAGAGACCATTGACAGGAATCAGCATGAACAATTTTTAAAGCAATGGTTTCACAAAATATTCCTTAAAGAAAAGTTACTATCCTGCTTCATCATTGGGCATGCTTAAAGGGCACTCATCCAGAAATTGCCGCCCTAACCTATGATAGCTTGTTTTCTTAACTACAAAGTCAGTGATGAAACCCTCAAAGAAGCCCCTGGAAAAAATGCAGTTTAACATGAGATGTACCACGTAATGTTTTTTCCTGACTACACCAGGGGCCGCATTACACATGTGGCGCATTTTCCTTCATTGCGCGGGCGCACCGTTAAAAAGGTGCGCCCAGTGCAATGAAGGAAAATGCGCCGCATTATGGTGAATGCGCTGCCACCAGGGCAGCCGCAAACTTGTCCTGCCCTGGGGCAGAGCATTCACATGAAATAAGGAGCGGCTGCTTTGAAGCCACTCCGTGTTTCACTGTGCAGGCGGCAATCCACCTGGACTTTTAAAGGGGAATAGCGATCCCCTTGCAGGCGGGTGCAGTCAGGGACTGCACCCTCCTGCAGGTGGATGTCTGGGGGCTCCATGGGACCCCCTTTACCCCCTACAGAGGCTACTATCAGGAGGCATAATGACAATGTGACACCTTTGAGGTGGTGCACTGACAGTGCGCCTCCTGAGGGCTTCTTTGCCTCTGCGCCAGCGTCTGTAACACGGCAGGGGCACAGAGGCAAATGGATTCCCTCATTTGCCTGGGGCACGCCCCCATGCAAATGAGGGAATGCCCCCTTGAAGACAGCATTGGCGCTTTATGTGCACCAGCGCTAGTGGTATTAGAGAAGGGGCCGCACAAGTGTCTGCAGCCCCTTCTGTAATACCAAAGTGCCCTGGGGGTGCGCGAAGCGGGCACAAATGCCCGTTGCGCCCCTGGGGCACTTTATGAAATACGGCCCCAGATAGGTACAGTGGCAACGAAGTCCATGGAAAAAGCGTGCAATGAACATACAATATATGCTTTTTATCCAGCCAAATTAAAAATAATCTTTCAATCACGCACCTTCTTCTTTGAGATGGCGGCGGTGGAATGGAAATTTGTGGAAGAAAGACAGAAAATTAGATCAAGGAAACGTTCCTGTCTGCCAAAGGACACCTTGGCACCAGTCATTGATCATCCTCTGAAAGAACGACGTCTAAATAGTAGAAATAGAAACCACTCGAAACCAGTCAATGAAAAGGCCTGTCTAGAAGCAAAATTAGGACTCATCACAAGGCAACCTTCCCTCACAACCCTCAACCTTGACACAGGAGTGCAACATGCAAGTAGACCGGGTGAGTGAAGAAAGAACACTTAGTGAGATTGTGTGATATCCTCTCCATAAGAGGCACATGTAACTGTGAGACCTTAGCATATCAGCTTACTGTGGGCACTCCTCTGGGTGGGGGGTGGGGGGGGGGAGGTTGGGGAGTGGGAGGTTAAGAACTAGGGACCTCATTTAAAATGAAAAACCCATATGACAGATATATCTAACTGGCACAGGTTGTGAATCCCTCTGCACCAATCCCCTTTTTCTCTCTTGTCTTCAGTTATAGGTGTTATGCTAAGGAGTGTGAGGAAAAACAACCATGATTTGAGGTTCTTCTAGAAGATGGACCTACTGTCCAAATTCATTCATAAGATACTTCAACAGTAGAAATATGGAGTGTGGGAAGGGCAGGGAAAGTTTACAAGTTAGTTAGTCAGTTAGTTTTCAACGCATGGCAAGGCAATATCCATCTCCATTATGGACACCCTATCCACCAACAATTAATGATATTAACCCTGATAATAGCCACATAACCTTTAAAGGATAAATAAAGTCAAGAAAGGTGTTATTTTTAAAACAAATGTTCTCATGTTACAGGAAGCTTCTCCTAGGCAATGAATGCAGGGGCCTACAGAGAGAGGGCTACTCAATGGCTACCATGCAGGTTTCACTAGACTGTCGAAGAGAGTTGCAATATTAATCAATCAATCAATCAATCAATGTCTTTCCTTAAGAGTGAGTCGTACATGGACAGATAAATGGGGTCACTATATCAGGAATGCTCAATGACACCCAAATTACACTACTGACAAAATACGGACCCTTTTCGCGCTACTTTCTCAACCCCTGATGTGCTGGAGTGGGAGTAGAGCAGTAGGTGGAGGTTTGAAGATGAAGTCGGGAAGACCCATCTGGGAGGCAGCGGAGATGATTTGAGCACGCCACTGGCTGTCAGCTGCTGGAGCCTCTTTCCAGGGGGGGGTCTGTTGCCAGGATGGGGGAGTGTGGAAGGAAATCACAGTGTGGTCTAGCCTGTCCGAGGTGCCTCATGGAGCGGACTACTGATTGTGGGGTCCCTTTCTCTGCTACATTGAAGATTAGCGGCAGAGATCAGGGCACGAGTCGGGGGTACACGCAGATACACGGCGTCCACCCACTATTTTCACAGGGTGGATGTCCCCCTTGCCAGGAAGTTAGGCCCCACAGAAATATGTTGAACTTGTCCAAGTGTAAGACACCGAGACACGTTCAGCGGTGCCTGTACGTTGTCTGCTTTCCATTCCCAGCAGCAAGGTGCAGGCAGCGAGGGAGCCTTTTTTCACCTCCAGCTGGGCCGAAGTTAAGGGGCCATCCGGCCTCCTTTTGTTTGTATATGCTGACTGGGGGCCGCCTGGAACCTCACACTTAAATGTAAATGCCACAGAGGGAAATAAAGGCACACAGCTTGCCTTCTCTTCACAGGTACTTAAGAGAAGCATGCTTTTGCCTTTATTCTATCCCTGTATATAAATGCAGACACTGCGAGACTGTCAGATGGGTTCGTCTGTCCCAGTATTTACACAAATAATTTAAATAGCACTATTTTATTTCTTTTATAGCGCTAAGTCGTGACGTCATGATGTCAATTGCATACTGTCTTACTTGGTCAGTCCCCCCACTTCTTTTTATAGGACTTGTGCCCTGGCACAGATGGTCCCCTTGTTGCCTTGAAGCGGCCATTTTGTGACTTGCTTCGCTCCGACATCAGCTGGACTGTCAGTTTTCTTTTCCTCTTCATTTAGGTATAATCATGGCAACCATGTTAATAGGATAAAGGGCGCCCGTTTGTTTTCCTTTTCTTCTGTGCCCGTTATATGTTTGTTGTCACCAGATATCCTCATTTTCTAAAGTCTAATTTCCTGCTGGAATTTGTTTATGTGGGTGATAGTTGTTTTAAACTTATGAAAGTCAGCGTGGCAGGGTGACATAATGGTGATATCATTACCCTCAGATAGGGGGATAAGCTTTCTTTTCTGGAGATCAAAGACCTTTTTCTCACCAAGACTATTTTTTGTCCTTATGATAGACCTACCTTGCTTGGATAGCTACAATATACCTATGTGCCTGACCTCCATAAAATCAGGTTTAGGGGCAAGCTCGACAATCACACCCAGTCCACATACTAAGCCCTTGGAACACGAACTAAACCAGACTTCAGAGATAAACTCGAAGAAGCAGTGCAATATTTCAGAATAAACATCAACACTGTGGATTCGGCTGTCGTTTTTGATAGGCATACAACATGGTGATAAGTGGCAGTTATTACCATAGTTTCACATCTGAAATGTGACTGAGTTCACAAAACTAAAGAACTAGATAGGGAATACAGGACTCTCATAAACAAACTAAGAGAAAGCAACATGGAAGCAAACCTACAACAGATATCACTTGCAAAACTGAAATACCAACAAATCCTAATGGAGGATGCCAAGACAATATTGCTGGATTCCTAAAGTTTACTCCATGACCAAGGAAATAAGACCGGTGCACTGTTATACTGACTTCGCTGCAGAGAAGAGGCCAGACACATTACTAACATACTAACAGCAATTTGAAACTCCTAACCCTCCGAAATGAAAGCACCAATCAGTTTGCATATGTTTATTGTAATCTATATGAACATACCAACCCATATTGCACGGCAATCTAACTGCTTATCTACTCACAGTAACTCTAGCCCATCTTTCCATGGAAAAGAAGCTGGCACCAGACAAATAATTTAATACGCATACCCATATATATAAATATTTATCCACATAAATACATAGAGAGCCTTTGGGTCAGCTATGTTCTGCCATTGGTCTGTCTGTCTTTACAATCTTCTCCCATCCATGACATCGTCCTGCATGGGGTAATGGTTCAGTCCAGAATAGCAATTGGCGCTCCTGCTCTCTGAATGATGGCATTTCCTGATCACATGTGTACATCCACCTGGAAAGGAGTATGCTTCAGTGTCAGGGCTACTGAGCCAGTTCTTTAGTTTCCAATGTTCTACTTTTATAGTTCCTCTTTCATTTCTTTGCTTCTCCTCTTTTTTATTTTAATGTTTCTTAAGAGGACACTACAGCTCTCCAGGCAGTACTATTGGGTGGCTTGCTTGCCACTCATTTAATCTGCAGTGTGCCACATTCCACGAGGCAACTTCATCTAATCCAGGAGACCATTATAGAATGCTGTAGTATCTAGAGTATCATTGTTTTACTATTCCAAGATGGTCAACACCTAGGTTCCAAATGTGGTAGCCATGCTGGAACTTTAAAATAATGATAGACTATTTGCAATACCTTTGCAAGATGGACATCCTCTGCTATATTCAGTTTTGCTACTGCAAGTATATGCCCGCCGTGTTTAGATGCAACATGTTTTCTTTTTTCTACTTTTATGTAGTTCGTTTATCTTGCATATGTTGTTGGGCTTGGGTGCGTTTTAGTGTGGTTGTGTCAGAGGTAGAATGTAGGAGCGAGTCAGTGGATGGATGCAGGAGTGCAACGATGAATGACATGCATTATAATGACTTATTGAGTGCCTAAACCTTCAGGATGCGACATAAAAATGCATTAAGGTGCAAAACTTGTGTTGGCCAATGTTTGATACTTTTTACTTTAATGACTGATACTGGATAAGCGTGCCTTAATAAGTTAAAATCTTCGATTAGTAAACTCTGTATATTGAGGCAAAATCTTCAATTCATTAACTCTCTGGTTTTATTGTCAGCCCAAAATGTACTCCTGATTCATTCAGTCCCAAGTGTACTCTAGATTCATTCATTGTTTGTATTACCTCCACGTCCCTCAGTCAATTTAATTTAGAATGAATGAGGCCCTCCTGCAGCCACCAGATACCAATCACAAGCCCCCAGATCCAATAAAAAACCCTCCTCCACAACCTCCTCTTGTCTGTTTTTTGTCTCTATTCAGATACCTTAAGTCCTTCTTGGCGGAGCCAGAGGGACTAACGTTGTCTTTTTGTGTTTTTTGTCTCTTGAAGAGTCCTTTGTGGATTCTGGATGCTGCTTCGTGCTTCCTGTTCGTTGCCGAATGGCAGTCGATTGGAAGCCTGCAGAGTACACTGTGATGTAGTCTAGCGGTCCTCCGTGACTGAAGCTGTGCTTTCGGGTAGATTTCATGAGGACAGCCTTCATGTCCTGCACATCCTAAGGGGGGAGTGATAGTGTTTGGACATGCTTTATTATTTCTCACATATATATATAAAGAACAAGGGGACCCCAATAGTGTGACCAGGGGTAATATATATTTGCAAAGAACAACGGTCAGAGTTGGAGGCCAGATAGGTCCTCGGATAGCCGGAGCTATTATTAATACAAAGGTAGTCTTAATCTAAGTATTATTAGTGAACACAAAGTGCCAACAAAATTTGGAGAACAGAGTATGCAGGGACACAAGGTTGTTTGAATGATACCACATTTATTAACATCATAAATGAGTATCAATCACATTAGGAACTAGTCCTGGTGCTCACACAAAGGTGAAAAGTGCGTGAAGTGATAAGTGCTAGTGACTTAAAATTTACATCGCATTGACAACACTATACAAAACTCCATAATTAATAAAATATATTTAAAGAGTTTCGGTTGTGAAAGTCGACGGCGTTTCGATCTCCTTAGGTTGAGATCATCATCAGGACGAGAAAGCGTGTGAGCAGATAGGATCTTGTAGCGGGACGATATAATTAAGAATCGTCAGCGGGTAACAATAGTCGGGTTCAACCGAATGTAGTAATGTTTGGTAAGAGGTCTTGCCACTCAGCGGGGTACGTGCTGGCCGTGAACCAGGGAGGAATCAACCACCAGGAATCAATCGAGCAAGTTAGAATTGAAATTGAAGGAAGAGGGACAGGATCCTGCTACTTCCAGGGCAGCTACAATGAATGGTGCCGGCGTCTGGGAGAGTGAATCTCTCAACGTGTTATTTCTCACAGCCTCTTCTTACTCGTGTTTTATTGGGTATTGTTGGGATTGGTGAGTTGTCATGTAAGGCGATTTGGTTGGCCTGTTTTAAGCCATATCAGTTTTATTTAAGTAAGGAGGTGAATCAGGTTCTTTTCCCATTGTTATGATGGAGGGCAATAGAGCTGTTAAGCAGAAGCATGCTCTGTCTAACCCTTCTTCCTTGGATGAGGAAAGTTACATTCCAGCAAAAATGCCTGGCAGGGGTAGAGGTTCTTCTTAAAGGATCCCACCTCTCATGTCCAAAGATGAGATTAAGGAGCCGATTAAGGCTTCTGTTTCCAAAGCTCTGGGGTCACAGTCTGCTCCGGGCACAAGAAATAAAAATGTCTTCCACTGTGGAGAAAAATGATTAATCTTCACCATCGGATTTGGATGTTCCTTCTGGCAAATATTTGAGAAGAGAGGAGATGTAGAAGATCCTCTCTCATGTTAGAGAAAATTGGGGTTTCCCTCCATACCAGCCTGAGGGAGACAGTGGAGCTTTTTCCGCAATATGTTAAACCATCCATGTTGGCAATGCCTTTTCATGGACGGATCAAGAACGAGGTAATGGGAGAATGGAAAGACACTGAAAAGGTGCAGGTTCCTCGCTGCTTACAAAAGCTGTATTTACTGGAGTGCGAGGATGTTTTTGCCTCATTCTGTGAAGCTGGCTACAATTCTGGCCACTTTGATTGGAAACACTGCAATTAATCCGGAGGATTGCACTCCAACTGATTCTACAGATAAGAAGGTGGATTCGAGCCACTGAAAGGCTTTTTCAGTAAAAAATCTGTCCCTGAAGACGAGTGTTTATGTTGAATATTCAGCCTAGTCTACGATTCAAGACCATGATAAATTAGTTGTTGCTGTCCTGTCCAAGAGGGGATGGAAAGTTTGGACTTGTTGGCTGGGATGGAGCAGCAAGCCACACCTTTGACTGGCATCTCTTCAGATATTATCAGGGCCTTGGCTAAGTCATCGGGGGCGTTGAATGCAGGCAAAAGACACCTCTGGATGAGGCAATGGAGTCTGAGCCTTCAGAAAAGTTGTCCCTTCGTAAAATCCAGTATGGGTCGTGGCCAGGGCAGAGACAGCTGTTGTCAGATGGGTGCTGTCTTCGCTGCTGTGGGACGCAGCAAAAGACAAGCTCAAACTCCAAAGATGGCTGCCATGGCCGCGATCAGCTCAGCCTTGCAGTCCTGAGACCTAGTTGGGCTGCGGAGCCTACATCCCTGCAATCAGGCACGACAGAGAAGGGAGCCGGACAACCATGGCGGCAGTGAAATCAGGCACTGACTCGGAGGCTGGGGGCACTAGCGATCGCCATGGACGCGTGGGGAGGAAAAGAGCGAGCAGAGGAGCACATGGCTTGTGGCTGCGGTACAGGTCGTAAGGCCTCCGTAAGAGCTGAGCTTGTGGTGTTGGGGGCCTCTAGAGAAGAAGAGTATGTACCAGTGAGCAGGCGATACCAGCTGTCTTCACCGGGACAACACCAGGCCTCGACGAGGCTGATAACACTGGCCCCACAAGTTACCCTCAGCCCCAAAAAGACGTTACGAATGAGTGGCCCTGAGGGGCCTCCTGTCCCCCCAGCTGCTCCATAATATTCAGAGTCAACAGAGCACCCGTAGAGGGGTGTTATACTATCAGTGAGACCATCCGAACTTGCAAAACCACTCAGACTCAAGACATCCTGCGGCACGGAGGGACCGACATATGAGACCGCAGGATCTGACCTCCACAGCGGCTTACCAGCAGCGATCATATCAGGAGACTCCTAGCTCTAACACAGAGTTATTCCTCATATAAACACCAGACATACCATACTGGAGCGGAATAGACACTCCTTCATGGAAAGATGCCTGAAGCAGATTCCAATCCCAATATGGCAGCCAGCAGATTAAAATCTACTAAATCTTCTTTAATAAAAGACTTGCTACATGAAGGGGACACTCCCTCCACGCAAATGGCAGCCCACATCACCACACAAGGACAGAAGATGACCCTGATTCTCAGGCAACCACCACAAAGGAAGATATATACACATTCCTAATAGAGTTTAGGAATCACATCACCTCCCAGAAACAGGACTTACACAAGGCCATATCGGAATTAGACTACTCACTGCGTAAAACTGAATCGAAGCTGGCACAAGTGGAGATCTAGCAGACAATATCTGTGACACAACTGACCATGCCCCCGACTAGATGTACTTGAATGCGGGCAACAAGCCATGCAAGATGAGCTCAATGATTTCAAAAACAGATCTCGCCGTAATAACATCCAGATAAGGGGCATCCATCCACAATGGCTGTAGCAGAACTAGAGCTGTATGTCCAAGACCTCTTCAGCCATCTCTTGAACTCTCCCGACGATATTAGAGTGCTCTTTGATTGCACTAACAGGGTCTACTCGAGGATTGAACAACTAAGAAACCTGCCCCGGACGTTTTGACTACCATCAAATCAAACAGAAGATTCTGACAGCGGCCCAACACAGGTACCGACAGACAAGATTGTTAACAGACAGGGAACGTTAATGTTCTGAGGGGACTCACTCCATTTGTTTCAAGATGTTTCAGCCCAAATGTTGGTACGCAGAAGGTACTTCTGAGAACTCACTGCACATGTCCTACAAGGAATGATACCATACTGCTAGGTGTTGCCATTCTGGCTGCTATTCACAATTAAGGATAAACACTACGTAATTAAAGCCTTACAAGAAAGCAGGAAAGGCCTTTGTCTTTTCACAGTGACATCATCGCAAAGGAATCCAAGTTCCGCCCGTCTGGTGGGGATGTTGGCACTTCCAGTCGCCAAGCGGGGCCAGTAAAGAGGTAAGGTGACATCTTCATCTTCGAGACAAAAAAACGGTTGCAACTTCCAGCTTGAGACCCTGCCTACAGAATGACCTTCCCAGATGCAGTCCATGATGTATTGGTAGCCAGTTTTATTGCTCTAATAGAGGTTGGGGCTTCTTACTTTCAGGGACTGCCCCCTCTTTTTTCAGAAACACAATGCCACAAAAGTCAGTTAATCCCACTTTATATCACCCTCTTGACCCGCTTCCACATTGAGGGCACAGGATTTTATAAGCATCTGTTGCAAGTTTCTTCCCTCATTTTTTCCCTTTTGTTCTGCGTATACACAAGAGACGGGATACATGATTCTAACCAAGTGGTTTTGCACATTTCAAGTCCTCACATACCAGAAAATCACTCCGGGTACACTATACCAATCGTTGCTTCCCAAATTTAAAAGACCAAAAAGGCGAACTGGTCGTTTTACGCCTTGAAGCCGTTACATAGACCATCTTGAATGACGCCACTTAGGATAGAATTGTACAACGTTCAAGGTATCAATTCCCCCATAAAGCAGAGAGCATTGCTGCAATGGTTGAAAATCAAAGAGGCAGACATAGCTCTACTTCAAGAGACACACTTATTACATACAGATACTACTCTTACTGACTTCCATTACAATTCCACTCATCAAAAACGGAAAACAAGAAGGGTGGTGATCGTTACACGAAGAAGCTTAACCTGACGACATAATGACAGACGAAAAATGACAAATGGTGGGGTTTAAAGGCAAATCTGTGGAAATGTTTTTTTCAACTTGTTACATAAGGATTATATTACTTAACATGTAAGCAGCCGTTCGTGGCATGTAGTGTTATAGATTCACATGCTCTGCGTACTCCTGCCATCTAGTGTTGGGTCCAAAGTTGTGCAAGTTGTTTTTCTTCAAAGAAGTCTTTTAAGTCAGGAGACCGAGTGACTCCTCTTCACGGTGATGCTGCGCATGGCCATCGACTCCTTTGTTAGATTGTTTTCCCGCAGGTGGGTGAGAAAGGAGTGTAGAGAGTGCGTAAGAACAATGATGTCCAAGCTAAATGTAAGTATAACCCATAAGTATGTAATGTAGCTACAACAGCCACAAGCGTCCGGGGAGGAGGGAGGGCACATGTGAATCTACAGCACTACATGCCACGAACAGATGCTTACAGGATAAGTAACATAATCCGTTCAATGGCATACGCAGCTGTAGATTCAGATGCTCTGCATAGACTGTAAAGCAGTCCCTCCTAAGAAGTGGTGGCTAGCCTGTGGGAGTTGGACTAGTTTGAAAAAGGGTACATGGCACTGCCTGACCTACATTGGCTTGTTGGTGTGCTAAAACATCCAAACAGTAGTGTTTGGTAAATGTGTGTGGGGTAGCCCATGTAGCTGCCTTACAAATTTTAGCCATGGGAATATTTCCTAAAAGGCAAAGTAGCTCCCTTTTTACGAGTGGAATGTGCTCTGGGGGTAACTGGTGAAAGTATTTTAACCTTAATGTAGCAAGTGTGAATTCATTTGACTAGCCATCTGGCTATGCCATGATTTGGATATAGGGTTGCCTTTATGAGGTGGGGAAAAGGCTACAAAGAGTTGTTTTGTTTTCTTGAAAGTTTTAGTTCTATCTATGTAGAACGCGAGTGCTCTTTTTACATCTAGGGTATGAAGATTTCTTTCTGCCACAGAATTAGGGTTAGGGAAAAAAACTGGGAGCCCAATGGATTGATTGAGGGGAAACTGAAAGACTACCTTAGGTAGGAATTTAGGATTAGTACGAAGGACCAGCTTGCCTCTATGTATTTGTAAGAATGTTCTTCCAAGGTTCAAGCCTGGAGCTCACTAACACGCCTGAGTGAGGTAATGGCAACTAAGAATGTCACTTTCCATTAAAGAGATTGAAGGTGGCATGAGTGAAGAGGCTCAAAAGGGGAACCCACGAATCCGTTTAGATGAATGTTAAGGTTCCAAGAGGGTGTCGGAGGAGCTCGAGGAGGAATGACTCTGTTCAGACCTTCCATGAATGCTCTAATGACTGGGATTTTGACCAGTGAGAGATGCTGTCTATTTTGGAGAAAGGCAGCCAATGCGGCAAGGTGTAACCTAAAGGAAGTGTAGGCTAAATGAGCCTTTTGTAAATGAAGTAGGTAGCATATAATGCCTTGCAACATGGTTTTCATAGGATCAATTTGTTTAGGTTGGCAGTAGCAAACAAAACATTTCCATTTTGCAGCATAACATGCTCTAGTTGTGGGATTGCGTGCTTGCTTAAAAATACTCATACATTCTTGTGGTAGATTAAGATAGCCAAACTCTATGACCTCAGGAGCCAAACTGCTAATTTGAGAGTTTGGGGGTGTGGATGTCTGATTTGTCCTTTTTTCTGAGTGAGAAGGTCCAGCCTGTTTGGGAGCTTCTAGTGTGGAACTACTGAGAGATCTAGTAGTGTTGTGAACCAGGGCTTACGCGTCCAAGTGGGAGCTACTAGGATCATGGTGAGAGATGGTTGAGTTTGCGAACTAGAAAGGGAATGTGAGGGAGAGGTGGAAAAGAGCGGGCAAATATCCCTGACCAATTCATCCATAGCGCGTTGCCCTTGGATAGTGGGTGTGGGTACCTGGAAGCGAAGTTTGGGCATTTTGTGTTTTTGGCTGTGGCGAAAAGGTCTATTTGAGGAAAGCCCCACTTTTGAAAGCAGGGAAGGAGGACTTGTGGGTGGAGTTCCCACTTGTGGATCTGTTGCTGCATCCCGCTGAGCAGGCCTGCAAAATCGTTGTCTGCTCCTGGCAGATATTCCGCCAAGAGATGAATGTGGTGGTGAAGAGTCCGGTTCCATATGGTCTGAGACAGTTGTGACAGTTGAGAAGATTGTGCCCCCCTGTTTTTGTAAATAATGCATAGCTGTCATATTGTCCGTCCAGACTCGGACAATCTTGCAAGATAAATCGGAAAGAAAGCCTTTAGTGCTAGGAAGATCATCTGAAGCTCCAAGTAGTTGACATGTATGGATTGATGTTTGGCATCCCACAGACCTTGTACTGTGAGGTCTTGTAGATGGGCACCCCAACCTGTCTCTGATGCGTCTGTAATGAGAGTGAGGTGAGAAATAGGGTCCAGAAAAGGCTGCCCCTGTATCACGTTGTTGGTGTTCCACCATTGCAGAAAACGGTGAGTGCAGCGGTCTCACATCACTAGATCTTCGAGGTGACCCTGTGATTGAGACCACTGGCGCGACAGACATAGCTGCAGGGGACGCATGTGCAACCTTGCGTGGGGAATTATGGCAATGCAAGAGGCCATCATTCCTAACAGACCCATCACGGTCCGAAATGTGAGTTTCGTTTGGTTGGAGCTGAGGTACAGTTACCTGAAAGTTCTGAACTGGAGCGGAATTGGGAAAAGCTAGTCCCAACTGTGTGTTCAGAATCGCTCCTAAGTAAGGTTGAATTTGGAGAGGTTGAAGGTGAGACTTGGGGAATTTTATTGTAAATCCTATTCTGTGAAGTAGATCCACTGTCAATTGAGTGTACTGTTGATACTGTAGATGGGTACTAGCTTTGATGAGCCAATCATCCAGGTATGGGAATACGTGAATGTTTTGTCTCGGATGTGCTGCAACTACTGCCAAACAATTTGTGAAAATGCGAGGTGCTGTGGTCACCTCGTACGGTAGAACTTAGAATTGGTCATTTTTGCCTGCTATGACAAATTTGAGGTATTTGCGGTGTGCAGGGACAATCAATCAATCAGGGGTTTGTAGAGCGCGCTACTCACCCGTGAGGGTCTCAAGGCGCTGGGGGGGTAGGTGGGGGGGGGAGCAGATCCGGATCAGTCGAAGAGCCAGGTCTTGAGGTCCTTCCTGAACGTGTGTAGGGTAGGGGAGCGTCTGATGTTAACGGGGAGCTTGTTCCAGGTAATGGCTGCGATGTAGGAGAAGGCTCTCCCGCCGGTTCGGTTTCTGCAGATGCGGGGGACCTCTGCCAGGGCGAGGTCGGCGGAGCGGAGGTTCCTCTTGGGTACGTGGAAACATACTCTGTCGTTGAGGTATTTGGGTCCGATGTTGTTGAGGGATTTGTAGGCGTGGGTGAGGAGTGTGAAGGTGACCCTCTTCTCGACGGGGAGCCAGTGGAGGCTTCGTAGGTGTTGGGTCATGTGCTCGTGGCGCGGTGTCCCTAGGGCGAGCCTGGCTGCGGCGTTCTGGATGGTTTGGAGTTTGTGTAGAAGAGTTTTGGTGATTCCGGCATAGAGGGCGTTGCCGTAGTCTAGTCTGCTGGTTATGAGTGCGTGGGTGACGGTCTTTCTGCAGTCGGGGGGATCCATTTGAAGGTCTTACGGAGGATGCGGAGGCAGTTGAAGCTGGTGGACGCGACGGCGTTGATCTAGCGGTTCATGGAGAGGGAGGAGTCGAGGATTATGCCGAGGTTCCGAGCGTGGTCTGTCGGGGTGGGTGGGCTCCCGAGGGCCACCAGGTGCTGTCCCAGGTGGAGGTGCAGGGTCCGAGGAGGAGGACCTCGGTCTTCTCAGAGTTGAGCTTTAGGCAGCTGTCCTTCATCCAGGCTGCCACATTTCTCATTCCTTCCTGGAAGCAGAGTCTGGTGTCTTCTGGGTCCTTCGTGAGGATGAGCTGGGTGTCGTCGGCGTAGGATATGGTGTATTGGTATATGGAAATAGGCGTCCTTTAAGTCCAGTGTTGCAATAGAGCCACCCTGCTGGAGAAGTGGAATAACATCCTGTAGAATAACCATATGGAAATGTTCTGAAAGGATGTATTGGTTGAGCGGTAGAGATCTAAGATTAGTCTCACTGACCCGTCCTTTTTGGGAATGAGAAAGTATAGAGAATATACCCCTGATCCCTGCTGTTGAAGCGGGACAGGTTCTATAGCTCCTTTGAGGAGAAAGGCTTTGACTTCTTGTTTGAGAAGTGTTAGATGATCCAGTGATAACCTTTGAGTGCGGAGTGGGATGTTGGGTGATGTGGTCATGAGTTCCAGACAATAGCCATGTTGGATAATGGCTAGTACCCATTGGTCTGTGGTGTTGGACTCCCAGACTGGGTGGGAAGACTGTAGTCTGCCCCCCCGACAGGTGTGCAGTGGTCGGGGGAAGGATTAGGTAGTCGTTGCTATGCAGTGCCTTCCAGTGGGTGTTGCTCCACATGCAGAGACACCCCTGCCCCTTCCCTTGTTTTTTCCGTCTTTGAAGGAACCTCTAAAATAGCCCTTACTGTAGGCAGACTGGCCTTGTTTTTGTTGGGAAGTGGTGGTGGATTTATACGCACCACTGGGGCCTGTGCGACGAAAGGACCCCCTAGGAGTTGTTGTCTGTAATGCTCTCATTGCCTTTGCTGTGTCAGTGTCCTTTTTCATTATGTCACGGATAGTGTCTACTTGTGGCCCAAAAAGGTGTTCTTTGTCAAAAGGCATATTTATTACTGCCTGCTGGACCTCTGATTTGAACCCAGAACACCTAAACCATGCATGTCATCTAAGAAGCACTCTGGGATTAACGCACCTAGCAATTGTATCCGTCGCATCTAGTGCACATTGGATGGAGTTGTTTGTAATGGCCTGACCTTCTGTGACAATATGATGTCCTCTTTTGCAGGGATCCTCCAGGAGGTACTGTAAGAGTTCCCACTTACCTTCCCAATGGGCTCTGTCATAGTGGGCCAGAAGGGCTTGGGAATTGGCAATATGCCAATGATTAGCTGCCTGTGCTGCGACTTTCTTCCCAGCTGTATCTATTCGCTTAAACTCCTTTTCAGGAGGACGGGGTATCCATAGTAGCCTAGCTGTTAGCTCTCTTATGAGCCGTAGTGGCATCTATGGAGTCAAGTGGAACTTGACCCCTGATAAAGAGTAAGTCAGAAGGAGCCGGCCTTGTAACACTCGACATCTCCTTGCAGTTTCAAGGATAATGAGAATCAGGCGTGGCGGTAGGTTCTACGCTTTTTTAGTACCTAAACTGTGGAACGCACTCCCTCAGAACTTAAGACTAACCGCATCTGAACTAGCTTTTAGGAAATTGCTAAAAACCTTTCTGTTCTAGTTTACATATTCATCTGAGGATATGCGGTTGTTACAGCGCTGGTAAGCCTTTTATGGTAATCATGTGCTTTACAAATCCATGTGAATAGAATATATTTGGTCTACCCGTGGGGAGACAACTCGGGCATGGACTGGCTCTTTAAAAATGTAAAAACCAAAGGGGATGATGGACGGAGTGTTGACATTACAAGCACTCACCCCCAGTCAACTGATCTGGGTTTAATCCATAAAAATGTCCTCAGCATGCCTCATCATGCTGGGAAGCATGGGTAAATACTGGATGTCTCTATGTGTGGAAGAGAGATTGTCAAATAACAAGTCCTTTTCTAGGGACTCTTTGTGCAGCTCAACATTGTGGAAAGCAGCTGCCCTAGCAATTACTTGTTGAAAAGAAGTGGCATATTCTGGAGGGGAGAGACGAGCGGGATATAGATCCGGATCCTTGGGGGGGGTAAGGGGATCAGTGTCATATGCATCCCATGGGTCAGGATCCCCTAGTGGTCCTTGTAACTTCCCATCATCTGTATCAGGTGACTCTGGAGGTGAAGCATCAAGTAGGTCAGGTGGTGGAGATGTAGGAGGGGAATGAGGGGGTGGTGGTGGTAGAGGAGCAGGCTGGTGTGTAGGACTGGTGGCTTTGTCATTCGTCTTCCTTTTTTGGGGGACAGGGCTGTCTAGTGTCTCTTGAAAGGACAGCTTCCTCTTTGATGGTGGAGAAGCAAGTATCCATCTCGTACATTCCTGGATTTGAATTTTCCGTTGTTGAATGTCCATTTTCTCGAGAATGGGCTTGACCGGAGATATGGAAGCGGATGAAGGCTTATAGGCTTTTGACTCATTAATTTTCAGGACTGAGGCTGTGTGGAACCGAGCAATTTGCTCAGTACCGAGGTAGATGTGGTCGGTTGCCGGCTTGATCCAGAAGGTCGGCCTCAGTCCAAAGAGGCCGATGCCGAAGGCTTGGCCTTGGTATCAGTTTTCAGTGCCGGGCCCGAGGGTGGGGCTTCCGAAACAGTTTTTCCGATCAGACCATGGCCAGAAGGCAGTGGTGGTCCTGTGACCTCTGTATGAGAATGTCTTGTGGTCTGCTTGGGTATTAGAGTAGGGTCAGAGGCCATAGGACTCACGTGCTGACCGGATGGAAGGCTATGCATCTCCATATCGATCTCCACATGGGAGCAGGAGCTTTCATCAGGGAAGATGACCCCTTGCTCGTCCTCCGAAGCTGGCTTCTCCTGGCGTGCTCTTCACCAAAAATGTCAGGGGTTTCATCTCCGCTTCTGAGAGACATTTTCAATTGATGCGCTCTTCAATCCCAAAGGGTTTTCTTGGACTGAAAGGACTTACACATGTCCCCCCCAGTCGGCTTCACGATAGTCCGGCAAAAGACACAAGTTGCACATGAGGTGTTGATCGGAGTGCAGATATTTTGCGTGGCAACGTGGGCAAAATCTGAAGGGTGTGCATTCCATCAGAAGGGCATCTTCGATAGAAATGAGTGCATGCTGGAGTAGACCAGAAACGGGCAGCGCACCGAAGAGCAGTCAGTCGAAGCTCGAACCGACAAAATTTGAGAGCAGCGCAGAAGTGAAAAGTGGGATCGAAGTGATGCAGCGCGTACAATAAAAACTATCCTCCTCCCAGGTTACTTATAGGTCATCCAGGGGCAAACTATATTTCTCATATCCACATGACGATGGGGCCCATAAACATCGCCTAAACACACACACACACACACTCCTGGATTTCCTTTTACACCTTTATGAAATTCTGTACTCCTAGGAGAAGCATGAGAACTAAATGGAGAACACCATTTTGTGTACCGCTGGAAGAGCAAGGATATCTATTTACCTTAATTTGTCACTTTCTTTTAGTTATTTCTTAAGATATTCCTGCTCATTGTTTTGTCGATGAATCATTCATTTAAGAAATTAGTTCATAGTGATTAAGACCAGCTGAATCACAATCAACCAATTACTCATGTCACAATCATTTAGGAAAATAACCACTGAGTCATTTTGGTTTTTAAAGAATCTTAAATTTTATATAATTTTAAAAGCATGAAAAGATTTAATACTTTATTCAATTATTCATTTTAAATTCACAATTTTATTAAGCATAATCAATTTATTGCAGAAAGGAAATTTTGTCATGAAGCCAAAACCTTAGTTACCTGCCTAGCTTCCTAATTTAGCCTAATGATTTCTAACCTAACTTTGGGATTAGAAATAGCCTGATTCTCATACTCAACTGTAAAGTTAAGACAGCAACAGCAACTTCAGCTCGTCAGCATCAGCTACCTGCAACCGGTCTCCTCTACTGCAACCACGACTCTCAAACTGCTTGGAACTCTGACTGGAACTCTCTGGAACTTCCTGGAACTCTGCAACTGACCCCCTCCCACTAAGAGTAGGCCCTCTTATACCCCAATTCTAACTTTGCTAACTAACTGTTGCAACCTTAATATCACGCTTTTCTCTCATTGGTCCATACATGTCAGCTTATTCATTCTTTAATCAAGTTCTCTTGGATTCAAAGGTCCTTGGATCATTTCCTTTCCCATACGCTTAAACATTTCCATCCGATTCGATCAGTCCATTTGTATCTTCTTTTGACACATTCAAGAACTCCGCAGTCATTGTCCTTTCTCTTGGGCTCCTTTCCCACGGACTCTCTCCTGATCATCACGGCACACTATCAGTTCAATTAGGTCACACCAGCCTTGACCATTTCTTGCATCTTAGCCTCTCAGAGACATCACGAGGCTCCAGATTTCTTCAATCTCATCCCGTACCACGTGTCCCCTTGCGCCTGCGCACATCTTCCCACTGGCGGCCATTTTATATCGCCACTCGGTTCTACTTTAGAAGCACTAATTTGAGGCAAATAAAACATAATTAAAAATAGAGAAAAATATCCCTTTCGTTTCCCTCCCGTCTACGTACCCCAATTAGTTGTTACCTAGCAAAAAGCGACATTTAAGCTGCTCCTTACTTACCATCACTATTGTTTTTTCCACGACACATTTTATTTCTATGAAGCACAAACATGCATTTATTTTATTTAGTGCGCTTTTTATTCTTACGTTATGATTAGACACATGGACATTCATTAGTAGATTATTTAGCACGTACATTAGCATATTACCATTCCCACATATACAATGTTGATTAATACATTTAAACGAACATTTTTAATTAATTAATTATATAATTTGTTAGGGGTTAAATTTTTTTATTTTTACTGCTCCATCAGAAGCAATGCTGTCGGAGACAGTAAAAGAACTTAAGAACTGTACTGAACGGAGTTGAAACACTGAGCAGAGGCACACACGTCCGAACCAGACAGCAGAGAGAAAACAATGTAACAAAGGAGTCGATGCCCGTGCGCAATATCACTGAGAGGAGGAGTCACTCGTTCTCCTGACTCGAAAGGCTTCTTCGAAGAAAAACAACTTGTACAACTCTAGACCCAATACTAGATGGCAGAAATATGCAGAGCATGTGTATCTACAGCTACACATACCATCAAACACATTTTTATATACATCATTCAATTGTCTCTAGAAAGTTCGAGTAATGGTGGCTTTGACCACCAACACCAGGAGCTCGTCCCACAAAATCTACAAAACGAAGCTACAAAACATTTTTTCAAAGACCATTGCTCGAACGTGTTCGAGACAATTGATTGAATACTCTAGGAGCTGGTCCTCCTGCTCTCTTTCATTCTAGGCGACCTACCTGGAGACTGTACTTATATTCCAAATAACGGATTTGACTGTCTTTTCTTATACACTGTATATTTAGCAAGGATCACGCTTTATAGATTGAATAAAACTATGTAATTACAAAATTGTCTTTGATTGCACATTTTTCTTTATGTACTTTACTTCTGTACCTCTCCGACTAAAGTCAAGTCAAAAGCAATCTATTTTTTTGGCTTGCATCTAGGATATTTGCTTCACTCTACATAGCAAAGATGCCCTTGTTAATACATTAAAATATCGATGTATGTAAAAATGTTTAAGTTGAAAAAAAAATGTACATTGATAACAATTAATAAATTATTGTGTTACAGCTTTGCTAGATTTTTCCTGCTAGAGCTTCCTCCTCATATATACCATTGTAATACAGCCTAGGCTCTAGAGGGTTATACAGGCTTAACCCTTTAGGTTTACCGTTCTTACTTACACATCGGCAGTCCAGATACGACAAGCCTTGGATTGGAATTACAACCCAGATAACAAACCATGGGTGGAAGTAGAAAAGACCTTTTCCAAAGAATAGGCCACGTATTCATGCATGAGTTTACAACACATGCCTTTACAACGAGGGCTATACAACGAACGCATCGTTACCACGCGTTCCATTACAACGCAAGTCGTTACAACGACTTGCTTTAGGGAAGTGCTGGAGTATGGAATAGTATATTTTACTATTCCAACTCCAGTCTGTGCAACAGTAGGGAAGGTGTTGGATTTAAAATCCAACAATGAGTTCCCTGAATTAAGTCGTTGTAATGACTTGCGTTGTAATGGAACGCATGGTAACGGCGCGTTAGTTGTAGTGCCTGCGTTGTTCTGACAGCATTGTAAACATGGTTTCCCTTTTCCAAAATCCCACTTAAATATATCTTATGGTTAATACCCAAACATGTCTGAGACAACCAGGCCCTCCTCCCACTCACAACAACCCTACTTGACCATTGGAATGCCTTGACGCATAAAAAGTTGTTTCCCAAATAATGTTTCCACTGACCTCTCTAATCCACAATCTTGACTTCCCCCTCAGAGACTTCAGATACAGGATTCGCTACCTGGAATGAGGGGACCCTCCCCGCCTCAAAGGCTTTTTTGAGGACGGTGACCTTCACACCTGAGAAACTCTAGGGGAAAAATGGACCCTCACCAGAAGAGATGCATATTCCTCACACAGGTGTTACACTGAGTGTGAAGGAGAACACTGCAGTCAGATCAGTAGAGATTATAACATTTGGAATCCCTTTTTACCACCAACATGCGCCTGAGTGGTATCTCCTGGTTATATAAATATATTCTTGAACTCAGTCCTCATCCAAAATTTACATATGTAACACAATGAGAACGAGACTTGCGTGAAGATATCCACAACGACATATGGAGGATGATATGGACACAGTAGTTTGTTGGTGCTTCCCCTAATTGGATGGGATTTTACCTCCACAATACTCCATGCTACGTTTTGCTGTTCAGACACTTGTTGGAAGGGCTATGGTGAACAAGGAACGCTGATTTACACTTGGTGTCCCCGACCACACATTCAAAGCTTTTGGAGTGAAATCCTAGAACAAACATGGTTGATAACACACACTGCCCTCCCCCACAACCCTGTGACAGTCCTCCTAGGTTACCCGGGAGCCTAGGGAACTTACCCACTGACGTCCCCAAAGGGAAAAGAGACATCTCCCTTCTTGATAGCACCCAGCTTAGTAAAGCTCACCTATGGAAACTCCCAGTGACACGCTCTTTCAATGTGGTGCAGGCAGGTATGGCCAATTTACGCTATGGAACAATTATCAGCATTAGTTCATGACTGCATGATTACATTTGAAAAAAAAGGACGCCCTTTCACAGCATATGCAAAAAGAGAACAGGGAGCAGGCAGGATGCCACATGTGATGACGCCAATCCTACACAACGCTGGCATCTGCGAGCTCTCTCAATCAGATGATGCAAGCACCTGAACACTCTAGATATCCTATCAAATACTAGTAGTAACACTGTCTGACCTACACTTGTACTTTTTTCAACACTTGTGAAGGATATTAAAGTTATGCACCTAACGACACCTTTATACAATCACGGTAATTCTGATTGTTGAGTATTCTTACATATTTGTTATATAAACCACTGGACTGCGTGTCCTACTCTTGGTTGTTATCCCTTTTGCCTTTGTTTATCTCCCAATGTACTGCATTGTTTCATGCTTTCTTAAAATTCCAAAATAAGTGGTTAAAAAAAATTGCATTTGAAGTGCAGTTGCTCTTTGGAGACCAGTTGAATGTGATGATCTCTAAAGCCTTCAAGAACAGCATGCATGCTCTGCCCTGCAAAGGAGGCTCTGGTAGTGGAAAGGTTTGGGACAGATCATCTAAGTTGTCTCCAAAGCGCAAATCCCCTTCTTCATCTTTTAAGAGAATAAGGGCCAGATGCATCAACAATCCATTTTGCGATTTCCTAATTGCGAATTCTTGCGATTAGCAATTAGAAAAATCGCAAAATGGAATGCATGAAAGTGTGTTTAACACTTTCTGCGATTCCTAGGGGATCGCAAATGACCTACCTCATGAATATTAATGAGGTAGGTCGCAATTTGCGACCCCCTAGGAATCGCAAAAATCACGGGGATGGTGGCCTGCTGGGGTCAGCAGACCACCATGTCCGTGATTGCTTCTAAATAAAGCAATTTTTTTTTGGGAAAGCAGCCCGTTTTCCTTAAAGGAAAACGGGATGCTTTACAAAAGAGAAAATGAACTTGGTCAGGTACTGCCGAGTCCCCCTCCTCCCTTATCTCCATACCCTTGGGGTGGGGGCCCTTTTTCCCAGCTCCAAAGCAGCTCACCGCCCCTCTTCCCCCAAGGCAAACAACTTCAACAACACCAGCTTGGATTAAGGGTCGTAAACCCCGGCCGTATTTATTACATAACAATAATCAAACATTAATATATTTACATTATGTACATAATACGCAGAAAGTCCGGTCCGTTACATTGATAGGTACGGTATGTCATTTGGCTACCCTTAACATGTTTCTAATACATAGCCATTCCTATCATAAGCTAATTTTTCAACAACATAACATTATCTTTCTGCGTATCCCTGTTTGAGCCTACGGCAAGGTCAATGACTGGCCCCAGATTCAGATCAAGCTAGGTCCCAAACTCCTACTGGAGTGACCTTGCGCAGGGGGCCCAGTTCCCCGGAAGGATACCTCACACCCAGCGCACCCCCTACGCCCTCAATGTTATCTCCATAAGGGGCCCGTGCAGTTATGCGCAGCTTGCTTGCGCCCTTGTGCGCGTGCGGGGTGGCCAACCAGCCTACTGGAAGCGTAACTCCCCTCCCCCCGCACCCTTCCAGCCTACCGGCTGTAACTGCCCCTGGAGTTCTATGAGAGACCATCTGTCACCCCCTTCGGGCGTCCCCATTTGACAATGGTGATGCCTACTAAGGACCGTAAACTAAGCTCACCAATCATGACCTTACCGCTGACCAAGGAATAGCATATATAAAATACGACAAATTTACTTCCTGAAATGAAAACCTGTTAATAACTAACAATTCTTTATTTAACAGAAGGAAAAAACACATAACAAAAATCATTCCCCAAACTTCTGCCTTAGGGGATGGTGGGTGGGTAAAAATCGTTGGGACCTCCGATCGAGGCCCTGGCTTGCTGATTAGGCTATGGAGCGGCGGAGAAAGAGACCGCTCCTGCCGCTCCACAGCCCTTTAAAGCCAATTTCGCCTGCAGCCGGTTCCAACCGGCTCTGCCGGCGTTTTCACGACGCGTGACCCGGAAGCGCTAACAGCCGCTACCGGGTCACGCACCCGACAGCCAATGAGTGATTGCGGCAAGGGAGGCGAGGGGCGCCACGTCACTCTTGTGCGCTGCGCAGTCCCTCCTCCCTGCCGGCTGAGGGGGACCGGCACGACCGCCATACTCGGCGGCGTGCCCGAGTCCGTCCCCGCCTATGAATATGGTCAGGTACTGCCGAGTCCCCCTCCTCCCTTATCTCCATACCCTTGGGGTGGGGGCCCTTTTTCCCAGCTCCAAAGCAGCTCACCGCCCCTCTTCCCCCAAGGCAAACAACTTCAACAACACCAGCTTGGATTAAGAGTCGTAAACCCCGGCCGTATTTATTACATAACAATAATCAAACATTAATATATTTACATTATGTACATAATACGCAGAAAGTCCGGTCCGTTACATTGATAGGTACGGTATGTCATTTGGCTACCCTTAACATGTTTCTAATACATAGCCATTCCCATCATAAGCTAATTGTTCAACAACATAACATTATCTTTCTGCGTATCCCTGTTTGAGCCTACGGCAAGGTCAATGACTGGCCCCAAATCAAGCTAGGTCCCAAACTCCTACCGGTGTGACCTTGCGCAGGGGGCCCAGTTCCCCGGAAGGATACCTCACACCCAGGGCACCCCCTACGCCCTCAACGTTATCTCCATAAGGGGCCCGTGCAGTTATGCGCAGCTTACTTGCGCCCTTGTACGCGTGCGGGGTGGCCAACCAGCCTATTGGAAGCGTAACTCCCCTCCCCCCGCACCCTTCCAGCCTAGCGGCTGTAACTGCCCCTGGAGTTCTATGAGAGACCATCTGCCGCCCCCCCCCCTCGGGCATCCCCATTTGACAATGGTGATGCCTGCTAAGGACCGTAGACTATGCTCACCAATCATGACCTTAACGCCACAGGCCAGTATAGTTGCCCGACTATCTGGCCTCCCCCTCTGCCTCTAGAAAGGTCATGCCCTGTTCCGTGTCTCCACTAACCAGGCAAGTAAGTTTTCCATGAACAGCTCATTACCCTGTTTAGAGAGGTGCTCGCCATTCTGTAGGAAAAAACGGCTCCCCCCCCGAATGCACCCATGCGCTATTGTCTGCAGTTTCGGGGATCTGAATAATTTATCAATCCGGTTATTGATCCTTTTTACTGAATGGTTCAAGCCCACACGGACTCGCCCCCTCTCCACTGAAATCTTGGGATCATGTGTGACCATACCAGTATAGTTTCAGGGCATCTTTTTCACCAGCCACCCCACTTCTGTGATCAGGGCCTCCCCTACGCCCTTCCTACCCAAATGTACCAGGTCATTCCCACCCAGATGCAAAATAAACGCTGTAGGGGGTGTTTGCGTCTGGCCCAGCAAGCCTACCAACATATCTCTGAGTTGGCCAAAGCGCAGCCCACCCTGCCCATGACAAGCAACACTAAAACCGGCCTGCTGTGTTCTAAACTCATAATTGCCTGTAAGAAAAAAATTGACGCAACCTTTTTACATAAGAGTGGCCAATAACCCACACATCCTTTGTTCCGTGCTCCTAGGCGGGTACCTGGTCCACAATAGATGCTGACGGACGACGAACCGCTGCAAGCTTACCCCTTGTGGCACATGATGTAGAAACTGTTTACGCATGAGTGGCCAATAATCCACACGTCCATGTTTCTTTTTGCTCCCAGGTGGGTACCTGGGACGCAACGGGCTGCGACAAACGATGAAGTGCTGCAAGCTTCCCCCTGCGGGACAGGATGTGGAAACTGCAAGTCGACAGAAAGAAAGACAGCCGTGAGAGACACAACACTTTTTGAGCATATGCAGCCGCACATAGCGCTCGTGACAGTCTGAGGACCACCTACCAACCCTCTGCACAGCGCTCCCAGATAGACCCCTGGCCACTGCCTTGGTGGCGGCCCCTCCTAACCGATTGGGCACCAAGTATTGCTGGATCCCCAGCAGCCGCCTTGGACGCTAACCCAGCATTCTGCTAACTGCCATTTTTGTATGTTGCGCCCCTTCATCATGATTTAGAAGTGAACCCCTCACGCCCCTGGACTGCATGTGAGAAAAAGGATTCGAAATTGCTCAAAGGAAAGCAAACTCTCTCTTGTGCTGTTTGTAGTGTACGTTGGTTTCGCAC
This sequence comes from Calotriton arnoldi, assembly GCA_963921515.1. Lineage (NCBI taxonomy): Eukaryota > Metazoa > Chordata > Amphibia > Caudata > Salamandridae > Calotriton > Calotriton arnoldi. The sequence goes on along the minus strand of CAWUFW010002001.1, from coordinate 881,834 downwards.
ACCATTGGTCAGTCTTTGACCTAGGGATGGTTGGCAACAGCGAGCCTCCCTGTATTTGAGCAGGGATAAAATGACACCCCTCGCGCCAGTCTTGCTTATTCCACCACCCGTCCCGCTGGGCTATGCTCGCCACCTCTGTGACGGCCTTAACCAAGGGTGTGGGCTCTTGTATGTGGCGCTTCACTTGCGCCCTGGCCTGTGAAATGATATGAAATAGTATCAATTGACTACTTCTCCCTCCTGTACCCCCAGCATTCTGTCAGTGGCCGCAACAGCAAACCACGCCTGTCCACTTTGGGATCCCCAAGATGCCAAACAGCTAATGCATTCAATGGCCCCAAGATGTTCCTAGATCCAGAGTCAAATCAGCGCCACGGGCCCTCCAACAGGGCTGTAATGATCTTCACATGAGGCACATGGGAGGCATTGCAATCCAACTTTAGAAATTGATGATCTTGGCCATACTGACCGTTCAGCCTTATCATGCGTGCAGCACAACCTAATGATATTTTTCGTAAAAGGTCCCTCCCAATGGCGGGAGCACCGCCATATTCAGACTCTACATAGGAGTCTTTCAGAGCCCAAAAACTCTGCCCTCCGACCACCTGCTTAGCTGCCCATTCCTCAAGCGTTTGAGCTGGGACCTTTATCGGCCAATATGTGGTAGAGGCTTACATCCTTAATGCAAACAAGGTGACGCCTAACCAGCCCGGACCAACCTGCGCTGTGGCTGACCTCCGGCTGTGCCAAGTGACTGGCTGGTTTTGAAACAATTTACACACTACCCGAGGAGCGGAACTCCCTTTTTACTGCCTTCTGGCTACATCTAAACCCTGTTACTATGTTGGCTGACTGCCATTGGGAAGGCAACCAATAAATTGGCGGCCGATGCCATCATATGCCGATCAACACACACACTCACAGTTCGCTATGGGCTATCAGCCCCATGGTATACGGGCCCGCAACATTGGTGACCCTAGGAGCCATTCATATGAGAACTGTCCACCCATGGATAGTGCCCTCAAACCCCCCCTCCCCCCCCAGCCTTCTCTTTAACCAACACCAAACATGGTGGGGTTGGCTTAGAGTAACCACGTGGAACCCGTGTCCAAAAACCATTCAGTGTGTTGCAGCCGTTTTTATAGATCGGCATGCGTGGCATTCTAATTCCCTTCCCCATGCTCTTTCTTAAGCACCCCGAAATGCTTTACAGGGGATGACTTTAACGAATCCACGTCATGCCGTGTGTTTACAGTGTTCATTGTTTCCTACAGCCACTTGTATTTTTTCAGATCATGATCTTGACACCCGCACTGATATCAGTAAAAACCAATTGACCCTGGGGTGAACAAAGACAGAGGCGAGCATTTCCTAGACATAATGGGAGATAGCTCCCCTGCTTCTACATGAGGGGTCTAGTAACGTGTGGTTTTGAGCTCATACAACATATCATGGCCCCCAATTACCTAAACTGTTAAATGGACTATTCATGACTTGCATTGGTTATCATTGCGGGCAAGAGAAACCTACCCAGCATGTACATCTCAATTTTTGGGAAAGAACCAAACAATGTTGAGGCGTTGCACTGTCCCAACAAGTGAGAGAAGAATAGGTACCAAATACCCCAGCCGCCTTTGTAAGTGACTTTAATATGATGGATCCTTAGACAGGGGAAGGTCACCACGCTGGTGACTCCTCAAAATGCCTTATACATAGATCTCATTGCCCCCTCCCTATACACACCCTTTCCCGCAAGCTCTCCCCAAAATTGTTGCATGCTTCCCATCTGTTAATGTGGGACGATGCCCCCTAAAGTGTGTGAGGAGCTATACCTCTGCACAATACCATCATCTCCAGCTGGGCTCAGTATTTTTTCGGCAGAGTATGAAATTCGAGCGTGTCTTGTGACTCAAAGACCGGCTGCTACATGCACGGTAGGCAAAGGAAAAAACTGGCGTGACAATTATTTGTTAAATTCCACGCCCACCACTCTCTCCCGCTGACGAAGATCCACTGTGGCCCTTCCAATCTAACAAAGGTCATACAAACATGACGCGAGAAGACGGAAAAACCGATCCTTAGATCCGGGTCCCAAAAGAAACCCGACGAGATACTCTCCAAGCCACAAGGGTAAACGCACTGTAACCATGCGAGCAACTTCCATCTGTGTCCCAGGCCCTCGCTCCACAATCGCGTTACATTCATTTAATGGACTTTGACCATATTAGATGTGTTGACCATCTGCTGTTACTGCTCTCAGTTCGGTCCACCTCCTCCTCTCCTGCAGGATGACTCACTCAGTGGACAGGCAAGATCTCATGCATTATTCCCGTGATGATGAAATCCAGCAGAGACTTTACCGCCTCAAAACCCTTTCCCAGTGCCTCGTCTAACGGATTGCCTGTTTTAGCGCCTAACTGCTGCTACAGGTGAAGCATGCGCGTTGCCACGAGACCAATCATGCCGTAATGTCCGGAGATGCATCATTAACCGGTGGTGCGGACCGGGGTCTAAATCTTCATTTGTGTTTCATGAACCTCCCGGAGTTTGCCCTTCTGTGAGGGCATTTTGCAGTTATCAGAGGCCGGCAAGTGAGACAAAGCTCTGCAGCAGTATGGGACCGCGGGTCTCTGCGCGTGCTGTGGTACCATGAGTAATGGCCCTCCCACGGTGTGCGGCGTCCCAGCCTTCCCGCGCATAGAAGGGAAGAAAGCTCGCTTTATGATGCAGGCAGCGTTATGGATGAAGTCTTCAGCGATATGTGGGGCTGCCATTAATAAATCTCTGGCTCGTGGCATTTAGAACCGCTCGTAATGGTCATTAAAGTCAAGCGCAGCCCACATGTTATCATTACACGTGTGCTAGCTCTCACTCTCGCCTCGCACACCCACGTGCCTTGATGGCATCAGAAGCACAGACTTGTGTGTTAAATGAGAGATCCAGTATAAGAGCCCCGAGTGCGGCTTCCTTAACCCTTTAGCAAAGGGTAACTTAATCACGCTTGTCGGAGTCTCGAAGAGGCTGTAGGTCGGATCTTCTCACTGCTGCTGACATTTCATCACCGTGCCTGACACCTCCCAACCTATCTCTGCAGGGCTCTCTGCTACACAGGGCAACCCTAGGCCCCTCTGCTGCGCATTCAGTCACTCCTACACTAGCGCTGGGGCCACAGTGCAAATGAGCGAATGCTTGTCTGTTTGCCTGCCCCATATTACACAGTAGGTGCTCAGGCTAAAGGGATCCGGAGGAATATGTTATGTGTACCTCACTGAGGAGGTCTCCATTCGTACTGCTCCCGCCACCGCGAGGTAGCCCCTCCAAAAGCTGCCTGCTTCATTTCTAGGCCCTCGATCTATACTAGCAAACAACTTATCAGAGCATTATAGCTGTCTCGAACCCTGACCTCACTGTTGTGCAAACTCTTACGGTATAAACCATTGTACCACTGCAAATCCTTTTATAATTTTTTAGCTCCGAGACCGCAACAATTGAAACACCGGGATTTGAACACATAACCTTTAGAATAAGAATCAGCAACCTTAACCACTAGGCCACACAAACGCATTCATTAGGGACGCAGTGCAGGGTGGCCACCAACTCCCCCCCCCGCCCGAAAACGTGCCTTTCTCACCTGGCTTCGCCGGACTGGAGCCGCTCCCGCGTGCGATACACTGCGGGCCGGGTGAGTATAACTCGAACCCGCGGGGCTCCCAGCCTGATGGCCTGTTGCTGCTATGTTGAATTGCCCCAGTCCACATGATCTCGAGCCACGCGATCCTTCAACAAAACTTTTCAGCACCAGCATTTCCTCCTGCAGCTCCTGGCTCTGGTGCCACAATCTCCCCCACCGCTGCTATCCTCCACAGACCGTTTTGCCAACATAACCTGGAGAAAGAGAAAAACAAATTAAGACTGAAAAACCGGTCCCCGTGGGGAAGGGGGGGGGGGACCGGATGCTTGGACAACCTCATCTTCATTTCAGCTGTGGAGCGTAGAAAAAGAAAAACTCCTAACAGGTGGGCCTCGTCCGGCCCTCGCAATGTAAAAATCGTTGGGACCTCCGATCGAGGCCCTGGCTTGCTGATTAGGCTATGGAGCGGTGGAGAAAGAGACCGCTCCTGCCGCTCCACAGCCCTTTAAAGCCAATTTCGCCTGCAGCCGGTTCCAACCGGCTCTGCCGGCATTTTCACGACGCGTGACCCGGAAGCGCTAACAGCCGCTTCCGGGTCACGCACCCGACAACCAATGAGTGATTGCAGCAAGGGAGGCGAGGGGCGCCGCGTCACTCTTGTGTGCGGTGCAGCCCCGCCTCCCTGCCGGCTGCGGGGGACCGGCACGACCGCCATACTCGGCGGCGTGTCCGAGTCTGTCCCCGCCTATGAAAACTTTTCCTTTCATTTTCTAAGAGCAGGCAGTGGTCCATGGGACCACTGCCTGCTCTTAGAAAATGCATTCACAGACATTCACAAAGGGGAAGGGGTCCCTTGGGGACCCCTTCCCATTTGCGAATTGGTTACCACCTACTTGAAGTAGGTGGTAAAATGCGAATGTTTTGCGACCGCATTTCGGTCGCAAAACATTCATGCATACCGATGAGATTCGGTATTAGGAAGGGACGCCCTAAACACGCCCCTTCCCACTAGCGAATCGCAAACCTATTTTGCGATTCGGTAACAGGTTACCAAATCGCAAAATAGGGTTTGCTGCATCAGAAAGGCCGTTTGCGAAGGCAAAAAAATGCTTGATGCATATGGCCCAAAGATTCCAACCTTGAAGGATCTTCACAAGCAAAAGGAATCAACAAAGAAGAATTCCTGACAAATACGATTTCCCAATTCTCTTCCAATGGGGGAAAGAATTCAGCATTTTCAACAGGCCTGGATAAAAGATGTAATGGATTGTTGGCACCTGGGAGCCTAGCCTGCAACTTGCCTGTGGCCTCCAGCTTCTGCTTGTTCCAGCCTGACCAGTTGCCACCGTTTGACCAAATGAGACCACCGTTGCCTGGGTTTTCCCGCTCACCGTTCTTCCCACCCACAGAAGCCCTGCCCACCCCAGGACCTAACTAATGCAGGCCATAGCGCAGCTGCCAGTGGGGACACCACTGGCGTGTCAAAGGCAAGCTATTCTGTGCTTGTACGTGCCAGGATCATGCCCAGGATCATGCCCAGGATCACGCCCTGCAGATACACCATCGCTGAGATCTACACCCTCAACCCCAGACACAGCGACACTGCCACATCGGCGACCCGCGCTCCACAGTTGTTCGATTCACCTATACCCACAGCCACTTCACTTGCCGCAGCTCATACACCAGCCCACCGACCATACCCACCCTGAACAAACTGGAGACACCACCTGAACAAAAACACCAACTTGCATGTGCCTTCTCAACACACGCTCACTATGCAAACACACCACTGATTTGGGACCTCATCTCTCTCACACCCAACATCCTTTTCCTCACTGAGACCTGGCTCTATCCCACTTCCACGCCCTACATCGCCTCCGCAATACCCGAAGGACACAAGCTGACCCACCACAACCGCATCAACAAGCCATGGAGAGGGATTGTCATCATACACAAGAAATCCATTCAATGCACCACCACAAATGACAACATCACCCCAGCCATGGAACACCTCAACTTACGACACCAAACATACAGCAAACCACCATCAGGGGCACCATCGTCTACCATCCTCCAGGGCCACATCCAGCCTTCTGCGACTTAAACGCTCCCTTCGCCATAGACTACAGCAACTATATTTTCTTCAGCGACCTCAGCTTTCATCTCGACAACCACAATGACATCAACACTACAAACCTCCTCGACAGCATGAACAATATCGAACTCACCCAACTCATCTACGACCCCATGTACACCGCAGGCCACATGCTAGACCCCATCTTCACCTCCAGTGACTGCATCAGTTACAACTATACCACAAAACTCACCTGGACTGACCACTCCATCGTCCACTTCAACATCACCAGCTCACGGACCTCTGCCCCCAGTCTGCCCAACTCTCCCCACCACAGCTGGAGCACAGTCTCAAAGGACACATGGATCAATGCCCTCAACACCACCCACCCCATCTCCTCTAACAACATAGACCAGAACGTCAGAAACTTCAACAACTGCATCAACTGCACCTACAGCATTGCTCCCATTGGAAACAACACCCACAGAAGTTTCAACAAGCAGGCTAGCTGGTACATGGAAGTTCGCTAAACGACACTTGAAACAACTGGAAAGGAGATGGTGCACCAGCAAGGACACAAACGACAAGACTGCCTTCAAGACAGCCATTAACCTCTACCACAGACAATTGAGAGAATCAAAGTAAAAGACCTTAGCCTCATGCATCGAATCAAGCTTCAATAACAGCATAGAACTCTTAAACATCCTCAAAGAATTCTCCAACCCCTCAGCTGCAACAAACAACATTACCTCCTCACAGAAACTCTGCGACCAACGTGCAAACTTTTTCCACAACAAGATCGCCAACATCTACAGAAACTTGAAACCCCAGCCCAAGGCCACTGACTTCTTCAAGTAACACGACCGTGCTACCACCACAGACAACCGACTAACCAAATGGAGCCAGCGCGTCCTAAAGGACACCGCCTCCATCATGAACTCAGTCCACTTAGGGGCACCAACCGACCCATGCCCTCAACACATCTTTAACCTAGACGAAGCCAGAATCAGTCACATACTCACCACCTTGTTCAACACCTCAGTTGCCACGGCCACCTTCCCCGAGGACTGGAAACACGCATAAGTCAACACCCTACTAAAGAAAGCAACAGCAGAACTCAACAACTACCGACTGATCTCCCTGCTCCCGGCCAAAGCATTAGAAAAAGCCATCAACCAAAACTCTTCTCACATCTGGTACAGAACCTCCTACTCGACTCCTCCCAATCTGGGTTTCCTCAGCAACCACAGCATTGAGACAGCACTCATAGTGGCTATCAATGACATCCGAGCCCTACTTGGCTGAGGAGAGACTGTGGCTCTGATCCTTCTAGACCTCTTAGCAACCTTCGATAGGGTGTCCCACCACACACTCATTACAAGGCTGCATAATGCAGGCATACAAGGAGCCGCTTTCAGATGGATCACATTTCCTCACCGGAAGAACGGAAAAAGTCTGCCTTTCGAACCGAAGGAAATCATCTGTTGAGTACCGCAAGGATCCTCACTCAGCCCTACCCTCTTCAAAACGTATATATGACACCTCTGGCCAGCATCGTCAAAACACACAGACTCAACATCATATCCTATGCCGACAACACACAACTCATCCTCTCCCTTCGGAAGACAACACCAACACCAACTTCCACAACTGCATGACAGACGTCACCAACTGGATAAAGGACAACTGCCTGAAGCTCAATACGGACAAAACAGAGGCACTGATCTTCGGGAACAAAATCTCCCCATGGGATGCATCCTGGTGGCCCTCTGAACTCAGACCTACTCCTACCCACACTGACACACTAAGATCCTAGGCATCATTCTGGACAAGCTAACTACGACGACTCAGGTAAACTCTGTCTTCTCCAACTGCTTCTTCATCCTCTGCATGCTTCTTAAGATATTCAAATGGCTACCCCAAAGCTCAAGATGCACCATCACCCAGGCCCTCATTTCCAGCCAACTAGACTACGTCAATGATCTCTACGCAGGGATCGCAGCTCACCTCCTCCGATGACTACATACGACTAGAGACCATAAATAACACCGCAGCCAGACTCGTCCTGAATTTCCCTAGACGAACCCACATCACCCCCTACCTCAGAGAACTTCCTATACAGAAAATATGCTGGTTCAAGCTCCTGACCCACACATACAAGGCTTTACACAACCGCGGACCGACCTACTTAAACCACAGCCTGAACTTCCATCAGCCCACCAGACACCTCTGCTCCGCTTCCCTTTCTCTAACCCTCACTCCCCACATTTGACGTAGCAGATGCGGAGGTTGCTCGTTCTCCTACCTAGCAGAGAAGACATGAAATGAGCTACCCTTTCATCTCCGTCCCTCCCCATCTCTTCCAGAGTTCTGAAAGTCCCTGAAGACCTGGCTATTCGCCTAATCAATGGGACCTTGCCAGCGCATGTCACCTCATGGGTGACAAGCAGCGCTTTACCAATCTACTGATTGATTGGTTCTGTTTTGAACATACTAGAAAAGGGTTATGCAATAGATTTTTGTGAAATTAACACCAGAGACTGGAATCATACACAATTTTGTGTCCTCCGGAGGTCCAAGACATGCAGTATTGACTGACAGAGTTGAGACTTTGCCTTTAAAAGGGGCAATATGCAGAGTACCAGAATCAGAGATAGGAAAAGGAGCATATTAAATTCTCTTTTTGGTGCAAAAAACATTAGGTGCATTTAGTCAAGTGCTAGATTTGAAATGGGTGAATTCTTGGATCAGGTTGACACGATTCTGCATGGTGGCGCTGCAATCGATAGTTCCTGTGATTCGCCCAGGAGAACTTTTGGCATCTGTGGATCTTCAAGACGCCTATCTCCATGTGCCCACTTGATCTTCCCTCAGAGCTTTCTTCTTTTTGCAGTTGGGCTGAACATTTCCAATTTTGCACCCTTCCTCTCCGTTTAAAGGTCTCTCTGAAGGTTTTTACGAAGGTGTTACCACCATTGGTTGCAAACCTCCATTCTGAAGGAATTTTCATTAATCCTTATCTCAACGATTTGCGTCTTCCGCCAGGTCCCAGGTGCTGGCACACATCGAGAGGGTCTTAACAGTTCGTCAGGAACATGGATTTCTGATCAATTGGAAACAGTAATCAGGATCTCGGGTTTATCAGAGCTCGTTTTCAGACTCATCTGGGCTCGTTTGTGTTACCAGAAAAAAACTTTGCAGTCTTCAGTTGCATGTTCTGAGATTTTTAAGCAACAAAAGACCAAAAGCCTCAGAATGGTTAAGAGTTCAGGGTCATTTGGCCTCAACAATTTTCTTTGCACCCTGATCCAGATTTCACTTTCACAAGCTCCTGGGGTGTATTTTCTGCAGTTGGGCTCCAAGCTCCCAAAATCTATGCTTCAAGATTAAGATGACAGACCAGGTTCCAAATGATCTCTCCTTGAGGTTGGGGTGGGATCATCTTCTGAAAGGTGTTCTTGTAGCACCCCCTGATCCATTGATCATAACGACGGACGCCAGCCTTTTGGGTTATAGAACGATGAATTTCTTTAATATATATAATTTTGCCTCTTACATTATTTCAAATACTATACAAATATATTTCTTTTCCTTTCTTGATCGCTTCTATGTTTTTCCATTTCTTTATTCCGGTTCCTCTTTAAGTTTTTTATTTTTTAGCATTTTACTTCCTTGTTTAGCGGGTTTTTTTCTCTCCCATTCCTGTTTAAATACGAAGATGTTCTTTATATTAGAATAATTGCATGCTCTATTATCACGCTGCTCCTTAAATATGACATAGTGCTCAGCACGCTTTCCCTTACTGCTCCTGTTCGATTTAATGACGATCCTACTACAGCTTCAACTTCAAAGGTGCTGTAGTTTTTCAACAAAGTTGGTGCAGGTAGTACTGTCATCTCTAGACACGTTTCTGGGTTTAGCACTTCATCAGTAGAGAGTTGAAGTAGTTGAGAGCAGAGAAAAGTCATCTGGGGTTGCTGAAATGCAGCACCAACTTTGGTGAAAAACAACTGCAACTTAAAAGTAAGCGTGCTGCATTTACCAGAATGCAATGGGGTGAATTGTGCTAGGATGACAGGCAGTGTGCTCCCTCCCCCCTTGTGTTTAAAAGGCTCCCTTGAGCCAACGAGCAGACAACCTCACCAGGGATGCACCTGTGGAGTGGCACTGTGACCTGTGAAGACTTGCTCAACATTTCAGCAACCACAGATGACTTATCTGCCCTCTACTACTTCTGCTCTCTACTGATGGAGTCCTAGACCCAGAAACATGTGTCTAGCGATAACAGCACTATTTGCACCAACTTCATTGAAAAACTGAAGCAATTTTGAAGTAAGCTTACTGCATTTACCAGAATGCAATGGGGTGAACTGTGCTGGGATGAGAGGCAGTGTACTCCCTCCCCAGTTGTGCAAATTCTGAATTTGCTGTTGTGCGGTCTGGGTATTACAAATACTTGGTGTTTTACTTATTGACTGTATAAAATTGTATTACTTTTATTCTATCGTGAGAAAGCCCGAGACCTGCGTGCCGAGAAGGGGGAAAACACCTGTTGGCTTTTAGCTCTCTATATTACTTGGTTCAATGGTTGGAACCAAGATCTCCGTTTTCAAGCAAAATCTAAATAAAAATAGCACTGCACATCTTAATCTTGGATTTATGAATCTCTGTACTAAACAGGACCAGGACATAAAATAATTTGATTGGATCTCTAATTTTCTATAACTCAAATGCTTCAGTGGGTAAGGGATTCTCCCACTTTTTTGGACAATCGAGAATGTTGAAAATGAGCCCAATAATAAAGGATTTGAGACCTTCGGGACTTAAACCCCTCCTTTATCCTAAAACACATTTAGGTTGGGTGCCTGGTTGGACAATCATCAGGTTCACAGCTTTTTGTCTCAAGGAGGCTGTGAAGTCCTCCAATTGGCGAGAACTGAAAGCAGTTCACTTGGCCCTTCTGAAATTCGATCCTCTGAATTCTGAGAAAGTGGGGGTAGTCTGCACGTACAAAGGCTTACATCAACAAACAGGAGGGAACCAGGTCCTGGGCATTGAACATGATCACACTGGACATTTTCAATTGGGCTCAGATGTCATTGGTGTTTCTCACAGCTGTTGCCATCCAGGAGGTGTCCAATGTGAGGGTAGGTGTTCTCAGAAGTAAAATTCCTTCCTCCCCGAATTGTTCCCTTCATTCAGCCCTGTTCGACTTACTTGTTTTCTGTTGGGGACGGTCAGTGTTGCATCTTTGCCTCTCTGGGGAGCGACAAGCTTTAGAGATTTTGTGCGAGAGGTAAGTGTCCTCGGACATGGGCACTAGATGGTCTGACACGTCCTGGCCCTAATGTCAGATGGTTTTCCTCCTTTTCCATTGATCAGATCTTTCATGGTGAGGTTAACTACCTCGACTACCTCTATCCAAAGTCGATGGATTAAGTCCTTAATTTCCAAAGCATATGGTGCTTAAGCTGAAGCCCCACCTCCAGGTATTCAGGGAAGGTCCACACAGCGCATGGCTACTACAGTGGCGGAATTACAGGGCTCCCCGATTCTGGAAATGTATAAGGCGGCTACATGGACTTCTCCCTCAACCTTTGTGAAACATTATAGGATTGCGGAGTTTGATGTCATTTAATGTACTTGGTCATAAGTGCTTTACCCTATGAAGTAACAGAAGTTATTGTATTTCTGATTAAACTGGATTACTTTTGTGCTTGTAACTCAGTTGTCCTGTTTCTCCTGCTTGTTATGTCTCTTTCGTTCTGAATTCAAGTGAAGGAGGGACATGGATGTTTCAATGATTTATCGGTTATTGCATTACTTCTCGTCCTATTCCCTCGCTTTAATTCACTGTCCCTCCCAGTATGGAACATCTGAGTTGCTTCTTCCTTCTGAACTGATTACTTACACACAGGAGGAGGCTTCAGAGGGAGGGGGTTTTATTGGATCTAGGGGCTGGTGATTGGTGTCTGGTGTAGGCAGGAGAGCTTATTTGTTCTGAATTAAAGCGAAGGAGTAGGTGTAATGCAATTAATTACCTGTAAGTAAATGAAGCATTACCCTAGAAGCAGACATCATGGGATTGCTGAAATATATTGGGATTTCATCTGCATACATGGATACTTTACTTACTATATTGACATTGAAATGTATTAAGTTGCAAAACTCATGTTGGACAATGTTTGATACCTTTTTACTCAAATGACTGATACTGGTTACTCATGGCCTTGATAAGTTAAAATCTAAAAATAATACATTCTGTATATTGAGGTAAAATCTTCAGTTCATAAACTCTGCGTATCAAGTCATACAATTCAGGATCTCAAACCGCTATTTTGAATGTAGTTAAGTGTTGAACCAAGAGGAAAGAGTCTGGCTTTGGGACGCGCCTTACTTTGCCACAGTGACCCTCCTGATCACCCAGGTGGGACTCAGAGTCCCAGGGTGCAACACGCCAGAAACGAGGCAGCTGCTGAGGGGGGAGGCGTGATGAGCGCGCTATAAAGCGCAGCCTCGACCCCCCGGCGCGGGACGCGCCTTAGTTTGCCACAGTGACTCTCCTGATCACCCAGGTGGGACTCAGAGTCCCAGGGTGCAACACGCCAGAAACGAGGCAGATGCTGGGGGGGGAGGCATGACGAGCGCGCTATAAAGCTCAGCCTCGACCCCTGCGGCGTGGGACACGCGCGGGCCACGCCCGGGACAAGGGTGGGCCAGTCTGCGCCCGGAGGAGGCTGGGCTGGGCCCTCTCTCTTGGCCCTTGGATTTCGGATCTCCGCAAGAGTTTGGACTTCGCACCTGAACTGGTAAATAGAACCCTTTGTTCACACCTGCTCTCCCCAGTACTAACATTGGCCAAGCAGTAGAACTGACAGAAGATACTCCAAGAAGGCACTGTGCCACATGTTAACATAAGGGAGTGCAGGAAAGTTAAAACGACAGGGCTGAACTGATTGGGATAATTACAAAGGGTCGATCACAAAGTACTGTTAGACACTTCATATTCAATCCCCCCCACCTTTTCTTTTCCTCCCCTTCATTTAATACACCTAAACTAGAGTGTTCCCTTGGTCACATATTGTATAAATAAAACCACAAAAATAAGGTAGCAACACAGTTTTAAATTATGGGGAAACGAAAAGCAGTAGAGGCGCCTATGGGAAAGGGTAAAACACCTAAGCTAAAGCAAAGCGCGGGTGGGAATTGCACACTATCTGAAATAGACAACCTCATAGAGGAGGTTGAGACAATGTTAGATGGAGCGGCAAAAACACGTAAGGTATCTCCAACAGGGAAAACCACCTCCTTTTACACAAAGCAGGTACCACACAAGCAACTGGCACCAGTACACCAAAGAGACGTTGTAGTGCAAGTAGCGCAGGCAACAAGCCAGCAAAATCCCTCAACACAATCAACAAAGACCAAACTGCAAAACACACCCACTGATTCTACACAGGAACTGGTGTCAGGAAAGAACACAGACAGGGTATCCATAGACCATGTAAAAAAGACGACAGGAGGAGGGGGCAATGCAGGAATATCTCTTGTAAACAGATTTGCCCCCCTAGACGAAGAAAATCTTGACATGGTGCATCCAGAGGGTATAACGAGTCACCTTAGTCTCACATATGAAGAGTCCACAGTGCCAAAAGAGTCTGCGCCGCCCGTAAGTTAGTGTAAGTGCATGGATGAAACCAGGAAGACACAGACACTAGCTGAGGAAGTCCATGCTCTAACAAAAGAAGTAGAGAATCTAAAAACCCTAGTAAATTCCCTGAAGAAGCAATTGGATGCCACTTCTGTAGCACACCCCACTGATTTACACACAGGAGACACAGGACCACCAGCACGAATGATTAAACCGTTAATAGAGCAGAAGGTAGTAATTAATCAGACATCTAAATGAGAGAAACACATTCCTTCATATAAGAAGTATCCAGGGGGAGCAACTGTCCCACCAGTACAGGGAGAGGGAGAATAGGTCAAGTAATTTAGGGAGAATAGGTCAAGTAATATATATAACAACAGAAATCAGACAATACACCCAGACAGAGCACATGTTTTGTAGACACAGTTTAAAGAATGGACACATAGAACTCAGAAAGGTGCCCTTTGGACACCACATGACTACCAAACACGCCGGCCTGTATTGAGAACACAGCGAGAGGGCGATTATATATCCGAACCAATGTATAATGATGGGTTACAAAAGAGAGAAGAGGGTCGGAGAATATATCTAACCAATGTACCCAAGATTGCAGTAGGAGCTAGGGAAGACGAAGATTTGCTAAAAAATAAAGTCATCTACTGGATTAGGCACAAGCGACAATGCTTGTCGGTCGTGCGCTCAGATATAGAAAGAGCCGAGCGCTTGAAAGGGGGAGACGGGAGTTAGGATACTATCAAGTTGCTTGTTGCTAAAAGAGAAATAGTACAGGGATTAATTGCGATGGACCTGAGAATGAGTATGACAAGTGGGGTAGTCCAACGTTTTAAACTGCACGACCCTACGGATACCCCAGTATCACAAACAAGGTGTAGACCCTCCTCTGCTAACGAAGAGTTGCATGGCCAGTTAATGTCAGATCTCGAACCAGTGCATTGACTGAGCACAGGAGAAGAGCCAAACCTTAAGATAGATAAGCAACCATATCAGGAAGGGACCAATAGGGACAGCAAGATTCCAAATGAGGAAGATGCTTGGGGACACTCAACACAAAATATAACAAATGACAAAACAAGTGAAATAAAAGGAATAGAATTGAATTCAGAAGAACCATTTGAAACTCACAATGTATTAGCAAAGGGATCCACACCTATAGCCATAGTCTCCTGGAATGTTGCAGGTCTAAAACTAAAACGTGAGGATCCAGATTGGCATAGCTACATAGAGAAATTCGATCTTTGCCTCTTCCAGATACAAGTTGGGATATAGAACATTATAAGAATGCTGTTCCATCGCAGAGAAGAAGACCCTCAGGGAGGCTCGTAATATGGGCCAAAATAACCCTGGGAATGCAAATTAGCATCTACACTACAGATTCACCCGATTTACTGGCTATATATCTAGACAAGAACACCAATAACAAAGCACATTTTTACTTATTTAATGTCTACAACAGACCAGCCAGGCAAAATCAAAACTCTGAGACCATCGACTTATTAAGTAGCTCCCTGGATTGTGTAAATCCACATGATACCGCAATTGTATGTGGTGATTTCGACTGCACATACGAACCGCTGAATGGTTTAGAAAGTCTAACTGAGGAAGAGGACATGGCTAGGGGGCTGCCCCAGCTAGAGGCTGGACTACCAAAACCATGTAAAAAATGCTGCAATACAGATAATGCAGCTTAATATAGAACACCATCTAAGGGCATGCAATGGAAGGGTGACCAATAATGGGAATGATAATCTTTCCTTACATACATTCAAACGAGGTAGCTCACAATCTAGATTAGATTACATCATGCATAGTTGGAGTAGGATCTTGAGCTTCAAGATAGATGTAAGAGAGGATAGTGACCATCGCCCTCTTTGTCTAGAAGTAACAGGCTATATAATAAGGGATGAGTTACCAAATACATACCTACCTAAAACACAGCCCCCAATAGGGAACAACCATAGAGCCATTAAATGGCCTCGGATCATGGACAGCTTAGAGATAATGACTAATATTTACAAGACATTTGCAGAGGTAGTAGGCCCCCATGTAGAAACAAACGGAACCTCAGCAATCACAATGCATAAACTCTTGGTTACAAAGTTAGAGCCCTTTCTCACAGAAGATGTTGGAAGGAAACTTAAGCATAATTGCAAGACGAACTCAAAGATCAATCCTTGGTATACCTCGGACTGCAGGAAAGCTAAAAAACGGCTACTTGAAAGTCTAAAACAGTAACCACAGATTCAATAAGGAGTACTAGGGACAGTAAGGAAAACACTGGTTACTGCAAAAAACAACTGGTAGGAAAATAGTTGGGTAGATCTCCTCCAGGCTGCAAAATCCAACAACACTTTAACAGAATTTTGGAAAATAATCGCGCTCGGGAGCAAGGATCAAGTGGCGCA
The DNA here is from genome assembly GCA_963921515.1 of Calotriton arnoldi. Lineage (NCBI taxonomy): Eukaryota > Metazoa > Chordata > Amphibia > Caudata > Salamandridae > Calotriton > Calotriton arnoldi. The sequence goes on along the minus strand of CAWUFW010002001.1, from coordinate 866,055 downwards.
TACAGAGCCCTACTTGGACTCTGCTGCCTGGACTAAGCACTTTACTAATCTATATTCAGGTTTCCGGTCTTCCACCATTGAGTACCATAGACTTGCAAATGGTGATAGAGATGGGATTATTTTTACCCTAAAAGAAACCGCACATGCGATAGATACTATTAAGCAGGGAAAAGCTCCAGGATTAGACAGATTACCTGGCGATCTGTTTAAACACGATAAAAAGGTATGGGTCCCATATGTTAATCTGATTAGTAATACAATAGCGTCAGGTACTCCAATACCGACTACATGGAGAGGGGCTGAAATTGTTCCTATCCATAAAAAAGGTAGTAAACAGAAACCCGAGAACTATAGACCAATGAGCCTCATAGACGTACTGCAAAAAATGTATGCTAGACAACTTTTAAATAGGCTCAATGAATGGATAGACATTAACAACATACTGTCCCCGTACCAGGCAGGATTTAGAGCTCGCACAAGTACGGTAGATCAACTTTTTAGAGTTTTATGTATTATCTGGAAATATACCAAAGTAAAGGGAGGCCACATCTACAAAGCATTTGTAGAACTAAGGGCGGCCTTCGACCTAGTACCCAGATGCCTATTGTGGAAATTATCGGAAAAGCAAAAAGTGCCTGCAAATGTGCTAAAGCAGATGGTAAGGCTACATTGCGACAACTACGCAAGAGTTCGCTGGGGAATGAATGGCGAGCTCACTGAACCGATTCCAATAGATAGAGGGGTGAGACAGGGATGTGTGCTTGCGCCCACCCTGTTCTCGCTCTATATTAAGGATGTGGTTGATTATTTAAAATAACCCCAAAACGACCCTCTAAAGCTGAGTGGGAGTTTGGTTCCAGCCTTACTATTTGCAGATGACACTATTTTGATCTCGCAGACACCGAAGGGCTTGCAAAATTTAGTGGACGATTTTAATAAGTACTGTAAAGAGAAATGCTTAGAAATAAACATTGGGAAAACTAAGTATATGGCTATAAATCCCCACAGGGACTTTAGAAATAATCTCAGGTTGAACAATCAAAAATTAGAGCATGTCCCAAATTTTACCTATTTAGGCATATTACTTGACTCCAAGCTAACATGGAAACTGCAGGTAAACCACTCAGCATTGGTGCTCGCACAGGGGTCATCCTTAAAAAGTACAGTCTATCCTCAAGCAAACCTCGGACACCAGCCCTAGAGGTCTATAAATGTAAAGCGCAGGCAGCAACTCTGTATGGATCGGAACTCTGGGGTACTGGTGACATTAATCAAATGACAAATGGGGAAAATAAGTTTGTGAGGAAACTATTGGGGTTACCTCTGGCAACACCACTCACCCCAATGTTTCATGACTTGAACAGGAAACGTATAGGGCAAATTGCAATACTGCGGCCTTTGCTTTATTGGATTCGGCTATGGATAACGCCAGAGTTAGCGGTGTATAGAGAGGGCGTCAAAGACCTTCTGGCCATTGATGGCTGTCTAACTTTTCCTTGGCTTAGATTTGTCAAGAAATGATTCATAGAACTAGGCCTTTGTTCATACTGGACTGAGCCACACAAGTTACTACCGAGGGGCCGATTCCGATTCCGGCCGGAAATCTCTCCGACCGAGCCGGACCCGGAGAGAATTCCGACCGAATCGGACCCTAGCAGTCCGACCGGACGAGTACGATGCATTCGCATGCCATCGGACTCGATTCGGTCGGACTCCCATTGAAGTCAATGGGAGCCGGTCGTACAACGCGTACGCGGGCTCCCATTGACTCAATGGGTGCGAGGCAAACAAGGGCGCCCCCTACAGCGGGTACGCGTCCATGCGCATCGCGGCGTACATGCACAGGTAGGGGGACCCATGGTTCCCCCTGTGTGCGACTCGCGCGCCTACGCGTACAGGGGGTCCGACGCGGACCCCCAAAGTCCGGCTCCGACAGCTCTTTCGAGCCGGACGGCGCGAGTCGGTCGGACTGCCCGCGGCGCGCATCGTACTTACCCGGCCGGGAAACGTCTCCATAGCGCGGTGCGAGTCGTGTCCGTGCGAGTCGGTCGGAGCGTGTTGAAGCCGCGTACGAGTCGGTCGGCGATTTCGCGGGAGCTTGCATCGTACTCGCTCGGCCGGACCCACGTACGATTCGGTCGGGAAACAGGGCTCCGAATCGGATCCGGTAAATCCGATTCGGAGCACTACCGGCCGAGATCGGAATCGGCCCCCAAGTTGTAAAAATATACTAAAAAGAACATATTGGGCACATACTATGAATACTGGTTAGATTAACAACACAATTCCTTAATGTTAAACCCAACCCATGCTTTGAAGAATTTCTTGACAACATACAACCTCGTTTGGCGAGAATCCTGTATCTGAAACTAAGATACGACACTCTCCAGATTAAAAGCTACACTGCAAATTCGGGAACACAGGGAGAGCGAATTTGCACGCTTTGCACTTTAGGTCTTATTGAAAATACTGCGCACATCCTCTTCTTTTGCCCAGCATACGCCAGGGAAAGGAAGACATGGATTCGCCCATTGTGCAATAAGCTGGAATTCAGGAAGCACCAAGATGCCCTAAGGCTGCTGAAATATAACAGTACACTATGTAATATATGCTACATCGAAATACCTGCTTGCAGTAGGGATCATACGAAACAAGATGGGGCTAAAGCTGTAATGTTGCAATGAATAATGCGTTCCTCCGTTTGAAATTTGGGTCCATATAGGGTCCATATTTAAAGTTGCACACTTGGAAGGGGAACCCGAAAGCCCAGAAGAAATGGTGCCAGGATGTATAACCAAGGAAGCGACCTGTAAAGTGACTGCTGAGCGTAGCCTGGAATTGCAGTGGCCGAATGGAGAATCAACAAGGCGCAAGTATTCCTGAATCAGAAGCAACCCATTGAGTCTGTTTCAAGAACAGCTGCGTGTTGTCAAGCGGACTGTCTATTCCCCAATCAGCTGCCGCAATTCTGGACTTCTGAGCCTTCGGGTCCCCCTCCAAGTGTGATTTGCACACACCTTCTAGGGAGTAAAAGACCTCCAACCATTATTTCCTGGCACCATCTGCTCTGGGCCATCCGCTCCAGTTTCAAGTGTGATTTGTAGATGCCATCAAGAGAGTAAGAGACTTCAAACATTTATTTCTCCTCTGGCTCCTCTGCCGTTTCAAGTCCTGAAGATGATCCTGAGATTCTCACAGGATTCAAAACGTTGTTGAATAATATTAAACAGATTCCAGGCCTTTGCCCCACATGCTGGGACAAGATATTTACTCTGCTTCCCAGCAGAGGGAACAAAGGCCTCCCTCACAAAGGGAGCAATTAACAGTGACTGGCGCAGTTCCTGGGACGTGGAAGGGGTGTGTGGAAAATTTGCATCAGATAATTAGCTGCCACACTACACCTGGCTGGGTCAGCCCAGGCCCACCGAATAAAGGAGGAAGCCCAGACATCTGGAGTCATTGCAGGTGGGGCTTCCCTTTGAGGTTCTGGTGGGGAGGTATCTGGCAGTGATATCAGTTAGAGGTGGAGCTGAGGCCCTCACAGGAGCTCTTCACAGAGAAAACTTGACAGCGACATGTTGGATGCCCCAGAATGCTGTGCAGGAGGGTTGGGATATGGGTGGAGGGGTGATGTGGCATCTTCGTATTGGCCAGGGGTGCCTGGCATCTACAGCTTTCCACCCCCACTTATATACCCCTGTACAAGGGAGAGACAGTGACAATTTTGCTTATTACATTTTACTCTATTCCTCCAATTCGTTTTGGGATTGTTATTGTTTTGCATTTCGATTTTATTACTGTTTTAGGACTGCATAAACATTGTCTCCAAGTTAAGCCTGTCTACTCTCTGCCAAGGCTACCAGGGAGTAGAGCTCAGGTTTAATTAGTGAAGTTAGTGTTTTACCCTGACAAGGATTGCGATTATTAATGAAGGTGAGTACTTACCCCCTCAACTAATAACCCAATTTCTTACAATGATGGATTTAAACAAGCTGTAGAAACATTGCTAAGACTAGCACTGGTCCTCGGAAAATGGAACATAACACAAAACTGGAGGAACCTGACTGCCCCCATTACCACGAAGTGGAAAGCTAGTCTTGGCACATATTGTAACTTAGAAACACCCATTTAAGAAGGAATGGGATGCCCCAGAAACATTTTAAAAATGGTCCCAATACAGAGAGCATGTGCATGATGCAAATGAAAGTGGAAGTACTAACACAAGACCACGATCAGAGACATTCACAACTAAATGCTCAGTAAGGGCAAAGGGAAATCAGAAGATAATATACATAGCTAATCAAATGAAAGCTATTTCGGACATCCAAATCAGGTGCTCTATCTGATCCTTGCCCACAACACATCATGCATTTATATCTTTGTGGACAGCGTCCCTAAAAACCACACTCTACTATACAATTCCGCCATTGAGTCTCCCACTGTCACACAACTGTAAAAATAAACTACAATAATTTTGCTCCTAAAAAAGCCTAATTCTGACCCTAAGGTGTTGAAAAACTACAGACCCATTTCACTTTTGCTACTGACAGAAAAAAGTTTGGCAAAAGCAACTAATCAAAAACTATCTGTATTTATGAATAGCCACAATTTGTTAGACAGGTCTCAAGCAGGCTTCAGAATGGGACATAGCCCATAGTCAGTGCTGGTGATGGTCACGGATGATATTAGAAACATTCTAGATCTTGGAGGTGGAGCTGCCCTGATATAATTGCCATGTGACGCCTTAGCACACTTGGTGCTAATGACTCGACTTACTAAAATGGGCATAGAAAATAAGATATTTAGGCACCCGTCTTCCTTTCTTGCAAGATGAATGCAAACTGTGCATGTAAACCATTTAAGTTACAGCCATTTGCACTCCCCTGAGGCGTCCCACAGGGCTCTGGACTCAGTCCAACTTTTCTCAACCTGTACATGGTTCCGCTGGCTGAGTTAGTGTGCTCATGGGTCTTTAGGGTGTCTTCCTATGATGATGAGACAGAAATTGTAATTACTACCACCAAACAACCTATAGCTGCTGCGGATAAATTTCTAAATTGTATGACAGAAGTAGCTATTGGATAAGGACTACCTGTGTAAAGTTAAATGGGGAAAAGACAGTGATCTTGTCATTTGGTTTCCCTTCAAATATCTGGTCAAATCAATAGTGACCTGCTGAACTTGGAACCAAGCCCCTACCAGTGAACTCTGCTAGAAATTTGAATATAGTATTTGAACTTGTCATTTTGCACAGATCAATCATGTGTCCGTATCGTGTTTTTGCATTATTGGGATGCTAAGAAAAATCTTCCTGCACATCCCTCTTCATCAGGCAAAATGCTCATCCAACCATTGATAGCTTCTCGCTTGGGCTACTGCAATGCCCCATATTTGGGAACTACTTAATTGCCATGCTCAGATTGCAAGTAGCACAGAATGCAGCCGCTTGATTACTTCGGGGGTTATCTGTGCATCAGTCCATCACAGGAAGTGGAGTAACTTAAGAGTCTGAACTGGCTGTCAGTTGGTAAACTATAAGGTGTGGTTAGGAAAGCATTCCCAGAGAATCGGTTTGTGAATGGTTTCCAACCGACTCGGATCGGGAGAGTCCAACTGACCGATTACGATGCATCCGGATGCTTCCAGATACGATTCGGTCAGACTCCCATTGACTTCAATGAGAGCCTATGTTCCGATCGAATGCATAGGCTCCCATTGAAGAAAGGGGTGGCAGGGGAAAATCGGGCACCCTGTGGCGGGCACCCCCTGGTGCCTGCCACACTGTGCATAGCTGATAAGGGGGGACCCATGGGTACCCACACGGGCTCGATTGGGAAGGCTTCGGGTGCAGTGGGGCCCGCTACGCGCCCCCAAAGTCTGATTCAGACTGCTGATTCGAGTCGGATGACATGATTCGGAAAGGCTGTCCAAATCCAGCATTGTAATCAGTCGTTTGGAAACGCAGCCCGTAAAGACGTACGAGTCTGCTCGGTACGGCTCGGTCATTCCTAATGCCGTCGGGTTTGGATTAGGATATTCCTAACGCCTAACTCGCATCGTAATAGGTTGGTTGGAAACCTTTCCAATTCGGTCGGAAAAACACGTTCCCGATCCGATTCGGACGGAGCAAATGCCGCTAGGAGGCCTTCCTAACCGCATCGTAATCAGGCCCTAAATGTTTAAGGCGCTGTGCATGGCGCATAATGCTCTGTATGAGAGTGGTCTGAGATCATCTCAAACATGTTTAAATTATATGATCCTTAGAAGGCAGCTCAGATCATCCATGAGAAAGGATGTAGTGGTACCAAGATTTAAACGAAGTAGATGGGTAGACAGATCCTTCTCGCTGCTCACTACCAAATAGTGGAACTCCCTCCCTCCTGAAATGTAAGCTATGGAGAATCCATCAGTGCTTAGGAAACTGATTAAACTTGGCTCTTTTCTTTAAAGGTCTCAGAACTGGTACCTTTTTATTGTCCTGGCAGATTTATTTCTGTTTAGCGCCAAGATGCCTCAGGGTAAAATAGCGCTTTAGAATAACGCCTCATGTCATACATATGTATATGGTGTGATGTGCATGCTTGATTGCCGATGGATGATGATAAAATTAAGTTTAAAGAAAGAAAGTAACTAGGGAGCCCTGCACCGCTTAACTTTAGGAACACCACTATTTTTAAAGACAACTTGCAGCAAAAGCGTAAAAATATGATATAGTCTCTTCAAAATTCAAAACGTTTATTTCATTAACATGCAGAACCGTTTAATGTTAGTACCTCTGATATCAGGGCACTGAGAAGTTCTTTTTTGTGATAGTTTTCAAACATGAATTTAGAAACATTAATTCTTTCCCCCACCCTGACAACAATGACAATAAAGAAGTAAGACACAAGTCAGTTGATATGAGCAGTCTTTGGGTGGCCTGGGTTCCTATTATACATGAACATAATAATCTATTAAATCAAACACAGGAGAAGGTTTTGTAGAGTGCACATCCTTAAGTCGTGTATTTTGAGGTCCTCTTATATGCTATAGTGAAGAAAAAAAGAGGAAAGTGAAATAAAACAATTTTCTAAAGTCAAACAATTTGGTAAAGTGAGGAAACAGATTAATCCCAGATTTTCTGGTCTCACATTGTGCTATTCAACCACTAGATGTATATGCTTTGTTTCCCCTACACCCATCTTACCGCCAACGTCCCGCCACACGTCCCCTCCGACCACCATGAATGTGACAATCAGTCACATCACAGACCAAACTTTTTGGATCCTGGGAAAATGTTTGAGTACCTATACGTTATGATAATAATTAAAAATGCTAATATGAAGAATTATTTTTAAAAAGTCAACACAGACAAAGCAGAGTTCTCAGAACAGCACCATCTCTTTGGTAATGTTGGTAGGAGTCTGCAAATACGACTCACCCATCTCTCTCTTTCATGCCATGTTTACATGCAGCTACAAGTTTCCTGTGGCGAGTCTGAAGCACACCTCTGAACCTCATGTTCAGCATCAAAATTCACACTACATAGACCACTCAAAAGAACAACTCTCTATCAACCACGGGTAACGAAAGGTGCAGCTAACTACTCAACCATCCGAAAGCTCTTTGGGCCTCGTAAGGGGTAGGAAAATTCTATACAAATGACAATACAATACAGTTACATAACTTACAAGTTTTACTATTGAATCACCCGTGTAATTAGTAGCCACCCAACAAGTTCCTCAGCTTTACAAAATCTTGAATTTTGCAGTTTATTTTGTTCAACATGCAGAACATTATGTTGTTGAAGGCTTAAATGACTAGCTTTTTATTGTTTTCAAAACGTTATAGCAACCTTGCAGACTCGTTTCAGCTCTGTGTATCTCCAAAGTGGGGAAAAAGGGACATTTTCTGAACATTCTTCCAAAAACATCTCTGACGAGAGGGCAAGGCACACGTCAGGAACTCGCCTTGTTACGTCATGTTGCACACACAGAACACCTTGTACAATGAAAACCCCTGCATGGTATAAATAGGAAAATAGACTAAGCTCGGCAATATGGTCTAACTTATACTGCAGTATCTCGGAAGACCTGCAAAGAAATGCCTGATATTTTTAAGGAGGGTTTTACTTTACACTGATATCATAATCTGACATCTGGGGTAAATTAGAAGAAGCTGCATAGCTAAGGTACACAGAACATGAACAATACATAACAATTAACTGTGCATTATAGTTAGGGCGAGACAAATTATGCAATTTTGCGGCTGCAGCCTTTTTCACATAGTTGTGGATTTGCCACAATAATACATCCTCTGCTGCATAATTTGCAGATTTTAACAAAAAAAAATATAGCTTCTAGCTCAGACGGATCAAAAGTTACTAAAAAGGGGGCTCCATGTGTTGTTGCGTAGGGGAAGGCCCTTTCCAAAGATTGACTAGTCCCTTTTCTGTTGCTTATTGCTGTACTTGAGTGTTAAAGTGGTATTAACGACGTAAAACCTTTGCCCACAGTGTTAACCCGAGTAAAAAAAAAAAAAGACAAAATAAGGAAGGAATACTGTCACAAATGTACCATATACTGCGGCATAATTTGCCTTTTCTTGGTTAACCCTGCCGCATAATTCCAGTGACCCTGATTACAGTCCCATGATGTATTTAAGCAGGCCTGGTGGCAAGATAAAACTAGCCTTTTCAATGCAATAGGTCCCGCATTTGCGAGAGTTTAACCTATTGGCATTATAAATGACAATCCCTTTTATTTATGGGAATTTAAACCCAACATACATATAAAAGGCATTGTTATTTATAATGCCAATAGATCAAACTCTAGCAAATGCGAGACCACATTAATGGGGGCCGTGCCCCTTTCTTTGACGCTGCTCGCCGTATTCAGGTTACAGTGAGTAGCGCCTAAAGAAAGGGGCGCAGTCAACATTAAAAGGCAAAGCGCGGTATGGGGCGCTTTCACCCCAAAAATAAATAAATAAAAGGTTCTGTAGGGTTACCACTAAAGCTAAAGCGGACTGCGTTGGAAAATTGAATAAATAAATAAGTGCAGCCGCTATAGTTGGAGCGGACCTGCAACTATTACTATTAAAAATATAAACACCAGAGAATCGAAGAGTCTGCCAGATCCGCCCTTGTTTTTTGTCGCGTTTATAAGATGACGCGCCTTGAGGCATGCGGACAGAAGTACTGTAAATGAATAACGTGAGAAACGGCCAACGGACACAGACACCGACCATCCGGGCGAGGAGACGCTGCCACAGGACGAAGCCCAAGGAACAGCAAGAAAGAAAACGGGTTCGGTGCTCGTCGGGGGCAAGAAGGAGCCGGACCTGATTCGGCACCACGAGGAAGCCAGCCACGTTCCCGGAGGAGCGTGGCTCCACAAGGTATGTGCAAGTATCTGGGCTGCTTTCGGGAAGGGAAGCGAAAGCAGAGTGCTGCCACGAGAGGAAAAGGGAAGGGAGTGAGAGGCTGGGACTTGCGCTGCGCACATACGGGCGCGTAAGATAACGCAAAGCAAAAGACAGGACAAACACTGGTGACGGATCGCGGGTGCTGACTCCCTCCACTCCTTTCCCCTTATGCATGCAATTGAAAACCTTAGGACATCCCTATCTGACCCAGTTCCTTTCTGTTTGTTTTACTACCCCCATTATTGACGCTGAGGCAACGTGGGATCAGACGAGATACGAGAAAGGATCTCCTTTTCCCCCTCCCCCGGTCCAAGGAAAAGGGAAACCCAGACCGAAGAAGAGACTCGTGAAAGGGCAACCTAAGCAACCTAAGCGATAAAGAGACTTTGTTGAACACAGGACGTCGCCGCCGCCCCAGTTCTGAAGGCAGGAGCCGCATTCCTGGAGCCCGGCCCCGGCCGGCAGCAGCATTCCTGGTTTGTGCGAGGAGGGTTCATTAAGCGAGCCACAGTAGAGATGAGCTGAGCTGAAACCTTAGTAACGGAGAACATTGTGACACGTGAGGCGGCCGCGCAAGTGCTGGCAAGGGAATACTCTCTGTTGTTGGGCTGCCGGGCCTGCCACTGCCGCCATTGACGCGAGGATTCGGCTCCTGCTTGGAGGGGGGCCGTGTGTAGCACGGACTACACTTCCCGGCACTCACTGGGGCACGTGCACCGGACACAGACGCTGCAAGCGCCAGGAGGCGCATAAATCACTCCTGTGCCCATCAGAGACCGTAAAAGGCCGGGCAGGGCCACCTTATTAATACTCTGTGCCTTACACCTATATGATTATTGACTTTGCTAGGGGGGCCATTGTATGCAGGCTTAGGGGTTGTCATCGTTATCAGTTGATAATTACTGTTCACCATCTGTTATAGATTGCTGCCCTCGAGTGTATTGACAAAATGAACAAAAGAAAATCACTTACAGGACAGGAGTGGTGGGGACCTTGGATGCCTTTTTGCTACGCGCTGAGTCAGCTCTCATCCATGAAATCGCTTTAACAGAGCGAAGATTGTCCTTAGAACCAAAACTCCCCCAAGGGCAGCTTGACTTGCTAGAGCCCCCAAATAACACCGACTGTCAACAGAGTATTTCTCCATATAGGACATCGATTAGTTACACCGCTGAAGTAAATGACAGTACTAAGCCAGAGTCCGCAATTGAAAAACCTAAAGTAATCACTAGGGGTCAGAAAAGCAAAACTAATCTGGGGAGTAGTTCTCCAACCATATCTAGAAAAAGAAAGGGTCAGGGCCCCAACAAGCCAACACACCCTGCATCAAAAAGAGGACGCAAAAGTAAAAATATGGTGGAGGAGCTTGAAGGGCATTTGCCCGCAACTAGTCCTGTTAACAAAGTGCCCCCTACAAGTGCCCCAACTTCCATACAGGGCATTGAAAGCATGGAGTTCTGGGCAAAAATTGGTGGGTTGGTCACAACTCTATTAGAACCCCTATTGCAAAAATTAATTCAAATAGAAACTAGTATTGATAAACTTGAATCAATGACAAGTAATGCACACATGATGCAGCAGCCCCCGTCGAGCCCGTCAGGTACTCAGATTAGCCAGCCCCAATCGATCAACCCTTGCCATTGCAACACAAGAAACACCCAAATCAATAGGGGCGACAGGCTTTTGCCTGCACAATCAGGATCCTCAGGCCTTGGTCTAGCGATAGCTCCCCAAATAGCACAATTTGATCTCCCGTCCATGTGCCAGAACAAGGCAGGTACGTCCAATATTCACCACAAGTCACAGGTCCCAAGTACCATCCAAGAACGATTAATAAATATCCAAAACGATCCCTTACCTAGCAGACCTAGACATGAAAGTAGAAGGGAAACCCCATTGAAAACTGCCCAACATAAAGCACCACAGTCAGTAAGAGGCCTATCTGATATAAACACCCTGCACCTTCCACCGGAAGCAACCCCCTACACAATTGTGTTGGCTAATGTCCCCACGCTGCCTGACGGAACCAGGGAACACTGGACATACCTTAGAAATAAAGCACTTTCCTTGCTAAATTTGAGGTCTGGATTATCCTCCCCACTCTTTACAGAATTCAAAATGGTTAGACGGGTTGGTTGGATAGGTAGATCAAAAAAGTCCCTAGGGGGTGATTGTGTGGTGCGATCCTTTGGGTCACCTAATCTCGACCAAACATTACTTGATAAGGCGGGAAACTGGACTGTAGAGCAAACAGGGATACATATACTGCCATTGGGGTACTTATATAAGCCATCTGGCTATATGCAGCCTTTACAAGGGATGGACAGAGGTGGGGGGCGGAATCAACCCAGATATAATATACCAGTGAATAATTACTATGCAGTTCTAGGTTCCTTGGAGGACAACGACTGACTAGAGACACCGACTGTTGAGTTAATTGATAGAAGGGTCGCTACAAGAGGCTCCCGACAACTAGAATCAACTAGCCCTCGCAAGGCTGAACAAGAGTCTGGAGTTCCAGAGTTTGGAGTTCCAAAGTCCCTGCTTTTGCCAAATCCGAGGGTGTCCCCTGTGAATTTTACTGAGTCCAGCCCCATGGCCAATCGACGAGGTACAACTAAGCTGTTGATTATGGACCAGGTATTTCCCTCTGCTGGCAACCCCATGCCTCAAGTGCAAGGACCAGTAGAGGTCGTGGGAGTTAGAAGAGCTGAAAGGGATGAGATACTGGGAGTACCTTCCCTCCACAATAATGTAGAGCCACTGCCGCAGACTTATAATGTCCAGCAGTCGGTGAACCCATCACTGACAACTATAGAAGTCAACCAGCCCTCAGCTAGGAACGGCCATTGGCCTTTAGATAAGGACCCAGGAAACCTTAGTAAGCCGTCAAATGACTCACCAAAGCTCCAAATACTATCCTGGAACGTTGCAGGACTCCGCTCCAAAGTAGACAACCCGGAGTGGGGTGCCTTTACCCGAGATAATGACATCTGCATGTTCCAGGAAACCTGGGCCAGGGAGGACATACAAAGACTTGGCTATGCAACTTTTAATTCACCAGCCACATCTGGGGGGGAAGGGTAGACCATCTGGGGGTCTCAGTACTTGGATTGCAACCCATCTGGGTTGCTCAGTGAAGCAGGTAAAGACTTCTTCAAGTGACATCCTCTGTGTTATTATGAGTTTCCCATCTAGAACTAGGATAGTGCTTATCAATGCCTACTCACGGCCAGTAGGGTATGGTCAAGAGTCTCCCACCCATGACAAATTATCGTCATTTCTACCCACAGTCATCGACAATTACATAGTGATCCTGGCTGGCGATCTAAATTGTCAGTACGAACCACTGAAGGACATGGAGGCAGGTGACCCAAATGAGGAGGACCTACACTGGGCTATTCCAATGGCCAATGCCCCGCCAACTCGGGCCTGGACACCATTAGTCATACAGATGAACACCCTTGCCTTGAATCATTCGCTCAGGGCGTGCAATGGGCGCTCCAAATCTGACTGTCCAGCTAATTTTACTTATAACAGACCGGGCTGCCCCTCGATCATAGACTATATTCTGCACAACAGAAAAAAGAAGGTCAAGGCACAAAATACCTGCACTAGTCAGTCTAGTAGAATGTAAATAAAGCAGAATTATGGTGCAAAGAGCCGGGAACGTGACCTCCCTACGTCCCCACTGATTGGGAAACCCAAAAACACAAAGAACAAGCTAGCTCAGCACACATATATTGTTATACACAGTTTGTCAAAGTACACAGTAATGAACAGTGATCATTAATTTAATTTTAGCACGGCGTCTCCCAAATGAGTCACATAAGTCGTGTTGTGAAGAACATATACATCTTTTATTCCTTTATTCTTTTGTTCAAAAATTTCCTGTTAAAACACGATACAGAGTTCATAGCCGACGCGACGCGTTTCGTCCCAATGGGACTTCTTCAAGGCTGTGATGTATTTAAATAGTCCACATATACATTGCCCAACACTCTTGTGGGCTGTACGGATTGATTAGGCAGTGAAAATCTTAGTGTTTAAAGACGTATAGTGGCGCACAGCTGGTGTATATCAAGAGTTCAGAGATACATCCAGAATTGTATGGCAAAACAGTCTCCTAAAATCGTGTTCGATTTCAGAGGTCAATTCCAACTTTCCTTCATAAAATCAATGTCCTTGTTTTGGCAAGAGGCTTTCAAGTATTATGCCCAATATAAAGAGTTGTTAGTCTCACAATTACATTCAGGTCCCAGATCGGGGTTACCTGTCTCCATGCGGCTGCTGGCGGTCGCGTTGCACCATTACCCGAATACAGGTCATATAGACTATATTCTGGTGAACACTAAATCTTGGCACCGGATGATTGATTTTAAGATTGCCCCCAGATATGACAGTAATCATAATGCCCTGATTTTAGAATTGGACTCTCCATATACCGTGGATGTCCTAAACGGCCAATCTTCGAAAACACTAGGGCCCACCCTAACTGGCTGTAGGAGGAGAGTAAGATGGGGTACCCTATGCGAATCTCAAGATAGACTGGCGTCGCTTTATCAAACAATCATACCATATCTGGAGGTTGCAAATCAATTGAGTGAGCTTGATGACTCTACTCGTCCACTCTGTGAAATTGCAGAAAACCACCAAGGCCTAATGGCGGCCCTGGCTGATAGCTTTTCCTATGTACTACGACCAAAGGAAGGCAGTGCACCCAGACACCCCTGGTATAATGGCAATTGCCGAAAGGCTAAGAAAACCCTGCTCTCAGCTATAAAATCTAATGACAAGCTGGTAATAAAGGCTAATAGGCTTACAAAAACAAAATTAAGCTAGCTAAAAAAGACTGGGAAGAAGAAAGGTGGGAGAGCCTGAGGCATGCCTTAAATAGTAGTGACATGAGGACCTTCTGGAAAAGTACAGACTCCAAAGAGGACAGACAAGCATTCGAACCGAATTTAGGGGCCGAGGTTTGGAGGGCTCACTTCCAGTCACTTTATTCTAAGGTGGAGGGCAATTCAGGGCAAATAGCAACTCATGGTCCCCAGCCACACCCAGCCCGTCAGGATACCCCCGTAATTTCCCTAAAAGAGGTAACGGCTGCAATTGTCCGAGTAATACCCGCAAAGGCTCCGGGCTTAGATAAGATCCCTGGAGATCTTTATCGCACTGAACCTAGCGTTTGGGCTCCGTACCTATGGAGCGTATTCAACGCTATTCTTCAGGGAATGGAGATTCCTATAACTTGGTTAGGGGCGGAAATCATCCCGATCTTTAAGAAGGGTTCACCCCTCCATCCTGCGAATTATCGGCTCATTAGCCTTATCGATGTCGCACAAAAAATCTTTGCTCGAGTGCTTCTGGACCGATTACAGAACTGGATGGAGGAATTTTCCATTCTTAGTCCTTACCAGGCCGGTTTCAGAACAAAAATGTCCACAATCGATCAAGTCTTCAGGTTACAATTACTGCACTGGAAATCAGTAATCCTGGAGGGTGGCAGTCTCTACATGATCTTTGTGGACTTAAAATCGACTTTCGATTTAGTTCCCAGGGAGAAACTATGGGCTATTTTATTAGACTTGGGAGCGCCCCCTATTTATGCCACATCCTAAAAAGATTACATGACCATAATTTCGCTCAAATTAGATATGGGAAAAACGGGGACCTCACCGATCGTATACCTATAGAGAGAGGTGTACGGCAAGGATGCGTTCTGGCTCCGACCCTCTTTTGTATCTTCATCAATGGCTTAGTAGGAGCCCTGACAGCAGGAGGGGACATAGATGCTCCTAAGTTAGCGGGCCGCAAGTTACCTGCCTTGATGTTCGCAGATGATACCCTCCTGCTGTCGAAGTCACTGATGGGTATACAAAGGGTTTTAGACATCTTTTACTTATTTTGCAAGAATAGGGGCTTGGAAATTAATACCCAGAAAACAGAATACATGGTTTTCAATGCAGGGTGCTCAACACGACCTAATCCACAATTAGCTGGGGAATCCCTAGAGAAAGTCCCTGTATACGAGTATTTGGGATTGTCCCTTAATGAGAAAATGGAGTGGGGCGTTCAAATCAAGAAGGCGTGTCTTAAACTTGCTCAAACAACAGGGGGGCTAGCGAAACAGCAGAGGAAGTGTACACATAAGTTCCTGGGACCGGTGTTGGAAATATATAAGGCGCAAGACAGAGGAGCTGCCCTATATGGGGCAGAACCATGGGGTCATCGGTCACCTGAACAACTTGTTAAGACTGAAAACTCATTTCTTAGACAACTTTTGGGACTTCCCAAAAGTACACCACTAACCCCGCTCCGAATGGATCTTGGAGTTAGCCCGATGGCACTGGAGGTTGCCCTCAGACCTCTGCTATACTGGCGCCGCTTATGGAGCACCCCAGAATTATCTATGTACAGAGAGGAACTGAGGGAAGTGGCAAACCTCAATGGTGCAAGTAAAATATCTTAGCTCACTTACATCAAGAATTCCTTGCTATCCATTGGAATGGGAGATTTGTGGGATAGTGCTGAAGATAGATGCCCGTTAACACCTAGGAAGGCTTTGATTAAGAATTTTAAGGACTACAATCTCAATCTACTACTGAGGGGCCCCAGGACAGGCACACTTACAATATCCTTTCTTGAAGTCAAACTGCATTATAGTTTAGAATCTAGCATAGATGACATACAGCCTACTCTTGCCAAAAAACTCTATTTGCAGTTTAGGCATGGTGCACTTCCCTTATGTGCTGCTACTCACAAGTGGGGGGGCAGTTCCACTAAAGATTGTCCGACCTGCAAAAATTGTACGGAGACAGACCTACATGTACTGTTTTTTTGCCCAACATATAAGGTAATAAGACATCGCTGGCTACGACAGTTATGTAGGAACCTTGGAACCTCCCATTGCTTACAGGCCTATAGGATCCTAAAATATGATAGCAGTATGCCAATTGTTTTTTCAGTGTCCCTTTATCTGTTTTCAATGTGGTGTGTACGCCGAGCAGTTTTAAAGAAAGCCCAAGTCCAAACTATCCACCCTATGTCTCCACCATGACCCGGGACTCTGCTTTTTAACTCCGCCTTTTAACTTATGAACTTGCATTACATGTCTGAAATACTCGGAGCCTTCTTAGGATATTTACTATACCTTCTAATCTTTTTAATGATCAAACCTTTTAACGTGTACGCACAATTTTTATACTGAAATAGCTGTATCGATTGTACTGTATTTTTATATGTTTTGCCTGTGCTTTTATGGCCTTATCAGCCCGAAATAAAGTATCTGTTGACTTGAAAAATATAAAAGCGGGCAGCGTGCTGTCTTGTAGTAAGCCTATTTATCAATCAAAAGCAACGATTTCGAAAGGAAAGTAACAAAAGCCAATTGAAAAGATGGGTGGAGCTTCTATTCCATACCTCAATACAGCATGCCTCCCAGAGCAGTGCATGTGCTGCCCAGGCTCGACCTAAAAACTACAAGGCTGAACTGCAAAAGTTTCTGAAATGTCACCAGGAACCCACAATGCATCATTGGAGCAATGTCCATCACCATGCCATGCATTTGTATATTTTACGTTTTTCTCAGAAAAATCTTTATGGTCACCGAACTGCAGCATTTTGTAGTATATTGTACTAAATTCAAGGACTCCCATAGGATGAAATCCATACCTCACGAGGATGACCTAATTTGTCAACATTTTGGAAAATAATCAGTTTTCACGTAATTTGGTTGGTTAAGATATTACTGCGTGTGCAATAACAATATTCAAACATGACGTAACACATCAATATAGTAGAGGTTACGTTTAACAATGTCGACCCCCAAAATATTGGCCTACAGATAAATCGTAACCATAACCGTGATAGTTTGGTCGTGATATCATGGCACAACACCATATCTAATCACATCATACACTGCGTATACCAAATGTTTTTCCGACCTCTTGAAAATGCACATACATACAACGCTCCTTCGACTGAATAAACCATGCTGCTTGCAGAGGCTCCAAGTTAGTGATCCTGCAGTCTCACAGGCATGTCGAATCTATCTCATACATGGAAACAGCCTGGAGCAGCCTCAGCGACCGCTCACAGAATCACCGAATGCGAGTGACGGCTCCAATGCCCAGACTCACACGCGCGTGTTCTTCTGGTTTCCAGCTAAATGTTGTTTGCTACAATTGTTCCACCGAGTCTGTTTGTTTGCTACAATTGTTCCACCGAGTCTGTCTCCAGACTTCAAATTCTCAACTCTGCCTCCAGCACTTCTGCCTGCTCTGGAGTTTGCCTCTCTTCTTGCCACATGCCTCTGCGTAGCCACTCACGCTGCTCTTGCTGGTGCGTTTGCGATGCATCAGGAGACCATGACCTATGACCTCGCGTCCTCCCCACACCGCCATATCATTCTGCGTAGCTCACCTTAGTATAATGTGATCGTGATGTAGGTAGTTGCAGACTGACTGATGCGAATCAAAGTAGGGGCTCGGAGAAAGCACTGCGAGTCCAGAAGCAGGAACACTTCGATGGTAGGTATTTTGGGGTTCTGCCTCGTATGACCACTGCATCGGACGCTGGAGAGACGGCGAACACCGACTGCCGGGACATGTTTTCTCAGCTTCCATAGCTTCGCTCGTAACGTTATTTGCTCAGGGAGTGGCCTAGAGCGTGGTTCGCGGGGGAAACACTAAATTGGCTAGAAACTGAAACTAAAACTGTAGAGTTTGTTTGATCAAAGTCTAATGCTGTACGAGTCACCGGCACTAATCGTGATATCACAGTGTTGTTTGTAGCCAGACTAGCCGGCAACTGAATGCCATGCTCTACAGGGAGCACGAGCTTCTTATTGGCCCATAATGCCTTTACCTTTTTATTTTGTTAAAGTGTTTTGCTTTTCCTGCATTTGTGGCATATAAAGCGGCGCTCCATTTAATTTAATTTTATCCGCTGCCCTACTTTAAGTGTAGGTTTTTTTTATTTGTATATATATTTATTGCAGTTTTATATACGTAGCGCCAACTCCACCCAAAGGTATTGGAGCGCCATGAGTACCCAATTACGCTACACAAGGACACATTCATCTTTGGTATGCATGGTGAGATTAAATGATTTCCACAGAATGTTGAGCCGACGCCGGGGCTCGAGCCTGTTTCCAAAAGCACAAAGGTCGGCAGCTCTGGTCGTTATGCCACATCCTGTCCCCAAGCCAAGCGTTTTGGACGGGCTTTGTTTATTCAATAAAAATGTTCTATTAAATTAACCACCACTAACAGTCAACAGATTACACCAATGAAATCTTTGGTAACAATGGTAAACATATATATATTTTTTTCTTAAAATGTCAGTGATGAACAAAGTCAAACTTGACTCACTATTTATTTTCATCTTCCCTGAAGGTTTAGAGCGCAAGGTGATGGATACATGTTGAGTCTCTGTTCCAGTTTTGCACATTTCTCCTCACCCCAGTTCGTGAGTACTGATGTTGAAGTCTGTGCACTGCTCTTTCACATCCCTCAGGATTAACTCAGGTTAACACTGGTGTAGAGTGCACTGACGTAGAGTGTTACAGAGTATAGTGGCTTAGAGTGCTTTGGCATTGAATTCAGTGGTGTACAGTGCAGCGTCGTAGAATGCAGTGGCGTAGATTAAAGTTGTGCATAGTAGAGTGCAGTGGTGTAGAGTGGCGTAGAGTGCAGTGATGTAGAGGGTCATACACTGGAGTGGCATAGAGTGGACTGGTGTAGAGTGTTGCAAAGTATAGTGGTGTAGAGTGCTGTGGCATTGAATTCAGTGGCGTACACTGCAGTGTTGTAGAATGCAGTGGCGTAGATTAGAGTGGTGCATAGTAGAGTGCAGTGGCGCAGAGTAGAGTGGTGTAGAGTGGAGTGATGTAGAGGGCAGTGGCGAAGAGTTTAGTCGAGTGACATTGAGTGCAGTGGCGTAGAGTGGTGTAGAGTATAGTGTCGTAGTGCACAGTGGCATAGTGTGGAGTAGCATAGAGTGGATTAGTGCAGAGTAGAGTGGCTCAGAGTTCAGTGGCGGAGAGTGCAGTGTTATAGAGTGTCAGAGTGCACTGGTGTAGAGTGGCGTAGAGAGCAGTGGCGTAGAGTATAGTGATGCAGAGTGAAGTGGCAGAGTGAAGTGACAGAGTGCAGTTGTGTGGAGTGCAGTGGTTAAAAGTAAATAGTTTAAGAGTAGAGTGGATTGGTGCAGGGTAGAGTGCAGTTGGATAGAGTGGCAAAGAGTGTAATGGCGTAAAGTGGTGTAGAGTGCAGTGGAGCAGAGTAGATTAGAGTGGCGTATAGTGGAATGGCGTAGAGTGCAGGGTCATAGAGTTCAGTGTTACAAAGTAAAGTGTATTGGCATAGAGTGCAATGTTGCAGAGTGGCGTAGAGTGGAATTGAGCAGAGTAGATTGGAGTGGCTGAGACTGTAGTCGTGTAGGGTGCAGTGGCACAGCATAGAGTGATGAAGAGTGCATTGGCATAGAATAGAGTGATACAGGGTAGAGTGCAGTGGCGTGGAGTGGTTCAGAGTACAGTGGCGTGGAGCGGTGTAAAGTATAGTGGTGCAGAGTAGAGTGCGGTGGTGTGGAACAACATAAAGTAGAGTATTCATGGTGTGGTAGCACATTGCCATTACGGACAGCACATTTTCAATTGACATGACCATTACATTTGCACAGACCTACAGTTTTAGTAATAAAACTATACATTGCACAGACGAAATTGTGTGAAAATTGCATCACCTAGTGCAATGATTTTTTTTGATCATTTTAAAGTATGTTTCCAACACGCTTCAGAAATAACAAAAAAAAGCGCTTCATTTGTGTTCCTAATTCTGCTATATTCTAACATACTTACGCAGTTCATTTAAATGTTGTGTGCTAGAAAAAAACTCTTTCCTACCCCCCATATCCATCAAGATTGGCACATAAATCATCTCACTTTGAAGTCGGAGAAAGAAAAGTAAACAAGCTCCCTCTGTAGATAGGGCCTGACATTTTACCTCTATCTTTGAATGTATAGCAATTGTGACGAAATAAGAACAAGACTTACAGGCCTGTTTACAGAAAGGGAGCAATCGAAAGGATACAGTGAATAAGCTTTGGGGAAAGGAAGGTATGAACTCAAGTTTGACAGCCTAAAACAAATAAAGTCAGCAAATGGAAAGCAAGAAAATGTGAGTTACAAACCTCAAAGCCAATGGCAAGCAACAGGCAGAGTGCATTCCTAGTTCAACTTTCTGAATGTTCCCAAGTTGTCTTTAGCAAACCAGACAGCTGTGCTGTCTGGTAGGCTGCGTTTTAAAAAGTATATCCTTGCAACTCTTAAGTTAATAAAGATTTATTGGAGGCACAAGTATAGACTTGCCACTTCTAGAAAACATATGCAGCGCTCGAAATGTCAGTTCTGGAATCCACTCAGGTCGCATTGGAATTACAGCTGGCTCACATTTTAACAGCGATGCATGGTAAATGCAACACATCCCCCTTTCCCAAATTAAACCAAAAAGAAATCAAGAAAGGATTAGGTCAAAATACAGGTATCCAATGTGGGTTAAACTAAATACAAAAAAGACAAAAATTCATATCTCATGATGTAAATAGGCGCAAATATAATCTAACATTTTGGGTCATTTCCTGACTCGACCCTGGCTTTTTTCTTTGTCCTTCCTTATCATAGGAACAGTATAACCTACAGTTGACCCCCTTTTCATAATTGATGGTCCAACTCATTACACATAGTGACCATCCTCACATTCCACCATCTTCCATCTTGTATTTTAACCATGTTTCCTATTGCTTTACTTACTTCCTTGGGACATGACCATTTGGAATCTCCTTTCCTTCCATTACCTCTGACATCCACTCCTACCTACCATGACACCCCTTTTAATTGACTTCTGACGTTCTTTAACTTCTCATTATGCTTCTCCACATATCGGTCCTCATACTTCTTGACCCTTTCTTTAGGAGCTTCATTATTTACTCTGGAAAGATCCAGTCTCTCCATCTGAGTGGGGACAATGATTGTACAAGACACCCTTCCCTTTAACAAATAAAATGGGGTCTCACCCATTACTGAGTGATGAGTTGTTCTGTAGCTCCAAAGCATGTTTCTATCTCTTGCCTCCAATTCAAACCTTTTCCAACCGCCAGTTGGACACATTCACTCAGCACTCTGTTTAATTCATTCAAGTAATCCATTCTCTTGTGGATGATAAACTGCTGTTCTGAGATGTCTGATCCCTCCCTTCTTGAGAATAGTCTTAAATTCAACAGACACAAACTGTGGTCCATTGTCAGAAATGACCGCTTCATAGAAATTAACAACATTGCCAGCTCTTGTTTGCTTCAATAAATTTACTTCAGCCACTTAGAAAAGTAGTCTAGCAATATGACATATCTGTTTTCATGGCCAAAATTGTCAAACGGACCACAAATGTCAATGGCAACCTTCTTCCACACTCTTTTTTTAAATTCTACAGCTACAATGGGAGTTTCCGAAATGATGCGAGATTTATCACTACAGGTACATGGCACACAGTTCCATGCAAACTTCCCAGATCAAGCCTTTATTTTCCTAGCAGTCAATCTTCTGTGACCTTGATGTAATAAATCCAACAATCTTTGTCGCAAACTCGCCCACCAATCTTGCACATCTTTTGACTATACCATTCACCAAAGCCAGCTCTTGCCACACTAACAAAATAAATTCAAAACCACTTTGTCTTTATCCTTCGGAACTGTTCCACATGGTTACCTAATTATCACCAATTGTCGTGCTTCATCCTCCAGCAATGCATCTCTCCATTCTTCCTCTAAAATTGCTCCTTTGCAAGATTCACTCTCATCGGCTGCCATTCATTCATTATCTTCTTTGTATGCACAGTTGCACAATGGCAGATGCGACAAACAATTCACATTAAAATGTTTGGTTCCAGGTACATATTTGATGTCAAATGTAAATTCCTGTACTCTATATCACCATTTGGCTATGCTTGCTATCTGCAGCATTCGACACGGTGTCTCACCCCATCCTATTAGATCGACTGAAGGACATAGGCATCCAGGGAACAGCACTGAACTGGTTGACATCCTTTTTACATGGCCGTAACCAACAGGTCTTGACTCACCCCTTCACCTCGCCCGCTAAACCTCTGAAATGGGGAGTTTCCCAGGGTTCGGCCCTGAGCCCGCTTCTCTTTAATGTCTATTTAACACCTTTGGCGGAGCTTATCACCAAAATGGGGATTAAGGTAACATCATACGCTGATGATACTCAGCTGCTGTTCACTTTTAGTGGAGTGTCAGACTCCACCTTTGACCCGCTAAAAGAATGCCTCAAAAACATCGCTGACTGGATGAACCGCAATTTATTAAAACTTAACGTGGACAAGACCGAGGTCCTGTTTTTAACCAACCCACCCCTCCCCCGTCCAATGCATGGTGGCCATCAGAATTGGGCAATGCACCCACTCCGAAGGACTCGGTCAGAAACCTGGGTGTGAGATGGGACAAAGATTTGTCCCTCTCGACCCATGTACAATCGGTTTCGGCGGTCTGTTTTGGCAAAATTAAAACTATCAGGAAATTTATAAACTTCCTGCCTGATTCAACCCGCAAAACCGTGGTCCATGCCCTAATCACCTCCCACCTTGATTATGCGAACGGCCTGTATATGGGTCTGCCGCTCGGTCTGATTCATAGACTCCAGATCATTCAAAATGCAGCAGCCCGACTGGTCTGCGGGGTCCCACTTCGACACCGCATCTCTCCTTACCTCAGGCAACTGCACTGGCTGCCAATAGCCAAACGGATTGAATTTAAGGCCCTGACGTTTGCCTTTCCAGCAGACAAAGGGAGAGGGCCTATCTATCTGAGGAGGAGACTCCGCCCTTATCAACAAGACAGACCTTTAAGGTCCAACACCAAACGCTTTCTCTCCATACCACGTTTTGCGAAAGCTAGAATGGGAGGCAGAACATTTGAGGTGGGCACCACCAAATGCTGGAACAACCTCCCCTCCATTTACGCATGATGCAGTCCGAACAGGAATTCAGAAAGGCCTTGAAAACTTGGCTTTTTAGTCGGAATGCCTAGTTTTGCGTTGTCCTTTACCTTGTTCACTGTCTGTTATAGCGCCGGGACACCCCATTTGGGGTAGCTGCGCGCTCTACAAATGCCTTTTATTATTATTATTATTATTATTATTATTATTGACATATCTTTTGATAAACAGGCAGCAAAGAATGCAGAATGCTGCTGCTAGACTTGTTTTAAACCTCCCTAAAAGACAGTCGGTGCCTAACGGCCTGACACTTTTGCATTGGTTATCGGTCAGGCAAAGAATCCAATTTAACGCTTTAATGATTACTCACATAGCCTTGTAGAAAAAAGGCCCATTGTATATTCAGAAGAGAATAATCAAATATATTCCGTTAAAAAAACTTTGCTCATCAAGTCAAAATCTCGTGTGTGTCCCCAGGATACACCAGGTGAGAGCAGGCGGGAGGTCTTTGGCCTTTTTGGCAGCCACTCTTTGGAGCTCCATGCCCGAGCATTTTCAAGGTGTAGCTTCGGAAACTGTTTTAAATCAAATTTAAAAATCTGTTTATTCAGAGAAGTGTAAAGATTGTTTTCGTAAGAGTGAAATTGTTAGTGTTTTAATTTAGTTGCTAGCCTTAGTGCCAGGATGCTCCCTTGGGAAGCAGCGGTTCGCGCTGTACAAATTTCTTTTCATTTATTCATTCATTTGTGCACCTTTGGTTGAGAATAACTCTATTTGTGGCCTATAGTCCATCTGTAAATCAAATAGAGTTCCCCACCAAATGTTGAAAAAGGTTGAACTCCCCACCAACAATACCATAGCTTCCATATGAGCGGTAGAATTTGTGCTTTCAGCACCTTTCAATGTTTGTGATGCAGAGGCTACTACTCTTTCTCGTCCATCACATACTTGCATCAGTGCTGCCCCAAGGCCGCAACGACTTGCATCAGCAACTACAATGTTCTTGTCCTTGGGGTTTGAAGAAGACCTCACTGACTATTGACTTCTTAATGTTGTCCAATGCGTGTTGACAAACACTCCTCCACTCCTACTGTGCTCCTTTCTTAATCAAAGCCCACAACACATGTTCCTTGTCTGAGAAATGTTCCCAAAAATTGGAATAGTTTTCCATTAACCCTAGAAAAGAACCTACCTGCTCTTTATCCCTATGCGTAGGTACTTTCTCCGTGACTTCTAATAGCTTCAATTTGAGTTTCACCCCCTCCCACGATAGTGTGCGCCAAATACTCCACCTCTTCAACACCAAACATTCAAATTTCTATCCGGACAGTGAGCCCAGCTTGCTTCAACTTACCCAAATCTTTCCCCGCAATTGTATCATGATACTTTCCAACAGCACCCCAAATGAGAATGTCATCCTGAAAAAAACAATACGTCAACAAATCCTGCAGTACACCTTGAATAATTCTTTGGAAAGCTGCTGACTCCGAGGCTAAACCAAACTGCATTCACAAAAACTGGTAGGCTCAATCAGTTATAACAAAATTGGCCAAATGCTTCGATTCTGGATGAAGCCACACCTGATGGTAAGAACTCAACAAATGTAGGATAACAAAACATCTGGCATCCCTCACATTTATCAGCATCACTTTGATGTGAGGAAGGGGATGGTGGTCAATCCATATGCAGTCATTCAAGTCCCTAAGATCCACACACATGCATGGTTTCCTTTGGCTTTTCTAGCAAAAACAATCGGGCTAAGCCATTCAGAATATTCTATGGGTTCTATAACCTTGCATTCGCACAACTGGTCCAGCTCCTCCTTCAATTGACCCCGTAAGGCTAACTGAACACTCCTCACCTTGTATACCTTTGGGACAAAACCGTTTTTTAGGATTATGCAGTGAACAAACTTTTCCAGACATCACATTTGCCATTGTCAGGAGTAAAGTTCCAACCTTTCTCTGTATGGGAAAAGATTAGAGAAGAGTTGATGAAAATCCTTAAAACATGTAAGTTAGTAGGTTTGCACCAAAGTGCATTCCAACCCTGGAACTATTGCTTACCACTACCTTCAGCCCCAGTATGTAGAACTGCAGAAACATGGCAAAACAAGGGAATGGCTAGTATTCAAACCCTACTAATCAGAGAGGCTATATCACAGCTCTTATATAATGAGATTGCTGCCATAATTTGTCGCCGCACTACATGGCACAAAAGGGATAAGTGGATTTTGTTACAGGACTAGTAGATTTATGAAGCAACCTGCCCCATGGACAAGTAGATATTTTATTAACTTCCACACCCCTGATAGAGTGTAGTGGTGTGTCGTAGAGTACAGTGGAGTGGTGTGCCATAGAGTGGCATGTCTTAGAGTGGATGGGTGTAGAGTGGAATGGCGTACAGAATACTGGGATGTCATAGAGTGAACTGGCATGAAGTTGCGTAGAGCGGAGGGGTGTGCCATATAGTGGAGTGCTGTAGAGTGGAGTGGCGTAGAGTGTAGGGGTATACAGTGGAGTAGAGTGTTGTAGAATGAAGTGTTGTAAAGTATAGTGGCATGTTCTACAGTAGAGTGGAGTGGCGTATCAGAGTGGCAAGCCGAACAGTGTCGTATAGTGGAGTAGGCTGGCATAGAGTGGAGGGTCATAGGGTCCAGTAGAGGGTTGTAGAGTGGAGTGGCATCTCGAGCAGAGGGAAGTGGCGTGTCATAGAGTGGCATTTTGTACACTGTTACAGTGACGTAGCATGCAGTAGAGTAGTGTGTCATAGAGAAGGCTTCCAGTTTTCAGTTTTTACTGATTTTTACAGATAAGTACAGAAACCAATCTATTTCCTGTCAGTGTTTATTTTTAAAGGCAGAAAAATACAGAAAATTGTGCTTCTTGGAGTGACTCTCCTGTTAGTCCTTCGTGAGGTTTAGACCAACTGCTAAGCAGATAGACACCATGGGGACCTAAAAACAAGATGAGACTTTCTTAAATACAGGCATTTAACATATATTTGTATATAATGCTAATATTTACCTGGTGGTGTAGCGTTTTGTTATATTTGGCTTCTTAATTTGCTAAAATACAACAGGCATCAAAGTTTGAGTGCATGTTTATCACTTAACTAAATTTGGAAATATAACATTTTACGACTCCATTTATTCTCAAAATATAAAATAAATATGGGTAAATACCAAAAAAATGGCCCAAAAATAAATATGGATAAATACAGACAGAAATGTTAAGAAAATAAATACCATAAAACCGGGAGCCCTAGTCATATAGTACAGTGGAGTGAAGTAGCATGTAGTGGCATAGAGGGAGTTGCGTATAGTGTCATACAGTGTTGTAGAGTGGATTAGGGTAGAGTGGCATAGAGTAGAATGGAGTGCTGTACAGTGGAGTGGAGTAGAGTGGAGGGGCATACAGTGGAGTGACATCTTGTAGAGTACAACAGTGGCGGCTCCTCCGCTAAGGCGGAGGAGCGTCGCCCTACTGCTCAAAAGGAAAAATAAAATGATAATAGCATAACGCTATTATGATTTTATTTTTCCTATTGAAGTCAGTGGTGGGCGGGGCTGGCCAGAGCAGGGGGAGGAGTGGTTTACTCCCTAAGTGCTTATGACAGTTTCATTATCATGTGACACCATATAAAACAAAATTGGACAAAAAATTTAGTATATCAACAATTCAAAAGAATTTGATGAATCAATATGTTCTCTTGCTTTGAAGAAGTTCTGTAGTCAGAAGGAATAAAACACATTAGTTGTTTTATTGTATCATTAATCAAGAATAAAAAAAGAATACTGGAATTACCTGGTTGAAATTTTCTTGTTAACAGTTCTTATCAAAGAGGGTGCTCTTCCCTATCGTGCATCTGGGCTGTCTCTGCAAAGGATTGCAGTGGTACTCTTGGGAGCTGGGTACCGGGTGAATGAGCGCCTCATTTGAGAAGCAACAAAATGGACTAATCTTGGGGTGTGGTGGTTTTCCCCTTATTTTTTATTTTTGGTCACAGCTGTCCATAGTGTGCATTCAACATGCTGGATCACACTTATTACTGTTTTTGTAGACTGGGACTAGGATTTGGAAGGCCTAGAACATGAAGCAGTATTCAATATCTTACTAATAATAGGGGCCCATAATTCAGTGTTATGTTTGTTTAAATCTAGAGGCACTCATCCAGTTTTGGTGCCTTATCACAAGGACTAAATAACTGCGGCTTCTACCACATCTTTAAGCAAACACAAGCAGAGTGATGGGTAAATAATCAAAGGATATAGTGGAAGATATATACAAATCAAAAACATGATTTGATACTGAATAAATATACTAAGTTGAGTTACCCAGTCCTGTGGAAGAATAGAGGATTCAAGCATGGTCTTGTTCTTACCCCTCTAGAAAATATGAATTAATAACTCTCCAAAAAGCTACATGGCCATTCAAATAACACACAGCCTAAAGTTTATCCCACCTCCCTGTGTAAGATTTTTCTTGTTTTCTTGTCTTGATACCAAGTTAATAGGACTGCTTGCATGCTGTAACTTCTGTTTTATCATGAGGGATCTTTTTTAACTCTCTGTGTAATTTTTGGTGGAGTGCACAGGTACAAGAAGCATCAAACCATTTTGTACAATTATTAAAATTACTTTTGGGGTTGGCAGTCAATTGCTTTTTGACAGAAGCAGTAACAATACCAAAAGAAGTTAGTTTCAAAGTAAGATCCTTGTCTGTGTTCAGGCAACCAAATATATCTATATCACAGCTTGAGAGTAACTCATTCTACATGGAGTTAGGATTCACAATTTCCCAGCTAATTGTGTAATCTTGATCTATTATCTGCTTCACCCATGGATAAGGAGGGGTGTAATTAATTTCACATTTAAGGCAGGGAAAACAGACAGTTATGTTCATTCAAAGCATTAACAGATCTAGTAAAATTGTTTACAATATTGCTTAGCACGACAGACAAACAAATGTAATCAATACTCCTCGCAAACGTCTTGCAGTAAAAGTAGGAACTAAAACAATTAGCGGAAAAGAGTTCATGACAGTTTAATAGATTAAAAGTCAACAACAGATTCGTAACAGCATTATCCTGAAGGTTTTGCAAAAAATAGAGTGAAATATCATCCAGAGGACCATGCACAGAAGATATATCTTACTAAAATAAAGCTTTGCAGCATGTGTATGTTAAAATCATCTGTAATCAATAAAGCGTGAGGATAGGTAAAGTGGCAGTTAAACTTATTAAAAAAAGAAGACCGTTCATTAAAGTGACAATAAGCCTTTTTGTTACAAATATCATTACAGAAGTTCAAGATC
The DNA here is from genome assembly GCA_963921515.1 of Calotriton arnoldi. Taxonomy (NCBI): domain Eukaryota; kingdom Metazoa; phylum Chordata; class Amphibia; order Caudata; family Salamandridae; genus Calotriton; species Calotriton arnoldi. The sequence goes on along the minus strand of CAWUFW010002001.1, from coordinate 837,321 downwards.
CGCAAAGAAGAATTATTTCTAAAATGGAGCAATAAAGTTAAAAAGTATATGAATAAGTATCTAAAAAAGGTATTATACAATTAAGGGTCACAGAAACCAACACACGAAGAACCACAGAATCCCCCTTTGATCATCCTGAGGAGAAAGGAGTTTAAGGGATGGTAAAAGAAGTGGAACCATCCAATGCAAAAAGCGAGGTTAGTCAAGTTTCTTGTAAAGGAATGATATCAAACTGCTTAATAAAAAAGGGGGAGAGAGAACATTGAGGTTCACCTTAGGAAAGGACGTTTTAGGGAACAGGTTGGAAAGAGTCACTGAAGGGCTGTTCAAAGGTGTAACAGACGAAGGAAGATATTGTAGTTGATCATTGCAGTTCATTTAATTCACAAGAGAAAACCGATTTTAAGTGGAAAGCATAGCTTGGTCCATGGGGAAGAATCTTCTTGTAGTGTTATGAGCCCCAATGTACCCCAATATACGCATCGGTAGCTGCACAGCCTTTCACCTACATTTGTCCTACCTTGCTCTACATAACGGCTCTGGCCCTGACCTTTTACCTAGTTAGGTGCGGAATAAATGTTGTGTGGTTTTCTTCGAAAACTAGCCTCGTTTATTATGCATGAGGATTCTTAGTATCACAGCAGGATTACCATCTTCTGCATAATAACTCTCTACAATAATCACCACTATCACCATCTTTGGCCGACAGGCCCACAGTACCATGACACATCTAGGTAGAACCCCTGAGGGTACCTTTCGGGTATATAAGTACCACATCTTCGCTGGGCAAACCAGAGGAGAAGCTTCCATGCTGACATGAGACTCTGAAGTCCCTGCACGCAGACACTCCAGCACGCAGTCCAACTCGAGACCAAGACAGGTTCCTTCGTTCTCTCCCATCAGGTAATGGGGTTGGCTCTTTCCTAGGGGTATTCTTGGCTATACACCTACATACATGTAAGGTAAACTTAGGTACATTTAGTTAGGGTTTGCATCTTAGTAGTACTCATGATTACTGCCATGTATCTATATATGCCTGCATATGTTCACTGTTTTAGCACCATGGTAGAATTGGTGCTTATTATCGTATATATCGTATATATCTGTTTCTGTCTAATGATTGTTACAGCACACGTATTTTATACTAGAATGACGCTGGTTCAATAAATACTTATTGAAAATGTCCCCATCGTTTATTCTTTGTATCTCTCTAAGACAAAGTGAGCACGAGTGACTGAGCAAAAAGTACTGTACTGTTTCCATGATCGCTATGGGGCCAGGATTGTCTTGTTCGATAGTTGCCAGAAACTATTCACTCGTTGGTAAGGTTGTGGGACTTATAGTGGCACTGTGAGCTAGCTGGTCTACAGACTAACATATCCTTTGGGGGTGTCTGGAATCAGTCTGGACACCAATTCCTTAGTTTATGTTGTCTAAACGCGCAGATCCTATATAGATCTGTAGGAACTACACCACATGGCGCCGCCAACGTTGGTTTGGTTCTAATTTAACGGTCAAATCTGACTAGTTCAGTCGTGCTTTCTCACAGACCCCTATTCACATTAACCCAGAGACGTCTGGAGTTGGGAGGGAAACTCCACCGCAGCTGAGTAGGTATATCCTATGTATTATCTGTCCGTTTATTCAAGCTTGAAGGATTATAGTTCCCTACATTGTGCATAAACCTTATCTTTATTTCCTTGAAATTCCTTTCGCAATGTCTGTCCAGTATGGCGCTGCAAATGCAGGGGAAGAAGAGCACAAAGGTGGTGCTCTTAACATTTCAGAAAATTGCAGAAATGCACTTACTTTAAAATTAGCAGATTTCGGAGTCCCAGCATTAGGTGGGACAGTTACCTTTGTGATTGAGGCATTCAGAACAGAGGTGTTCTATTCTTGGGTTAAGTTCCCACCTGCAGATGCATGCACACATACATATACTCCAGATGAACCACCTAAAGAATATTCTCCATACGAGGATATAGAAGTCCCGCTCACTTACCAAGAGCATATAAATTGGTTTAAAGGCGCCCTACCACATACCAAAGAAACAGTGAGACTCGGTCCGCTCAGCAGAGACGGGGCGACTTGGCCAGTTCTAACTGCTTACACACCACATCCAGAGATAGATACATTACCAGCAGCAGAATTACATTCACTTCACAAAGAAATAATAAAAGTTTATACAAATCTTACACAGTTTTTTATGCTCACACTTCAACCTACAGGGGTCACTCAAACAGGTCAACTACAAGGGACTGCAACAAAAATCATCCCACAAACACTGAACGTGATTATGGGAAGAATGCCCCCTAAACGTGAGGAAATGCCATTTTGGATAGCACAGAAAATAGCACAGCTGAGGCAGTGTTTCCACACACAGGCCCACAAGAAAAACACAGAATACTGGCAATCTGCTTGCCAATGGGGATAGCTCCCCCGATAGAGGATTGTACCACCTGGGGTACAGTTTTGGCTGCCGTATACACCAGAACTCATGGTACCCCCTCAATAGCAGTCATTCGAGAAGTACTGAAACAAATACAGAATGAGTACGAGGCAGCGAAATTGATAGGCAATTTTTCCCAGGTATCCACAATTATGCTAGAAAACATAAAAGGGGAGGCAGCAGTGGTGGCTATAAGCCAACACCTGAGGGAATGCACTCCTACACAACAGGTGCGGGAATTACATAAAATTATCGAAGAGACCTATGCTTCGCTGGGTAGAGATAATTTGGGAGCTAGACCTGTGAAACCACAATTAATGGGTAATCCTGAAAAGGACAACTCAAAGCAAGCACCCGATTCTTCTAAAAAGAAATGGGATAATAAACAATCAAAAAACAAGCAGAATGCATCACAATAACGGGTGGGTCTCCTCAACAGAAACCCTCTGATAGGAAATATAACCTTAGAAACTGTGACAATATTAAGAAACCTGACGGGTATCAGAATACTGATACACATTCCTGTTGTTTCTTTCAGGGTTCATCCAAAAACTCGGGGAGGAGAAGGACGCTTAGAATGCAGATCAGAAGAGCGAGTCAAGCCAATAGATACACATTGCACTTCAGACTAGGGGTGGGCGGAATTTGCGTAGTCACGCTACGCAAAGCTCTGCGAAACGGTAAAAAATCTCCGCGAGCACGCAAAAGTTCCGCGAACACGCGGAATTGCTTGTTCAGCCCGTTCGCAATGCTTTTTTCCTGTTCGCGAGAAATATCTCGCAAACACGCATTTTGAAAGCGCGAACAAGCAAAAAATTCCGCGGATCGCGGAATTTTTGGCAATTCCGCGTTCTCCGCGGAACGCGAAATTACCCAAATTACCCGAATTCCGCGAGCGGAATGGAATTTACCGCCCAGGCATACTTCAGACTACATTATCAAACAAGAAGATAAACCCAAATCTAAACCTCAATTTAAAAAGAAAAAGGTAGCTGGCCTTAAAATAAGAAATACCCAGGCTACTGAGGACTCAACTTCTGAATGGGCTCTGACGATGCTAGACAGCACAGCAGAAGTAACAATAGCTTGCCAGAACCTTATGGAATTTCAGGTGAGAGCAGCGTTGAATTAACATATTACGGTGGAAACACCAGATACAAGGGTAAGCGTCCCACATCAGTTACATGAAATAACACTCCAAATGGAGAGGGACATACCAAGAAAAGTGAAAGGTCTCTTTTGGGAGAACCTGACTTTTGGATATGATATTCTATTGGCTGAAAAAGATTGGCCACCTGAGTTCGTTATGGACTGCCCAAAAGGAGAAACAGTAATTTTACCAGCTTTTTCCGACCTCGTTTCAGAATCACTAAAACATTCATACGCGCAGGAGTGGGCGGTAGCACTAGCTCCATCATTATACCGATATCATGTAGGGTGGGATGCTGAATCACCTCACCATGAAATCCCAGTAAAAACTACCCCAACGCCACAGAGCCAGTACCCAATAAAACATGACGCGAAAAAACAGGTCAGGGAGATCTTAGATCAACCTGAATTACCAAGGTGTTATCGAGAATTGCACTTCCTCCATGAATAATCCTTTGCTTCCCGTAACGAAACCTGATAATTCATACCATCTAGTTTTAAACTACAGGCATTTGAACACATGCACGAAAACATTTGCAGTACAAAATGCACACAGTGCCGCATCAATGAATAACATTGTGCGGAAGAAATACAAAAAAAACACTAGATATCTCAAATGGATTTTTTTGCCAAAATATAGCACCTGAAAGATATCTGACAGCATTTTTGGCCCTTGACTCTCACTGCCAATTCTGTAGATTGCCCCAAGGGTATAAGAATAGCCCCCAGTTATTCTCGGCAAGAGTATCAGAGTTACTTCAAAATTTTGATGAGGATTTGTCCTATGTAGCTGATATTTATCTGACGGACGATGAACTATTGGATCATTTGGGTTCGCCACTGAGGGCTACAAATTTAATTTAAAAAAATCAAATATTGCCCACCAAAATGTCTTATTTTTAGGACATGAGCTCTCATGTGAAGGAAAAAGCTTAGCAGCTAATTTTTTAGAAAAATGTGCGCTGCTCCAACCTCTAAAGACTCTGAAAATCTGCAGTCCATTTTTGGATTCCTAGATTTTGGCATGTGCGATTGTGAAGGGACGTATGCGGGACGGCAAGTTCTGTCCTAGCAATATGCAGACGCAATCTCTAGGAGATTGGACGGCACAGCTGGCAGAACTAAAAGCCCAGATACTGGCACTAAAAAATACAGATCAGGAATTCCCCACACTTATTGTGTGCGATTCATTTTACTGTGTCCAGTCATACAACGAATATCTTCACTATTGGGGCCAGAATGGGTTTAGAGATTCCAAAGGTTGGACAATAAAGCATAAGATGCTTTGGGAACAAGTGGCAGAACTGAAAAAAGGCTTGCCACAGGCTCATGTGATTCATACGCTGAGTCATCAGCGTGTTGGCGTGCACGTTGAAGGGAATTCATTGGCTGATGAAGCCGCCAAGGCGACAGTAAGAACTGCTGTCGTTGCTGCAATCACTCGTTCTAGCACGAGAATAGACGGACAGATAATGGTAGCTATCAATGCTACGCGTAATAACAGACTTACCAAAAGGCTTTCCACTAAAGTACTCCTACAAGTTAGATGCACAAAATATTCCGTATGCTCAAATTCCACAAGTGGGGGGATAGAGTAATACCAAACATGGATCGCAGATTAGGTTTAAATCTAGCTGCACACAAGGGTCTGGGTTCAGCACACGCAGGTATTACTGCGACCGTTTTACTACTGAAACAACATTATTGGTGGCCAAGTCCTACGGAGCAGACCAAGGGCTTTGTCCTTAAGTGTGACATCTGTCAGCAGATGAAGGGTTCCACCATAGCACGTTCATCACAGACACCACTACTGATATCAGACAAACCTCTTGCATGTGTATATTTGGACCACTGCAGCCCCTTACAATCTGACGGGGCTTACAAGTACATCTTGGTGGCAGTGGATTCATGCTCTAGGTTCCTGTGGGTTTGGCCCCAGCGCTCGGCTGATGCTCGAACTGTTATAAAGAATTTGCGAGTCTTTATAGGGACATACACAATTGGCACATTACATCCTGACCGTGGCCCTGTGTTCAGCTCTTGGGCTTACCAAGAAGCCATGGGTAGTTTGGGTGTGGTCTTGCGGTACTCCTCTCAGTATCATCCCAAGGGAAATTCGATTGTGGAGAGGAAAAACCAGGACTTAAAGCAATCCTTAACGGCGAGGGTATTAGGCTCGGGTGGCAGTTGGGTCAAATCACCTATAAGGGGTCCAGAGGGCACTTAATAACATGCCATGAAGTTCCCTAGGGGGCCGTACTCCATATGAGGTCCTGTTTGGGACTAGAATGTGGGTACCCGACCTCGATTGTTGCAGCACAGTGGCAGATGAAAAAGCTTTTTATATCTATGAACGTTTGGCTGTTTTACAGGAACTCAGTGAATTTCGGGCATTACGAAGCAACGTCCAAGTAAAACGCACCCCACTGGGGAAGTGAAAGTTGTTTTGGCAAGACCTGCCTGGCCAGAGAGAAAATTGTGGACAAAAAAGAATTTCGGCCATCTTACAGAGCGCCTGTACCTGTCCTCGCTATCGAAGGAACAAGAACAGTACTTCTTCCGCCTCTTGCCGGCAAGGAAGAAAAGAGATTTGTCTCCATTGATCTGATCAAACCACACTATGTGGCAGATACTGAATAGCAGGCGACGTGGTCTCCTGGGTAGCCATCGATCTCCTCTCGCTACCATACAGGAAGTTCAGACAGAAAGAATAATACCGTTTGAGGATTCTACTCTACGAAGTAACGGAGTTACCAACAATGGAATGAAACTCGTGCCAATTGAAATTGAACAGCAACAAAATACAAATGAAACACAGATCTCATTTAGGCCTAACATCGACATCCATGTGAACATGTCTTAACATGAGTCATCTGCCAGTTCAACAAAACCTGCTGAGCTACCAAAGATAGATCGAACAGCGTCTGGCTACTTCATCGATTTTGACATCTTTTCTCTGGATCCGAGTGAACGAGTCACCACCAGCTTCTGTTTCCCACAAAGAAAAAATATGTGATCTCTACCTTTGGCTGAAAAAGTCTTACTTTGTTACTACCTGGCTACAGCTCTGGATTGCAATTGGTCTACTTTTCCTAGTCCTTTGGATAGGAGTAGTGACTGTCTTTTTCTTGCTCCTGAATGGACACTATTTCCCAGAATGCTCCGCAGTACAACCTGTGAACTTGATCCTGAAACCACATACATCATCTCATCGTGAACAAAGAGACCTGTCCTTTGTGAACATTACAGCAATTCCGGTTCCTGAAGGAATAGTTTGGGATAGGGTTGCGTATGATGTATATGGTCCTACAGAGCTTCTAAAAATACCACACCTGTTTAAAATGTCTTTGAATGATATCGTCACCTCCAGTACTTTCTCTGATGATTGGGACTTTGAAACTGTAAATTCTATGCTGTCTGTTTTAGAACGATCTGCTGCATTCTCTACTAATGAATTGTATGACGATACATCTGATTTTGACACCATGTATTGTTGCCAACACTATGGTCATCATTTCTTTCACAAAGCAAGTATCCCACGTAATGTTTTCACTTATCATCAATAGGAACATTGCCCAACACCACCGAAAGGTAGGTCACTAACATTTTCAAATAAGTTTGCTTATTTTTCTGGGTTTAACACTTCAGACAGACATCTTATTATTATACGGTTGCGCCTACACTTGCAAAGAAAAATATGCTCACCAACACGAAACAGATATACCCTGCTTCCTTTATTTCCCAGCTGTCTTTACAGGGTTTCGACTTTTGGAGGGATACCATAGAGACAAAATCTGTCTGGGGGACTAAAGATTGGCAAGTTCAGGGAACTGAGGCCTTATTTAGAGCATGCCTCATACCACAGCAAATCATCTTATTGAACAACACTGTGCAACAGACTTCCTGTCTTGGGTTAGCCAAGATTGAGGACTTGAACACACCTTGGATTCCCTCACCTACATACTTTGATGGAAGGCAAAATTATACACAACATAGTGAGGATACACTGAATGACATTTTACATGATGGTTCATACAATTCATCAGACCCCAATTGGAAGGGATGGTTGGTTTGGCTTATCGACACAAATTGGGGACAGTCAAGATTCAGGGGTACCACTGAGGGGTTTAGTATCCATAGGCCTGACCAACACTACGTACAACAAGAACATTCGGGTGGTGATATCTTATAGTGTTGGGAAGTTATGCCTAGAGTGTCTAAAAACCTCAATACTGTCTTAGGTGAAACAACACTTGTCCTTACTCTCAGATGACATGGATCTCAGGGATTTTTTGTTAGGTCCCCAGAAACCACATCAGAAGCGCTTCTTATACGCTGTTAACAGCGAAGTATGGACAATCTCTCAACAGGAGGCTGTGGAGAGATTGCGGTTACCCTAGAAAAGGCTTTGGCTGTGGTCGACAATGGTATGACCACACTAACATCCAGGATTTATTCACTGGGCAACATTGTGTCTCCTGCAATAGATATAATAGAACAGGATTTGTTGATTTTTCAACATGGGCAATCGCAATTGCGGTCCATTCTATTACTAAGCTGGACGCTACACTCATTGCGCTCTGGTCATGTGCCCTGGCAGTATATCAACAGTACGTTTCTGATTTCTGCATACAATCTAACAGAAAGACCGACCACAATGGCACGAAGAGATGCAAAATATACATTGCTGCACATTGAAAAATTGGACCAATTGCCTTTTATCGTAGCTGAGTCACCCTCCACAGAATGGTTAATCCATGGCCATATTACACTGCCCGTCACGACATTCCAATTTCAATATTGTCTACAGTATCACCAAGTAGGCAGGTATGAAGCGTTGGGTAAGGAATACATACATGAATCTTGGGAATTACCGTAGAGATTTAGATGCAGAAATGGGGACACTGAAGTCTTTCTCAATGGTTCAGACTGTGAGAATTCGTCAAGTGGGTCTCTAATTTGTCAGGATATTATGCTTCACTGAGCTTGTAATGCTTCAGTTGCAAACCTATCATGTCACTTGAAGGGATCAACAGCTGACGTGATTCATCCGGTGTTCAAACTGCTCTCAAATGGGAGTTATTTGATGTTGAATGATCAGGGTTGTTGTGGGATACTGCCAGGCATCGCATATCTGGTCACAGTAAGTTCCAGGATTACTTGTTGTATGTAAGTATTGTTTCCACCGACCCACAAAGTCAGGGAGGTGCCGCTATGGCCTTCATTGAATGTTTCCCTTATGCGGTTTAATTCTCTGAGCAGACTGAAAGCCATACTTTTACAGAAGGATGCCCGAGAGACTTTTGATCTCCAGGTTGCAAGGTCTTCAGCTGAGATACAGGCGCTAGTCCAAACTAACTTCCCGCTCCATTTCGGGGAAATGGTACATCGTATCTTTAACATGTCTGATACGAGTGGGATAGTACACCTATTTAAGAGCATAGGTTCTGGACTATTGAGCACCTTTCAGACGATCTTTGGAGTTATTCCATTATTTATACACTCCGTATTGGGAAGCATTTTTGGAGGGCTTCCACTGGTCCTACTACTTGTAGTGGGAATCCTGGTTTTAATTTTCCTGCTACGCAATGGACTTCCCAGCCTCCAAAGAGATGGAAAAAGAACTCCTAGTATGAGATTGCCGTGAACGCGTGGTACTTAATCTGGGCACACCTCAGCTTCGGGAGCTAAGCGAGCATTGGGTCCTATCATTCAGATCAGTCTGGGTTGACTGCGTCTTGCCTGTACTCCGCTGCCTATTCTGCGGATACGAATGCATGTTGGACATATGTCTAACACTTCCATTGGTTGCGCCTCCGGATGTGGATGTACTGCTGGACACATTAAAGGCCCACATAGTGCAGTGTCCTCAGCGTATTCCAATGTTGATGTTTGCATTCTTAGAGCCACCACAGGATGCTTCAGGTCCTGTCGGAGTGGACACCGGCTCTACAACAGGCTCACAGGTGTCGAGTGCTTCCTCAGCGGCTGCTGTGGGAACCGGAGAAGATCACCTTTGCTCCATTGACCTGATCCAAGAGGTGTTACAGGGACCGTCGTCTGCAAAGGCAAGCAGCAGTGCTGTTGCGTCTCCCACACAGGACACACAAACACTTGGCTCTCCGTGTGATTGGAGCAATTCGGCCTTTTTCTAAAACAACCCAAATTGGAATTTGACAACATCATTTTTGCTTTATTTTTCTCTCTTGCTCTCACTAAGCACTATGGCTTTCAGCGTGCTCAGTTGGTCTAACAAATATATTGACTATTTAGAGGACTTATAAAGCTTTTTTAAACTTTTGCATCGTTTTTAACACATACCATGTTTTTAGATGTTTTTATACTGTTATTTTAGCAATGTCTTTTATGCTTTTTAAACAGGCATACTTTTAGCATTTGTTAATTTTGTCGTCCAGTCGGATGAGGAGTGGGTGTTGTGAGCCCCAATGTACCCCAATTTAGGACTAGGCAGCTGCACAAGCTTTTACCTACATTTGTCCTACCTTGCTCTACATAACGGCTCTGGCCCTGACCTTTTACCTAGTTAGGTGCCGAATAAATGTTGTGTGGTTTTCTTCGAAAACTAGCCTCATTTATTATGCATGAGGATTCTTAGTATCACAGCAGGATTACCATCTTCTGCATAATAACTTTGTACAAAAGTCACCACTATCGTCATCCTTTGCCGACAGGCCCACAGTACCATGACACATCTAGGTAGAACCCCTGAGGGTACCTTTCGGGTATGTAAGTACCACATTTTTGCTGGCAAACCAGATGAGAAGCTTCCATGCTGACACGAGACACTGAAGACCCTGCACGCAGACACTCCAGCACGCAGTAGTCTGACATCCCTTGCGGGGTGTCCAACTCGAGACCAAGACAGGGTCCTTCGTTCTCTCCCATCAGGTAATGGGGTTGGCTCTTTCCTAGGGGGATTCTTGGCTATACACCTACATACATATCAGGTACACTTAGGTACATTTAGTTAGGGTTTGCATCTTAGTAGTACTCATGATAACTGCCATGCATCTATATGCCTGCATATGTTTCTGTGTTTTAGCACCATGGTAGAATTCTACCTTTTATGTACTCTGTTGGTGTTTATTATCGTATATATCTGTTTCTGTATAATGGTTGTTGGAGCACACGTATTTTATACTAGTATGACGCTGGTTCAACGAATACTTATTGAAAATGTCCCCACCGTTTATTCTGTGTATCTCTCTGAGACAAAGTGAGTACGAGTGACTGAGGGAAAAGTACTGTACTGTTTCCATGATCCCTGAGGGGTCAGGGTTGTCATGTTTGATAGTTGCCAGAAACTATTCACTCCTTGGTAAGGTTGTGGGGCTTATAGTGGCACTGTGAGCTAGCTGCTCTACAGACTAACCTATCCTTTGGGGGTGTTTGGAATTAGTCTGGACACCAATCCCTTAGTTTATGTTGTCTAAACGTGCAGATCCTATATAGATTTGTTTGAACTACACGACAGTAGTGAGGCCTAAAGATTCCTAACCAAGGGTATGAAAGTTGACAGTTTGATTAAAAAAAAAAAGTGGGAGAACTTTTATTCCACCCTGCGAAAGCTTTTGAGCTAATCTATAAAACATGTTACCTGCCATATATTTCTGGCTCAAGTTGGCAGTGGTGCAATCTCCCTCTCAAAACTTTGGGCTGTTCTCTATCCAAGGAACCCGCCTAACCATGATTATGTATCTACTATCCCCTCCCATTTGAGAAATTGTCCAATGGACAACCTTGTTTTTTAATTGGGCAGTATCTTCAATTGCAGGGCCAACAAGGCAGACATCTGATAAAATCAGACCGCAAGCGGTGGCTTCTGCAGGAAAGTGTAACATCAAGGGATACAGCAGAGATGAAGGTAGCCGTAGATGCCCCTCCTGTGACTGCAAAGGCTTGTGTGCAATAGACAAACCGGAAACATGGGACGTAGTGCCAACAGATGGTGCAGTGGCTGTGCTGCTATATAGCGCTGTGGAGGATTTTCTTTCTCTTCCCCTTGGATGCCTGGGAGGTAAAGCCCGAAACCCCCAATCAACAACAGCAACACCCAGGTGAGCCACCTGTGTCTGGATAGAAGTTGGCGCTAGGTAGTATTTTGGCGATTTCTCCTCCTCCGCCCCTTGGACATCTGGGAGGTGAAGTACGAAACTTCCCAGACACTAACAGCAGCACACCAATGAGTCTCTTGGAGCAGGTTGTGAGGTGGCGTATATAGCGCTTTGGTGGCTTCTCCACCTCTCCTCTTGGGGACCTGGGAGATGAAGTCCAAAGCCTACTAAGCAACTGCAGCAGCAGCACACAGGTGAGTCCCGCTGTGTAGAGCTTTGGAGGTTTCTCCTCTTCTGCCACTTGGGGGCCTGAGAGGTGAATTCTGAACCCGCCCTGGTAACAACAGCAGTACACGTGAGTCATCCTTGACACCATGACCAGAAATGCAAGCTTTCAAATGCATCTGCTCTGAGAAATCCGTTGTTTTATCCCGAGAAAGATCTCAAAACTCTAAAACAGTCACTGGTGCTGTCAAGAATAGATTACTGCAAAACGAACAGATCTCCCTGGTACTATTAATGCTCCCCTTTGAAGCCAGAGCTATATACAGCATGGCTTGTATCACTCACAAGACCGCTCACACCTCCACCCCATGGTACCTGGGGAGAACGGGGGGCAAGCTAAAGAAGTGAGGTGGGAGTAAACCATCTTGGAACGCTGTTGCATTGCTTCTAGAACCCCCAACGTTTAAAATTGAATGATTTGTTGCTCGATCCTTTCCAGGGACTGCTACCAGAGTCTGGAACTCTTTTCCTCTGAGCACATGCACCACTGCCTAGCTGACAATCTTTACATCTGAACTGAAAACTTTCAATTCGAAAGACATCTAGCTTAACTTGTGGTTAATCTACCAACTGCTCTCAGACTTGATTTTGCATAGCCGAGGAGAGCCCCTAACCATGCACATGCACTGCTGGATGCCAGTTTGTCTTCATTTTGTGCAACTTTGTGCTCTTCTCTCTCTTCTTTTTAAATCTTCGGGTTAAGGCGGTCCTCCGCCCTAAGTGCCAATATCGGCAACAAACCCAACCTGCAAACAATAGCATGCTCATAGTAAATAAACACACAAGACAACTTTTGTTTGGAGAAGATATTTCTGCAGGTTTATGTCATAAAAGAAATATTCCAACGGGGTGGGTCAACTTACGGGTGATCCAAGGGCAGGCAGGGGTGACTCACCTAAGCTGCTCGGCCCACCTGATATGCCAAATGCACTCTGGCCAACCCAATCGGTGCTATTTTTGGGGAATCTCCCCCTTAAATACTGTGGACCACCAGTCCACCCCTTTACTCATGCCCTTGTAGGGGCGGAGCGTGCCCAGGCAAGCCCCCGGTTGCTCAGGCTTACAACGGCCCGAAGGCCTAGCATGGCGCCGTCGTTTCCTCCAGGGTCCTGCCGTGAAGACTCCTGGGGTTGTTTGGCATTTGCACCCTTCTTGTGCTCCTGAAGAGAATACCCCTATGTACCATTCAACCTCTGGATCGCCCTGTAACACCGCCTGCAACACAAATTAACAAGTTATCGTCATTCCTACCCCACCCTAGCTGACACGCCGGGTATGCGATAGGGAGGGTGACAGCATGTTTAGTTGCCGCAAAAGGGAGGCCGGATGGGCGGAGCAGGTATAAGTACCTTCCCCCGCCCTACTCCGTGCGCCGGAAGTGACGCGTTTATCACGCCGGACCTCGGGGACCCACCGAGGGTCCCAACAACTAGACCAGTTTGGGGGTGCCTAATGTGGCACTAAGGTGGCCGCCCTCCTAAGTGGGCCCCCTGCATGCGCCGCAGGCAGCCTCATTTCACCTCCAAACACGTATTAGAAGGTGGATAGCGTAGATGCTCCATATTTGATGTGACAAGCAGAAAGCGAAATCGGTTCTTTAATTTTTAAAGCCCTGATTTGCTTCCTTGGATATTTGGGGTTGCCTGGCCCCACCATACTCGGAGTGCTTTCTTATAACGTATTATTTTAGTTTTCATTATTGTTGTTTTACCTTGTTACACTTAAAAGGTATTTGTTTTATTTTATGTGTTGCTATTACTATTTTGGTTAATTCCCTTCTCTTTTCCTAGTAGTGCACTGCTGAGGAAGAGTCCCCGACCGAAGACACTACTGGATGCTAGTTCATCTTCATTTTGTACACTTTTGTCCTCTTTCTTTTTCCTCTTAGGGTGAAGCTGACACCCTGCTCGCTTCACTTTCAAACCCTTATTAGAAGGCCTATAGCACAGATGTGCTACTGTCACACTGAAGGCACAGCAAAGGCAACCGAGTCTGCGGCCGTCCATGCACTGGCCGGGCCCAGGGCTCAACACTCTGCCCCTTCTCGTCAAGGTAATCAACTCGCGACCATTAGTTGAACATGCTTTAGAGTTCCATGATTTCTTTACTGCCCATAGCTCACATTTAGTATTTGTAACTGAGGCCTGGTTCAAAGATCATTCAGGACCTGGCATTGAAGTTGCCGCACCCCTTCAGTATCATATTGTTGGAGGGGATTGCCATAACCACGCTGGCAGTTGGCAGGCAATTGTATTTAAAAATAACTTCTTGCTTCAGCTTTTAACTACACCGGCTGTTACTGGCGCAGAGCTTCTTGTTGAACTACAGATTTCAACGACTTTAGATGTTACATTTGTACCTGTTTATCGCCTCCTCACTCCTTGTCCCACGTTTATTTCAGAAATCATTGACATAGCCACATCCTTCCTTAGAAACTGTAACAATTTTATTCTTCTGGGCGATTCTCATATACATATGGAGTGCCCAAATGATAGTATACCTAGACTCCTATCTGAAAGCTGCTCCTTTGTCCAGTTTAACCAGTTGCAGGGACATCTTGAAGATTTTGGGGGCCCGGGCCGAACGTATTTTGGGGGCCCATGGTTGGAACAGCTTCGAATTTATGATCTAATTTAAGCTCTTTCACACCCTCTTTGCCCAGGATACTGACAGTGCACAGACACACTAATCCAAATTCTAAAGTTGTTGCATCTGATATTCAGGGATAGTGATGTGTGTTTTCAATATTGTAACATAGCAGCAGCTCACTAATAGTACTGGAAATAGTTTCTGTGACACCCTCCCATTTTTCATACATTTTGATCTAAAAGAAACTTTTTACGGTTGTTGCAAGAAACATAAACACAATATTTCTCTGCAAAATGTCTGTAATAGACTCACACACATTAGAAATAAATGAAAGGGAAACAGGATTTAAAACAATCTGTTTAAGAATCATTCAAGGTCATCAGGGCACGACTGTCTGCAGAACAGTGCTGGCTGTATCAGGGGGCCCCCTGCAAGGCTGGAGACCTGGGCCAGAGCCCACTTTGCCCATGCCTTAAAACAACTCTGACCAGTTGATAACTGGCCCTACTCATATAAAGGGCCATACCCTCGACTTGATCTTTGCCCCTCCCCCAAAACCATCTTAGGCTGTTGCACTTCCCCTTAGCCTGGACAGATCATCCATCACATGTTCTTCTTTGGGCTTCCTGCTGCATGCTTTATCAGCCTATCATCTGGCCCCTTAGCAACTTCTCTTAAAAATTATACTCAACTTTTAACCTAACATTGATTCTGCCATACAATTCTGTAAAAACTGGCTCAACTTGTCCCTCAATACATCTTTACAAAAAAATAACTAATCTAAATGCACTTTGTGCTTCTGCACATTGGTTCTCACTTGAGATAAGGGTGAGTAAAGAGGAAAGTAAATATCTTGAACATACTTGAATATCTTATCACCTGTCAAACGAGTCTAACTATTGTCCGGTATTGAAAGAATGTCCTCTCTGGCAATTCCAGTTTTAATTAGAACACGATTAACCAGGCCTGTAACAAAGTCAAGGCATCCTTTTGATCAATTTAAATCTCGCATAAATCTGAATGTTGCTGGTGATCTTGCATTCCTTCCCAAATTCTGTCACAATGTATCTTATTTTTTATATGATAAAGTTAGAAACCTCTCAAACACTTTCAAAGACAGTACTACAGAGCTAACTTTGTTGGCAATTTCTTCCACAAACGCCTTACTGTTTTATTACTTTTGACCCTATTGCTGACGCCGTTATCTTCAATAAATCGTCCTCACTTAAATCTGGCACCCCTTTGGATCAATGACCTGCCAAACTCCTTCATATAGGATCTCCACACATTGGTCCTTCTCTCATCTCTCTTGTTAATCTTTCTTTGCCCTCAGGGATTGTTGAAGAAATATAGAAGCAGGCCTTAATTGTTTTGTCTTTTAAAGACGCTCTCTGCTGACCCTTAGAAACTCTCATATTACAGACCTAATTCCTTGCTTCCTGGCCCCTCTAAGACTCTTGACTCGTATCTAAAGGAGAAACAGTCCTCCTTTCTCGAAAGTTCCAACTGTTCTGGCACCCACCAGTCTGGCTTTTGAACCAGGTTCAGTACAGAGACATTTTTAGTGACACTAGTAAAAGAAATCAGATCATGTTTGGATGCTGGCAATTCTGGAATCCTCATCTTACTAGACATCTCTGCTACTTTCAACACAGTCTCACACCCCATCCTTCTGCACAGACATCAGGAGGCTGTAGTGGGAAGCTATGCCCACAATTGGTTCATTCTTTTCTCTCCAACATAACCCAAATTATGTATCTCCTAGCTTTCTAATTTGATTTCTCTAATACCATATATGAAGTTCCTCAGCATTCAGTTGTGAACCCTGCCCTTTTATGTTTCACCTGCACAGTGCTTGCACTGTGCTTGTGACCTCTTGTATTTAATATTTCTTAAAATGGGGCTTTTATTAGTTCCCATAGCCAAATTACTGTGTTCATCCATTTTTGTGTGGAACTTTTTTGTTGTTGTTAACTTCACCTGACTGCACGCATTTACCATACTTCTACTGAAGCTGTTCACACTGTTTAAACCCCATTCACTGTCAAGATCAGATCTCTACTCACGGAAAAGGCAGGCAGGTTCTAACTGTATGCTGGATGCTTGCTTTTGATTACTTAGCTGTGTAAAGCAGATGCTTTAGCCTTAGAACGTTTGTGGCATTTCCTTTTAATGCCTCAGTACCTTTCTTTGCACTTTGTAGGCATTATCAGATTGATTTTTTCAACTTAATCTATTTGGTCATAAAAATCTAATTTTAAATGTTGTAATAAACATTGCACTTTAAAAGTAAAGTTAATTTACAAAAGCTATACTATATTTTACTACTAAACAGGCAGCCACAAGTGTAGTTACCTTGCCGACAACAGGGTCATGATTTGAAGGGTGCAGAAACTGCAGTAGCACCGGCCCCAAACGTTGTCAGACCTCCTCTAAACACATAATATTGCTATATTTTACTGCTATACAGGCATACACAATTGCATTTATCTTGCAGTTAAAAGGGGCTTGATTTGAATGGTGCAGCAGGTGCAGTGGCACCAGGGCCAAAAGCTCTAGGGACCCCACTAAACGCAGAATATTGCTAAACTTTACTATTAAACAGGCAGTCAGAAGTGCAGCTATCTAGCAGGCACTAGGGCCATGATTTCAATGGTGCTGCAGGTGCAGTGGCACTGGGACCAAAAGTTGTCAGAACTCCTCTAAACACCAAATATTGCTATATTTAACGAGTAAATAAGCATTCACAAGTGTAGTTACTTTACAGGCACCAGGATCATGATTTGAATGGTGCAGCAGGTGCAGTGGTACCGGGGCCAAAAGTTGTCATAACTCCTCTAAGCACCAAATATTGCTATATTTTACTACTAAATAGGCAGTCACAAATGCAGTTATCTTGCAGGCACTAGGGGCATGATTTGAATGGTGCAGCAGGTGCAGTGGCACCAGGTCTAAAAGTTGTCAGATCCCCTCTAAACACATAATATTGCTATTACATCAAGTAATTCTATTATTTCCCTCTTTCATTAAATTGTTCAAAATTTTGCAATTACTTACCTGCACTATAACAGGGGCGTAACACAGGCTCCCACAGCCTCCATGGTGCGAGGGCCCCCAAGCTCCAGGGGCCCCCTCAGCACAGTACTTAAGCCGGAGAGCTCCTGATTGAGCTTGGAGGGGCCCCTCCACGTACCTTGCAGGGGAGCCCCTTCAAGTTTCGTTACGCCACTGCACTATACCACTAGTAAAAGCACAATATATTGCCTTTTCTACATAAACAAGTCATAACACTTTACCAGACTTTCTGTAACTTATATTGTACAACTACTCAGCAAGCTACAACTTACAACAACAACCAGCTCATTATTAATGACATAGGCGAAACCTAATGCTTGTTAATTTGTATGTCACACCACAGGCTAGCATTATCCATTCTTCCGGCTCTTCTGTTCTCATATGCTGATTAAACTCAACCGATCATCAGACGTAAGAGAAATTTCTCTGCCTTCAAGTCTGATTTAGACATGTTGAAAATGGCAGACTGGATAAATAACAATTTCCTGCCATTGAACTCTTCTAAGACTGAGGTGTTGGTCTTGTGTAACCCCCTTGTCTGCGACTCCGATTGGTGACTTTGCTCACTAGGTGCCCCTCCTCTTTCCACCTTGTCATTTCCCAACTTAGGCATTCTGTTTGGCAGCTCCCTCAGGTTTCAACACCAAATTTCAAAGACTGCTTCTACATGCACCTTCACTCTGAAAATTCTGAAAAAGTCCTCCTTCTTGTCTAAGGATTGGTGAAAAACTTTAATCTTATCCATCATCCTATCTAGGTTGGACTATTACAATTCCATATACTTTGGCCTTCCTCAAAAACGGCTTCATGAATTAAAAAAGAATAAGAAGCAAAATGTTGGACTTTTGACGTCGTGCACCAACTCACTACGATGAACAGGACAAATCGCCAAAGTGTGGCACAAATCTGCTGATAATCTAACACAACCAATGCACAAGAAAAATCTCAAACATTTTTACTAACTACAAATCTTGGGTTCCAGTGTAGCGTGCTACTTGCCGAAAAAGGAGTCAGGGGTCATAAGCACTATATAAATACATTTACAATTACAATAATGGGACACTTTGCCACTATAATTCCAAGTTTTTGTTAGATGTTATAATTTTAACATGTCTCTTGAACAACTGTCAGTAAAATACTGCTTTATCTCACAAAGGCCTGATTCATTAAGATATTGCTTTGACTTACTCTTGTAGTACCCCTGGAATTCAGGAAAATACTAGTATTACAGAAAGGCCTGCCAACTCACAGAAGGCCACTTGTGATACACAGTTTCTTCACTCATCACACAGCAACAAGTGAAGCGCCACTGTCACATAGTGAGCTGGAACCTCTTGCACAGAATAGGTTTCCAACTCCGACCTAAATGCTGTGCACAGCTTGGCTACAATTAAAACCTCCCCAAGACATGGGAGGTGGCTCCAGATGATTTTGTTATTGCTGTGGGGGAGGGTAAATGTGACTGTGTGCACTTTGCCGGGGCATTGCCCCACTGTCCAACCATCTCCATTTCCCAGTACAATCTGGGAAAATTACTCTAAGCTTGACAGATTAGTACAGGAGCTACCAATTGCAAACTATTTGTATCGGTCCCAGTGCCCTTAAAACTGTTCTTTTCAAGTAACTCCCTACACAAGAAATATATTACACAAGTAATGGCTAATCGCAATTAATAAACAATGCTTTTCATTGTAAGCACAAAGCCTGGCCCATACGCATTATTCAGGCTTGCCTGACTTACAACCAAGGTCTGCGGAGTGCCTGGCTGCTCCAGAGTTATGTAACCCCACAGAACGGGATGCAGCTGCAGGAGAGCTCTTTTGGCTGTGCTACGCAACCTTGTAAGGTTATGTATGGGAAGCTGTTTGTGTCAAAATTACAGCTCCCCATACAGGACACTTCCTGAAATGCATAGCGTGCAGCAATATGAATATGACACACACAAGAATGAATATATCGTGTTAAAATGAATGATACATGAAAGAATCAACATAGTAAGCCCCAAAGTAATTATGAAATGTGTCAAAATGAATATACTACTCGGTGAAAAATATGAATAACCCAAACACTGAATTTAATCAGACATATACTGTAATGTATATCATTCATACTAAAATAATATGGCCCTCTCTTAAAAAAATAGAGCGAGCACCAAATTGAATACAATATGCATTAAAATGAATGGGATATTTATTGAAATGAATGACGCATGTCATAAGGAATATGATACAAAATTAAATGAATATGAGATATTTAATTTATATGATATGTGTTGATGTGATATATTAAATTCTAAAAAGAATGTAATGGACACTGAAGAGAATGACATGTTGAAATGAACATTAATAATAACTATGAATTGTGTTGAAATTAATATTACCCAGATTGCAATGACTATGGCAAGTACCACAATGAATATGAGAGGTGTTAAAATGAAGAAGACGAATACAGGACATGTTGCAATGAAGGTAAGTCACATTAAAGTGAATTTGACATCTGTTTAAAAGAATATGAGATGCTTTGAATTGTCTCTTGCTGTCGAAGTTGAACACGAGAGCCAATCCGAGCACCTGTAGTTGAGGAGTGCAGGAGCAGAGGGTGTGGCAGAGAACACAAGTCCAGGCGGCTGCAGTTCGGCATTCCACCCATCGGCCGTCAGCTAGCGGGAGAGGCTGGGCCCCCTGTTCGCCCCTCCACCGCCCGCCAACAGCTTTGGGGTTGCCGCTTTCATCCGCCGCTTGGCAGCTGAACTGAGCTGAGCGGCTGAGCAGTGCAGAGAGGAAGGAGAAGATCTCTGTGGAGCAGGGCGCCTTGGCGTCTCGGCATTAGGAGCAGCAGGGCCGGCCAGCGTGTTCAATGTGAGTGCTGGGATTGGAGTGTAGTGGAGTGAAGGTAAGGCTCCAGGGGCCGCGATGCAATGATAGCATCGATAGCAGTGGCAAAGCGCCCACCATTAGGTTGGTGAGGCTTGCGCCTTACCAGCGTAGGGCTGCACATCAGCTCCAGCTCCCACAGAATCCTTTTGTGTCGCACTGCAGAGCAGGCTGCGAATCTTCCTCAACTTCAGCCAGTCACAATCAGTCCCGCAAAAGTACTGTCTGCATGATGCCTGCAAAAGACACACAATTGATGGACGGAATGCAGAACAAATCAAAACATTCACCCCCAGTCAAGAGATCTGGGTTAAATCCATCATTCTTTCGCTCACCATGCCACCCCACTTTAGACCTGGTTGTGTGCAAATCAGTCTTGACCCTGTGCCTCATGGGAACAGTCCAGCCCGAACTGCTAAGCCAGGTCCTCCCTGGACCGGAAACAAGCATCCTAGGACCGGTTTCGGAGTTTCACCCCTCTTCAGCCAGGATAGCTTGAATCCAGTGGCACAGTGAGCCCGGGACCCATGTCTGGGCATACCCGGCACACTTAGGGCGAGGAAGCAAAAGACACACAATTGATGGACGGAATGCAGAACAAATCAAAACATTCACCCCCAGTCAAGAGATCTGGGTTAAATCCATCATTCTTTTGCTCAACATGCCACCCCAGTTTAAACCTGGCTGTCCCGTGCTCTCCATGCCACTGGAGTCAAGCTATCCTGGCTGATGAGGGATGAAAGCCCGAAACCGGTCCTAGGATGCTTGTTTCCAGTCCAGGAGGACCTGGCCTGGCAGTTCGGACTGGACTGTTCCCATTGGGCGCAGGGTCAAGACTGATTTGCATATGGCTGGGTCCAAACTGGAATGGCATGGTGAGCAAAAAACGATGGATTTAGGCCCAGATCTTTGTACTGGGGTGAATGTATGACATTGTTCTGCATTCTGTCCATCAATTGTTGTTTTTGCATTTGTCACCCCGAGTGGGACGGGTATACCCAGACATGGGTCCCGTGCTCTCCATGCCACTGGAGTCAAGCTATCCTGGCTGATGAGGGCTGAAAGCCCGAAACCGGTCCTAGGATGCTTGTTTCCAGTCCAGGGAGGACCTGGCCTGGCAGTTCGGGCTGGACTGTTCCCATTGGGCGCAGGGTCAAGACTGATTTGCATATGGCTGGGTCCAAACTGGAATGGCTTGCTGAGCAAAAAAACGATGGATTTAAGCCCAGATCTTTGTACTGGGATAAATGTATGACATTGTTCTGCATTCTGTCCATCAATTGTTGTTTTTGCATTTGCATGATGCCTGCAGCCACTGCAACACACCTGAATCACTCCAAAGTTGCGTAATATCTCTATCCCCTCTGCTGCATTACCACTAACGCATCGCCCCGACGTTACCCCCACCTGCTGCAACCAGCTGGTGCTCCATCGTCCACAGACTGCAAAAAAAAGTACTCGTAAGGCCACGGTCGGGGGTTGATAATCCAATGCAAGTTGCCCCCATCTGTCCCCACAGCCCCTGGTACCGCGTCGGCTCACAGCGCTTTGTGATTCTCAGCTGCGGAAAGCGGGCGCAATGGTCTAAGGGCTAAGGAGGCCACGTCTATTCCTCTTTTCTCCCTGGTCTTCTCTAGGGCAGAACAGCATCGGCGCTGTGGAGTAGCAGTGGAGTGAGCAAGTAGACGGTGCTGTCAGTGCAGATTGAAGCACTAGCATGGGCGGCGCCGCGTGAAGCATTAGAGGGTCAAAGCCCCAGGGACCCGGTACGACAGAACCCATAATGGATCTATAACGGAGAGACAAAGAGGCGGAGGTAGGGAGTGGCTAAGAAGTGGAAAAAGGTGAGCTGATCGGAGCTGCTTAGAGACCGAGGGTGAGGATAACAGTGAGCCCTCGCAGAGTGTGAACCCTGACCCCCGCAGAAGCGGCCCAACTAGGTCTGGGTGCGCCTTGCGGGTGGCCGGGAGGCTCCCGCTCGGCTCTTAGCACCCGGCTCCTATTCCCGTCCTGCTCGGCAGTGACTGCCATCCCGTCCCCAGTTCCCTGGCACCCCAGCCGATTTACACCCTGACAGCAGGGGAATTCAGAGAAGGTCGGCCAGTTAGATAGGCCCGGGGCTCCACGGGCAAAAATACACACCACTACAACTCGCCTAGGCAACAACCCGTCTCATCACCTGGACACCCCGCACTTTGCTCCATTCCCTATTTACTTCTTATACCAGCTAGCAAGAGGGGAGTATCAGCTTGGGGCCAGTAGCGACTGCAGTGATCAAAGGGAAACAAGGCGACAGCCAGAGGGGCGATCAGAGGGTGTTTTAGGAATTTCTTCGCATATCTTTGCCTACCTCGGTTCCTGCTGCCCACATCATATCGCAGTTTACTTTCACCTCTGAGCTACAGGCATCAAATTGAGCTGGAGCCTAAGCTGCAGTTGTAGCAAGCACAGTTGGAAAAAGCACATAATACAAATACAAATAAAAAGCCTGATAAAACTGCAACAATCAAAGATAGCTGAATAGCTGGAGGCAATATTTCAATAGAGTTTAGGAGTGACCTCAAAATTAAAAACATATAGCGCCCCAGGAGCCAACGGAATTAAGCATGAGGTCCACTTTAATTAAAGAGATCATAGACGAAATAAATATGCGATCCGGCAGAATTAGGTGAACGCTGGGGCAGAAAGCAAATAAACCGAAGTGAGCATCAAAAAAATCAATGCTAGACAAATCAGCTAATAAAAAGGAATCTTGCCAAATGACAAGTAGTCTGCTAATCCCGCCAATATTCTCCATGTTTGAGAGAACTGATAAAGGCGCAAAAGAGTACACAAGCTCTAGATTTCATTTTCTTAAAGACCCTCGTGCCACAATCTACGCAATGCCCGGGGAGACACCAGGGCTTCGAACACCTTTAGTCTCTCAGAGGATCAGTCACAGCATAACCTCACAAATAACATGGAAAGACCCCACATTGAATTCTGATTCAAAAGATCAACTGCCAACAGAGGCGCAAGACACGAGGAGCACAAATCTCCGAACATCGAACGAAGATCACAGCAAAACAGCTAATGGAAAAATAAACCAAAAAAATTCTAATTGTAAAAGCACATATTGGCACAGAATACCCTCTGATGAATTCATGCAAAATAACAAATGATACATCAGAAGCTAAGACTGAAGCCCCCTGTCCGTCCGTCAAAGGGGCTGGAAGAAGACCATGAGAAAAACATAATAGTGAACCCACACACAGCGCAAGTGACTCAGGTCTACTCCACTCTGAGTGATACTTTAGTCCAGGAGACAACGCAAGGGCATATAACCATAGCACAGGTTCACCAAGAGGAGCAGAACGAGACAGAAACATCATGGATGGAGTCATTCATACTGAACACTAACAAGGAAGTGTGGCAAGCCACGGATGCCAAAAAGAGACCACAAGGGAAATGAGTCCTAGACAAAGAAAGTGAAGATAACCATAATAGCTCATCTCAAAAATTGGTAATTCAAAACATTAAAGAAGAAAAGGACACAGACATCATCTAACCCAATGACAAGTTAAACTGGCTAGCACAGGACATCAGTCAGACTGCAAAGTATCCGGCTATAAAACACACAGTATTGCCAAACCAAAACGGGCCAACCGACTCAGAGTCAAAAAACACACAAGGAGATTCAGCCAGCAAACCAAAAAAGCAATTGGAACTTTTTACTACATTATTACAAACTCTACAAACATCAACACTGACACTCACAATGCAGTCGGACAAATTAGATATTCAAATAGAATTAATGAATATCATAGCCTCCTACATAGCAGGGATAAACTCGAAACTGGATGAACTAACACATTTAATAATGAGAGTTCAATCCACCAACCCACCTCTTTAAAGATCCTGCACTTGTGGCTCTAAAATTGACAAATTGAGCCTCTTACCGGCGTTATTGGAACAAACACTTAACATCAACAAAATCAATATAGCGACCAGTGCGCCTAAAGTTAGTAAGCCAGACGAACAGCTTGGCCTGCCCATAAAAGGCACACCTCTAGATGCACAACAGCCACTCGAAACCACAAGCATCTCACAAAGACAACTGGAAATATTGGTAGAAACTCAAGGGGTTAATTAAACAAACAGAAGTGGATAAGGATACTATAGACATTTTTAGAACTTCTAAACAATCGAGAAGACAAAGCGTGAAAGGAAAAAAGAACCAAAATGAACCAACTGGCAAAACAGCACGCTTAAAAAGTATTCGCCATCTTCAGCTCAAAAAGGGAGGGATCAGCAAAGGTGGGTCCAATCAAGCCTCGAAGTAAGGCGGACGACGATTCAAATAGAAGTACAAGGGACTGGGATTTGGAGAGCAATAGCCTAGACGATTCAATCTAGAGTAAGAATAGGAGTACTGTCTCCCCAACCACAGACGAAATGGACCACCTGAAGAACCCCACAACACAGATGGAAGGATCACTGAGTACAACTGCTAAAGAAGTGAAGAGAATAACGCAGAGAGGAGATAACAACACAGAGAAGTTGACAACACTAACACATCAACAAACCCAGTTATCAGCTGGAAGGAAGGCACAAATGTCAACAAGGACCCCCATAACAATCACTTCCAAAGGCCAAGACCTGCAGGCCAAAGACCCTCTTGAAATAGCGGCAATGAAGTTTCATATCTCAAACCTTACAGGACCTCGAGAGCCACATAATGGGTCCAAAGGCCAGCAAACCCAGCAAACAAAGAACAGTGGTGGTTCTCTCTGCCTCGAATCAAATGAGCAGAAAGGGCTTCAACAAGGAGAAACGTCTGAAAACAACCATGTGCCATATATCGCAAGAAAAGGGGACTCACCCCCACAAGGAACCCTTAGACTCAACATTCAAAACTGTAACAAGTCGAGTCCTGGAGAAGACAATCCCTTAATAACATCCAGGGGGAAAGCACATGAGCAAGAACTAACAACACTGCAAATTCTTTTTACGCCTGAATACGAATCGCAAGGGAGGCAAGACATCCTAAACAGGGGTAACATTTTAAAATTATTGGCAGAATTTCCAGCGTTAGAACATATACAATCATCGAACCTCCTGGCAGTGCAGTTCCTTCCAGCAAATAAAGTAAAAACAACGAACATACACTAACCACTTGGCAGTCAGAGGAAGTAGTCCATCTTATTTTGAACTGAACACAACCATTTGAAGCATGGGGTATAAAACTATCCAAACCAATCGTACCACGCTATCCCAGACCGCTTACAGAAAATCGTTTTTATAACCCCCAAGGGTTGAAACAAACCCAAGAGATGCCACAGGTATATTCAGTACTGAAGAATGCAAAAGGAGGTAGCAGTACTACATCAATAAAGGGGACACAGTCCTGAAAGCAAACATTGGAAGAAATCTAGGTCAATGTAATTGGCTTCCAGGGACCCTTAACCCAAAGAAGTGCAAATGACAATCGGAAAAACAAATGCACATACTCCAGAATGGCAAGATCCACATGCTTTCATGGAATATAGCCGGAGCAAAAAACTCCTAAAAGAAGGAACGCCTCCACACGGTTGTGAAACATGCGGCATAATAGCCTTCCAGGAGACATGGGCACTGGCGAACTTACCCTTAGTAGGCTTCACCCACTATACGGTTGCAGCCGTAAAAACAGCACAATATGGCTGCCCTAAAGGGGGACTCGCAGTCAATGTATCTGTGGCACTGAACATTAAATCTGAACAGCTACTCTCTCCGGACCCCAGCATTCAACTAATCAAATTCACTCGCTGGTCTACCGATGCCCTGAAAACGGTGCTATTGATCAACACATACGCTCATCCTAAGGCAAGTAAGAAAAAAGTTCATAATGCATTATTGACTTTGACAAGTGTTAGAATCAATTAGACCTACACAAAAAATGAATGTGACGTTGTTAAATGAAATGGCATACATTGAAAGGAATATGAATCACATTGAAAAGGAATATGACACATGTCAAAATAAATATGACTTGTGTTCAAATTAATATAAGCCCCATTGAAATGAATTTGGCATGCCATGAAATGAATAGGACCAACGCTGAAATTAACATGACATTTGTCAAAATGATTATGGCATCCATTTAAATTAGTATGATACATATTGAAAATAACTTGACGTGTATCGAAATGAATATGACTTGTTAAAATGGATATGGCACATGTTAAGATTATTGTGACAAATGTTAATATAAATATGACATCCATTGAAACGAATATGACATGCATTGAAAGGAATATGACATGTTTAAATAAATGACATTTTGAAATGAATCTGAGCACCATTGACATTACATTTACATGCTTTAAAATGAAAACAACCAACACTGAAATTAACATGACATTCATCAAAATGAATATGGTTTGTATTTGCATTACTTTGATACATATTGAAATCAATATGACATATATTGAACGAGCGACATGTTGAAAAGGATATTACTCATGTTATAATTAGTGTGAGAAGTGTTAATAGGAATGTGTCATCCATTGAAACTAATATGATTCACACTGAAGGGAATATGACACGTGTCAAAATTAATATGAACCATTTGAAATGAATATGACACCTATTGAGATGAATATGGCCCACGTCAAAATTAATATGACATGCAATAAAATGATTGTGGCACTTTTTGAAATGAATATGAAACTATGTGGGATAAATGTGGCATGTATTGAAATGAATAAAACACATTGAAATTATTATGAGCAATGTGTAATTGAATATGACTCATGTTTAAATGAATATGGCAGGCACTGAACGTATGTTGAAATACTTTAAAATTATTATGACATATTGAAATTAATATAACATTCTGAAATGATACGATACGAATTAAAATAATTAATTAAAATGAATATAACACACATTTAACAGAATATAAAACGTTTGAAAAGGAATACAACACTCCTTAATTCATCACAGAAAATATATGCACAGTGTGGGGATGAAATATTTAGGAAGAGGAGTGAATGATGAGTGAGGGTTAAGGAGAGTGGGATCAGAAGTACAACTGAGGGGTGATGGATGGGGAATAATGATTGAGAGTGACTCATGAGGTGTAAGTAGTGAGGGATGAGTGTAGGATGTAATATGAGAAGGAGGAGTTGAGAAGTGGGGGATGGAAATTGAAGGTGAGTGATTAGGAGTGAAGGCTGAGGAATGAAAGTTGAGGAGCACAACACTGAACCAAAGATGAAAAGTGAGGGATGAGGAGTGAGAGATTAAGACTAAGGGCCTAATTTATATGTTGGTGGTATGTATACTCCATTGTAACAGGGTATACATACTGCCAACATAATGGTCTGCTCGCCGAATTTACATGTAGGCTGACCTTTGGTATATTCACGGCAGAGACTACTCCATTTCCGCTGTGATTAAACCCCTCTGACGGCCCTGTGGAGTAAGGGCCATCTGACGCAGATTTCTAATTCCCCCCCACTTAATAGAGAGGGGTGGAATTAGAGGTCAGTTTTCACTGCTCGTCTCGGCCAGGAAAACCCTGGGGGTAAGGGGTAGTGAAAACTGCTAAATGCTGTCCTCGCCATGGGAGAGGACTCCCATGGCAAGAGGAGCATTTTTTTTTTTGCTTTCAAAAGAAAATCTTGCTTCTGGATTTTCTTTTTAAAAATAAAAATAAAACAGTTTGGTGCAGGGGTTTGTCATGTTGACGAAGCCCTGCACCAAACTAGAAAAGCATTGACAAGAACCGCCGTGACGGTGGTTCGTGGCAATGATTTAAGAAATGACCGTCTGCTTGGTCATTTCTAAATCTGGCGGACTGTATCTCCCATCAGGGTGGCAGAGTTATTTAGTCCTTCACCCTGGTGAAAAAACGGGCCGTCCACCAGGTAAATCTGGCCCTAAGTTATGAATGGTGAGTGAGGGACAAAAGAGGTACGGATTGAGGAGTGAGAGATGAAGAGATGAGAAGTCTTGGACAAGGAGTGAACGATGAAAGGTAAAGGATGAGAAATGAAGTATCAGGGGCAACATGAGAACTGAGGGATGAGGACCAAGCAGTGAAAAATATGAAAACTGATGGACAAGGACTGATGCATGAGGAATTAGGTGTGATGGATGAGGAAGGAAAGATAAGATGTGACGGATAAAAAATGAGAAGTGAATAATGGCAAAAGGGAGTTTGGGGGGCAAGGAACAAGGAATGAAGAATAAGCAGGAAAGGATGAGAACTGAAAAATGGGACATGAGGTTTGAGGGGTGAGATAAGAAGTAAGGTAGGTGATAAAGAGATGAAGGTGAGAAGAATGGGGAGTGGGTGATGAGGAATGACAGGTGAGGTGTGAGAGTTGAGTATGGGATAAATGACTAGAATTAAGTCATCAGGATATGAATGAAGAGTAATGAGTGAGTCATGGGGTGTGAGGAAATTGGAGATAGGCATGAGTGATAAAGAATAAGTACAAAGGCTTGAGGGATTAGATTGCCCTGAATAGATAGGCTGGTGTACATTTTAGGACTTAATACTTGGAGAGAGAAATAAAATGGATAAAGAGTGATCAGCAAGAGATGCAAGAGGTGTTAAGTGTGAGGAATAAGTAATGGAGAGTGAAGAAAGTAGAATGAGAGATGAGGTGTGAGAGATGAGTGTCAACTGAGGAATGAGGAGTTGGAGGTGACAAATTAAGGGATGGGTTATGAGGAGTGACAGATGATGTGTGAGGAGTGAAGTATGAGAGATACTGTTTGAGGTATGAGAGATGGATGAAGAATAAGAGGTGAGGACCAAGGGAGTCAGGAGAGAGTAATGAGAATGTCTTAAAAGGATTAAGTATTCCACTTTGAAAGTTGAAGAATTAGAGATGAGGGATGAGGAATGAAAGAGGAGTAAGAGATGTAATGAGATGTAAGGAACAGGGGATGAAGTCTGAGAGCTGAGGAATGGTGCTGAGACAGAATATCGAGTTGGAAATGTCGAATTACACAAATATCGAGTTGGAAATATCGTGATTCAGAAATATCGACAGCAAGAATATCGTGGTCAAGAATATCGAATTTAAGGTAAGAAATATTGTTTTAAAAAATATAGAAGTCATTAATATTGTTTGCAGAAATATTGATGTTCAAAATATATTTTTTTAATTAGTGTATTTTAGTTTATATTTTAAATGTTTGTATAAGTATTGTTTATGTTTTTTAATATGTGTTAAATTTTTAGTAGTTATACATTTTATTTTAATAACATTTTGCATTTTTTACTTCCGAAGCGGGTTGTGGGTTTATAGGGGAATAGGTTGGGAAGTAATTTAATTATAATAAATGAATGATTATTATTTATTGATTTAATTTAGATTTTATAGTGTTATTTATGGGAAGTAATTTATTTGTAATTAATAATTGGTTGTTAATCAATATTAATTAATTGAAAATTAATTATGGTAACTATTTAATTTTGTTTAGGTGCGGGTTGTGGGGTTTATAGGGGTAAAGGGTGGGAAGTCATTTTTTTTTATAACTTGTTTTTATTGATATTTATAGGTATCACACATGAACAGAGCTCAATAATATTATCAGCTGTTTTCCCCACAGTATTACACCAAATCATGTCAGCCAGAAGGTAGATGTCATTACATGGTGTCTATTAGTGTCATGTAACTAGGTTGATTTCAGAGACCGTACATTCAGTGCAGGCTGGTGATTATAAAAAGAGATACAATGGCAAGGCCTGGTCTCTTGTAGGTACAATCTCGGTGCTTTGACAATCGCGGGGCTTCTGCCTGAATACCAGAGCTCGAAACGAAGCTTCAACCCAGCCTACTTAGGCCTAAGGAACATATCTTTCAAATCTGCTCGCAGGGTTCACAATTTCCACTAAGAACGATACATGCAGCATAGTGAGCAAAAAGATAAAGAAATAGACAGCAAAGAGAGAGCAGATAGGAAAGGGGAGGGGGCGAGATGTGTGGGAAAAGTGTGGCGGAGGGGATGTGCTCTACCGCTGCCTGATGCCGAAGGCGTTGTAAGCACTGTGTCTGTCAGAGTCATTGGTGGTCATTGACGTCATGTAGGTAAAGGTCAGAGTCATCTACTCCGGAGGAGGTGTGGGGGCATCCAGAGTCTGTCGAGCGCGTGCCGCCCGGGGTGGGGTTTGATTGGGACCATCAGTGGACTTCCAGAGGCTATCTGCGTCCGGTGGGTATACGGCGTCTTCAGATCGGTGTAGAGCTCGTAACCTCGGGGGTTGAAGTCGGGCGTGTTCCAGTCTGCAAAGATAGTCCACTAGTGGTTGCCACAGACTGGTGAATTTAGTGTCCTGTAGTTGCAAGCGCGCCGTGAGTAACTCCATTGCTATCGTGTGCCACAGGCGGGTGAACCAGACGTTGATCGGGGGCGTTTCAGCTTTTTTCCAGTAAAGAGCAATGATTTGCATAGCAGCCCCGAGCATGTGGAGGCTGAGATGCCAATCATGACGGGTCATGGCTCGCAGGTTCACCGGCCGGAGGCCCAGGACAATCGCAAGCGGGTTTTCAGGCAACGGGTAGCCTATTACCAGTCTGATGTGACTGAGAACCTCCTTCCAGTAGATGGTCAAGAGTGGGCATGTCCACCAAATATGCAGGAAATCCCCCGGTGCATTAGTGCAGCGCCAGCATAGAGGCGAAGAGGTGGGAAACATTTGATGCAGCCTGTGAGGGGTGTAATACCATTGTGTCATGACCTTATATGCAGATTCCCGCTGGGGTATGCTACGGAAGATCTTCGGGATATCTCGCCACAGGTGTTCCCATTGGGTGTGTGTGATGTCAGTGTCTGAAACCGACTGCCACCGCAGCTGATCGGTATGTGGAGTGGCTCGCTGTGAATGTGGAAGGACGTGGTATGTGCGAGAAATTAGTCCCCTGGAATTATCGAAGGAACGCACCAGTCGCTCGAACGGAGTGAAGGGTCGAGTGGCCGCCCGTGTCAGGGAAGACGCCTGCACCCAATGTCGAAGTTGAATGTATTGGAATCGAGCCCCCTCCAGTAGCTGGAAATCCCGTTTACATTGTTCAAAAGTTTTGAAGGTGTCCCCCATGAAGAGGTCCCGAATTGTCCTGCACCCCCCCCCTCCGTCCAGTCTGAGAAGTAAGGCAGATGGGAAGCGGGCAGGAAGTGAGAGTTGTGAGCGATGGGAGTATGTGGGGACGGGAAGGATGTGAGGCCTCTGCGTATTGCTAACCTGTCCCAAATCTCGAGCACCGTCTTCGTGGGAACCGCAATATAGGCGCTGGGCGAACGGGCT
This sequence comes from Calotriton arnoldi, assembly GCA_963921515.1. Taxonomy (NCBI): domain Eukaryota; kingdom Metazoa; phylum Chordata; class Amphibia; order Caudata; family Salamandridae; genus Calotriton; species Calotriton arnoldi. The sequence goes on along the minus strand of CAWUFW010002001.1, from coordinate 805,542 downwards.
TCCCATGAGAGCCATGCAAGGTCCCAGATGGGGCGACAGGTCACCGCCCTGTCCATATGAAACCAGACAGTGGACACCTGGGATCGCCACAGAGGGTAGCGCTGGTGCGGCTGGCTGCCGCGGAGGCCTGTTCCCCTATACTAGGTAATTTGGCGTACCTGCTGCCTGGGTGGCAGAAGTCATCCCCGGGGTGGACTATCAGATACAACTCGGCCCAGCCTGGCTCCCACCTGCAAAACCGACGGCCAATGGACTACTGGACTTGCGGCACTGAGACCCCGATATAATCGGGGGAGAAGAGAGATGCTCTGCTGGGGGGAAGACGTCCGGCAGCGGCGGAATAAAAGGGTCCGAGTATTGATTGGATGAGTCCCTGGCTGAAGACACGAGATATCCGCCTGGTGGGGATCTGGTTCGACACGGAGCACGTGACCAGAGGCAATTGTGGGAACAGGCGAAGGGTGGCTGAGGAGACTTCACCTGCATGTTGGAGTGGTGCACCTCGGAAGCGCTGGTGGTAGCTCCCCACCCATCTAGAGAAAGGCGTACCAGATCGGTGGCCGGAGATCGCCCTGAGCTGAAGATGGGGAAACCTAAAGGGAAGCAAGTGGGAGCGCCATCAGAACAAGACAATAGTATGATGGACACCACGATTAAAGACTCTGGGGGTGATGCACCGAAGATACCTGTCCACCAGCAACTAGCCAAGATTCTGGAAGCCATCGCAGATACCAAGGCGACACTACACCAAGATATAAGTACAGTTGCGGTGGGCCTCGGATTGCTGCGGGCCGAACATACTAAGCTGGTGGACAGAGTGAAGCAGTCGGAATCGACCTTGGAGGTACTGGCCCCGGCACAGCATGCTTTGGCAGCACAAGTCAGTGAGTTATCCAGCCGAGTCAATATCTTGGAGCAGAGAGCAGAAGATGCTGAAGGACGCAACCGCAGGAACAACGTAAGGGTGCTAGGTCTCCCGGAAGGAGTGGAGGGCCGGGACATGGTCAAATACTTAGAGGCATGGCTCCGGGAAGTGGTGGCGCCGGAGGAGCTATCGCAGTTCTACACATTAGAGAGAGCCCACCATGTACCTGCCCGGCCACCGGCACCAGGAAGACCGCCTCGAGTGGTTGTGGCCAGATTGCTTCATTTCAGAGACAGGGATCTGCTGTTGCAGAGGGCGCGCTCGGATGGACCTTACACAGTGGAGAACAATAAGGTGTTGTTGTTTCCTGATTACACACTTTAGGTCCAGAGGCGACGCTCCTCCTTCTTAGAGGTGAAAAGAGCACTGCGGGAGGAGGGGATACAGTATTCCCTGATGTTTCCAGCCCGGCTTAAGATAATGCTAGAGGGGAAGACTCAGTTTTGCGAGCACCCCAAGGCGGCATGGGAGTGGCTAGAGACCTACAGAACTGAAGGGCATTCCAGATTGCGTGACAGGAGGCAGGCGACTGCGGGCAAGGAGCCCGTTAAAAGACCGCAGAGACGTCAGAGACAGAGGAGTGCGAAAAGACCAAGTCAATCACAAACAGAGGCGGAAAGAGCGGAGGCGCTACAAGCAGTGGCGGTCATGATGCAAACTCGAAGATCGTCTCCGGAAAGAGGGTCGAAGTCGAAGCACGAGACAGATGGATCGAACACGGACTCGTCCCAGGCTGACAGTGTTTCCTTGCCAGTAGTGACTCCCCAGACGGCGGATGGAATCGTGTGATAAGTGACTGGAAGTTTCTTAGGGGGGGGGGGGAAGTGGTTTCTTTCTGTTTCCCCCTCTTGTTTACCCCCTCCACGTATTTTATGTCTAAATTGATTTATGGGGTTGGGTGGATATGTCTTCGCCTTCATGTTGGAGGTCCAGCATCCCCTGTCGGGAGTGTGGGGGGGGGGGTGGTATACCGGGGGAGGGCCCCTGGGCACGGGTTGGAAGGGCCAAATTAGGCTGGGCAAGAATGTTGGTTGTAACCTAATTGTCGGGCACTAGGAGAAGAAGCCGCACACCCCAATAGGTCGCTAAGCTAGCAGCTTGGGGCCTTTAGCTACTTGGTGTAGTTACTATTATGCTGTGTGTTTGTGAGTTTGGGCAGCTGACCGTTGTCAGTCCGCTCATGGGTCGGGGAGTTCAAGTGTTGGGTTTGATGTTACAAGCCAGTGGGTCCAAGTCAATCTTGTGGGCTGGGTGGGTGGGAGGGGTGCGGGGGGGGGTGATATGATGTCAGATGGCACAGAAAGTTGGTAAAGTTGAGGAGTTTAAATTTCTTACTTGGAACATCCGGGGTATGAGCTCGCCCTCGAAACGATATAGAATTTTGAATTACATCGGGCAACGGGGTGCGCATGTGGTAATGTTACAAGAGACCCACCTCACAGAGAAGGAGGTGGACCGATTGCGACGTAGATGGAGAGGGCAATTATTTGCGACCACTTACTCGGCCTTTGCAAGAGGGGTGCTGGTGTGGATCGGGCCGGGGGTCCCCTTCCAAATTACCCGGAAAATAATTGATGTGAATGGGAGGTTTGTAGTGCTCATGGGTACGTTGCAAGGTAGGAAGATAACGGTGGGCAGCATCTATGCACCCAACCGTGAACAGGTTCCCTTCCGGGAGAGATTCTCAAGAACATTAGCTGGGATAGCGCACAAAAACCTGATCCTGGGAGGGGACTTTAATTGTGTGTGTGATATAGGGTGGGATAGGTCCACTCCTCCGCTGCGGGGCACGATGGCAAGCGCTACAGCTAGAGGGCTCAGGAACTGGACTGCGGGGTGGAACTTATTAGACATCTGGAGACTACACAATGTGCACCCGAGAGAGTACTCCTATTATTCTCATCTTTATGATCTACATACAAGGCTGGACATGTTCTTTTGCTCTGCTGTGCTGGCTCCAATGCTGTCTGGGGCTGAATACCTAGATAGATCCATCTCAGATCATAGTCCTTTACTTATGAGATTTGCCCCACTCCTGAGAGAGCCCCAATTCCATTGTGGAGATTGAACCCAGCCCTGTTGGAGGATGAGGGTTTCCGGCAGCTCCTCTCAGCAGCCTTAACTACATATTTCATAGAGAACCAGGGAACCGCTAGCTCCCCCTTGGTGGAATGGGAGGCCTTTAAGATAGAGACTCGAGGGCACTGCCTAGGACAAGTGGTGGGAATGAGGCGAGCGATTGCCCGAGAACTAGAGGATTTGGAAGCCCGTATCCTAGCAATGGATAGGCAGATTGCAGGAGGGTCCACGATGCAGGATGAACTGGCAGAGGTGAGAAGTCTATATAATACAGCTTGGGATAGATTAAGGGCGCTAGACCTCAAGTCGTACCAAGCGAAACAACACATGGAGGGGGGCAAGGCCGGTAGATTGCTTGCCTGGCTGATCCAGCCAGACAGTAGGCAAGCCTCAATCTCTAGTGTCACAAACGGACAAGGGCAGGTGATCTGCTCCCCGAGGGGCATCAATGATCCATTCCGGGAGTATTATGAGACGTTCTATGGACCGCCAGGTCCGTTTAGGGGGGAGGCACTGAAAGTATTCCTGGATGGGACACACCTGACACAGCTGAAGCGGGACACCGCAGACCTATTAGCAATGCCAATAAAGGCAGGCGAGATTAGACTGGCCATTAAAGACATGGCACGGCGGAAAACGCCCGGGCCTGACGGCCTCCCGGACGAATTTTATTCCGCCTTTTTGGATATATTAGCCCCAAGACTGGAACAAGTCTATGCAACCGCACTTCGGGAGAAGCAACTGCCACCCTCAATCAGGGAGGCGCTGGTGATCCCGTTACCAAAAACTGGGAAGAAACATCCCACAGTTACGGAATTTCGGCCGTTATCCATGTTGAATATGGATTTTAAAATCTTAAGCAAAACCTTGGCGACTAGGCTCCTTCCAAGCATGCAGAAACTGGTCCACACTGACCAAAACGGTTTTATCCCATCCCGCTCTACGTCTAATAACCTAAGGAGACTATATAATGTTCTATTCCACCGGGAAATGAGCACTTACCCGGAAGCAGTGGTGGTGGCGATAGATCTGGAAAAGGCATTCGACTCGCTGCGCTGGGACTTTCTACTAGCCGTAATGGGAAAGATGCAGATGGGGGATGGGTGGTTAAAATGGGTCAGCTTGTTGTATGAGAAGCCCAGTGCTCGGGTGCACACGGGCACAACAGTGTCAACACCTTACTTAGTCCATAGGGGAACCCGGCAGGGATGTCCCCTCTCACCACTGCTCTTCGCTTTGGCAATGGAGCCACTGGCAGAACGAATTCGACAAGAGAGTGGAAGGCTGGGGTTGGTCCTGGACGGGAATCACCATATAATATCATTGTATGCCGATGATATATTAATATATTTGCGAGACGGATCTGAGGGGATTCAGGTACTACTGCCCATATTGAGGGAGTTCGCTGAACTCTCGGGCCTGCGGGTGAACAAGAAAAAGACCTATGTGTTCCCGTTGAGCCCTACCCTGGCTCGGCCGCTGCACTTCCCCCTGGGCTTGGAGTGGGCACCGATTTTCATTTAAATATCTGGGGATTCAGATCTATCATAAACAGGCTGACATGTTTGAGGGAAACCTTGGAGGGGCCTTGAGAGCACTTCGGGCCAATGTGGCCTTTTGGCGTACGCTCAAATTGCCAGTAATGGCTAGAGTGGCACTGTCCAAGATGGTGATGCTACCTCGCCTTTTATACTACTTAGTTAACTTACTGGTGGTGATACCCAAGGGTTGGTTTAGGACGTTGGACGTATTACTAAGAGATCTGATATGGGATGGCGGCCGTAATAGAGTAGCATTGCAGACACTGCTGCTTCCGCTTGCGGGGGGGACTGGGAGCCCCTGACTTTGAAGCATACTATCTGGCTGCCCAGCTGCAGTGGCTGGCCAGGTGGCTGGACGGGAGGGGACTGGACACATTATCGCTACCCGAGGGGGCCATATACACAGCTTTGCTACCTAGGCTGCCTAATCAACGTCAAAGGATTAAGGGGATGGGGGTGCTGCTGTCTGTGGCAGTCACATGCTGGGATAGATGTGCGGCGCGATCGAGGGATATGCTACCCTATGCGCCCAGTGTTCCACTGGTGGGGCTTCCCCAAGCGGGTATGGGTCCTCCTTTTACATGGCGACAGCTTAGAGGATGGGAGGAGGTGGGGGTACAGATGGTCGGGGATTGCTATCGGGACGGGGAGCTGCTTCCTCTAGACGACTTCCTCGAATATCACGAGTTACCGCCAGGGCAATTTATGAATTACCATAAGATAAGGAGGGCTATGTCGGAGCTTTGGGGAACGGATGGAAAGGAGCCGCCCACACATAGGGCCTTGCAAGCAGTGATGACGCTGGGCGCGGCAGGACACTTGGTGAAATGGCTTTATCTAGCCATTATGGAAATGACGCCTCGGTTACTACCCAACCTCCAGGAGAGATGGGAGGGCACCTTGAATAGGCAATTGTCCGAGAAGGAATGGCTGAAGGTACTGCGTAGCCCAAAGAAGCTGTCTAGGAATGCGGCTTTTAAGCTAATACAGTTTAATATGATACACAGAACTTATCTTACCCCACATCGATTGAACGTAGTATATAGAAGTGATGACCAGGCCTGTGCTAGGTGTTCGCATAGGGATGCTGATTTTGACCATATGGTTTGGACCTGTCCCAGGCTAATGGAGTACTGGACGAAGATTGTAGACATGGTTAACAAAGTTCTGTCCCGAAATTTAGCGTGTTCCCCGGAGGTTTGCCTCCTGGGACTGTTCCCGCGATCCAAGACTACACGGCTGGGTCATAGATTTGTGGATTTGGCCTTTCTCTTGGCCAAGAGGAGAATAGCCCTTGGGTGGAAGGCGAAGCAGATGCCCTCAGTGCTCACCTGGGAGGGGGATGTTTCCGCTTGGATTAGGGCGGAGGAAAGGGCCTTGCTTAAGGAAGATAAAATCACAAAGTGGCGTAAACCGCTAGCAGAACCATGGGCAGAGATAGCGAGTGCCTGGGACACACGACACACGCCTGAACAGTCCCCAAGCGAGACTTCTGCTGCCTCTGAGGACTCGGAGAGGGATCACGTACATGTGCTTTAATGCTTGGTTGACTGTCGTGGAGTGGATGGATTCGTGGGGGGTGGGGTGGGAGTGGGTCCCGGAGCTTTCTGGGGTTGTCTTCCCCCCTTCCCCCCCTGGTTCGTTACCCCTCCCCCCCGGGCACCCCCCGGTTCCCTAGACAGCTCAGATTACAAAGTCACAAGATGCTTACACAAAATTCAGACCACTGGTAGTTTATAATTGGTTGTAGTTACGTGTTTGTTTTATTTAGATACAGAGCCTATGCTCTGCGGCTTTTTCTTTAATTTGTATATTTTTCTTTGTTAGATGGCTCATTTTAATTTACGATGCAGGGACTGAACACTTTGTGAAGTGACGGAAACATGAGTTCTGAAAGCGCGGACCCATACGATAGACAATGTTGACAACTGCCAGTTCACTCTGTATAAATTGCAATGGTATGGCGAAATGTTAATTTTGGTTGGGTTGCATCGGAGGGGAGTGCTGATACGAAAAGTAACTTGCTAGTGGTTGGAGATAATGCAAACGGGGAGACAATTTAAGATATGCAAGTAGAAATGTTGCTTCGGATGAAACCCCGGATACATTTACTACGCCATGCAACGCCCTCAATATGATTCTGTAATGGTGTTGAATATTAAGTTGTTTTATGCAAAAAAGCCAATAAAAAAGATATTTAAAAAAAAAAAGAGAGAGGAGCTTCAGACAGGGTACAGAAGTCATGATGACACCGTATTATATGTAAGCGCCATTTCGGGCATAAGAGTAGGGGTAAGGCTTAGAGCATTTCTCCCCCCCCCCCAATGCGTCTCCGGGTATGACAAAGTTGACAAAGGCCATGGTGCTCGCTGTAGAGCCTAGTGCAGTGCTTGGAGAGGAAAGAGCGCTCTGCATGAATAGAACCCTCACCACGATCAGGGCAGCCCCCCCGCCAGGGATAGGGACAGGAAGAGAAAAACGAAAGAAATGAGAAGGAAGAGATATAGTGTGCAAAAAATAACAACGGCCAACATGGCCAATAAAGTCTATTCCAGTCCGGGGATAAGCCAGGCACGAGGGCACAGGCCATCCCAGAGATGTTACTCTCCAAGGAATAGGAGTGGGGGCAGATCATAGGAGGTCAGCGTCACCCTCTAGGAGCGTGGTCCGGATCTGCCGTCGGGTTGCAGTTCAGGTCAAGGGCAAACATGGCAGCAAAGCGGTGGCCAGGGAGCGAGGCACCCGCCACACCCCCGCAAGAGGTCAGCCTAGGGAATGAAGAAAAGGCGGGCATCTGGCAGGTGCGAGCAATGACTATTTTTCAGACGGCTGGGAGCTTGTGGGCGAATGACCACCTTCCAGGGAGCGGATGTGCTGTATAATGTCCTGTTTCTCCTGGGATGAAGTGCAGATTCCCCAGGGGGAAGGGCGTCTGGGACGGTGTACCTTAGTCCATTGGGGTTTTGCAGGCTCACGGGTCTGAGGAGGCAGGCGCGAGGGGCTAGGAGGTGGTGTGTTTGGTATCTGTAGCAGTTGGGCAGCCTCCCGGAAGGACCGCAGCACCCTGCGTTTTGACTCCCACTGGAAGATGAGTGCGAACGGGTGCCCCCACTGGTAGCGGATGCCCAACTCCCGCAGCTTGTCGGTAATGGGTCGGAAGTCCCTGCGGCGGCGAAGTGTCGTGGGTGCGAGATCCTGAAACAGTTGGATGGGGGTACCCTTAAAGGTGAGCTAAGTCTTGTCTCGTGCTGCCTTGAGAATGGCCTCTTTCTCGGTGAAGAAATGCACTCGCGTCAAGATGTCAGGGATGAGACTAGGGTGGCCAGGTGGGCCGGACACCCTGTGTGCGCGGTCCAGGGACTGAGGGGATGCATCTTCATCACCTCTAATGTCGTGGAGCAGGTCCACCACAAAGGTCATGATGTCTGCGCCCTCTGCTCCAACCGGGATCCCCCGTAGGCGCAGGTTATTGCGGCGTCCCCTGTTTTCCAGGTCCTCCTGCTTGATCTGTAACTCAATGTGCTGCTCCTCCAAGGTGGCCAGGCGCTGCCACAGGTGTTCCTGATCTTCCGAGCGGGCGTCAACTGTCCTTTCAAGGTCGTCCACTCTCCCCCCCCGAGCTCCACGACATCCCTCCGGAGCTCCTTGGCGCAGGCCTGAACCTCCGATCGTAGAGAGCCGATTTCAGATTTGAGCTCGCTCATGAAGTTGGCCATGAAGAACTGGGTGACGGGGTCAGACGACCCTCCCGCCTTAGAGGCCATATCCGCCACAGGAGCAGGTCCCGACTTGTTCCACAGGGCCGTGACCGGGTTGTCTTTAGGAGGTGCAGAGGAGTCTTTCCCAGTCCGCGAGCGAGTCATGGCCCCTCAAAGTCTCATGCAACGGGTCGGGGGTCCAAACGGGGACACGCAGCGTGAGGTCGAGGCCCGGTTGATAAGGGGGGTCTAGTCAGCAGAAGCAAGAGGCTGGCGAGGTGATGTGTTGGTGGGCAAAGGGTGGTTACTCGAGGCCCCCAGGTGGTCCACCTGCCGACTGGAGAATAACAGGGCCCAGGTCAGGGCTGGACTGCTGAATCAATAGGGCCCAAGCCAGGCAATGGGACGATACCACCGCCCCTCCACAAGGGCTCCCAGAGATGAGCCACCCGCGCAGGCTGGGGAGCAAGCTCAGGGATCAAGACAGTGCTTGGCTGTAGCGCTCCCCTCTGGGGTTCTTCGGGTGGTCCGTCAGGGATTGCAGGTACACTTGTATTGCTAGGCGGTGGGTTGACCAACTCCCCCGGGGAACGGCCAGTCAGCAGCACTCCGTTTACACCCACCGGCGGACCCCAATTCAGGCACCTCAGCGCAGTGGGGAAGGGACAAGTGTAGCACGGCCACGTGTTCTCCGAGAGGCCACCTGGAAGCGTCTGGGCCCCTGCGGCGTCCCTCCTAGTCCCAGAGGAGAGGACAAGCCTCCCAGTGCAGCTTTTGGACAATCAACTATAGGCCAGGCTAGACAGAGTCCCTCCAGAGTCCAACAGGGCCCAGGGTGACCGGCGCCGCGCCTTCGGCCGAGGCCCGATCTGGCGGCCTAGTCGTGAGCGAGGTTTCCCCACCGGGACTTGATCAGTGCAGCGCAAGTAGCCCACCGCACGCACTCACCGGCAGGTTCCAACGTGGACTCCGTGGCGTGGCGGGGAAGTGATCCAGGGCGTCAGGTTCCGCAATCCGCCAGCAGGGGGGGGCCCGGGACAGCAACGAGGGCAGCGCAGTCGTGTGCTCCTTGAAAATTCTCCTGAAGGTGTTCAGGCCCCCGGGACGTCACTCCCAGCCTCCGATGAGAGAGCCAGCTCCCCAGCGCAGCCTGAGATGATCACAGAGGGCCCAAAGCACACAGTAGCTCTCCAGAGGCCGGCAAGTCTCGAGATGGCCTGCGCCATGCCCCCGGTCGAGGCTCGATCCAGCCGCGCACCGCAAGCTGGCGTCAGAAGTCCCCTGCAGCGTCCGCTAAGGGCCCCCGAGGCCCGACGAGGGGTTAGGCTTCCCCGCCAGGCCATCAGCAGTGCAGTGTAAGCCCCGCCAGGTTTAAGGGCTTTAGGGGGTCAGAGATAGCGGCCAGGCGGATCGCCGATAGATGGTGCCCCCCGTGCAGCCTCCGCAACAGTTTGCCCAGCACCTCCGGTGTCGTCTACAGAGGGGCCTCCGAGGCCCGGCCGGGTGCACAGCTTCCTCTCCGGGGTGCAGGCAGAGTCTTCCAGGCCCCGTGGGAGGTCAATGTAGCGGGGACCTAAGATTGCAGCCAAGACGGGTCACTGGTTGGGAGGGCCCCCCTGAGAGTTCGCGTCGGGGTGCCTCGATCCCCCGCACCTCCGCCGCGTGTCCCGATCCCCTCCGCCAAAGCTCACCGGCTGAATGGCGCAGGACGGCGCAGCTCTCAGACCACTCCGGGGCACACAGGGCCGCAGGTCTCAAAATGGCGGTTTCGCTCCTGGCGGCCGGGGCGTCCCTCACCGGCTCCGCTCACTCCTCTGTCCATCGATTTGGAGGAATGTCGGGCCCCCAGTCACTCGCCCAAAGCCTCCCGCAGGTCAGGCACCCCAGGCTGGGTCGCCCCCGATGCCGTAGCACTGCCTTAAATGCTTTAATCCCCAGCGGCGGCCCGGAGCTCCCACTGCGTGCGTCTCATCACTCCATCGGTAGCGAGACCGCGCCCTCGTAATTTATTTTTGATTAATTAATAATTAGTTGTTAATTTATATTAATTAATTGATTGAAATTTAATTATGGAAATTGTGTTATTAATTTTAGGTGCAGGTTGTGGGGTTTACAGGGGTAAAGGGTGGGAAGTAATTTATGTTTAATTAATTAATAATTAGTTGTTAATATATATTAACTAATTAATTGATAATTATGGTAATTGTGTGATTTTTTAGGTGTGGGTTGTGCGGGTTATAGGGGTAAAGGGTGGGAAGTATTTTTTGTTTAATTAAAAATTAGTTGATCATTAATATGAATTAATTAATATATTTAATTAGGGTATTTGGTTATATTTTTGTGGGGGTTTTATTGGTATAGGGGTACAGTATGGGGAGTAAATTAATTTTACGTTATAATTAGTTGTTAAATAATATTCGTTTTTTAATTAAAAATAAGTTTTAATTGTGTAATTAATCTTTTTACAGTTTAATTTTAGCTGTGGGGATTATAGGGGTAAACTGTGGGAAGTTAAATAATTTGTATGAGTTTTAATTTGCTTTTAATTAATAATATTTCTTTAATTGGGGTATGAGCAATGAGGGATGAGAAAAGAGAGCTAGAGAAAGGTGATGAATTAAGTGTGGCAAATAAGTGATGACGAGTGAGTGAAAAAGAGTGGGAGATAGAGAGGGAATGATGGATGAGGAGAGACATCTAATGGGATGAGAGGCGAGACCTAAAAATCAGATTGAGTGAGGGATGCTTAGGGTTGAGAGATTTCTGGTGGACAGGGTATGAAAGATGGCTGACAGGTGGTGAGGGATGAATAGTAGATAGAGGAAGTAGTGGAGAGAGGGATGAGGATAAAAAGTGGGAGATTACCTGATAGAAGAGAAGCAAAGGTTGAGCAGTGAAGAAGGAGGGAAGTGGTGACGGATGAGAATTCAGGAGTGAGAGGATGAGTGAGGGATGAGAATTGATGAGTGAGTGTTGAGTGAGAGGAGATTTATGAGGAGTGAAGGATGAGGAGAGATGAGGAATGAGTGGTGAAGGATGAGCAATTAGGACAAATGGATAAGAAATAAGATGAGATATGAATGAAACAAGAAAGTGATGAATAAGGGGTGAAGGATGGTAGTGAGGGATGAGTGAGAGCTGAGGACTACTGAGTAAGGGTTATAAGGTGAGGGAAGAGGATAAGGGGTAGGATGAGTAGCGAGAAATGAAAAATGAGAAGTGGAGGCTGAAGAATGAGGAATAGGAACTGAGAGATGCAAAATCAGGCATGTGCCATGACATATGAGTATTGTGGCATAAGGAGAGAGGCATAAGGAGTGAGGAATTAATAGTGATAGAAGATAAGTGAGAAAAGTAGGAGTGTATGATGAGTAGGAGATAAAGGGGGATGGATGAGGAGTGGGAGACAAGGACTGGTTAGTGAGGCTTCAGAAGCAAGAGATGAAGATTGAGGAGTGGGAGATGAGAAATGAGGAGTAAAGAATGAGGAGTAAATGTTGATGGATGAAGAAATGATGTTGAGGGGTAAGGAATAACAAATCTGTGATGCAGAATAAGAAGTAAAGATGAGGGATGATGAAGATTAAGGAGTGAAGATTAAAGTAGGAGAAGTAAGGGATGCGGTTTTGGGGGGATGAGTGGGTGATCATGAGTGAGTGATGAGAAGGGAGGGTTTAGGAGCAGTGATTTAAAAGTGAGGGCTGAAAATTAATGAGTGAGGAATAAGGTTTCCCCCTGTCCGGTATTTCACGAGCATCACTGGTAATTTCACTTTACTGTTTGTTGCCATTAATAAAACATATTGGCTAGTGGGTGGCTAGTTTGTTTCTTGTTCCCTGGCGCTGTTTACAGCAGCACTTGTTGTCTAGAGTCCCCACGTTTTTACAGGAAGGTGAATTCTTTATGGCTTGATAATAGCATTAAATAAGTCAGATCCGGACTTTGTTCATTTCAGCCTATTAATATTGACTTTATGGAAATAATTGTGCTCACTGCGAGAATCATTGCTACTAGATGAAGATTGTCTCTGCTTCATCCATCTTCTCTTCAAGTCAAGTGCATGTTGCCAGACATAAACAGTGCTGTAAAAACGGTGCCAGAACTCCTCGCTTTGTAAAGCTGATTGGTTCACCTTCCTGCCTATTGCCTGAACAGCACCCCTAGACCCGAGCAGCAGCACAGTTATGGAATCTAGATGAGGGATGTGCAAAATCAAAACGGAGAAGTTAGAACAAACTGTAAGTAGGATTGCCTATCTGCTGTTTTTTCATGGCATTATCATTGCCCAGTAGCACAGCAGGCAGTTTGCCGCAAGTCAGAACAAAATACATGACTGAACATGCAGGCAAAGTCTGGTTTGTTGTCTTTGCACACTAAGACTCTGATTCTGTATGGGTCGGAGGGAAGAGAAAATGTGTCACACCTGATAAAATCCGACTCCTGGGGTTCAGAATCTGGTGTGATAGAGCGCACCTATTCTTGGTTTTTGGGGAACGACATGCAGATTTTGGTACCTACTGCACCGAAATCCATGTCACACTGAATTTCCTACACTTTCCCCCTCTTAAATGCCAGCAGGTTTAATTTGCTGAAATGTAACAAAGGATGAGGACTTTAACACACTTGGCAATTATTGGGTGCAGCAAATTCCACACAATTCAGGATTCCAACCCCTGGGCAACAGATGTTTGTGCAGGGGGTCATAAATTCAACCACACACATAATCAGGACCCAAGCCTGTTTCCTGTTTGATGTTGAAGTGTTCAGCATCAATAGAAGAAAAATGGAATATCTGGCAATACAAAAGTACATGAGCTTCGCTCAATTGCAGGTGAGGAAAAAAGACAACTACCAGCAGCTCCATCTCAGTTATCTGAGTTGGAAGTTCAGAAGTCGGGAGGAGGACAACCAGGGGCAGTCAGAAATAGAGGAGAAAATGATGCAAAACACATAGATCTCAAGAGATTGTGAGTGAAAACATTTTTTCAGAGTTCAAGAAGTAACTAAGCTAATGTGGGCAAGAGAACAAATGAAGGTGTGTACAAGTTTGAGAGAGAACCAGACCCCTCCCTCCTATAATCGGGCCTCAATGCCATTAGAGTTATCATTGCAGAATGATTTAAGTATGACAAATCTTGAGATGGATATAAATACCAGTGAACTGAATAACGCAGTCTATATGCATCACTGAAACTGGATATGAGTCACATAGAATACTGGCTGAACTGGATAAGGATATGAATGAAATGGCAATGGATATGGCGAAATGTGTGTATAACCCACTGAAAAGCACATGACACTAACAGCTAATCACAGTGGAGTTCAATTACAAGTTAAAGAACCCAGTTTGGAAACTGATGCAGTCTTGAGTAGGCCACAGATCAGGAAGGAGCTCCAAATTGCTTTGGGAAAGTGTTTGTGCAATGAGATAAAGGAATTACATAGAAATTAACTTTACAGATTATATGTTTCAATGTACACATTTAATTTGTAACGTTTGAAATACAATGCTTCTATTTTATATACAATACAGCAGCATGCATCTCTATTAATATACAGATTTAAAAGTAGATACAAAGTATGTATGTTTATGCTCTTCCCATTTTGATATATAATTTCTGTTCCTAAGGCTATTGCTTTTTCTTGCAAAAATGTTGTTGCTTTCATGGTTGTATAAGGGGAGATTGAGTATTTATCTGAAGAAGGCCTGAAATATCCTGGGCTGTCTGTTTTTGAACTTTGCAAAGCTTCAGCCATTTGTGATTTGTGATGTACACTTCACCTAACCTTTCCTTAGATATACTTTATTTATTTCATTTACTTTTAAGGCACTGTTCATATTTGGCAACGTTCCCGTAGCTTGAAGAGAAGCTGGTAGAAGGAGAGCCAATCTGCATCTAGGAGCAGTGATTCTTGTAGTGGGCCCAATTATTTCCATGAAGTCAATATTAAAAAGCTAGAATAAACGAAGGCCTGATCTGAATTATTTTATGCTATTTTGCCATAACGAGGGCACTCCCCTGCCAAAACGAGGGGACACTAGGGCAGCAAGTGCTGCTGTAAGCAGTACCGAAGAAAAAGGAAAAATACCAACAACCTATTTGCTAAAATGTTTTATTAATGGCACCAGCCAGCAAAGTAAAATTACCATTAAAAAAACGTGTCATACTCAAGCAGCCACAACCATGATCAGGATGTGCCTGCGGCCTGGCATCCCAATTTGATGGGAATGAAAATTAAATCCAGAAACTTGACAAAGCAAGCCAAGTACTTCGGGATGTTGGTTGCCTAACAGACGTTCCAAGCGCCCTTACACGTGGAAATCCCAAGTTATAGGAACATTGGCTTCATTAACTGCATCATAAATGTAGAAATTCTGGACAGCAGCAAAGTAAATGAATGATGGACTCTTTCTTATGGTCGCAAAATCTGTGAGGATCAGTCCTGAAATCAGATCCCACAGCTTGAGCAAAATTCATTGATTAGTAAAACCATCAGTCTTGCGGGAAGAATTTTAAGTCTGATCCCCCTGCTGAGAAATAAGGATGCATTAAAGGGATAAGGTACAGCACATTTGAAGAATAAGGACTAAGGAGTGAAAGAATGAGAGATGAAGCATGAAGCATGAAGGCTGATGAGTGAAGTTTGATTGGTGAGCTTTCAGTGAAGGATGAAGAATGAGATAACATTGAGGGATGATGAGTAAAAAATAAGGTGTTAAGATTGAGAACTGGGTCAGGAGGAGGAAGGAATAAGGATGTCCTAAAATGGTCAGGGTGGTGTACATTTTAGGGTATCATCATTTGTCCAGTTCCCATGTCACTATTGAAGTGAGGAGTACTGAGCAGTGATGGATGAGAGATGCAGAGTAAGATGTCAGGGATGAAGTTTGGAGTAGGAGGGATGAAGAGTGAGGGAAGTGGGTGAGGTAGTGAGGGAACAGAAAACAGGAACAATGGATGAGTATTGAGTGGTGAACGATGAGTGAGAGACAAGAAGTGAAGGATAATGAGGAGTTTGGGATGGAGGGATGAGAGACATTTTGGAGAACTGAGGCGTGAGGGATGAGCAGTGACACAAGAAAGGAGAGATTAAATGTGAGAGATGAGGGGGGAAATTGATGAATGAGAAATAAAGGATGAGGACTTAAATAAGGGGTGAGCATTGAAGAGTGAGAGATAAATAATAATGACTGTGGTTGATGAGGAAAGGATGAAAAGGAAGGGAAGTGAAGGCATGAGGGTTCGGAATGAGAAGTGAGACTGAGGCATGACATGTAAGGGGTCAGGATGTCCTAAAATGGTTAGTGTGGTGAACATTTTAAGGCATCACTATTTGTCAATTCCGTTTCATCTCTCAGATGAGGAGGTATGAGTGGTGAGGGATGAGGAAAGAGAGATAAGGAAAGGTGAGGAATAAAGTGTGACAAATAAGTGATGGAGAACAAATGAAAAAAAGTGAGAGATATAGAGAGGGAAGGAGGAATAAGGAGGGGCAACTAAGGGTTGAGGGATGAGACATAAAAACATCAGATTGAGTGATGTAGAGTGAGAGATGTAGAGGGATGATTAGGGATAAAAGGTAAGAGATGACCGATCGATAGGGAGTGAAGGATGGCTAATGGATCGGGAGGGATGAGGAGTAAAGTTAGAGGGGGGAGGGATGAGGATAAAAGGAGAGGAATGAGAAGTGGAAGTTTAACTATCATAGAAGAGAAGAAAATGTTGAGGAGTAAAGAAGGAGAACCCAGAAAGGCCTGTACCTGATGTTCGGTGCAGGGGTCCTTTTGGTATCTGTGGAAGTGCAGGAGAGGGAAACGGAAGTGCAAGAGAGTGAGTGCAGCGAGGCACTACTGCCACCATAAGGGAGAGCGCAGCTGAGAGGGCAGGATTAGTAGATCAGTCTGGGCCAGAGTGGAAGTGGGGAAGAAGTGGGCGAAGGCAAGGGCTGATCGAGGCGGACCCCGTGAACTAACACAAACGCTTGGTCACGAGGAGGTGAGCAGCATGCTTCAGGCACTGTCGGGCAGTGTCCCTGGAGTGCAGAATCGGCCTGCCTAGTGGCAGATGGGGCGTGCGCTCAGGGCACCCGCCTGCTCGACAGCTCGCCAGACCACCGGCCTCACATATGGCTGGCTCTGGCTTTAGTGCCTAGCGCCAAGAGGCCTGATGGCCCCTCGCCGGACTCCCAGTCGCTAGAGCCTGCCCGCCTCGTTTCTCAGGCACCTTTACCGCTCATTGCTTGCTCGAGCTGTGTGGCCCAGCTGGCCCCTGCCCCCACCTCCATCCAAGCACCCTCCTGTCTTACTTGTTCAATGGTCCTGCTCTAACTCTGCTCCAGGGACTCTGTTCCAATCGCCCTGCATTTCTCCCTCTGTCCCCACTGGCCAGCCACAAGTATCTTTAAACACTTTCTAAACTTTTAATTATCAACCCACAGTAGGGACCGAAGGAACAGAAGTTGTGAATGCCAGGCAGACAACATCAGTGCTGGAACATAGGCTACTGAAGTGGCACGCAGTGCATCAAAACGCCTACACTCTCAGAAACTAGTGCTGTGTTAGTGCCCCCCCTTTAGTCTCCCACTTTTACTGATGCTTAGTTGAATTGAGACGACAGCGTAAGGCACAGGGGAAAGGCGGCACCACAAGCATCCAGTTCAGAGAGCGAGAGTGGAAAGAGTTGATCCTCCATTACCCAGAGTTAATTCTCTGCTAGCCAGATGTGCATTGAAGGAACACAGTCATGCCTGATTTTAAAAGACAAGATCAGGCAGATAAAGTGACACCACCCCCAACCTCACGATTCCGTGTGTACAGATAATTGGAAACTGTCACACAGAATCTCTATTCTGAGGTGCAAGAGAGCTACTGCATCCAGTAAGGAAGAATGAACAAGCAACAAACAAATGCAGAAGGGAGGTCAAATATGAAGACCCCTGTAAACAAATTGTGCGCAGCATCACCAACTGTTAAGGCAAACCCAAAAGGGCCAAAGCAAGGCAACACAGCACGAAAGGGACCTTCACTGTCAATCAAATAGTATTTTACTCAATGGAGCAGGCAAGGTAAAGAGGATCCCACATCGTGCAACCAGGTCCATTCAGAAAGCACTGATCATGGTTCGGCCCATTCTACACCGCCACAAAAAGATCCCCACCACACATAGTCCTCCCCCGCACAGCTGGCATAGTCAATCCTTCTGCGGATGTCATTGTGAGCACCTTCAGCTTAGTGGGTCGCTCAGCATCAGATCGACAACCCACTTGGAAGGCTGAGAAATAAACATTATTGAACTGTCCTCAGCCATAGATCTGCAGGCCCTTCAAATAAGTAACTATACCTCGGCTTCCTTGAGGCTCACCAATTTTACACGGATGGCACAGCAAAGTCACACCAAAGAGACCATAGTACAAGCTCATCAGATCGCCGAGAGCGTAGGGGAAAAGAAGACTGGGCCAGACGAGCCCTCTGCTTATTCAATACATTCTTATTTATTTCCTCAGGGCTCTCGGTCTCACCAAAGGAGATTACTTAGTACCCCAGTCCTTGACATAGAGACAGATTGGGACACAGATGACAAGTTGTTCGAAGCAATGGGTGACCCTACATCTCGGAGTGGCTCCCCCAAAGCAAGGGGTCATGTCAAATCCAGGACCACCTCAATGAAGGTCACATTGATATTCAATAATGCAACCTTACTTGCAGCTACAAACGCCTTAACTTGGCAGTCACCCAAACTGAAACTTCAAATCGATCTGGTGCAAGTACTTGCTAATTCTATTTCCATCATGGAATCTAAAATAAACAATTTGGACTGTAAGCTTAGGTCATTCTAGCCCACTGGCGGTAACAAGAATTGTGCCTGTTCCCCATAGTGGATAAACGTTGTACTCTGCCAAATGTCTTGTCCTACCTGGTGGAGCATTTAAGGAACACTAAACCACCAAGAGAGGAAGTTATCTATATGGACAAAGAAATTGGCCAACCTGAAACAACTGAGGGTACCAATGCTGGTTACCATGGATCCAGCTCACCTTTAGTAAACAAAAGATAAAAGAGCCTCGGTGGCAGTGATTCAAGATTCCTCAATCCCACCCTCGGATACCCCAATCAATCAATCAATGGGTTGGTAAAGCGCAACTACTCACCCAAAAGGGGCTCAAGGCGCTGGGGGGCGCAGCTCCTAGGTGTTCATGGTGATTCGTCGAAGAGCCAGGTCTTGAGGTCCTTCAAGAACTTGGAGAGTGTTGGTGTCTGTCGGAGGTGGAGAGAGGGGGTGTCCCATGCCTTGGCCGTGAGGAAGGAGAAGGAACGACCTCCTGTTCTGGTCTTCTTGATGCGTGGCACTGCCCCAAGGGAGAGCTGGGCTGAATGGAGGGGTCTTTGGGGTGCGTGGCACAAGAGGCGGTGGTTCATGTAGGTGTTGTGGAGGGTTTTGTGGGCATGAGTGAGAAGCTTGAAGGTGATTCTCTTCTCGATGGGGAGCCAGTGTAGAGTCCACAGGTGTTGTGTGATGTGGCAGTGGCGCGGTAGGTTGAGGACTAGTCTGGTGGAGGCGTTCTGGAGGTTGCTGGTGAGGTTCTTGTTGATTCCGGCGTAGAGTGCATTGCTGTAGTCCAGTCTGCTGCTGATGAAGGTGTGGGTGACGGTTTTCCTGTGTTCGAGGGGAATCCAGTTGAAGGTCTTTCGTAGGAGATGGAGGGTGCAGAAACAGGAAGAGGTGACAGCGTTGATTTGGCGGTACATTTTGAGATCGGAGCCTAGGATGATTCCGAGGTTGCGTGCGTGGTCAGTGGGGGAGGGTGGGTTCCCGAGGGCGGGGGCCACCAGGTGTCGTTCCAGGCGTCGGGGTGTGGGCCCAAGATGAGTACTTCAGTTTTGTCCAAGTTTAGTAGTAGGCAGCTTTTTTTCATCCACCTGGCGACTGCTTTCATTCCTTCTTGGAAGTTGTGTTTGGAGATGTTGGGTTTGTTGGATAGGGAGAGGATGAGTTGGGTGTTGTCTGTGTACGATACAATGTTGAGTCCATGTGATCTGACGATGGATGCGAGCGGGGCCATGTAGACGTTGAACAGGGTGGGGTGGATGGAGGATCTTTGGGGGATTCCCAGGTGGTCGGTGTGGGATCCGTGAGGACGGGAGGGAGTCTGACCTGCTGCGTTCTTCTGGAGAGGAATGAGCAGATCCAGTCGAGGGCTTTGTTCCGGATTCCTGCGTTGTGGAGTCTGCGGACTAGGGTGCGGTGTGAGACTGTGTCGAAAGGCTGCGGAGAGGTCCAGGAGGATGAGGGCCACAGTCTCTCCTCTGTTGAGGAGGGAGCTGATGTCATCTGTTGTGGCGAGAAGGGCAGTTTCGGTGCTGTGGTTCTTCCTGAATCCTAATTGGGAGGAGTCCAGGATGTTGTTTTCTTCTATGAAGGAGGCAAGTTGACTGTTGATGGCTTTTCCAATGACTTTAGCCGGGTACAGGAGTAAGGAGATCGGTCTGAAGTTCTTGAGGTCGGTGGGGTCCGCCGAAGGTTTTATCAGGAGAAGGTTGATCTCGGAGTGTTTCCATTCGTCGGGGAAGGAGGCGGTCCCGAAAGAGTGGTTAATGATTTGTCGAAGCTCGGGGTGATGATGTCTGAGGCTCTGTGAAAGATGTGGTGGGTGCAGGGGTCCGTGGGGACCCCGGAATGGGTTGACTTCATAGTCTTCATGGTGTCTTCAATGGTGAGGACGGTCCAGCTGGCAAGTGTTGGCTGCGTGGTGTAGGGAGCGGTGGGTGTAGGTTCCGCGTGTAGGTTGTCATCTTCAAAGTTATCATAGATGGTCTTGATTTTGTGATGGAAGAAGGCGCTGAATCTTTTGCAGAGGTCCTGGGAGGGTGGGATGTCGGTTGTCTCACTGTTGGGTTGGGCGAACTCTTTGATGATACCGAAGAGTTCCTTGCTGTTGTGAGCATGGGTGGAGATTCTGTCCTGGAGTGCTTTCTTCCTCCAGTACCTGATGAGCTTGAGGTGGGCAGTGGTGGCTGCTTTGAAGTTGTCGAGGTCTGCTGTGGTTTTGGAGTTCCTCCATAATTTTTCGAGGCGTCTGCAGGTTCGTCTAGATTCTCGAAGTTCGGTGGAGAACCAGCTAGCTTTCTTGGCGTGTGTTGGAAGTTTTCTTGAGGGGGGTGATGGTGTTGGTGCAGTTGGTGATCCAGTTGTGTAGGGTGCGGGCGGCGGTGGTTGGGTCGTCGTCCGAGGCCGTGGGGGCAGAGCTGCTGAGGGACGCGGCGAGCTGGTCGTCAGAGATCTTGTTCCAATTTTTGCGCTGGAGCTGGTGTGTACGCTTAGTTTTGAAGGTGTAGTGGACGCAGCGATGGTCCGTCCATGGGAGTTCGAAGGTGTGGCTGAAGGTGATGGAGTTTCCTGCTGTGAAGACGGGGTCGAGGGTGTGCCCTGCTGAGTGCGTGGGTTCTGGTATGATCTGTTTGAGTCCGATGTTGAGGAGGTTGTCCAGGAGGGAGGTGGAGTTGGGGTCTTGGAGGTTGTCGAGGTGGAAGTTGAGGTCTCCCAGCAAGGTGTAGTTGGTGGAGGTGATGGCTTGCAGGGTGATGATTACGGTGATCGAGTCGGAGAAAGGTGTGCAGGGTCCGGGGGGTCTGTAGATGACGGTGCCTCGGAGGGTGGTGGTCGGGTTGGTCTGTATCTTGAAGTGGAGGTGTTCAATCAGGTCTGTGGGGCCCGTCTGTGTAGGTGTTCAGTTGGAGGTTGGACTTGTGAGCGATGGCGATGCCTCCTCCTGGTCGGTTGGGGCAGTACTTCCGGGTGATCCTCTAGCCTTCGGGGATGGCTATCGCAATGTCAGGTCCTGAGGTGGCGTTCATCCAGGTTTCGGTAAGGAAGGTGATGTTGGAGTGGGGCTGTTGAGGAGGTCCCAGATATCCGTGACATGTCTGTGGAGGGAGCGGACATTGAGGAGGATGCACTGCAGGGTTTGGGGTGCAATGGAGGTGTTGCTGGAGGGTGGAGGTGGGTCCTGGGTCTCGCCGAAGGAGAAGGACTGATGGCAGTGTCGGCAGGTGAAGGGTCCGTGGGTGTCGATAGGAGAGGAGAGCTTGCAGTGTTCTTGCTGACGTTGAGTGCATAGAGAGCTGAGGAGCTGTAGCGCTGGCGGGTCGGAGGACCATGGTCCCTGGTGCTGGTCACGGTCGGCGCAGAGCAAGGAAAAAGAGAAGAGGGGCTAAAAAAAGGGAATAAGGAAAAGGTGAAATAAAAGGCAGGTACAGCAGGAAACAGGCAGACAGAGGAGAAACAAGGGCAACAGGCAAACAAAGGAGAAATAAGGGCAACAGGCAAACTGCACACATAGGCTGAACAGAAGAGGCAGGAGCGGGGTCTCGACAGCAGTCAGCGGCGGAGCTGGGGCACAGGCACTCACGGTGGAGCTGCGCGCTGGGAGAGCAGTATCCTGACCAGAAGGTCTGGGGTCTTGCTCAAATAGAAAGGCTTCATAGTTAACTTCAGGCCCATTAACCAGATCTTTGCTTCATCAGGCGAGCCAGGTACCCAATAAACCTCTTGCAAGAAGGGAAAATAAAAGACTTAAGAAAAAAAGGAATAATCCTCCTAGACTATCTGGCAGGGAGTCTTTTCTGAAAATATATTGTAAGGCTCCCAGCAATGATGCAGCACAAACAAAACCTTTCCCTATATTCTGCGAGCCACAGGCCACAACATTCAATACTTTGAAGAATACCAACTGGCTGGATACCTCAGAGACTGATTCACCAGCCTCCCAGAATTCCTTGCAGGAGATCATGAATGCTGGGATACTCATTCAGAAAAGGCCGGAGAATGGTGGCAAAGAGCAGTCTTTGTCAACCTGTCCTGGCAAACTGGCTGCAGTACCACAGGACTGGAAGATGGCAACAAAGCTCCCTGAACCTGTGGGATTCGAATCTTGTCTCTCAGGGTCCATTAGAGACAGGCAACAACTTGAAGGCACCTTGATTCCGCCCTAGCTTTTTTTAGAAGATCATCCTTCTATTCTACGAAAGGCTGTCCGCCTTGGGAAATGTCATAGCATGCAATGACTACGTAGCCCTTGTTCACCCAGATCTTGACAGGGAGACTGAAGACATTTTATCCGATGTTCTAAAAGTAGAAGTCTTCAGACAGTCTGTGGCTGAGCAGGTGCTAGTGGGAAGTTATTGTGCCTTCAGCAACCAGGGTGGACTGGTGCATCCAAAAACCTCCATTGAAGACCAAGATGAACTTTCTTCACTCTTACAAGTTCCACTTGTTGCTGGAACAGTAAATCGTGGCAGTGAGGTGATTGCTGCAGGGATGGTTGTTAACGATTGGTGTGCCTTTTGTGGACTGGACACAACCAGCACCGAGCTTTCTGTCATTGAGAGCGTCTTTAAACTAAATGATGCTCAGCCGAGCACTATTGCTACCAGTATGAGGGATTCCCTGATTGACAGTTTAACATAAGAAGACATCGTGAAACTTTATTTGGACATATTCTCTGCGAGATCTAATTCTTCTTCTTCAATAAGTGAAAAGTTCCCAGTTGCAGTAGAAAGAAATGGAATTCTGATCCAATCATAGTCTTGGATTTCAACATTTGGGAAGTAATGATGAACTTTCTCTCCGAGCAATGTTAAATGGTCAACAATCAGCAGGCAGATTTCACATTTCAGCTCGCACTCAGCAGTTTTGGAAAACATTTCAAAATTGCCTTCTTTCACTTTTCTTTTTCTAAATTGCTATTTTGTCTCATAGCAAAAATTGTATCTACTGCTGTTAAGATATTTTCTCCTTTTCCTTGCATACTGGTGTTAATTTTATTCAAATGTTCAAATATGTCAGCAAGATATGCCAATTTTGTGCACCAAAGTTTGTTTTGAATTGGATCGCAGAATTCGTGTTGCTGATTTTCCTCAAAAAGTTTAAGCATAATTTCCCGCAATTCATATACACGACCTCTTGAGAGCCAACTAATGTCTGTGTGCAGTAGAAGCTTTTTAAACCTTGCCCCCGTTTGTTCACAAATATGAGCAAATAATCTTGATTTAAGAGGTCTGCTTTTAATGTAATTGACCATTTGAACCACTTTGTTCATAACTTTTCTTAATTCATTTCCAATGGTTTGCGCGACTAGTGCTTCGCGATGTAAAAAGCATTAAGTAATTATAATATTTTCATTCTCTTTCTTTGTTAAAGCTCTAAAACCTTTTGTTGAGCGACTATTGAGGGTGCGACATCTGTGCATATTCCGACACAATTTAACCATTGCAAATTATTTTCCTTCATGAAGCAATCCAAAGTTTTAAATATATCCTCACCTCTAGTTCTCATTGGAAGTTCTAGGCAACACAGGAATTGCTCAATAATTCTGTCAGTATGAATGAAACATATAAAAACCAATAATTGAGCTAACCCACTGACATCTGTTGATTCGTCTACTTGCAATGTAAAGATCATATTATCGTCTTGAAAAATATCCTTCATTTGCAGCTTAATGTTAGCAGACATATCTTGAATGCGTCTTCCAATTGTGTTATCTGCCAAAGGGATTTTATTAACTTCTACCTTAAATTCTGGCCCAAACATTGTTCGAGCAAAGGCACAGCAAGATTGCTTTATGGTGGTTTCGGCAATAGTGTGTGGTTCCTTGTTTTGGGCAATTATTTAAGCAACCAAGTAACTTGCCTTCTGAGCTTTCGCTGATGTCTTCATTCTCTTTGTGAATGATGCAGACTGCTTCCTTATAGAGCTCAATAAAGTATTCTACTGGTTTTTCTGACAAATGGCTGTGTTTTGTGGTAAAATGTAGTTTTATTTTATTTGGTACCATACTTTTATTTGCAAGTATTTCCCCACAAACTAAACACTGGGGACAAGGATGGTTTTCATTACCAGAAAATGTGAACCCCTTGTTCCATATAAGCTTTATTATATAAACGAGGATTGGAGATGTGTCCTTTACACTTCTTACGTACTGAGAGAGACCGTTCAGTTGATTCTTGGGTACTTTCCTCAATAGCTGGTACATTTTGTTCATCGCAAATGTCATCTTCACCAGCTTTTCGCTTCTTAATTACAAACTTATCCAGTTTGTGTTTTTGTTTGCCTTATCTTTCCCTTGCATAGTGATCTCTGGAATGTCCCACAGCAAATCCTAAACTTCAAAAGCGTCTCCTTTTTTAGGCTTTCACGAAATAGGTTACCAGTTCTGGGTTAAACTACTAGAACTAGAGATTGTTATTATATTGTCACTTATCTGTCCTGATCTACTCCCCTTTTCCCCTTTTCTTATTTTTCCCCCTTCCCTCCTTACCCTCATGCTGCCTCTACTACACCTCGCCCTAGTACTACATACTATGGTATTATCCTATCATTAGGATGCGTCCCATTGTGCTTTTCACTAGTACGAGCAACATTGCCCGATGCCCGGTGGAGCTGTCTCATGCAGCTAGAGAGGAGTCTGGCCCTGGTCTCACCCCCTCGGCCGTCACCTACCCAGCCGGTCATCTGACATTGTTTTCCTCGTTTCCCCTTTGTGTTTCTTTCCCAAGAGCCTGAGCAACCTTGGCAGATGCCCGGTGGAGCTGCCCTATGCAGCTATAGAGGAGTCTGGCCCCTTGGCCGTCACCTACCCAAACGGGTCTCCCCTCCTCCTCCCTCTGTGACTCCCTGATTCATACGGATTTTACTATGTAACCTGTAACTCGCTGACTCTACTGTTGTAGATGTCAAAATTACTTGTACCTTCCGCGGAGCCCGAGCAACCTTGGCCGATGCCCGGTGGAGCTGTCCTTTGCAGCTATAGAGGAGTCTGGCCCCCTGGCCGTCACCTACCCAGCCGGTCATCTGACAATGTTCTCCTTGTGTCTCCTTCCCTCCCCCTCTTCCCTCCCCGGGGTTTCTTGATTCATACTTTGTAACCATGTATCCTGCAACTCGCTGATTCAACTGATGTAGACACCAAAACTGTTTTCACCAACTGCGGAGCCCGAGCAACCTTGGCCGATGCCCAGTGGAGCTGTCCCATGCAGCTATAGAGGAGTCTGGCCCCTGGCCGTCACCTACCCAGCTGGACATCTGACATTGTTTTCCTCGTCTCCCCGTTTCGTGTCTCCATGATCACTGTTACTCTTGCTATTCCTGACGAATTCCCGTAACATTGTTTCTTTGCCTGTGTAACGGTTGTATTTTGTAACTTGTTGACTCATTTGATCCTCATGTAAAGCGCTCTGATATCCTTCGGGATCTGGTTCGCGCTATATAAAACTTTAAAAAAAAAAAAATTCCTTCCGGCAAATAGTCACACGCTACTAAAAACACAGTGATCCGACAAGGCTGCTGGGAACCCATGTGATTGTTCTACTGCACAAAAGCTAATCTTCACTCTAGACACCTCAAGAGGCAGAAATGACACTCTAAAGAGGGGAAAAATCTTATTACTACTTCATCACATCCCGAATTTGAGTCACTTTCAGAGTGATGGTATAATAAGAGTCCAATTTGACAAACTAACTTTCGCCCCAACAATGGCGACCCGCGCATTGTATGAGAGATCCGCTTTTGCTGAATGGGGCATTAAAATAAGAAATATAGAGCCCAAATAGTATCCTCACCCCTTGAACAATAACAAGCCAGCTTCAAGACAATTTGCAAATTTCAGTAGGTAACTCTAAAAGCACTTAAGATAATCGTAGACTACTAATACACAAACAGCAAAAACCACAGAGGGGCTGGGGCTGAGGCTGGATTGCATCCATGTTATCTGCCAAGCACAATAACTGTACCTAGCACGCGCTATATCTTCAACAGTGGAAAGCTAAATGCGACATCATCTCGCTACCACTGCCTTACAATTATTTTCATGGAACGTTGCCAGTCTAAGGAGGATACGCAACCATCCAGACACGTCCAAATTTTTTGTCGAAGCTGATATACTTTGTCCACAAGAAACATGGGCAATGACACCTGTGCAGATAGCAGGTTTCTGGGGAGCGCACTATGCAGCACTCAAGACTAGCAATTTTAACTGCCCTTTGGGGGGCCTCGCCTTCTACACAGCCACAAATGCAAAGCTGGAGGTACACAACATAGATTTGGAATGTCCGTTGATGCTAGCAGTTACAATCAAGGGCTGTAAGATCGACAAATGGGCAAAACCAATCTTGCTGATCAATGTATATCTAAACATACACAGTCGGGATAACAAGGTCAATCTGACGGCTCTTTGCGACACACTTGGCAACTCAATCTGCAAATTTCCCTTGCATGAAATATTGATAATGGGAGACTTTAATATACACAAGCTGGACGACCCTGCTGACACAAATCTAAGGGCCAATTCTTATACAACAGGGGGCGTAGTTAGCTGGCAGTTATTCCACAATTTGGTATCCTTGCAAACAGCCATTGCACCCACTGACAATCTTTCACCCTCTTTTAAAGACATCACGACCATAGGTCATACCTTCATGAGCCCCCTTTTGACAGACTTATGCCTGGCTTAATCCGTGCAGGTTCACTCAGAAAGCGACCAAAATCCAGCTAATATGTACTTTGGCCTAGAGCACCACTCTGCCACTCAAATAAAAACATTGGTCCTTTCAAAAGGAGAGGAAAAGAACAGGCTGATAAGGAGACTCAAATGGAACAAGTGGAAAGCATTCATACACCAACTGTCGATCCAATGGGTCACTTGCTCCAAGACTGGGAACTAATGACAAAATCATCATATTTTCCCTTAAGAGCACAAAATGATTGTGGGCAATGGATAATGAGGAAGCAAGTGACCAGTATTCACCTGTGGCATACCATTGAACATTAAAAAACGTAAAACAGTACTAAACATAACAGCCAGAAGATAAAGTCGACAGAAAATAAGTTTGACTGCCCAGCTCCAACTATGTAAAATGAGCAAAGCTCGTTGTGCTCTCTTGTGGAATACTAAAGCAAGATACACGGAATCAGAAAGGCTCCATATGCACTCACATTCAGCTTGCAAAAATCAAAAGAAATTCTGGCAATACATCAATGGTTTAAGTAACAGACCAATCATTAGAGGAAATGCCACCCCTCAGGAAAAATGGATTGAGCCCGTTACCTTACTTCATACCGAAGCAGACACACAAGGTCACAAAAACAGTGATCATCAGCATCAAATATCTGACTTAGAACATGATTTATATCCTAGTGAGGTTTTCAATAAGATAGCTGTGTGCAAAGTCATCAAATCCATCAGAACAAGTGGGGCGCCAGATCTCAATGGCCTACCAGGCTCACTTTTTAAATCCAACATAGACTTCAGGGCAGACTTACTAACCTCTCTCTACATGGCTTGCTTTCAATCAGCTGAAGTTCCCCACTAATGGAAAGGGTCTATTCTTCACCCAATATACAAAACGGGGGGACTGGGTAAGAGTGGGCTGTCACAAAGCAACTAGTGCCTGTTCATGTTACTGGACGTGGAGACCAAAGCTTACACCAAAATTCTACTAAGGGAGTTGGATGCTTGGGCACTCGAGGCCAAGATCATCCCCTTTTATCAAACTGGATTTAGAAGACAAACCTCCACGCTGGATATCATGGTAGCCATATCTTACTTGGCTGACCTCTCCTTTCGACCATCTAGGCTGCCCTTACTTGCGTGTTTCATTGTTTACTCAATTGTCTTTGATTTTGTCGATTGAAATAAACAGTGGTCTAAATTAGTGGATTGAATAATTATTTCTACCCTACTGAGAGCAAGAATTTAGCTTTATACAAACACATGGGTCTGCATCAAACTGGAAGGGAGAACTTAGCCTCACATCAAATTACAGCCAATCGGGGTTTAAAACAAGCCTGCATCCTAGCCCCCATGCTGTTCCATCTCTATACTGCTGAGTCAGGATGCTCACTTGATGAGGCTAAGACCATCCCACCCAGGACTGCCATAAGCAGACTCCCAATCATTCAATATGTGGACGACTTGCTCATTCTTTACCATACTAAAGTAGGCATGCAATGTGCTAGTGATGCATTAAACATATAAAACGAAGACAACAAATTGGTGGTCAATGTCGATAAAACAAAGGTAATGGGAGGTATAAGAATGAAGCGAAGCTCCAATGGAAGTTAGGCAACTAAACCTTCTCTCTGACAACAAGCTACAACTATCTAGGTGTATGGTTCTCAGACAGTGGCAAGACCAGCCTCCAGATAAAACACATAACCAGGAAGTCTGCTGGGATCATATTCGCCTTATCAAAACTAAACTCTCCCCTCTTGCTCCTTCAGCTGAAGCCATCCCTCGTGTCTCATGGGCCAGGCTAATACCAACACTCTAATTTGGCCATTAAGCTTATCCAGGGAAGTTTGCTTTTACTTTAGATAGATTACAATGTACTGCCTATAGAAGATTATTCCATCTCCCAAAATACACCCGCCGTTCATTACTTCACCTAGAATTTGGTCTAACTGAGCAAAATCTGAAATGCAAGGCATCCTTTCTTAAATAATATTATTCTGCACAGCAAGCCAAACCGGGCACTCTGAAGATTGCCTTACAAGAGGTCTTCTCTAAGTCAGACAATCCTTTGCCACAGCATTTAAAACAGGTGATCACAGATTTAAATGTGGAGGTGGCCACCTTAACCGCTAACTTAATTCAGTATTCAGGTGTAAAAACCATCCTGACGAAGCAGGCACGATTTCTCTCGAGGATAGTTGATCTCAATTTGGTCCAGGCTTGCAGTTACGCTGCGCCAACTACACAATGTGGATTACTTATTCTTCAAACTTCAAACGTGTTGTACCTTAGCCCTTTAATACATCCTCACTCCTCATTCCCTTGGTCCTCATCCCTCATCCCTCATTCTTCATTTATTATATCCTTTATCTCTCATACCTCCTCCTAAGTCCTAAGAATTTGTTACGACGTAATCCAGTGATGAGGCAAAGGGCAAAAATGTAACTCAGGTGACAGCAACTTCCTCTGTTCACAAATCCCAAGGACTGCCCTATATGTACGTTCTCCCCTAGGAAACTAGATGCATTCATCATGCTAAATTCCATTATTCAAGAAATACAAAGCACAACCCATCCCCCTTCTACAACAACAAAAGAAATACAGATTATGCCACACTAAATATAATATAAACACAACACTAAATATACACAATACTAAGTAAACTCTATTAATACCTTATCATGTCACATTCATTGAACTTATTGTCTACAAAGAAGAAACATAAACATGAGCACTGAAGATGAGACTAGAGGTAAATTCATGAACAAATGAAATCTTCCAATCTCCTAGGAAAAAACACTTTCCTACCAAACCTTCCCTTCACACAGTTATCTTCATCTTCAATGTGTCCACCCCATCTTTAGCCTGTCTACCCCCACTCATTCTTCCAACATCCCCTTCCTTATTCCTAACATTGCCACCAGCATTCCCATTCTCATTTAGAACACCTCTTCCAACTTCTGACATCCTTCACCTCACTTTTCACCCAACTGAAATCCTTCATTGCTTCCTTACCTTTTCCCCTGACCCTGCTTCTGGATAGTTTTCTCAAATGCCATGTCTTCCCATCACTCAAAAGAACAGAATTACAGAAAATCTTTTCCACACGTAATGATACTGAAAATCTACTAAACCCTTTTTTAACCTTCCTGCTCCCTTTCTCTCTAACCATCTGTCCCACGTCAATGTCAACCTTCCCTGTGTTATGATTCTTATCATACCATTCTTTGGATTTGTCTTGTCCCTCTTTTATTCTAGGCCTTATTTGTTCTGGTGCCCAATCCACATGCCTTGACTCACTCATCCAACCTTGATTATATTTGTCAAAAGTTAACCTTTCTCTCACTTAGGCAAATGGACTGCACTGGGTGTAATACCTTACGTCCACAACATCTTCTTAACTTCACTCTCCCAGTTAAGTTGACTACTTTTAGTCATTGTATCACACTCTCTTAATCACACGATTAAACCTCTCAACATTCAAGGCGATACACTGATGTAGTTCTGTGCTTTATCCCATTCCTTTTCAAAAACTCAGAGAATTTACTAAACTTAAACTGCAGTCCATTATGGCTAACAAGACACTTAGGCAATCCCTCGTTCAAGAACACCTTGTCCAAGAACTCCATAATGGTGTTAGTCATAACCCAATTCCTCACACTCTAGAAAAATTATCCATCACCGCCATAATAGACTTTTATTTTCTTCTTGTATTGGCACCATAACATCCCCACCAACTCTCCCCCAAGTCATTCCTGCGGTAGGTAAAGGGCATAAAGTTAGTTTAAATGTCACTTGATTCTTATCCAATCTTTTACAATTCAAAGAGTCCCTTGGTTTCCTCTCCACAAATTTATCTATTGCTGGCCACCCATAAGTATCCTTCACTCTCTTCTTTGTTTTAACAATATCTAAGTGTCCTTTATTCACTAAGTCCAAAACGTGCCCTCTCACTCCTTCAGGAGGAATCACCTTTACACCTCTCAACATTAAGTCATTCTCCACAATTAATTCTTGTCACTATTCCCAATAATGCAGTGCATTAGCATCAAGATTTGTTTTTACTGGCCTTCCATTCCTCACATGGGCCTTCACTTCCTTCAATGTCGCACCTCGTACATACTCCTGTTACCATGCTTCCACATTGATACATTTAAACTTTTCCCTGTATACACTTGCCACAGAACAATCATCCCATTCATTATTAGGAACTTCTTTGACCGGTAAAGGCATTCTATTTAAAAAATCTGCCACTCTATTTTTCAGTCTAGGTATATACCCCACTCTATAATTAAAATTCTGTACTCTCATAGGCATTCTTGTGATCCTCGCAGAACCCTTGTTCAAACCCTGTGCTGTAAGTACTTTAGTCAAGGGTTTATGATCTGATCTTAGCAGTACTGGCGATCTCCATACAAACTGACAGAAATGTTCAAGCCTCCACACACAGGCTAAAGTTTCTCTCTCTATCATAGAGTATTTTTCTTCCATTGGCATTAAAGACTTGACGAGAAAGCAATAATCACTTCATTTCCACGTTCATCCAGTTGTGTCAACACCGCTTCTGTTCCTTTCCTACTAGCATCCGTGATCACAACAAACTTCTTAAAGGATCAAACCCTTGAACGGGTGGAGGGTCGCAAAATATCCTCCTTGAGGTTAAAGTCTTTCTGACATGCCTCCATCCATTCAAATTGTACTTTGTTTTTTAACAGTTGTCTCATAAGACTTCTGCGCAAAATTTTCAACAAACTTTGAGCAGAACTCTGCTAATTCGAGGAAAGTTCTTACATCATCCTTGCCTTTTGGTGCTGGTGCTTCCTTTATAGCCCAAATTAAACTGTCCTTAGGTTTGATCCTACACTTGCTTATCTCATGCCCCAAATAGGTCACACTCTCCCTAGCAAATTTACACTTAGAGTATTATGCTGTAAACCCCCCAATCCTTTAGGATTGGCATGGTTTTTTCCAAATGTTCATCATGCGCCTCCCTCATTTTCTCCATTACCAAAATATTATCCTGAAATAACAGGATACCTTTGACTTTTTTCAGTATTTCAAACATTAGGCATTGGAAAACTGCGGTGGCGGATGCCAACTCAAATGGAACCCTCAAGAATTGAAAACACCCAATAGGCGTAATAAAGGTTGCCAATTTCCTACTGTTGGGGTGTAACGGCACTTGATGGTACGCTGGCGATAAATCAGTAGTGGAGAACCATTACACTCCTCTAGTTTCAAATAACATCTCATTGATTCTTGGAAGGCGAATCTTGTCAACTACAATATTTTTATTTAAAGTTTTCAAGTCGACACACAGTCTCACCTTTTTTGTTAGCTCTCATAGCCACCACCAATGAAGACAACCGTTCTGCAGATTTGTCAGGCTCTATAATACCTGCCTTCTGCAACTTCTCTAACTACTGAATAACTTCTCCTTTAATTTCCAAAGGAACATCCCTTACTTTGTGAATCTGAGGCACTGCACCTTCCTTCAGTACAATCCTATTTGTAAAACCCTGTAGTCTTCCAATTTCCCCATTAAAAACATATGGAAATGTATTCTTTATTTCTAACTCAGCAGACTCACTTTCATTGTCAACAAGTAAAACTGGATCATCTTTACTGGAATCAAGAATTATCCCCAGTTGTCCCTGGTCTATCCACCCTAAAACAGAGGGACCCTTAACAGCCACATACACTTTCCCTTCAGCAGGTGCCTAAAACCCTACATGCCAATGACCTCCCCGGTAAAACTCTCAGGTGTAATATCTGGTGGTTCAAGATCCCACCCTAGTTCATCTGCAAATATACCTTCACATATCTCCCTGTTTTAAAATTGTGTAGGGCTACCCAGAATGTGCCACAGTGCTCATGCAAATTTCTCTCAAAGTAATTTCACACATTAGCTTCTTGCTTACTACCCTGTTCAATCCCAAAACCTTGACATCTCTCTGAATACTTAGCACACAATTCGCCTCACTGCTCTCCTCAGAATCACTTAATCCATCTGAGCTCTTACATTGTGCTTGTGTTTTTTTTAAATTAAATTTTTTATTGTATTCTTGAATTCGCATACAACAAACATCTCAGGCTTCATCTCTGCTCGTCACAACAGTGCGAGTTACATATGTATCAATAATATTCCGTACAATACAACGTTATTTCTTACTACCATCATCTAGAGCACATGCATTTATACACTAGGTGTGGACAGCATATCTGGATTAGCCCTTAGATAGTCTGTTAGAGGTGTCCAGTACTCTTTGGGCTTTGACTTTGTTGGGAGTTCTTCGTATGTTTTCAGGGTGTCTCTACAATATGCCATGTCCATTGTCCAATGTTTGCTGCTAGGGGATTGTTTACCATCCCAGTTCATCGATATCCTCCTCTTTGCCAATAATAGTGCTATAGCACAAAGTTTTCGCTTGCCAGAGCGCAGATGTTTCCCTAGGCCCAACAAACATACTCTTATTGAACATTCTAATTTGGTTTTCAGTACACGCCCAAGTATTACAGTTATCTCCTCCCAGTACTCTCTGATCTTAGCGCATCGCCATGCTAAATGTATAAAGTTGGCGTTTTCCTCCCCACATCTTCGACAGCAGGCATCCGTCCGCAGCCCATATTTGTGTAATTTAAGAGCAGTGTGATAGATTTGGTGTAAATATTTATAGTGAATTATGCGCAGATTTCCATTAGGGGTGAGCATTTCTATTAGTGCACAGCAACTTTGCCAGTCCTCTTCACTAAGAGGCAATTCAAGTTGAGTGTTCCATCGCTCCTGCACCTTACCAGCGACACTGGCTATGTCTTCTTGTAGTAGCCTGTATAGTTTTGACACCATATGGGTATTGTTTGAATTAGTAATGACCATTTGTAATGGTGTCAACGTCAATGCTTCATTGGGAAAAGTGGGAAATAGATTTGTTATTGCTCCCCTTAGCCTGTGATATATAAATTTGAATAGCAATGTTTGGTTACTTATGTAGCTTAGGTCATTATGGTCAATACATTTTGCTTGTGTTACACACAGCTTGTTGCTTTTGTTTTTTTTCCTTCCCACTCTAGCAAACAGAACTAAGATACCACAGCTCGTACAGTTCTGACCTACAGCAGGACATTTCTTACTTTAGGCTAAATGTTCTTTGCTTCCTCATCTAAAACAAGTCAACCTATTTTTATTATCCTGCTCCCACTTAACATTCACTTGTTTGCTTTTTCCTACAGCTTGTAATTTGTCCACTTTGCATTTCAAATTGTCCATCATCTACGTCTTCCTATTGCTATTTTTCTTGTTGCCAGTCTTAATTCTACAGACTGCATCACTCTCTGCCTTATCCGTGCCATTAAGTACTGCTTTGGCACACCTTTCTGTGAGTTCAGCTTTTTTTTACCAAGGAAATAATATCCTTCAATGGTGATTCTCCATTCACCCATAGCCTGTCTTGAATGTTAGAGTTACTGGCATGCATCACAATCTAGTCTCTGATTAGCTCTTCATCTAAGTTTCCAAAGTTACATGAGATTGCCAGTTTCTTTAACACTGCCACATAACCCTCAGTTGGTTCCTGTTTTCCCTGCTTCCACTGAAAACATTTTTAATGAGTGAACGCAACACACACTATGGGAGTAAAATGCGCGTCCAAATCTTCCAAAGTATTTGTGAAAACATCTCTGTGTCCTGTCATTTTTTGTTTCCATTCTAGTATAGATTTTTAACTCACCAGGACCAAGACAGTGTAGCAAAATGTTCTTTTTTCTTTCTGGAGAAAAGTCATCATCGTCAAATGTTGAAATATAATTAAACAAATAATTTTTCCACTCTTCCCACCCAATAGTCTGTTCATCATGCGTTAGCATAAATGGCTGTGTTGGAGACAAGTTCAGGGTCTGAGTGGCACACATTGGTAATATAATATGACAATAACCTTAGAAAATGTAAAAGAGTTAATTCTTGCAGTACTCTTTCGTAAGACAGAAAACTAATTTAGATTTTTTTTGTAGCAGGTTTTTATGTGTCGCTAGAGATTCAGAAGAGACTCCGTGAACACAGAGAGAATAATGTGAGTAAAAATTCTGAAATTTATCCTAATACAAAATGGTGCCACATACTCCACACTGCATCACATTAAGAATGTGACTAGCCCAAACAAAGATGGCGTAAAGACACGTTATGAAGCATAATAAGTTCCCATTACGCTCCGCCTCCTGCTTCTTAAGAGTGTGACTCCAACAGCGCATGAGCTCCCAGCTCTATTTCCTGCTTTATGCACACGAGCTATAGTGGCAATCTCAAACCTTTTGATGTTCACCACAGAGAAGGTAATGCACCCTTGTGCAAAGATTATTTTGCTGTTAAGTCCCCAACGACCACCAGAACAATATTATGTTTCGCTGCTTAAACTTTGCTCACTGTTGTCGATACAACAGTGCCAACACTGTAGTCATGCACAAAAATCACAACGTTACTCACATTTCTGTTCTTTAGATGCACAATTTTTAATAAGTCCAAAAGAAGGCCATAGTGGGTCCGCTTTACCTGGGCTAAGTTACTCGTCGCCAGATTTGTTACGACATAATCCAGTGATGTGGCAAAGGCCAATAATGTAAGAGAATTAAGTCTTTATTCGCAACCTAAGTAATTGCAAATTTCGCTGTTCACAACTCCTAACAACTGCCCCACGCATAAGTTCTCCCCTAGGAATCTAGATGCAGTCACCATTCTAAATTGCCCTATTAAAGAAATACACAACATAACAGGCCTCATCTGTCACTCCTCATAACCTATCCTTCAATTCTTACCTCCAACCCCTCATCCCTCAGTTGTCACTCCTCATCTCTCACACCTCCTCTCTCATTCTTGTTTCCTCATTCTCCATTCTCCGTTCCTTATTCCTCACCCCTCACACCCAATTGCTCATTCTGTATCACTTGCTGTTGACTCTTTCTCCTCACTTTTAGTGAAATTGCCAAAGTCCTAAAATGTACACCATCCTGTCTATTTTAGAACTATCTAATCCTTCATGTCTTTGTTCATATGCCTCATTCTTTATCATTCCATATCTGTAATCCCCTCATGCCTCAATACTCACTCATTACCCCTCATTCATGCTTCATTCCTCACTTGTCACTCCTCAATACTGATATATCAATCTTAATTACTCATCCCTAATCATTCATCTCACACTCTTCATCTCTCACACCTCATACCTCACTCTTCACCTGTCATCCCTAATCTCCCACTCACCGTTCTTCTCATCCTCACCTCTTTATCGCTTTTCCTTACTCCACATTTCTCACCCTTCAGTTCTCGTGTCCCATTCTTCTCATTCTTTCCTCCTTCTTCCTAATTCCTTGCTGCTTGTCTCTCATCCCATATTTCTCATTTTCACTTCTCATTCTTTACTTCTTATCTTTCCTCCTTCATTCCTCATCCCTCACTTCTTGTCCCTCACTTTTCACATTTTTTACTGCTTGGTCCTTATCTCTGTCCTCATGCCTCATCCCTTTTTCCTCGTCCTTCACCTTTCATCACTTAATTCTTGTCCTAGACTTCTCATCACTTGCTCTTCATCCCTCTCCCCGTGCCCCTTCTCCATCACTCACCTTTCACAACCCAGTTTTAATGTTTCACTCCTCCTCCTTTACCCTTCATCTTTAGTTTCTTATTTTTTCTCCTCAATCTTCATTCTTCAGCTTTCATTCCTAAGCCTTCTCTCATAATCACTCACCCCTCACTCTTCATCCTTCACTTCTCAACTTTTGCTACTCGTATCACATTCTGCACTCTTCATACCTCACTACTTACTCCTCATGCTTCACTCTCAATACTTATCCCCATCTGTCACCCCTCAGTTGTCACTTCTAATCCGGGTCTGCTTATCCCTCACTGATCATTTAAATCCCCACACTGTTCATATATTTTCTGTGATGAATGAATGAGTGTTGTATTCCTTTTAACATGTTTTTTTCTGTTAAATGTGTGTTATATTCATTTTAGTTAATTATTTTAGTCCGTATCTGATCATTTTAGAATTTGTGATATTAATTTTAATGTTGTATTAATTTTAAATTATATCAACACATGTTCAATGCATGCTGTATTAATTTAAACAAGAATCATATTAATTTATTCATGGCTCACATTCATTTCAATATGTGTTTTATTAATTTCAATGCATGCCACATTTCTTTTACATAGTTTCATATTCATTTTGAAAAGTGTCCTATTCATTTTAACACGTCATACATTTTTATGTGGGCTGTATTCATTTCAACAGGTGCCGTATTGATTTCAAAGTGGTTCATATTCATTTTAAAATGTCATATTCCTTTCAATGCATGTCATATTCCTATCAATGGGTGTCATATTCATAGTAGTACTTGTCATATTAATTTTAACATGAGCCTTATCCATTTCAACATGTCATTCATTTCAATACATGGCATATTCATTTCAATGTCTTTCATGTTAATTTAAATGCAAACCATATTCATTTTGATGAATGTCATTCATTTCAGCATTGGACATTTTCATTTTAAAGTATGTCAAATTCATTTCAGTGGTGCTTCTATTTAGTTCAACATGTCATATTCCTTTTAACATGTCATATTCCTTTGAATGCATGTCATATTTGTTTTAATTTATGTCATATTCATATTAACATTTATCACTAATTTTCAACACTAATCCTTTATGGGTTCTGGAGTAGCCTGCTACTCGCCAGAAAAGCGCTTCAACACCCCATCAGGGGTAACAGGCGCTATATGAATGCAAACCTTTCTTTCCCTTCTATCCCTCCGCTATCCTTCTCACTCCAAATAACTGACTAATATCCACCACTCAAATTACTTTCATATTTCACCATACTAATTCACCACTAATCCTTTATGGGTTTCCGGAGTAGCGTGCTACTCGCCAAAAAAAAGCGATTCAACACCCCATCAGGGGTTAGAAGCGCTATATAAATACAAACCTTCTTTCCTCTTCTATCCAATACAATACAATATTCATCTTAATGTGCATCATATCCATTTCAACATTTGTCATATTCATTTCAATATATGTGAAATTAATTTCAAAACATATTGTATTACTTTCAATGCATGCCCTGGTGATTTTAAAGGATCCTATGTTAATAGTCTTATTCATTTTAAGGCATGTTAATTTATTTTCAGTGGGGCTCATTAATCATTTCAACAAAAGTCATATTCGTTTTAACTTGTGTCATATTCCTTTCAATGTATGTCACACTTCTTTCAGCATATGCCATTTAATTTTAAAACATGTCACATTCATTTTTGTGTAGTTTAATTGATTCTAACACTTGTCACATTGATTTCAATGCATCCTATATTATTTTAAACATGTCATATTCATTGTAAAGTGGCTTACATTTATTTCAACATGTCCTGTATTGATAGCTAGGAACGTTTTATTAATTTTAAAGCATCTTATATTCATTTCCATACATGTCATATTTATTGCAATCTGGGCAATCTAAATTTCAACACAATTCATCTTCATTACAACATTTACTTTTCATTTCAACATGGGGAGGAGCGCGAGAATTACGAAGCGCGCCATTAGGGCCCGGCCCCCGGGATCCACGCCACGCCCAAATCACATGGCCGGGGTAGCCCCATTGGCGACCGGCTAGAGGAGGAATTACTTCTGGGGCATTGCCTCGTGACGTGTTTCCGGCCTGGGGCCCGGCGCCGGAAGGAGGGAGGAGCATTGGCCTATTTAGGCCTCAGGGCATCGACGGTGGCCCTCTCTTTTTTCGCGCCGGGTCCCAGGAGGGTGTACGACACCTCCAAACTAGTGCAGGTGGGCGGTTTTTACTGCGAATGAGTGCTGCAGCGGTGAAGCGAGCGGAATTCCGAGCCGGTGTCAGGAGCTTCTTCGGGTCCCCCCACGTGGACGGAGGTAAGGTGTCGGGGGTTGGTGCGGGCTTCAGGCAGCCTTAGCAGTTTGTATAGAGTATTTGGTATTTGGTCTGCGAGCCATCGGCTCTCGGAGGCTGCCCGGAGCTGTGCGCTGATTCCTGGCTCAAGTCTCTCCAGCGAGCGGGGACCAGCGTTGCGT
This sequence comes from Calotriton arnoldi, assembly GCA_963921515.1. Taxonomy (NCBI): domain Eukaryota; kingdom Metazoa; phylum Chordata; class Amphibia; order Caudata; family Salamandridae; genus Calotriton; species Calotriton arnoldi. Next base: position 766,704 of record CAWUFW010002001.1, on the reverse strand, counting down.
GGAGCCAAGTCCCGACGAATTTTGAATTTCCCGCCAGGTTGCACACTGTGCGAACGCAGCCTGTGGGGGGGCATAGCGGGGCTCGGTGATTGATGATTTGGGCATACTTTCTGTGCACGCGCGTTGGGCCTTTGGGGCACGGTAGCAACAAAGCACTGAGGGCATGGCGCGGCTTTAGTCGGAGTATCGGGTGATTGCGAGATCCCGCCTTAGTGTGTGCGTGCGCGCGAGGCGCCTGGGGGCTCGGTGCTGTGAGGCTATCGCTTGGTTGAGCGGGAGAGGGGGCGCCGACATTGTAGAAGGGTTATCAGGTGACCCGGGGGAACGGCGGTGATTGTGGAGTTATTGCGTAAGCTATTCCCAAAGGGATTTGAGCGGGAGAGCGGGCGCAGGCATTGTCAACTCTGTGGGGCATCAGTAAAGTGAGCGCGGCTAGAGTAAAGGAATAAAGCGCGCTCAGGCCACCTTGGGGAGTAACTTTTAATAATGGAAAAAACCCTGGTCTACAACCAGTTCCAGGACAATAGACACGTGCAGCTGAGCGGCTGGTTGCGTGGGATTGATTGCTGAACGAGGGAGTTGCAGCGCGCCAATCCCCCCCCCCTTTGTTGGGTGGGCACAGCGCAAGCAAGGACAGGTGACGCTGTGGGAGGCAAAAGGAAGTTGGTATAAGGGGCCATTGTTCAGGGTTACAGGCGGGCGTTTGCGGACACAGGGGGGAGAATGCCGGCAAAAGGGCTTAGTAAGAAGCGCAAGGGTGTGGAGCCAGACCTCGCACAGCTGTTAAAGTTGGTGTTGGCTAAGCTGGGCCAGGAGGATGAGAGTGAAGAGGAGCAGGGGGATCAGGAGCTAGAACCTATACCAGACAGGGATCAGGCCCCGGAGCCAGTCCCTGACACAGAGGGGGGTGACCGCCCGCGCAGATCCAGTGTCCCTCCAAAGGCAGCTTTCCCTCCACTAGAGAAAAGACCCAGGACTCAGCCAGGCAAGGATAAAGGGAAGGGCCCCAAAGTTAACAAAGGCAATAGGAAGGGACAAGGGAACAAGGAGCCGGAGCGGCTGCCTCAGTTACCAGAGACCCCCATTGCACCCCCGCTGCTTGAGCCGGTGCAACCAGTCCCTAGGGTGGGGGAGCGCAATGAGGTTGGGACGATATTGGCGGAAATCAGGGGCGCCTTGAAGGCCTTGGCGCCAGCACCTAACCCTGGGAGTCCAGCGGGGCCAGCGGAGCCGCCAGTCGCAATTCCTGCGCCGCAGAATGTCTTAGGTGGGGCACCGCTAGAATCAGCCAAGGCATTGACGGGGGGGCCCCCTAGCCTCAGGCCAAACAAAAGAGCAGACAGGTGGGGACGTGAATCCCACGGCCAGCATATTGACGTCCGTGGCCACATTGCTGGCACAATTGGCAGCCTCAGGGGCGCCGAGCAAGGTGGACAGTGCACCAGTGGCACCGTGGGTGCCTCAATCAGCCACTGAGTCTGCCCTTCACGAAATCAGTAAACAGGTGGCGCTCTTAGGAAAAGCGCAGGACAAGGCAGGGAGTGTGGCTCCTCCAGCGGTGGGTCAAGCGGCCCCCGCCCAAACTGAGGCAACGACAGGCGCCGCAACAGGCAAGGCGGTAGAGAGTTCAAATAAGTCCACAGACAGCGGGAGCAAGGCAATCGGGGGACAGGATACGGTGTTATCCAAGCGTGGTAAATTGGCGGCGCATGTGTCTCAGGAAGTGAGGGAGAAGATTTGGAAAGGGGAATTTGTGGATATGTATTCCTTAATCAGGCCGAAAAGGCGGGAGGTGGAGCCAAAAGACAAGGAGGGGAAGGAGGGTTCCTTCAAGGATAGAAAGCCTAGGGTGGAAGAGTCTATCACTAATTGGCAGTTTGGTTTCAATGTTTTCTCCACTGTAATGTTGGAAAAGAAGCCTGAGTTAGCCATCCCATTAATATGTTACGCTAACAAGATTCTGAAGGCCCATGTAACCTATGGGGGAACAGCATGGAGGGACTATGACAGGGATTTTAGATGGGCAAAGGTAGAGGACCCCGGCATGGAGTGGGATCAGACGGAGGTTAATGTGTGGTTAGAGAGTATCAACAATAAGGCACCAATGAAGCAGCCCTTTCGGACTTCGCAGGGAGGGGCAGGCGAGAAGAAAGGGGCGTGTTGGGCATTCAATAGGAAAGTGTGTACGTGGCCAGCAGGGACATGTAAATTTAAGCACGCATGCGCATTCTGCGGCCACCCCTCCCACCCCAAGTTTAAGTGTCACAAAAAATCAAAGGACAGAGGTAGGGATCAGAAGCCACCACAGCAATAGGTTACCTACCCCAGTGGAGATAGGGAAACTGATTTTCTGGTTGAATCAGTATCCTGACAGGAGGGCAGCCAGGACAATTTTCCAGGGGTTTTCCACGGGTTTTCGCATCCCAGCCCAGGGAGTTCCGCCGGTGGCACATTGCAACAATCTGTTATCAGCACGCATGCATGCCTCAGTCGTGTCTCAGAAAGTTAGTAAGGAGAAGGCACTGGGGCGGATAGCGGGCCCATTCTCTTCCCCCCTGTTGCCCGGTTATGTTTGTTCACCGCTGGGAGTGGTTCCCAAAAAGGAGCCGGGCCAGTTCAGGATGATCCATAACCTATCGGCGCCGAGGGGTGCTTCAGTGAATGACGCCATAGATCCGTCCCTGTGCTCGGTAACTTATTCTTCCTTTGACACAGCATTACAGAAGCTGCGTGAGTTAGGGCCCAATGCCTACATGGCAAAAACAGACATTGAGTCAGCTTTCCGGCTCATGCCTGTACATCCAGAGGACTATCATTTGTTAGGTTTTCGGCTGAACCACGGGTTCTATTATGATAAATGTATGCCGATGAGTTGTGCAGTTTCATGCAAGTACTTGGAGATGTTCAGTTCAATGCTACAATGGCTTTTCACTGTTAGGACAGGTCGCAGGGACATTGTGCATTACCTAGATGATTTCATGGTCATGGGTCCCCCGGCATCTGGGGAATGTGGTCAGGCACTGGGGGAACTAGTGAAAATGTTTGAAGAGTTCGGGGTGCCATTGGCTCCCGGTAAGACCGTAGGCCCTGCAAGGTGCATGTCCTTCCTCGGCATTGAGATAGACACAGTGATAGGGGAATGCAGGTTGCCAGTAGACAAGGTGCAGGCGTTTTCACAGGCAATTGATGCAGCTCTGGCTAGACCGAAGGTCACATTGCATCAACTCCAAGTACTAGTAGGTCAGCTGAATTTTGCATTGCGGATCATCCTGATGGGGCGCCCCTTCTCAAGGTCAATAGCTAGGGCAATGGCGGGTTTGACTCAGAAACACCATCACGTGCGGCTGCAGGCTGAGGTGCGAGAAGACCTGAAAGTGTGGCGCAGCTTCTTGAGCGAGTTTAACGGTAAGGTGGTATGGCCAGCGCCGATCATCTCCAGTCCAGAGTTGGGTTTAGTCACGGACTCCGCTGGTAGTGTAGGGTTTGGAGCTGTACTAGGGTCGCGCTGGTGCAGGGAGGACTGGCCGGCAGCTTGGCATGAGAGCGGTTTGACCAAGAACATAGCCTTTTTAGAGTTGTTTTCCATCGTGGTAGCAGTGACGGTTTGGGCGCAATTCTTTAGAAACAAATCGGTGGTCTTTTGGTCCGACAATATGGCAGTAGTGGAGGCCATTAACAGGCAAGGGCATCCTGCAGACATGTACTAAGGCTGTTGAAGCATTTAGTTTTAGCTTGCTTGAAGCTGAATTTGCTGTATAAGGCTGCGCATATCCCAGGTGTTGAGAATCAGGCTGCTGACGCTTTGTCTCGCTCCAAGTTGCAGGATTTCCGGAGGTTCCATCCGCAGGCAGAGGATCAGATGACAGTGTTCCCGACATTTCTGTGGAGGATTGGTGCCCCGCTCTATTGGGGCTGGTGGGTGCATCATTGAGCGAGCGCACCCGGAGAACTTACCAACAGCATTTCAAAGCATACAGAATGTTTGTGCAGCGTGCAGGGCTGAGGTACCTATTTAGTCCAGAAGCCATAAGCAGCTTTTTACAAGCTTTAAGGGATCAGGGCAGGTTAGCTTCTTATGCTAGGACGCACATTACAGCAGTAAGTTTCTTTGCAAAAGTGGCAGGCGAACGCGATCCAGGCGCTACTTTCTTAGTCAAGAAGGCGCTTTCAGGTTGGGCCAGACTTGAGGGGCCTAGGAAGGACCACAGGAGGCCGCTAGATGTGAGCACACTGGGGGACATATTAGAGGCCTTGCGAGCGGTATGCTGCTCAAACTATGAGAGCATCTTATTTGGTGCGGCCTTCTCCCTAGCCTTTTACGGGGCTTTCCGGCTGGGGGAGTTAGTGGGGTCATCCAAGACTGACCAAGTAGGGGGGCTTCAATTGCAGGACGCAAGAATCACGGAGGGAGTGCTGGTGCTGGTTTTGCGCAAGTCCAAGACAGATCCGGTGGGTAAAGGGTGCACGATTCGGCTTAACCTGGCGCCCGGGTCATCAGTGTGCCCAGTGACTAGGATGATAGCATATTTAGGGATCCGCCCGGCGGAGAAGGATCAGGCCTTGTTCATACATGAACAAGGAGATTGCCTGTCTCAGAACCAATTCAGGGCTGTGTTCAGGCGGGCTGTGACGACACTGGGGTTGGAAATGAAGGGCTACTCATCTCACTCATTCAGGATTGGGGCAGCAACACTGGCGGCAGGCTCAGGGTTACCAGTTGAGGCTGTAACGAGAGTTGGGCGTTGGTCTTCGTCTTGTTTCAAACGCTATGTGCGGCCTGAATTATTATAAATTGAAGCATGGATATACGGGCACGATCACGCTAACTTTTCCATTTCTCTCCGTCATTAGTATGTCCTCAAGGGTGGTATGGGTGCTGGGACACTCGTTTGTGCGGCGCGCCACAGTCCGGTTACAGCAGCGGCGAGTGACGAAACCACCGGCGCTGAAAGGGGTGGCGTTTCTTTGGCGAGGCGTCGGGGGCCTGCGGATCCGGCAATTGCGTCAACTGGTGGAGGAGACAAGAGCACACGAGGGACAACAGTCCCCGGATATGATCATCTTGCATTTGGGCGGCAACGACATGCTGGATCTTGGGCGACAGCCAGTCAGAGAAGCATTACTGACGGAGTTTGCCTGGTTAGGTCGAGTGTTCCCACGGGCACGGATAGCCTGGTCTTGTATGATACCTCGCCGCACTTGGGGCACCAGGGTACGATCGCGAGCATTGAACGTTTCAGTAAGACGCCTCAACAGGGAATTGGCTAGGTTGTGCTCAGGCCAGGGCCGCCTTTGCCACATCCCCCACAGACTGATCACTGGGGATCTTATGTTTCACCACGATGGAGTGCATTTGTCGGATATGGGAACGGACGTTTGGATCAGTGGAATCTGGTCATTTGTACAGAACTTTTTCGGAAGGGGGGAGGGTGAAGGACCTGTGGGCCCTGGTCACCCTTGTGGCGTGAAAGAGGCCACAGAGCATTGACTCGCAAGGTTTAACGGGAGTCCTCCTTTACATACTCCCTAGGCCAGCACTGAGGGGAGAGACGGTAAGCTCTCCGCTGGGAGAATGGGGACACCGGCTGGGGAGGCAAGGGCGCCAGGTCACGATTTAGGGCAGGGGGCAGCGGCCCCTGGTTATTCCCTTCTAGCCTCCTTGGCAGCCTGGTGGTAGAGGGGTGGGCCCCAGAAAAATGGCGGACAAGGTACAGACGGCTGGGGCCTACCTCTCAAGGACGCAGGTGGGTCGCGCCTTGCATGGTTCTCATTGGGAGAGTCGAGCCAGAGGGCCCCTTGGTGCTGGGAGCTAATAATAGGTGACTTATGAATATGCAAATATGATTTGACTGTAAATATTAAAAGTGTCAATACTTGTTATGAAGATTACGAGATATGTAAGGTGCATATATAGCATTAATATGTATTATTAATTGTCATGTTTATGTGTGTTATGAGAATTAAACATGGCCATTTATACCCACACTATGAATGGTATCAATTGATGTTGGTGGGTAACTAGGGAGCGGGGCGGGGATCATAATAGGGGTCCGGGTCCTATAGCATATTGTTTTCAATGTACACTACATTTGTTTTAGAATACAATATATTCACATCAACGTATTAATTTCTGTAACTCATATTAATTTCAATCTGTCATATTCATTTTAATGTGTCATATTCCTCTTGACACCTGTCATTCATTTCAACAAATGTCCCATTCCTTTTTATACATTTGTATTAATTTCAGTGCTTGCTGTACTGTATTCAGGGACAGAAATATTAATTTCAGTATAGATGATTATATATGAATGATATATTTCATTATAGCTCTGATTAAATTCAGAATGTATTATTCATATTGTGTACTAAGTAGTATATTAATTCCGACATGTTTTACATTTTTTTTGCTGCTTATTGTGTTGATTCGTCGTTGTCTTATAAGTTCTATTCATTTTGCTGCTCGCTATGCATTTCAAAAGTTGTCTTATATGAGGATGTGGGGTATCAGTCAGAGCTGCCGACTTTGGAGCTGCGAACCAGGTTCGAGTCTTGACGTTGGCTCAACATAGAATAGCACTCGTTACAACGCATGCGTTTTCTATGCATGCCAATACAACGACAGTCGTTACAATGACGCATTGTTACATCGCATGCCATCACAACGCAAGTCGTTACAACGACTTGCTGTAGGGGGGGGGCGCTGGAGTTTGGAATAGTATAATTTACTATTCCAACTCCAGTGTGTGCAACAGTTGGGAAGGTGTTGGATTGAAAATCCATCAAATCCAACACCTTGTAACGACTTGCGTTGTAATGGCATGAGATCAACGCGTCATTGTAACGACTTGCGTTGTAATGGCACGCGCTGTATTGCATGCGTTGTAAACGATGTTTCCCCTCAACATGCTGTGATTCTGGGCAAATCACTTAATCTCCTCAGGGTCTAAAAAAAAAGAAAACGAAAATGAATGTGTCCTTGTGTAATGTAACTGGGGCTCATGAAAAGTGATCAAACATCTTCGGGTTGAGCTAGCGCTACACAAAACTGCAAAGAAAATAGTAATTTAGACATGAATGGCTTCCCATTGTAATTTTAAATTGAATGGCTTCCCATAGTTATAGTCTGTAATAACGTTCCCTGCCAGGTTCCCCTCAATCTGTCTCTCATTTAAAGCGCCTCCCAGCACCAGATCTCTTGCAGGCCATGAGTAACGTTTTCCATCCAAACACACCCGCCCCAAGTCCGCGCACATCTGTGTTTACAGTAATGAATGGCTGAAAACATTCACATTTCCCAGTCAACGGAGGGCATCAAATGGGCAAAGTAGACAAAAACAGATGCCGACGCTGGGGTTCGAGTTTCTTTCGCTCGCGTAGCAGAAACCTCAGTTTGGAAGAACATTTTTTCAGTGGGCGGGGATATGGAATAGAACCAGAACCACAAAAAGAAATTCCGCCCATGTTTCTACGTTACCAAAGTCTTCCTTTTTTTTTTTGTAATAAACAGATTTTCTTGGTTTTTCATCGATCTTCCTGTTTTAAGTTCATGCGTGCAGGCTGCCGACATGAACCGCTTTACACCCCCTTCCTCCCCCCACCAGCAACAGGGGAGCAAATGATCTTGTTATTACTTTTCTTTTAGCCAACACCTTGGAAGCTGCTGGGGAACATTCAGTGCTTTGTTCGGTTGTTAAGTATTATTAGATGCCGCTTCGCAGCGCTTTCGAGAGAACAATTTTAAAACTTGGGAATATTTACAGTGGTTACCTCAGTGGACTGATGCACCCACTGCAGTGCAAAGGTGGCATAAAGGGCCGTAGATTGGAATGGGGCACGGCCTACTCATCCTTCTCTAGTGGCCAGAAAAGTAAAAATACAACAATCGGCAATTTAACTGGCAACAGACGATTTATTTTTTATGCGCACCGTACTAACGCGGTTATTTTAAGTTGGGTTAATTTGTCAAGGCTCTGGAGGGGGCTCTGAGTGTTGCAGCATGTGTAGTTGAAGGATAAATAGCCTTTAACAGGGCTTGTACCAGAGACCTGACAGGGCTGTCTCCAGCCCTACACCAACTTGTATTTGTTTTTTCTCTAAATGTCTGCCCGGGGGATGCAAAGTAACCCCTGCTTGAAGGTCAATGTTTGAAAGACACATCAAAGGACCTGTATGGGGTTGTTTGTGGCAGTGCCCGGGTCGCAGCTCATCAGAACAACTCCGGATACACACATCATTACAGCTGTCTACTTGACCCACTTCTGATCAGCAAATCACTGCTCAATGTGGGATCCAAACATGATACCTCTTCGGGGCACCAACTACAGATTAGACTAAGGTGAAAGCGCACTGTGCGGTCACAGTGGAGTCACAGAGTGCAGCTCTCTCGGACACCACCGTTCACTGTGCGACTCACTGCTCATCCGTGTGTTACAGCTCCAAGCACACGCGCTGCGGATCCACACATTACAGCTCAGCGTGTGAACGGCTGCAGATCTACACTGGCCACGAAAACACATTGCACGATTCATGCAATTTCACATACTAAAGCTGCATGTGGTATCCACTGAGGAGCTGCGCTTCACAGCTCACGGTGTGATCCTCTGCAGATTCACATTTGATGCTCAGGAGGGGCTTCGCGAGTTGGGTTTTGACCGCAGAGCACACTTCATGTTACTGCTCTTGTGACTGCGGCTGCCCGCGGCCCATGCAGGGGGCCACCTAAGAGGGCGGCCCTTTAGTGCCATTTGGGCACTAACCCACCCCCTCTAATGCTGCCGGGACTCAAGGAGTCCCCCTTGCCTTAGGCGCGCTAGGCGCGTCACTTCCGGTGCGCCGAGGAGGTGGGGAGGGTATTTATGCCTCCCCCGGCCATCCTGGCGTCCTCATTCGTCCATTCCGATTGATTCCATTGATGATTCAGTCCATTCGCCATTCGATTGTCCAGCCCATTCGATTGATTCTTCTTCGCTCGTCGCTGAGAGAGACCGCTCCCGCCATGGCCCGCACCAAGCGATTTTGACCGTTTTTTCCCCGAATCGGATTCACGGATCGGACTCGCGCTCCGAGCGGCCGCTCCCGCTTTTGTATGACGACGCGAGGTCGCCCCGTGGTCGCGCTCCGACCGGGACTCCTCTGTCTTTGATTCCTGCCGCCACGAGGAGGACCTGATTCCTGCTCCGACCTGGTAAGCGCCATTTTCTATCCTTTGGGATAGATCTACTCTGCTCCCTTGCTTGACTCATTTTGTACCCCGATTTCCTTTTTTTTTTTTTTCGGCTCTGCTTAAATTGCTTGTCTTTATCTCCCCTGCATTACTGAGTTGGTATTCGGATTCTGCATTCAGATTACAAATTTGCTGAGCTCTGCCTGCCTTGTTCATTTTCTTTACCTGATTTAATTTGCCCACAGCAACTTGTAAAGGGTAATTTGTATTCCGATTACAATATAATTTATCACTGCTGCTAAATTCATTTGGTGTTGCGACCCAATATTGAGGCGCTCTGCCTAACTTATCCTGCTTCCCGACTTTAGGCGGGAGGCCCGCGGCCCGACCCGCTCTGCCCTCTCTCCCACTCCTCTAAGGTGCTGGGCCTGCGTCTCCCTGGCTTGACCGGGGCCAGGCTGCATGCCAAAGAGGGGAGGAAGAAGGGCTTAAACCCTTTAACCCCCTAACCAGCTGCATCAATTGACCATGGAGGCCGACTCCATGGCTCAATCCGGCACCACCGAAGACAACATGGATTGGCACACTAAGTTAGCAAAGAGAGCACGCGACTCGTGCCCAACCTCACCAGAAAAAGCAGCAAAGCTTGCCCGTACACCCCCAGAAAGCAGTGCAATCCCAACCACAAACCGCTATCTGGTTCTCCAAAGCGCCCAGGACAGCGATGCCCACCCTCAGGACCACACAGCACCTGAACCCGAGACCTCTTCAGCTCCCACTAAGCGACTACGGATCCCTCCCATCATCCTGAAGAACCTAACCACCCACAAGGACCTCGTGGACCTACTGGAGGAACACTGCTCTTCCACGTTCACAATCAAGCCCCGGCAGGACCAGGCCAAGATCATGCTCACTACACCAGAGGACTACAAGACTGTGACCAGCGTGCTTACAGAACAGAAAATGGAGTACCACACCTTTTCATTGACCTCTGCTAAAGCCCAACGCTTTGTAATACGGGGACTCCCAGCAAACGCATCCCTTGGGGACATCACTCAGGACCTATCGGAACTTGGTCTTCCAGTCAAAAACATATCACAGATTGCCTCTCCAGCGGACAAAAACAAGAAATTTCCCCTCTTTGTTGTAACCCTGTCGGCAAGCCATGATGGGAAGCCAGCAGACCTCTCAGCAGTCACACGGCTCTGCAGCTGCACCGTCACCACAGAAGCACCTAGAGGGAAACGAGGACCAGTCATGTGCTACAACTGCCAGCGCTTGGGGCACACCTCTGCTTTCTGCCATCAGAAGCCAAAGTGCGTACGCTGTGGAGGCGAGCACACCTCTAACCAATGCACAAGGAACCGGGAAACTGAACCAGCAATATGTGCTAACTGCACAGGACCACACCCAGCAAGCTACCGCGGCTGCCCCTACCTGCAAAAGGCAAAGAAGGATGGACCGCGCAAACCCCCGCAACCACAAAAGACTTCCCTACACACGACGACAGACCAGGGACAAAGGAAGACTTACAAACCTGCATCAGCACACAGGAGCCCAACTGGGAATCCAACCAACAGCCATAGCAATGCGCGCGTGAATGGAAGAACATACGCAGGAGTTACAGGACCCAAACAGGACTGCCCCCCACCAACAACTGCCCCAGCACCATCCTGTGAAATAGGCTCAGCCATCAACTGGCAGGAACTCATTACGAAGATTGCAAAAACAGTTGCAGACATGAACATCCACCCTGTGGTGACAATGGTGGCGAACCTCATCGCCGGACTTTTCCACGGTGAAGAAAACACCCGCAATGGCCGCCAAATCTAAAGGAAACTCCCTCTTCTTGATGTGGAATGCCCACAGCATTCAGAAGAAAACCGCAGAACTCCTGCACCTGATGGAAACCATGGATGTGAGTATAGCGCTTATCTCTGAGACCCATCTCCAAGGAAGCCAGAAGCTTAACCTAGCAAACCACAGGGTGTACCGTACAGATCGCACCACTGGAGCCAAGGGCGGAGGAACAGCAGTGATCGTCAGCACAAAAGTGAAGCACCACGAGATTGCACTACCACCAGTGGGGAGCATTGAAGCAACTGGTATACAGATCCAGACATCTGCTGGCCCTCTACGATTGATTGCCGCCTACTCACCCCCAGCCAAGCTATGCCCAAAGGACCTGGATGCTTTACTGGACCCCAGCATCCCAACATTAATTGGAGGCGATCTAAACGCCAAGCACCAGTGCTGGAATTCCCGCACTGCAAACAGCAAAGGACACGCTCTACTTGCCCACTCAAAGAAGGAGGACTTTGTAGTAGCTGGCCCGACTCAACCAACACACTATCCAGGCTCTGCACTGCATAAACCGGACGTCCTGGACATAGTCGTCATGAAGAATCTCTCCCAATCTATGGAGCTGGAAACCTTACCAGCACTGACGTCTGACCATAACCCAGTGTTGATCACAGTTGGAGACGTGCTTGAAAACCAGCAACAGGGCACCAGGCACAACTATAAGAAGGCAGACTGGAGCCTATACAAGAGAAGCCTGGAAGAGACTCTGGTCCCTGGCCCCTTACGCTGCATTGCCGACATTGACCAGGCGGTCCACCGCTTCACGGCTGCAGTCCACACTGCTATGGAACGCAGCATCCCTCAGCAGAAACCCCAACGATGCTCCATCTATGACCTACCAAACGGCATCAAGAAGTCAATAGCTGACAAGAACAGAGCCCGGAGAGAGTGGCAAAGGAATCGCACCCCTGACCTGCTGAAGAAGTACAATGAGTTGACTAGACAGCTGAAGATACAAATAAGCCAGCACAGAGGCGAAAAATGGGAAGCAGCAACAGCAAACCTGAAGGACTCTGACAACTCTCTCTGGAGAATGACCCGACGCTTGACTGGGAAAAAGGAACCAAACCCACCGATACAAGGAAAGACTCATCTGGCATGCAGCAACAGGGACAAGGCTGAGGTCTTCGCTGACACGCTGGAAGCATCCTTCAGGCCTAACCAGGCAAGCAAACTGGCAGCAGAAGTCGAGCAAGAGGTCGCTAAGCACCACCTGGAGCACCCACCGGAAACAGAAGCTGCAACCATTGAGGAATGCTCAACCGGTGAATTACTGGCCCTGGCAAAGACACTGAAAAACGGCAAGGCTCCAGGAAAGGACAGAATAGCCAACCAAGCCATCAAGATGCTCCCAGAAGCCGCAGTGGACCATCTTGCTGAGATCTTCAATGCATGTATGCAGCACCAGTACTTCCCTAATTCCTGGAAAGAAGCAAGAGTCGTAGTTTTCCCCAAGGCTGGGAAGCCACTACGAGACCCTGCAAACTACCGCCCCATAAGCCTGCTATCCGGCCTATCTAAGCTCTTGGAAAAAGTTATCCTCGCCCGTCTCACGGACTTTGCGACAAGCGAAAACCTCCTCGCCAAAGAACAGTTTGGGTTCCGGAAAGACCACTCAACCAATCACCAACTTCTCAGAGTTGTGGACATCATTAGCCATGGATTCAACATCAACAAGTCTACTGGAGTAGTCTTTCTGGATGTAGCCAAAGCATTCGACCGAGTATGGCACAAGGGACTGCTTTACAAGCTTATCAAGCTCAAGTTTCCAAGCTACCTGGTCAAGCTGTTGTCTAGCTACTTGTCGGAACGGACCTTTCACGTGGCGGTACGAGAAGAATGTTCAACATCACGCCCTATTCTTGCTGGAGTGCCTCAGGGATCAATACTTGGACCATTCCTCTTTAATATATTTACAAATGATATCCCCACGGACTTAAAGAAGACTGATCTTGCTCTTTACGCCGACGATGTGGCAGTCATCTCCCAATCCTTCAGCAATAAGGAAGTGGCTAAGAACCTTGAATCATCGCTCAGCAGACTCTCCGGATGGTACAGCGACTGGCAGATAACCCTGAACACAAGCAAAACCACAGCAACCTTATTCACCAAAAAACTGAAAAGGAAGCATCCCCAGATCCTCCTCAATGGGGAAGAGATCAAATGGGAAAACAGCAGCTCCTACCTGGGGGTGACTCTGGATTCCAAACTCAGCTGGAGGAACCATGTAGAGAAGACTTGCCAGAAAGCAACAAAAAAATTGGCCGCATTGTACCCACTCCTGAGGACCAAGTCAATGCCAATGCAGAGCAAGGTGCGAGTAATCACTGCAATAATTCGACCAACACTGACGTACGCTTCTCCAGTTTGGAGTGGCTGCCACCCGCAGCTTCGGAAGGACTTACAGATACTGCAGAGCAAGGCCTTACGGATAGCAGCAGGTGCTCCTATCTTCACAAGAACAGCAGACCTCCACAGAGACCTGGGCGTTGAGATGTTGGATGACCATCTCCGCAAACTCAACAGGAATTTCTACAAAGGATTGGATCAAAAAGAAAACCCACTGATCAGGAAACTTGCTGACATCTCCGCAAACCCATTTGACCGCTACCCGCGTCCCATCACAGCGCTGACCTTGTGAAACCAGAACAGCGGCTCAGCATCCAAAACTCATCTCTGCCAGAAGGCAATACCGCCTCGGCAGGCATCCAAAACTAATCGCTGTCAGAAGGCATTACCGCCTCGGCAGGCATCCGAAACTCATCACTGCCAGAAGGCATTACCGCCTCGGCAGGCACATAAATCTCATCACCTCCAGGAAGCTACAGCCCCGGCAGGTACCCCAAACTCATCACTGTCAGAAGGCTACCGCCTCGGCAGGCATCTAAAGTTCATCATTACCGGCTACCCGCGGCCCATCACAGCGCTGACCTTGTGAACCCACCTCAACTGTGACAAAGTGTCACACATCGATAAGAAAACCGAAACAGCAACTAAAAAACTCAAAATGAATGTGGAGTAATGAGGCTATTGCCTCGGTATCCAAAACTCATCACTGTCAGAAGGCATCTGACAGACGAAGACATAGAACAGCGACCTGGCGTCCTCTGTTGCACCGGGCACGCCGTCGTTTGGTTGTGCTGCTGGACTCGGTGTCCTGAGGTCGTGCGGTCTGCCGCGTTGGGAAGCGAGGTGAGTGCCATCAACCCCTCCACCCCCCCCCCCCCCCCGGGTCCCACCACGTAGGCCATGGCCCGTGTGGGACCCCGTCCCAGTTGCAAGTTCTCTGGCCAGCCCTGCAGGATATCCGATGGGTCGGTGCCTGCGCTCGGGGTTGTGGCGAGGGATTGGGACGGGGGCAGGGCAAGGGGGTGTCTCAGCTTCCCGGCCTCACGCCGCGCAGGCCCGAGAAGGCAGCTCCAAACGAAGGAGCGTTTTCAGCTCATATTGCCACCCTCTATGCATGGTCCTTCCCGGCATCAGCCCCCCCCTTATGGCGGCAGAGGCGATGATGCAAGGGGTGGCAAGTGGCACAGTGGGCCCGACTACAGGGGGTGTACCGTCACGGGGGGTCTTGCTCGACTTCATTTGGGTGGCGTGGCTCCCTACGCTCCGCGATGCGCGCGAGGGGGTTCAGCCGGTGGTGCGCCGGCTTCCTTACCGGAGTCCCGGACTCGCTGTTGGGGCTCTAACTAATCCCAGCAGTGGCCTCCTACCACGATAGGGGTCTGGTCTCGGGCCCTCGACCTGATGGCCTGTTCAGGCTGAGTGGCCGGTGGGCACTATGGAGCATGCGTTCGACGCGGTCACTGGGGTGAATGCCCAACTTGCGGGTCGCCCCCTTTTCGCCTGCAGCATGTGATACGGGTTCCGCCCCTCCCCCCCCCCCCATTTACGATCGAGGTGCTGGCAGCAGGTCGCGTGATCTTGTCGAGGAGAGCGGGGGTCCAGATCTGGGGGTACAGTGCGTTCGAGCTGTACTGCTGCGGCATTCCGGGGAGGAAGCACTGGGTGGTGCAGGATGGCACATCGCGCCGATTGCGGGGAGGCCCTGGTCCGTGAGTCACCGTGCCTAATGGTTAAGGTATTAGACTCTTACTCTCAAGATTGAGTGTGCAATTCCCAATGTTTCTGTTTCTTCATTTAAAGGTGTAGGCAATGGTAATTTATTCGGGCACACCCCAGTTTCACGACATTGGTTCTTTTGGTGAGGGAGCGGTGCCCATGGCGGCTCCGACACACGCAGTTTTGGAGGCATCCAAGGGGTGCGGGAACTGATGTCTCCCCTGGCTGGGCCTGGTGTGGTCCCAGCAGGGCGCGGGTGGCGGTGTGGGCACAGCCACGGCGCGAGCCCAGGCTTTCAAGATAACTTCTACAGAACGTGGGCAGCTGCAGGCACCGAATGGGGTAAGAGACGAAGGGGAGACCATCCCCTTAGGTTGGTAGCGTACGTCCGGCAGCTATCTTGGGAGGTACGAGCCCGCCCGGGCGGGGGTCGGGTCTCCTCCTCTCCTAGCAACAGCAGGGTCAGGCCGGCAGCAAGTCTCTGGGCGCACTAGCGATGCAGCTATGTTGCGATAGTAAACATAAGTTGCCCGCAGTCAGCGCTTGGCTGGCGTGCGTTGTGCACGGGTCGGGTCCGGCTGGGGGGGAGGCTCCGGCCAAAGAGCAAGGATCCTGACGGAGCATAGGTTGACTGCCAGACGTGTGGCCCCTGATCGGGCACTTCTCGCAGCCCGCAGCACACTGGGTGGTCGACTCGGCGACCATGGGGAACAAGGTGAGCGTTGCGGCCCGGGAACTGCGCCACGGGCCAGGGTTTACGCTTTGGCAGTGATTTCGAGTTTCAGAACGCCAATGGGATGTCCAAAGGTATTGCTCTGAGAGGACAATGAACCCCTCAGTAATGCCCGAGGTGGGCCCCGCCTTATAGGGTTTTGCCCCCCCAAGTGCCTATTGCCGGTGGTTCCTGGGATGGAGCCCGTTGTGCAGCATCTACTAAGCAGGGCAGGGTGTAGGAGCGGCAGGAATGGGTATCACTGCCCGGCACCAGCGAGGGGAGCAGCCTGTCCCCAACCTGGCAGTAGTGAGAGCCCTTTCACCGTGTTGCCCGTTCTCACGCGGTGGCGGTAACGTAGCAAATGAGGCCTAACGGAGGCGTGTATTGCTTATGATAACTTTACTGCCCTCTTAAGAGCCACTGATGGGCTCGGAGGGGCACACGGAGGTGGGAGGGGCGCATGTGCGTATATCACTGGTTTCTCTTGGGCGGTTCGAAGGTGGCTCCCGCCCCCCCGATGGGAAGGCCGCCTGTACGGTGAAAGTGCGTAGTACAGACAGAACCTTATGTTGTGCAGCTGTGTAGCAGGGTTCGGGTCCCGGTGACTGACTGCTTGATTGGGGCGTGGGGCGCCAGGCAGAGCTCTTACTCGACAATGTGTATCGGGGGAGCACGTTGGGGCACACTGGTTCACGAGTGCCTCGCCCGCTGTGCCAAGCTGCGTTGGGCCGGTGAGCAGATTCGGTGTTGGGTTAACGTTAAGTGCAGCGGCTACTTGAAGACCTTCCTGTTCACGCTAAGAGTGTGCGATGTTCCGGGCGTGGATTCACGGCCCTCAGCCTGCTCGCAGGCTCTGCCCTAGTGTGAGGGCGAATCCTGGGCCATTATCTGTTACCGGTTGCGGGACAAAAGTGTGCACGTTCTTGTGTGTAGTTGCCCTTCTGTTAAACCACCCTCCGTCTGGTTACATGCACAGTGGGCAGGCTCCGTCGCCGAGCAGCGGGCTGTTGCTCTCCAGGTCTGCCCCATCCTGCCTTGGTTCCTGGTGTGCCTTTGGCCCCGCCATGAAGCAGCTGAGGTCCCCTTAGAATATTTTATATAGATGGTGAGTCACCCTCGCAGTAACACCTGCCTTAACTCCTGCATAGGAGGAGCTACGTGCCATGCCCTTGGTTCGGATACTCTCGTACCTGGCGTTCGGGCCAACTGTGAAGTAAGCAATTATAAGATCATCTATATCTGGTTTAGTATCCAGGCTAAGGGGTGGCTGAGTGACACTCTGGTGTTGGAGGCGGTCAGCCGGCTGGCAGGCCTTCTAGATATAGGTTTCTAACTCGGGCCTGTCCAAGCAAGGGTTCAAGTGCCAGAAGTCGGCACTGGGATACAATTTCACAGGTCTGTGGAGCGGGAGAACAGAAGGGGGCTTGTGTTCGTCCTCCTGGTCACAGGTTCAGAGCCTGGTAGGTCCACTTAGCATTTCATCCTTCAGAGGTCGATAAAACAAGTACCATTGAGTTGGGTAACAATAACCATGTTATTCAGCGCCAAGATACCATGGGGTGAACGTATTCACAATTAGTCAGAAAGGGAAATTTTAAAGGAATTTTGTGAAACGCTGTGGGCTCACTCAGCAGTGTAGTAAGCGACAGTTTTGCACAATTTCCATAGGCCGGATGGGTGGCCAGGCAACAAGTTTAACCCAGCCGAAACAAAGCAGGGCACTCCGTGTCTGATGCACAATAGACATACATTCGCAAACCAGAGTGACACCATTCAATTGGCGCCGTAGTTTATCACCAAAATTGCCTGCTCTGATGTCTGGTCGATGCCACTAATGATGGGCATGTTGCTTAAGTAAGCTATAATCACCCGCCCTTTAGCCATGGCAGCCTGGTGGGTGTGGGAAGTTGTCACCTTACAAGTGCGCTGTGTTTTAGAAAGTTGGGGAAACACTGGTTTAGAGCACAGGGGGCAACAACATAGTAAGGAACACTAGGCATTCCCAGATTCAGGAAAGAGCAGGTAGCTGGACATACTGTTCCCCCCCCCTGTTCCCACTGACTGGTCTGCTCCCTGATACACATTAGCAGAAGTTTAGGAGAACCAGACCTCCCTAGGGGTGCATGGCTTAAGTTTGTGGGACAAGTCCAATGTGTCACATTTACTGAACGTGTAAACATTTTCTATTATCTGTGCATAGTTACAGGCCAAGGAATGGCGGCATGGCCCCCGGGTGCTGGGGACTGTTTTGTTGGTTGTCAAGCTTCTCAGATGTTTGTCGCAAGCTTGCGCAGGCTGTTGTGTCCGCAGAGTTTGGGGCAGGTTAGCATCCACACCTTGCATTCAGCATTCCAACAGCACAGTAGTCGACAGAACATGGGAAACGCCTTCCCAAATCTGGCACCAGAACACAAGGTTAGTAAGGGCC
Source organism: Calotriton arnoldi (assembly GCA_963921515.1). NCBI lineage: Eukaryota > Metazoa > Chordata > Amphibia > Caudata > Salamandridae > Calotriton > Calotriton arnoldi. The sequence goes on along the minus strand of CAWUFW010002001.1, from coordinate 748,467 downwards.
AACTTGCATGTTGGGTGACTGGGGCAGGCGATGACTCATTACAGTTCTTGCACAGTCCCATCATTTCGGAATTGAAGCATTGCCTTGGGTATCCCTGGGCATAAAGGAAGGCCAGACAAGCAGCCAGGGGATCACAGAGCAGGTGCACTCTGCTCTTAGCGTAGTATATGCAGGCTGCATCACCTACACCAAGGGAGCAAGCATTTCTTTGTGTTGGACCCATACTGGACATCAAGTAATAATTTAGCTATGCTAACTTGCCAGTTAAGATAATTTTATTCGGGAGCGATTGAGCGCTGCAGGTGGCCATTCCTTGCTTGAGATAGATGAAAGCTTTAGGTCCCTGATAGTACCCACATACGGGTCCAGTGGCTAGCGGGCCATCGCACCCCAGTTGGGGGGGGTCAACTCTGTTAAATCCTAGGGGGGACTAAGAGGGTACGGGACTGGTGCTTAGGTAACCCTGACGGAGCACGGGATATGCTGGCAGTAGGTCCACAGCACTCCACCAGTTCTCCCCCACCAGGGGTATTAAAAGCAGCCCCAATTTTCACCATGTGAACAACACATTAGAAGGCTTGGGATACAATTTCACCTGTCCTCTGGGCTACAGCGGGCTGTTCCGTTGGGGGGGGCTCCAGAACAAGGTGTATCACATTGGCCTACAATGCAAAAGCTCGTAGGAGCATAGTTTAGGCACAGGGGTCCTCCATTTGCCGGATCTTTTGGGTCCCCGTAAAGCACCACATGGCTTCAAGCTTTAAATCTTGAGGTTCCATAGGAACATTTCAGCCTACACCACAAACTACAGCAGGGAATGGTAGGGGGGAGGTCCCCAAAATATCCTGGCCATCCAACTTGTTGTTCACAACAACCGCACATGTGAGAGTTTCAATTACCTGGGCATAGTTCATTTAGATGCACAGTATCATTTTAATCTAAATGATCGCTGTAGTTACAAGTTGCAAGCGTGAGACTCCCCCAAGGTCAACTGCCCACATTGTCAGCAATGCAGCTGCCTGGGAAGTCTGGGTGCAGCACCACAGATCTAACTGAACAGGCAACAGTCCGGCAGGATAGGTGGGATGTTGAATTGATTGCCCACTTAGCAGTATGAATATTGCACAGGAGGATGGAGGGTGATTCAAGGGACACGGGTGGTGTGACTGCAACGCTAGACGGTCAGCTTATGCTGGGTAGGAGGCTCCGCATCACCAACCAAAAGGGTGCCAAGTGGCAAAAACCAGTAAATAGGTATAATATATGTGTCTCTGGCCTTACGGCTGTGTGGAGCCAGTCTCATTTAGAGGTACGCCCATGTGAAAATGGTGTGCTTCTTATGGTTCCCATGACCAATGCAGTTTGGGGTATCTCCCAGTGGATCCACTGAAGGTGGACTGCAGCCGAACATGGAACTGGGAATCTTGGATTCCAACACTTTTGCTGGTTTAAGCATCCAGGGGCTCAGATGAATAGCAGGTACTGTGCACCCGTGATCGGACGGCAGCTAAGCAAGCGGGGTGAGCTGCGTAAGTTGTCACTACACGAAAGGGTGAGGTGTCGCAATAGTGGGCACAATACATATATTCTTTCGAACCAGGTTTGACACTATTAAGGTGTTCAACAGGGTTTAGCAATCAAAGAGGTCTGTGCAATTGTCTGGTCAACGGGGCGAAGTAAGTGCACCCCAGAACCGATGGTAGGTGACATGTTGCTTCAGTTAAGCTCAAATGCCCCGCCCTGATAGCTATACTAGCCAGGCTGGGTGGGGACGCTGCCAGCCAACATAGTATGCTGCTGTCCCAATAAACGGGGAAACAAGGTGTCAGGCACAAAAGGCTACTATGTAAAAAACTTTTGGCACGTCCAGGATTCAACAAAATTAAAATTTAACGGAGCAGGTAATTTTCCACTGTGGGGCTGCACAGGGTGGGCAGTGTGAACCCCCCCAAATTTGGGAATAATCTAGTATGGGGGTAAACTATGGCTTAGTCAATCCTGAATGTTAGGCACCATATTGCAGACAGTGCACACTGTATTAAATCAGACAGAATCACTAAGCTGGTTAGCCTAGGGGGTTTCACCACAGTGGGAGCTGAGCAGGCGAAGTTCCCATAAGGAACAAGGGATACATGGCAAGTGCATGAGGACACCCTGGCTCATTGTCACATACTTCTAGTTATGAACATTCCGGTGCGCCATGATTTAGCAATCAAAGGGACTGTGCAAATGTCGGGTCAACCTCAACAAAATATGTGCACTCTGCTCCATGGGAATGTTACGGGTTGCTTCAGTTAAGCATAAAACTTCTCGCCCTGATAGCCATAGTAGGCAGGCGGGTTGTGGGAGCGGTCGCCTAACAAGTGGGCTGCTGTCCCATAGATTGGGGACACAGGTGTTCAGGCACATACAGTGCTAGAAGGACGGCAACTACAGGTTGCAGAAGGTTGGAGCCTACATTAGCCTGAAGGGTAATATAGCCGTGGTTAAGGTTAGACCTCCCTTTCCCACCGTACAGGTGTAATTTCTGTAAGAAACAAGGGATTCATGGCAAGTGCAAGAGGACACACTTTCTTATTGTCACTTACTCCTAGAAGTTGTCACTCCGCCCAGGGTGCTGTGGCTGCACTAAAGTGCACAATATGAGCAGCCTTGGTCGCCATGGTTGAGCAATTGAAAATGCCTGTACAAATGTCCGGTCAACTTCTACGAAGTATGTGAACGCTGCTCCCTGGGCAGGTTATGGGTTGCTTCAGTTATGCATAAAATTCCCCGCCCTCATAGCCATAGTAGACAGGCTGGTTGTGGAAGGGGCCAGGTAAACAAGTGTGCTGCTGTTCCAGAAATTAGGGAAACAGGTGTTAGGCACAAAAGTGCTAGAGGGATAGCAACCACAGGTTGCAGGAGGTGGGAGCCTACATTAGCTTGAAGGGTAACATAGCTATGGCTAAGAGTAGAACTCCCTCCTGGGTGGCCATCACATTCCTACAGGTCATGTGAGGCAGTCGAACAGTCCCGGAGAAGGATGAACATCGCCATGCGCAAGTTCGCAGAGCCTTGGGGCTTTGCTTCCTCAGGCATGGGCTAATCCAGACGAACACCAAAGGTGATTGTGGAAAGTTGGGGGTGCACTTGTCACAGGTGGGAATAGACCTGTTCCTACTGGAAAGTAAGGAGGCCCGGGAAATAGCAGGTTGCAGGTGAGAAATTAGCTGTTTTGGTGGGGGGCTCTGGCGACGACGGGGGCCGCCTCCAGAGCTGTGGCGGAGTTACAGAGCGATCTGGAAGCAGATGGGTACAGAAGGGTACCTCTGCGCGGCACAATAGGGGTGCCAGAGCCAAATACCAGGAGCCTCATGGCAGGTTCCTGGAAAACCGCGTCGGCGCCCCGCTAGTCCTTCGGGCGGTTGTGGGCCTGAACAACCGGGGGCTTCCCTTGCTACGCTCCGCCCTGAAAGGGGCGTGAGTAATAAGGGAGCAATGTGTCACGTGATCCGGAAAGGGGATCACCCCATAAGGTGTAGCACTGATTGGGTTCTCCACAGTGCTTGGCTCATCAGGCGGGCAGGGCAGCATAGGTTGGTTACAGCTGCCTGCCCTTGGATCGCCCGTAAGATAACCCACCATATTGCATACTTTTGTATGGAATAAACCTGCAGCAATATTTTCCCTAACAAAAGTGTGTTGTGTATTTATTCATCATGCATGCTCTGTCATTGTGTGGGTGGGGTGTGTTGCCAATAATGGCACTATGCGGCTGCCCACGGCCCATGCAGTGGGCCACCTAAGAGGGCGGCCCTTTAGTGCCATTTGGGCACTAACCCACCCCCTCTAATGCTGCCGGGACTCAGGGAGGAGTCCCCCTTGCCTTAGGCGCGTCACTTCCGGTGCACCGAGGAGGTGGGGAGGGTATTTATGCCTCCCCCGGCCATCCTGGCGTCCTCTGTTGTGCCGGGCACGCCGTCTCCCACCCTACCGCTTACCCGGCGTGGGGCTGGCAGGCAAAGTACGTAGCACGTTGTAGTGTTTTCTTTTGTCGTTGCAGGCGGAGTTACAGGGCGATCTGGAAGCAGATGCGTACAGAAGGGTACCTCTGCGCGGCACAATAGCGGTGCCAGAGCCAAATGCCATTACCAGGAGCCTCATGGCAGGTTCCTGGAAAACCGCGTTGGCGCCCCGCTAGTCCTTTGGGCGGTTGTGGGCCTGAACAACCGGGGGCTTGCCTTGCTACGCTCCGCCCTGAAAGGGGCGTGAGTAATAAGGGACCAATGTGCCACGTGATCCGGAAAGGGGATCACCCCATAAGGTGTAGCACTGATTGGGTTCTCCACAGTGCTTGGCTCATCAGGCGGGCAGGGCAGCATAGGTTGGTTACAGCTGCCTGCCCTTGGATTGCCCGTAAGATAACCCACCATATTGCATACTTTTGTATGGAATAAACCTGCAGCAATATTTTCCCTAACAAAAGTGTGTTGTGTATTTATTTATTCATCATGCATGCTCTGTCATTGTGTGGGTGGGGTGTGTTGCCAATAATGGCACTATGACCCTGAATTCTCCTCGATTGCAAACCATACAGTAGACCAATGTGAAAATTTATATCAGGCATCCAGATTTCCCTCAAATAAGCCCTAACTTGTTAAGAAAGCTAGATGTGTGATAAACTAAATACATTCTACAAACAGAGCGGCAGCCTCCCCTGGAACTAATTGCCCAACGTTGTGCTGCATGGGAGCAATTTATGCTGAAAGAGAAACAAAGCAGTTGAATGTGTCAAACTCTGTCAGAAGTATTCCTCTGGTGCCAGGGTTCGGCATTGTTAGTCGACAGTATGCAAAATACATCTCTCACCTGAAGCGCTGTGGCTGCAACACAATTTCCATAGTACTGCAGGTCTATGTGTTACTAAAGATTGAAGTATTTCACTCGTAAATTTCGAGCATGCTTTCTCCCCACTAACCTGAAAGATAACATTTGAATGGAGCATGGGTGGAACCAGTTTGGAACTGGAATGCCTGCATTCCTATGGGGTGGAAGATCTTAACCCAGGGAGGCGTGCCGCCCGAGGAAGAATTGTTTGTGCAAGGCATGGTTCCCTAGTCGGACTCAAATATAACAACTCAACTGAATAAAAAAGACGAGTAATCCAGGGCCTCAATGAAAATGATGTATTTTGTTAGTCATTCTTTGCCTCTCCTTTTCACATATACTTAAATGTATGTTTTGGTGTAAAGTCTCAAAACAAGGGATCAGAATGTTTTAGAAGACGCGTTGGTGCCCGTGTTAGCACAGTCTAAGCCTATGGAGACCCCAGTGCTGAAGTCTTTCATTTACTCGCTAAGTCAGAGAGGCCAGGCAGCCACCACGCATGCTCCTGCGCAGCTCTTTCTGAGAACTGCCAAGGTGGAAGGTGGCCCACTGAAAGGGACTGGGGGTGACACTTACCTAGGTCCTGAGAAGCCATGCTTGCTGGCCAGTGAGACCATCGTGCGTAGCTCTAGTGAGGCCTCAACAGTAGCATCATGTTCAGTTCCTTAGCTCTCCACTGGAGTTTTCTGTCCAGTTCTGTAGCCCACATCTTTTGAGCACCCTGTCCAGTCCGATCCAGACTGCATCTGGAGTTCTGTGTCCTTTTCTGAGCTTTGATTCTGAGGCAACGTGTCCAGCTCTAGGTACCACCTCTGCAGTTTTTTCCCAGCTGTGGGGATCAACGCTGGAGTATTTTGCACAGTTCTTGAGGCCACTTTTGGAATATTGTATCCGCTTCTGCAGGCCACTTCTTCAATACTGTGTCCATTTCTGATGGTTAAATCTATATTATCATGCCCCGTTCTGGAGGCCACGACCTTTGAGTATAGTTTCCAGCCTATGCGGCCGCCATACTTAGAGTGTTCTTGTCCAGCTGTGAGGATCATGTTCAGCTCTGGAAGACATCTATGGAGTCTGGTCCGAGGTTCTAGAGGCCTTATTTGGAGACTGTGCCCAGACCTGGAAGCTGCATTTGAAGTGTTGTGTCCTGTTCTGCAAGGCCACTTTGAATCTTTCTGTACAGTTATGGAGGCCATCTCAGAGATATTGTGTCCTGTTCCGGATGCGATACAAAAGGGGATGATGGACGGAACGTTTGAGCCAATCAAACACTCACCCCCAGTCAACTGATCTGGGTTTAATCCATCATCATTCTTTAGCTCACTCCACCACCCCAGTTCAGACATGGCCATATGCAAATCAGTCTGACCCTGTGCCTCATGGGAACAGTCCAGCACGAACTGCCAAGCCATGTCTTCCCTGGACCGGAAACAAGCATCCTAGGACCGGTTTCTGGCATTCCAGCCGTCATCAGCCAGGCTTGCTTGAATCCAGTGGCAAAGTGAGCAAGGGACCCACGTCTGGGCATACCCCCGCCAACTTAGGGCGAACAAAGCGATACAAAAGGGGATGATGGACGGAACGTTTGAGCCAATCAAACACTCACCCCCAGTCAACTGATCTGGGTTTAATCCATCATCATTCTTTAGCTCACTCCACCACCCCAGTTCAGACATGGCCATATGCAAATCAGTCTGACCCTGTGCCTCATGGGAACAGTCCAGCACGAACTGCCAAGCCATGTCTTCCCTGGACCGGAAACAAGCATCCTAGGACCGGTTTCTGGCATTCCAGCCGTCATCAGCCAGGCTTGCTTGAATCCAGTGGCAAAGTGAGCAAGGGACCCACGTCTGGGCATACCCCCGCCAACTTAGGGCGAACAAAGCGATACAAAAGGGGATGATGGACGGAACGCTTGAGCCAATCAAACACTCACCCCCAGTCAACTGATCTGGGTTTAATCCATCATCATTCTTTAGCTCACTCCACCACCCCAGTTCAGACATGGCCATATGCAAATCAGTCTGACCCTGTGCCTCATGGGAACAGTCCAGCACGAACTGCCAAGCCATGTCTTCCCTGGACCGGAAACAAGCATCCTAGGACCGGTTTCTGGCATTCCAGCCGTCATCAGCCAGGCTTGCTTGAATCCAGTGGCAAAGTGAGCAAGGGACCCACGTCTGGGCATACCCCCGCCAACTTAGGGCGAACAAAGCGATACAAAAGGGGATAATGGACGGAACGTTTGAGCCAATCAAACACTCACCCCCAGTCAACTGATCTGGGTTTAATCCATCATCATTCTTTAGCTCACTCCACCACCCCAGTTCAGACATGGCCATATGCAAATCAGTCTGACCCTGTGCCTCATGGGAACAGTCCAGCACGAACTGCCAAGCCATGTCTTCCCTGGACCGGAAACAAGCATCCTAGGACCGGTTTCTGGCATTCCAGCCGTCATCAGCCAGGCTTGCTTGAATCCAGTGGCAAAGTGAGCAAGGGACCCACGTCTGGGCATACCCCCGCCAACTTAGGGCGAACAAAGCGATACAAAAGGGGATGATGGACGGAACGTTTGAGCCAATCAAACACTCACCCCCAGTCAACTGATCTGGGTTTAATCCATCATCATTCTTTAGCTCACTCCACCACCCCAGTTCAGACATGGCCATATGCAAATCAGTCTGACCCTGTGCCTCATGGGAACAGTCCAGCACGAACTGCCAAGCCATGTCTTCCCTGGACCGGAAACAAGCATCCTAGGACCGGTTTCTGCATTCCAGCCGTCATCAGCCAGGCTTGCTTGAATCCAGTGGCAAAGTGAGCAAGGGACCCACGTCTGGGCATACCCCCGCCAACTTAGGGCGAACAAAGCGATACAAAAGGGGATGATGGACGGAACGCTTGAGCCAATCAAACACTCACCCCCAGTCAACTGATCTGGGTTTAATCCATCATCATTCTTTAGCTCACTCCACCACCCCAGTTCAGACATGGCCATATGCAAATCAGTCTGACCCTGTGCCTCATGGGAACAGTCCAGCACGAACTGCCAAGCCATGTCTTCCCTGGACCGGAAACAAGCATCCTAGGACCGGTTTCTGGCATTCCAGCCGTCATCAGCCAGGCTTGCTTGAATCCAGTGGCAAAGTGAGCAAGGGACCCACGTCTGGGCATACCCCGCCAACTTAGGGCGAACAAAGCGATACAAAAGGGGATGATGGACGGAACGTTTGAGCCAATCAAACACTCACCCCCAGTCAACTGATCTGGGTTTAATCCATCATCATTCTTTAGCTCACTCCACCACCCCAGTTCAGACATGGCCATATGCAAATCAGTCTGACCCTGTGCCTCATGGGAACAGTCCAGCACGAACTGCCAAGCCATGTCTTCCCTGGACCAGAAACAAGCATCCTAGGACCGGTTTCTGGCATTCCAGCCGTCATCAGCCAGGCTTGCTTGAATCCAGTGGCACAGTGAGCAAGGGACCCACGTCTGGGCATACCCCCGCCAACTTAGGGCGAACAAAGCGATACAAAAGGGGATGATGGACGGAACGTTTGAGCCAATCAAACACTCACCCCCAGTCAACTGATCTGGGTTTAATCCATCATCATTCTTTAGCTCACTCCACCACCCCAGTTCAGACATGGCCATATGCAAATCAGTCTGACCCTGTGCCTCATGGGAACAGTCCAGCACGAACTGCCAAGCCATGTCTTCCCTGGACCGGAAACAAGCATCCTATGACCGGTTTCTGGCATTCCAGCCGTCATCAGCCAGGCTTGCTTGAATCCAGTGGCAAAGTGAGCAAGGGACCCACGTCTGGGCATACCCCCGCCAACTTAGGGCGAACAAAGCGATACAAAAGGGGATGATGGACGGAACGTTTGAGCCAATCAAACACTCACCCCCAGTCAACTGATCTGGGTTTAATCCATCATCATTCTTTAGCTCACTCCACCACCCCAGTTCAGACATGGCCATATGCAGATCAGTCTGACCCTGTGCCTCATGGGAACAGTCCAGCACGAACTGCCAAGCCATGTCTTCCATGGACCGGAAACAAGCATCCTAGGACCGGTTTCTGGCATTCCAGCCGTCATCAGCCAGGCTTGCTTGAATCCAGTGGCAAAGTGAGCAAGGGACCCACGTCTGGGCATACCCCCGCCAACTTAGGGCGAACAAAGCGATACAAAAGGGGATGATGGACGGAACGTTTGAGCCAATCAAACACTCACCCCCAGTCAACTGATCTGGGTTTAATCCATCATCATTCTTTAGCTCACTCCACCACCCCAGTTCAGACATGGCCATATGCAAATCAGTCTGACCCTGTGCCTCATGGGAACAGTCCAGCACGAACTGCCAAGCCATGTCTTCCCTGGACCGGAAACAAGCATCCTAGGACCGGTTTCTGGCATTCCAGCCGTCATCAGCCAGGCTTGCTTGAATCCAGTGGCAAAGTGAGCAAGGGACCCACGTCTGGGCATACCCCCGCCAACTTAGGGCGAACAAAGCGATACAAAAGGGGATGATGGACGGAACGTTTGAGCCAATCAAACACTCACCCCCAGTCAACTGATCTGGGTTTAATCCATCATCATTCTTTAGCTCACTCCACCACCCCAGTTCAGACATGGCCATATGCAAATCAGTCTGACCCTGTGCCTCATGGGAACAGTCCAGCACGAACTGCCAAGCCATGTCTTCCCTGGACCGGAAACAAGCATCCTAGGACCGGTTTCTGGCATTCCAGCCGTCATCAGCCAGGCTTGCTTGAATCCAGTGGCAAAGTGAGCAAGGGACCCACGTCTGGGCATACCCCCGCCAACTTAGGGCGAACAAAGCGATACAAAAGGGGATGATGGACGGAACGTTTGAGCCAATCAAACACTCACCCCCAGTCAACTGATCTGGGTTTAATCCATCATCATTCTTTAGCTCACTCCACCACCCCAGTTCAGACATGGCCATATGCAAATCAGTCTGACCCTGTGCCTCATGGGAACAGTCCAGCACGAACTGCCAAGCCATGTCTTCCCTGGACCGGAAACAAGCATCCTAGGACCGGTTTCTGGCATTCCAGCCGTCATCAGCCAGGCTTGCTTGAATCCAGTGGCAAAGTGAGCAAGGGACCCACGTCTGGGCATACCCCCGCCAACTTAGGGCGAACAAAGCGATACAAAAGGGGATGATGGACGGAACGTTTGAGCCAATCAAACACTCACCCCCAGTCAACTGATCTGGGTTTAATCCATCATCATTCTTTAGCTCACTCCACCACCCCAGTTCAGACATGGCCATATGCAAATCAGTCTGACCCTGTGCCTCATGGGAACAGTCCAGCACGAACTGCCAAGCCATGTCTTCCCTGGACCGGAAACAAGCATCCTAGGACCGGTTTCTGGCATTCCAGCCGTCATCAGCCAGGCTTGCTTGAATCCAGTGGCAAAGTGAGCAAGGGACCCACGTCTGGGCATACCCCCGCCAACTTAGGGCGAACAAAGCGATACAAAAGGGGATGATGGACGGAACGTTTGAGCCAATCAAACACTCACCCCCAGTCAACTGATCTGGGTTTAATCCATCACCATTCTTTAGCTCACTCCACCACCCCAGTTCAGACATGGCCATATGCAAATCAGTCTGACCCTGTGCCTCATGGGAACAGTCCAGCACGAACTGCCAAGCCATGTCTTCCCTGGACCGGAAACAAGCATCCTAGGACCGGTTTCTGGCATTCCAGCCGTCATCAGCCAGGCTTGCTTGAATCCAGTGGCAAAGTGAGCAAGGGACCCACATCTGGGCATACCCCCGCCAACTTAGGGCGAACAAAGCGATACAAAAGGGGATGATGGACGGAACGTTTGAGCCAATCAAACACTCACCCCCAGTCAACTGATCTGGGTTTAATCCATCATCATTCTTTAGCTCACTCCACCACCCCAGTTCAGACATGGCCATATGCAAATCAGTCTGACCCTGTGCCTCATGGGAACAGTCCAGCACGAACTGCCAAGCCATGTCTTCCCTGGACCGGAAACAAGCATCCTAGGACCGGTTTCTGGCATTCCAGCCGTCATCAGCCAGGCTTGCTTGAATCCAGTGGCAAAGTGAGCAAGGGACCCACGTCTGGGCATACCCCGCCAACTTAGGGCGAACAAAGCGATACAAAAGGGGATGATGGACGGAACGTTTGAGCCAATCAAACACTCACCCCCAGTCAACTGATCTGGGTTTAATCCATCATCATTCTTTAGCTCACTCCACCACCCCAGTTCAGACATGGCCATATGCAAATCAGTCTGACCCTGTGCCTCATGGGAACAGTCCAGCACGAACTGCCAAGCCATGTCTTCCCTGGACCGGAAACAAGCATCCTAGGACCGGTTTCTGGCATTCCAGCCGTCATCAGCCAGGCTTGCTTGAATCCAGTGGCAAAGTGAGCAAGGGACCCACGTCTGGGCATACCCCCGCCAACTTAGGGCGAACAAAGCGATACAAAAGGGGATGATGGACGGAACGTTTGAGCCAATCAAACACTCACCCCCAGTCAACTGATCTGGGTTTAATCCATCATCATTCTTTAGCTCACTCCACCACCCCAGTTCAGACATGGCCATATGCTAATCAGTCTGACCCTGTGCCTCATGGGAACAGTCCAGCACGAACTGCCAAGCCATGTCTTCCCTGGACCGGAAACAAGCATCCTAGGACCGGTTTCTGGCATTCCAGCCGTCATCAGCAAGGCTTGCTTGAATCCAGTGGCAAAGTGAGCAAGGGACCCACGTCTGGGCATACCCCCGCCAACTTAGGGCGAACAAAGCGATACAAAAGGGGATGATGGACGGAACGTTTGAGCCAATCAAACACTCACCCCCAGTCAACTGATCTGGGTTTAATCCATCATCATTCTTTAGCTCACTCCACCACCCCAGTTCAGACATGGCCATATGCAAATCAGTCTGACCCTGTGCCTCATGGGAACAGTCCAGCACGAACTGCCAAGCCATGTCTTCCCTGGACCGGAAACAAGCATCCTAGGACCGGTTTCTGGCATTCCAGCCGTCATCAGCCAGGCTTGCTTGAATCCAGTGGCAAAGTGAGCAAGGGACCCACGTCTGGGCATACCCCCGCCAACTTAGGGCGAACAAAGCGATACAAAAGGGGATGATGGACGGAACGTTTGAGCCAATCAAACACTCACCCCCAGTCAACTGATCTGGGTTTAATCCATCATCATTCTTTAGCTCACTCCACCACCCCAGTTCAGACATGGCCATATGCAAATCAGTCTGACCCTGTGCCTCATGGGAACAGTCCAGCACGAACTGCCAAGCCATGTCTTCCCTGGACCGGAAACAAGCATCCTAGGACCGGTTTCTGGCATTCCAGCCGTCATCAGCCAGGCTTGCTTGAATCCAGTGGCAAAGTGAGCAAGGGACCCACGTCTGGGCATATGTTATAGTATGTCTAATTCTGCAGTGGTTAGTTAAAGTATTATGTCCAGTTCTAGAGGCCTCAGCTTCAGACCGATTGAAGATACCCAAAACATGGTTGACAAACATAGTGCGCATGGTTTAAGTAGCAAGCCTTGAAAATATATACCTGTATACCATGAAAGAGGAGGGATGCAAATAATAAAGGGAATAAATACCTCCCATAAACCCGTATCTTTGAGTGGAAGACTACCCCTTGCACTAGTGCTGTACTCTGAGTACAAGAATACTGTGGCACACTAATATTCTGGTCAAAATATAGAGCGGAAAAATATTGAAAGGTGAATGCATATAGAGTAGCATAGATTTACTATTCCTAACTCTACATCTATGTATTCGGAAGATTGCCAAGGTACATATATGTGGAGTTAGTATAGAACATCTATGCATACTTACCTTTCGATATCCTGTCTATGGTATTAGTGTCCCACAATATTCTGTAGTCGGTATTCACCATCCACACTTTGAACAAGAGGGTTTGGTTTGAGATGGAGTGTGGGGAATCCTAAAGTATCATAAGTATGTAGTTTGTTTGGATAGCACAGCGAATCAGTGGAACTGCCTCCAGCAGATGCTGTGGGCGCAAATGAGTCAGTTTATTGCAAAAGTTTCTGATGAGCAGAAGTCAGCCATAGCAAAGGGCGGAGCCCTGGTAGCATGGTTAAAGTGGAGGAAACACGGTAGATAGGACTGGAAAATGTGAAAATTACAGATTCTTCCTGTTTTCATGTACCACCTTGTTGAATACTTCAGTTATGTAATGATGTAGACCCAGAGTCTAAATCAACAAACTTGTTTCATAACATTTAGCAAGCAGCTAATCACAGTAGCTGTTCATCTCTAACTACTGCCAATCATAGCTGGTGTTAAACCAGCGGAGAAAGGCTCTTACATCCAGTTACTAGCCTTTAAGTTGACTCCTCCTTGTCGCTCTTACTGGAAAGTAAGCCATTGTGACTGTTTCACTGACCAGTTGCCAAATCGACTTCCGTTTTACATTTTGGTCAGACTGTCCAGTGGTGTAGTAAAGGAAGGGTGCCATGGGCCACAATGCAGGCAAGGAAAATGGGCCTCCGTGCCTCTAGTTACATAATGATTTGCAGCTATAACTGGAGTGCAGAGGATATACCTGGTGGTGACGGACAGTAAAAAAAATAATAATAATAAAGCCATTTGACTGTCCACTTTATTTAGGGCAGATGTCCGATTGCTCACTTCTGATGGCACCTACTCCTCCGGGCCACTGAAGGAAGTTTTACACTGATAGAGTAAATTTTACTCTGTTAGCGTAAAACTTGTGGTCAGCCTGACTCAAAATCGTGTGTGCCTGGCTGATGAGGGGTGTTACCCCGAAACCGGTCCCAGTATGCTTGTTTCTTGTTCAGGGAAGACCTGGCTTAGCAGTTCAGGCTGGACTGTTCCCATGAGGCACAGGGTCAAGACTGATTTGCATATAGCTGGGTCTGAACTGAGGTGGAGAAGTGAGCTAAAGAACGATGATGGATTCAACCCAGATCTGTGACTGGGGGTGAGTGTCTGAAAAGTTTCAGCACTCCGTCCATCATCTCCTTGTGTTTGCTTTGTTTGCCCTAAGTTGGCTGGGTATGCCCAGACGTGGGTCCCTTGCTCACTTTCCCACTGGATTCAAGCTAGCCTGGCTGATGAGGGGTGTTACCCCGAAAACGGTCCCAGGATGCTTGTTTCTGGTTCAGGGAAGACCTGGCTTAGCAGTTCGGGCTGGACTGTTCCCATGAGGCACAGGGTCAAGACTGATTTGCATATAGCTGGGTCTGAACTGAGGTGGCGAAGTGAGCTAAAGAACGATGATGGATTCAACCCAGATCTGTGACTGGGGGTGAGTGTCTGAAAAGTTTCAACACTCCGTCCATCATCTCCTTGTGTTTGCTTTGTTCTCCCTAAGTTGGCCGGGTATGCCCAGACGTGGGTCCCTTGCTCACTTTGCCACTGGATTCAAGCTAGCCTTGGTGATGAGGGGTGTTACCACGAATCCGGTCCCAGGATGCTTGTTTCTGGTTCAGGGAAGACGTGGCTTGGCAGTTCGGGCTGGACTGTTCCCAAGAGGCACAGGGTCAAGACTGATTTGCTTATAGGTGGGTCTGAACTGGGGGGGCGAAGTGAGCTAAAGAACGATGATGGATTCAACCCAGATCTGTGACTGGGGGTGAGGGTCTGAAAAGTTTCAGCACTCCGTCCATCATCTCCTTGTGTTTGCTTTGTTCGCCCTCCGTTGGCAGGGTATGCCCAGACGTGGGCCCCTTGCTCACTTTGCCACTGGATTCAAGCTAGCCTGGCTGATGATAGGTGCTACCCCAAAACCGGTCCCAGGATGCTTGTTTCCGGTTCAGGGAAGACCTGGCTTAGCAGTTCGGGCTGGACTGTTCCCAAGAGGCACAGGGTCAAAACTGATTGGCATATAGCTGAGTCTGAACTGAGGTGGCGAAGTGAGCTAAAGAACGATGATGGATTCAACCCAGATCTGTGACTGGGGGTGAGTGTCTGAAAAGTTTCAGCACTCCGTCCATCATCCCCTTGTGTTTGCTGATCAATACACGCAGCCAACACGTGTTTCGTCAAAATGACGACTTTTTGAAGGCTGTCAATTTAAGATACAAACATTACAAATTTATAAAAACTGCTGTTTTACATTCATATGTATCATGCAATACCATACAACACAATTAAAGTTAGATCTGCTGTATTGGCAGACCAAAATTACTATACCTGTCTAGTGCTCGGGATTGTATAATATTTTGTTAATATATGGAATCCTTGTATTTTCATATATCTATATACACTATTGAGGTGGCATAGTGTTGGTCCATTTGAGCACACGTTTCTTTTGTATTATATGTACTTGCCATAAATTGTAATCAGATGTGCAAGTAGCTTATTATTACCACTGCCATCTCTTTTCTCTGCCCCAAATTTGTATATGTGCTTGAGATTGGCAGCCTCGCAATGGTGTACTGATGGAGTAATTACGTTGCGGAACTGTTTTGGCTTGCCCTATCCATCCGACGGATGCACAAGTCACACACCTGAGATGACTGGGCAAAGTAATCATACCTACACAGCACACTATAAAACTAACCCCATTCAATAGAATGATCCTTTGCCTCTCTCATCTTAGAAGAGCATGAGATAGATTTTTTGTTGGTTGCCTTGTACTACTTCAGTGTTTTTGTTGTATTTTCTCCTACTTTTCTTGTTAGTTTTTTTCATTACCTTCACCATGTCTGGAAGAAGAAACCCCAAATTCTTAGACGCAGAATTGACAGTCATGGTGGATGAGATAATTAGGGTAGAGTCAGGTTTTAAATCACATCGTCTCCGTCTGAACTTTAAATCTAAGAAAGACAAAAACGGATGAAAATGATTATTTACAAGATTACTGTGATGATCGACTGATCGTATGCAGTGCGGCTTTAAACCAGTGCGTGACGACGCACCAAGCATTCTTTTTAATTAGGGTAGAGCCATACTTGTTTGGAGCCCTTGTTCAAAGTACTAAAATAATGCAAAAAAGGGAAATGAGGGAGAAAATGTGCTCGAGTGAATGTTGTATCTAACAACAGGTGCTTACAGGAGGAAATTGGAAAGCACTGATTTGTGGGAGAGAGAAAGATCCCTAGCCTCTAAAGCCCACTTAGAGGCCCTGCAGACTGGTGTTGGTTCTCCCGGGCCCATGAACCCCTTCTGCCGGGAAAAGGTGTATTGGATCCTGCACACAGAAGGCTTTGCAGGAATCCCTAGTCATTTGGAGACTGGTAGGTACAATCAGGGGCCGATTCCGATCTCGGCCGGTAGGGCTCCGAATCGGATTCGGCTTTACCGGATCCGATTCGGAGGCCTTTTTTCCGACCGATTCGTACAGTTGACCCAGCGAGCAAGTACGATGCGAGCGCACGCAAAATCGCCGACCGACTCGTTCCCGGGTCCGAACCGCTCCGACCGACTCGTATGGACACGGCTCGCACCACGCAATGGAGACGTTTCCCGACCGAGCGAGTACGATGCACGCGTCGGACGGCCGGATCGAGTCGGAGCGTCCGGCTCGCAAAAGCACCCGGAGCCGGTTTTGGGGGGTCCGTGTCGGACCCCCCTGCATGCGTAGCCGCACGAGTCGAACACAGGGGGGACCCAAGGGTCCCCCCTACACATGCATGTACGGTGCGAGTCGCACCGATGCGTACCCACTGTAGGGGGCCCTCCTGTTCGCGACGTGCCCATTCAGTCAATGGGAGCCCGTGTACGCGTTGTACGACCGGCTCCCATTGACTTCAATGGGAGTCCGACCGAATCGAGTCGGGCAGCATACGGCCGCATCGTACTCGCTCGGTCGGACTGGGGGGGTCCGGCTCGGTCGGAAATCTCTCCGGATCCGGCTCGGTCGGAGAGCTTTCCGACCCAGATCGGAATTGGCCCCTCAGTGTTTATCATACTGCAACTATGTCTTCACAATTTGTATTTTACTAGATATTAATGAATTCACCTAATAGTAATAGTTATTTAAAGGTATATTTGTGCCTAAAGTGTTGTAATATTAAATCTGATATGCTTTTACTTGAAAGTATCTTCAATCACAATCCACTTTGGTAATTTCTTACAATATTATATTGTCATAATTTAATCATTACACCCATATATATTTGTTTAGATTTGTGCTAAAATCTGCTAAAAAATAACCATTATGTTTCAGTGTTGTTTTGCAGGATCTACATTATACTTTATGTACCACATGTTGTCATTCTCTTTCTATGGTTCTAGTCAACAACCTGAGCAACTTCGATGTTCTTAACATACTATATGCTAGACTTGGCATCCTTGGCATAGTTTCCCCTGATGTTTTGCCCTCTGCTCTCCTTTTTTGCTGACTTCATGTTTGCTGGCTTTAGGACTCTGGACACTTTACCACTGCTGACCAGTGCTAAAGTGCATGTGTTCTTTTCCTAAAACGTGGTAACATTTGGCTTATCCACAATTGGGATTTATAATTTACTTATAGGTCCCTAGTAAAGTGTACTGCATGTAGCCATTAATTAACACACACATTGCAGTGCTTCCACCTGTCACTAAATGCTTCATGTTAAAAATATACAAAGTACCACACAGGAGGCAAGTTGTTAAATTTTGCTTCTGTACATTAAAAGTTAAGTCACTTACCCACTCCATGATTCACCAATGATTCATTTGTGCTGCAGAAGATGACAGTGTGATGTGACCTATAACATAATTTTGTATGATCCATTACCATATTTTATGTAACACACTGGGAAATAACATCACAGTACCTCATCTAGAATGACCACCTTGTCATCTAACACTTACAAAAGATTCATCTTTCATATACAAGGTATGGCACCATAAACACCACAAACATACTCCAGAACATCACCATATATTTGCTAAACTTCCAAGTTGATGATTTTCTGCAATGATCTATTAGATGTGTGGATGCATGAAACACATATTTATTCATTTACATTTACTACTACTTACCCTCATGAGAAAAAGTTGTCTATTGCATCTTGTCTCAGATCATTTCCTTCTTCCTCACCACTGTCTTCATTTTGCAATACATCAACATCACCTCATTGGAGTCATCACCCGGGCTGAAAGGGATGTTCTGCCGAAGAGCAATGTTGCGCATTATACAACATAACATAGTTATTTACCGCACCTTATCAGGTGAGTAGAGGAGGGCTCCACCACACTTATCAAGACAAAAAAATCTTGTCCAGGAGCCCAAAATCCCACTCCGCAGGTCTCCTAGTTCAGGTATCTGCATCATTGAAGTGGACTTTCTCTGACGTTGTTGGATTTCTCAAAGGTGGTAACAACCATAGTCACTTGGGATAAGCAGAGTCTCCTGAATAAAAAAATACAATATAATGTAAGATTTGGATTATACATTTTAATATTTAGACAATAACATTTGTAAATGTTGTAACACATTTTAACATCGCACTTTCGAACAAGTCAGGCCTTTATATTTCCAAGTTGGGCCATTTGCTGTTGTATGCTGCTATTGCGCAGCACAAATGAATCATGGGTGGATCGAGGGAAGAGTGTACAGACACTTGTGCTGTAAAGATCTGTAATACAGACAACTTGCACATTGATAAAATGGACATTTTCCTGTTGTGGTTACACTTATTGGGCCATATGTATCAAGCTAAATTGCGTTCGCAAACGCTGAAATTCGCTGTGTGCTATGTAGGTAAGTTAAAACCTACTCGCAAAATAAGGAATCGCAAAAATTGCGATTCCTTATTTTGCGCAAGCATTTAGAGAATCGCATTTTGCGATTCCCTAAATGCTATGCTAGTAGGCATCGCAAATTGCGATATTGCCTTAAGGAATCGCAAATTACCACCAACTTCAAGTTGGTGGTAATTTGCGATTTCCTTTAAAAAAGCACGTTTTTGCTTTTTTCAAGGTGCCATGTGGCACACATACATGCCCTTAGGGCATGTATGTGTGTCACATGTGCACACATGTACATTTCAGGGGTGCAACAGGGTGTCCTTTTGGAACCCTTGAAATTAGCGTGTGCAATTTGCGAGTACCTATTGGGTACTCGCAAATTGCGTGCACAGAATTCCCATTCATTCCTATGGGCCTCTTGGCCCATAGGGATGAATGGGAAGCCATTCTTAATTGCGACTCGCAATTTGCGAGTCGCAATTAAGGAATGCGAGGAATCGCAAAAAAATTGCTAATTTTTAAATACATATCGTTTATGCATTCTCAAATAGCAATTCTCTAAAAATCGCTATTTGAGAATCGCAAATGTATCCTTTGATACATATGCCCCATTGTCTGTTGTGTGGTGGAACCAAAGCAATGTGTGTTCCATCAGTGGCACCAACCACGTGGTATTCCACCCAATCCATAAAACTCAGACTTTATATTGTTAATTTCTTCAGCATTCCGCAGAAATTTAATGAAACTGTTCCTGTGGCACAAGGCAAGGGTGTCCACTATCTCCGTTACTGATTAATTTATATATCGAGCCCCTAGCATGTATGCTAAGAAATGAACAGCAGATTATAGCATTTAAATATCAAAGCTGGGAGAAGAAAGTAGCACTGTGTGCAGATGATTTGATGGTATTTACCAGCGATCTAGTGGACTCACTCCCCAAGATAGAAGACATTCTAGAACAATACGGGAAAGTCTCAGGCTACTTAGTAAACCAAGCAAAATCAGAAATTCTAGAATGGAACAACAAATCCAGAAATCCGATGGTGAAGGAAAAACTAAGATATCTCGGGATAGACCTGACAACTGACATAGAGGAAATAGCACGCATGAATTTTGACAGAATCCTTAAAGAAGTAAGGAAGTTACTCAAAGAATGGGGAGGTCTCCCTCTGACCTTTATGGGGAGATCAAACATAATTAAAATGACAAGTCTCCCAAAGTTTACATATTTGTTCAGTACCATCCCGCTAGAATTTAAAGTAGATTGGATAAAAAAATTACAAGGAGAACTAAGTAGCTTTATTTGGGCCTCAAAAGGGGTAAGAATTGCCTGGAAAAAACTAAGAAGAAAAAAGGAACAGGGGGGTATTGCAAACCCAGATATTTTAGAATATTGCAGAGCCTTTCAATTTAAGAATATTAGGAATCTATTGGGCATTTTTGACGCATATCCGGTACACTTGCAGGCGCTGGTCAATACAGAAAGAAATCACTACCTATACAAATTTGGACACCCCAAATATTTCAAGAAGACACAACTGAAGACCCTAAGGTCGGCCGCAAAACTATGGTATCAAATAAGAAAAACTTTAAAATTCCCATACTATAGCGAGTTTGCTCCAATCTGGAAATCCCCAGGAACCCCAGAATGTCTTAAGGATAAGCTAGCAATACCCTTGAGGGAAGGTAACATCACTAAATGGGGCCAACTAATAGAACATAACTCGATTATTGAATGGGAAGTCCTCAAGGACAAGACAAAGGGCACTATAACGAGATTCAAGTATTACCAACTATCCAGCTGGGCTAAGAGCTTAAAAGAAGATCAATCTGGGGCTGGCGATTATGAGAAAAAGATGCAGGGAAACAAGATTAATAAGAAGGAAATTTCATGCTGGTACTGGGCCCTCATACAAGCGGGGAAGAAGAGTACAAAATTCCGAGCGGGATCTGGGGGAAAGAACTGCCGGAGCTTGACGTCCAACATAAATGGCAAGTACCAATGGCTACTTGTTGGCGAATTGTGAAATATGTTCCTCTAAGAAAAAAACACTTGTTTATCACACACAGAGCATATTGGTCACCAAAGAGGCTGTCCAAGATCAACAGTCAAAAGGTGAAAAGCTGCCCTAAATGCGGGGAAGAAGGAGCAGATGATCTACATATGTTTCGGCAGTGCCCCCTTCTAGAGGAATTTTGGAGAGAGACGGGTAAGACCTTATCCAAGCTGTTGGGACAACCAGTGGAGGTAAGCATGGATCTCGTTATTTTCGGGATAAATCATCATAACCCAAGTAATCCTAAACTGAACAAAGATCAGGAGAATCTCCTTTTTCTATTAATATTGTTAGCTAGAAGGGAAATCTGTATTAATTGGGTGAAAAATGTACCCCCAACACATAGAGATTGGCTGGCCTCTATCCAAAGAGTAAATAAAATGGATAGAAAGGGGAACAGGGGTAAAAGGTATAAATTTTGGAATATTTGGGAACACTACAATCAAACAATTTGAAGAACAGGGTTTGTGTCGTACTGTCCAATGATTAGGCAATGCAATAAAGTTTTCAAGCAGGGACTTGAATGAGTAGTCAGAAAGACTAGCTCCCCCCGGAATCGATTTGCGATGAAAGCGGACAAAAAGGGGCCCGAAGAAATAAAAAAGGGGCAAAGAGTACTCCACGCAGACAATAAGCCTACCCAGGAGAATTCCCCTTATTCGGAACAGATGGGTCAAGGGGCCCCTGACACCTCCACCTCCAAAATATTGCACAGTGAGGACAAAAAAAAAAAAAAAAGAAATTGTTCCTGTGATTCATCATCACTGTCAGGAATTGCTGTAGCACACCACTGAAAGTAGCTTGTGACATTCCATTACAGTCTTTTACTGTGTATTGAAATGATTCAGTGGCAGCAAAATGGGGGTACAGCTATAGTTTTAACAAGTGGTGTAATAGCCGTTGGGTTTTGATTAAGAGGCTGAATTTGAGGCTGTAGCTGACAACATAAATCCATTATGGTTTAGCGGTTCAGTCTATATTTTCAATGATATCTCTTTCTTGCATGGTAGCAAGGACAGGAAATGGATGGAAAACTCTTGGCTGACATCTTTTCAGTCTGCCAGGGTCCATCTGTGATGGTTGGATGAAATCTTAAAATGTTGTAATTTTCTATATTAGAAGTTCATTTTTAACATACATTTATTAAAATATATCAGAATTTATATACATGATGAAACATAAAAAAGTAGTTGATGTTTCACCTCACACTAGCAAAATATATAAAGATGTCAAGTTACTGTGCTCCATGTATGATGTTCCTTCCCTTTCAGGGTTTCTTATTTTACAATCTGTAACTTGCAGTCTACTTGTATCATGGATTAATCAAGACTATAACTCCCAGAATGTGATAAAGAAACATGCATTGGAAATGAACATCAGGCATAAACCAGGTAAATTTTGCAACTATATATAACATATACTTTTTTTTTTTATTAAAAAAAATCCACTGATGCAGGTTTTTTTAACCTCGTAAAATATTAGGTATAATGTACACGTCTGCTATTCATATATATATATAGAGAGAGACAGAGAACAAATATAGCTGAAGCTTTTTTGATTTATACAGTGTTTTTGACATATAAACCACCATTTTAGGTGTCTCTTGCGAGCTTTCTAGCAAGCTACTTGTGATCCATCCTAAAATGATGGCTGCCTGACTTCTCTGTCAGGACAGATGGAAATTGTACGTCTATGGGTGTTCCATCCATCAACGATTTACCCACCCATAGGTTAACATGGTGCGATGGATAAGAGACTATCCAATGGTTAGTGTAGGCATCTGCTGACGTATGTGTCCGTCGCAGTAATGTCTACGTTTCTGTAACGGTTTCTCACTTGCCTACTAACCGTGGTAGTGTAGTGACCTCCTCCAAATTTGCTGCTTCACAAACTTCCTGGAGATAGGGCCCCAAACCTCACACCAGAGGAGTTAGAGTTACTCTCTGATAAGGTCTGGTCCCAGTACAGCCAGCTGTATGGCTCGCTAGAGCAACATGAACACAATTAAAAAAACAATCTTTTGGAATATTAACTGTATAATTCTCTTTCAGGGTAAAACCGAGCATGTGTTACTTATACATTGTGTTAATGCAAAAAATGTTACATAAAATTTAGAACAACATTATTGGTAATGTTCTATGATTATGTTGCTAAGAAAATAAATATGTTCCCTTTAAATTACTAAGTGTTTTCATTAGGTTTTATCTTTGGCAGTTTTATTTGTAGCATTTTATAAAATATACAAAAATTAAAGTATGATTCACAATGTGGTTACATAGTGGTATGTAATATTCTTCTCATGTAAACTTCATTTTAAATCAAAGTCCCCGCTAAAATGTCATAACAAATATACAAAAATATGTATATATATATATATATATATATTTTATATGTTTGATTTATATAGATATATTTATTTTGTCTTTCAGAAATATATAAATATATATTTATTACATTTATTCATATATATATATATATATATATCTCTTTCTGCCCCACCGCTGATTTTGACTTTGTGGAAACAAGAGTGGACTTGTTTAAATATACGAGGAAACTAAAACTACAAAAAATACATCTGTTACGTCCTCAAACAACCCCGAATGATGAGACTGCTCAAACCAACGACTTGGATTTACTTATTGGCTCTGATCTAGATACTCTTTTGACTTTGCAGTTATTAGAAACTTCTGAATCGGATATGGACACTTTTACGCAGCCAGTTGATGAGAATGATTCGCAGATAGCGGGGATTACACAGACTGGTGGAAGAAGCGGTTTAAAGAGAAAATCGAGGAAAACACCCCAGACAACATTTGATGCAATCGATGTCTTTAGTGATGCTGTTGTTACTGATCTCAAGAAATTGAGAAATGAAAAGTCACTTAAAAATAATAAAGATTACAACGTCCCAATTGAACAATGGCAGGCTATTCAATCATTAAGGAATGATGACTCTATTGTAATAAAGCCCTCAGATAAGGGCGGTAACATTGTTGTTTTTTCTAAAGAACACTATGTCACAGAAGCCTTAAGCCAGTTAAAAGACACTAATTGTTACCAACCAACCACTAGAACTGTGTATGCTAATTGTATAAAAACTTTCCATCAACTACTGATGACATGGCAAGGGGAGGGTCTGATTGACACAGAGGAATATAACGACTTATTCTGTGAATATCCTGTAGTCCCTACGTTCTACCACCTCCCCAAAATCCATAAAAATGCCAGTAGACCACCAGGGCGACCAATTGTTGCATCTATTGGCAGTTTATTGGAGAACTGCTCTACCTACATAGATTTCTTCTTGGCACCGTGGGTGAGAGATCTTAGTTCCTACATAAAAGACACTGGCGATTTTTTAAGAACAATTGAGGGTGTCATTTGGGAGGAGGACATGCTCCTCATCACACTAGACATCACCAGCCTCTACACATGTATCAGACATAAGGATGGGGTGGAGGCTGTTAAGTGGTTCCTGAATAAACGACCCCTCAAATATGTTAAACACAATGAGATGCTTTTGGCCATGCTCACTTTTTGCCTTGAGAATAATATTTTCATCTTCTCAGGGCAACTATACAAACAACATCAGGGGACAGCGATGGGCACGTGCTTCGCCCCCAGCTATGCGAACCTTTTCATTGGCTGGTGGGAGAAGCACGTGGCCTGGCGGGACTCGCTGGCACGATGGCTTGACCACATCGTATTGTGGGCCCGCTACATAGATGATTTATTCATCGTGTGGAAGGGCACCCGTCTAGCTGCAGAAGAATATGTTGCCTCCCTGAATAACAATAACTTCAATCTGAAGTTTAGCGGCCAAATTAGCAATACCAGTGTATGTTATCTTGATGTGGAAGTCTATATAGACAATGCTAAGATTGCAACTCGCCTATACAGAAAACCTACAGCGGGCAATGCCCTGCTGCATGCCAACAGTGCTCACCCAAAGAGTATGATCAATAACATCCCGTACGGAGAATTTCTCTGATTAAAGAGAAACTGTACAGTCCCCGGAGAATACGAAAAAGCCAAAGACAAGGCTCTCCAAAGATTTAGATATAGGGGCTACTCTTCAGGTGTACTAAAACAAGCATCCCAAAAAGTAGAGAAAGTAGATAGACTGCAACTTTTAATACCTAAAACGCACAAATCTGTCAATACATCCACAGTCACCCCTGTGAGAATGATCACACGCTACAATGTTAAATCGTCCATAGTGCAGATCTTTAAAAGAAACTGGCATATTCTTCAAACAGATCCAATTCTAAAAAAAGTAACTCCAGAAAATCCGTTGATCACATATAGGCGTTGCAAATCTATAGGCGATCATCTAGTACACAGTCACTTCCAGTCATCTATATTACCAACAAATATGTTGAGAGGGTTTTTTCCATGCCTTAATTGTAAGGCATGTAAACAAAGCCACAAGGTATTGGAATATGAAACCTTGGAATGTGGGGTAACTAGTAGAAAAGTCAGAAAGATCAATCGCCTGTTGAACTGCAACTCGGAATATACTGTATATGTATTAGAATGCCCCTGTCCTAAAAGATATGTGGGCAGTACCATACATCCAGCAAAGAAATGGATTCTGGAACATATGCGAGCCATCAGTAAAAAAGATCAGACTTACTCGATGGCTCGCCATTTCGAACTAATGCATAAGAGTGATCCCAAACTGCTTAAATTCTTTTGCATTGATCAGGTGGCTAAGAGTGAAAGAGGAGGAGATAGAACAAGGGCATTGAGGGCCTTAGAATCCAAACATATAATAGACCTCCAAACCAGGGTTCCCCTAGGCCTCAATATCGATGAGGAGCTGTGGCCCCACTTAGATTAATTGGAGATGCAATTATTCCCTATGTACTCCTCACCTCTTTTTGTACTTTGGTACTTTTATACTCTCCCTTGTATTTTGGCTATGTAGTGACTCTATGTAAACAAATCAAATGATTAATTGTTAGTTCCCATTCCCTTGATTGCTTAAATGCATTGTTTTTAGGTTTTCCTCACGTACATGGCTTTGTTTTGGTCTTGGTGATTTGCCCATTCAGGGCGTAATTTTGTCTAGTTCACAGTACTTCAAGAGGTCTTGCCCAATTGGGTTGTAATTGAGTTAGTATGCCATGATATTTTTTATGGCTACTAAGCGGTAAGATGAATTGTCACCCAGGCAGGATAAAGGTATTCGACCTTGCCATGATCCGCTATGTCTTATAATCTGACTTAGTTGATGGTAGAAATATGGAACATCTAGGAATTTTCCTATGAACATTGTGACTTAAGATTAAATTCCATCATGAAATATGTATATAAATGTATATATTTTCTTTTTGGACCACTTGTAAATAGTTGTATATAAGGATATATAACTTTTTAGTACTGCTGAATTTATACTAATTTGCACCGACTTTGGAACATGTTTTAAGATGGCCGCCATGTATTCTGCATATTGCAGTAACCTTACGAGGCCCTCTTCTCTTTTGATGTTTCTTTTTGTATCACTTAATCACGTTTAGCACCTTAAATATGTGTCATACACTTGGGACCACTGACATCGAAAAAGGCAGATTGCCGAAACGCGTCTGTCAGTGCAGGGGGGTCTGTGCACTAATAAACATCTTTAAACAAGGACCTGTGAGTGCTCTCCTATTGACGCCGTGGATGAATATTATATATATATATATATATATATATATATATATATATATATATATATATATATATATATATTCCTCACAAGTTTCCCCAGATTCGAGACCGCACTCCCAAGCAGGTAGGTAACAACTTTTATTAGAAAACAGCATTTGGCTTCTCTCCCCCGTATCTTGTCCCTGGCCTGACGCGTTTCAAAGCATTTGCGCTTCTCTTCAGAGGCCGTGTAGTCAGAAAGTCAATTACGGTTGCCACACCCCCATTCCATGCATTTATCCACTTCGAGGCTTCCGGTGTGCCTGCATAGTTGATTAATTACTCCCATTGCACGTTGGGAAATGTAGTCTTTTAAACCAATTTTGTACCGTCCAGTGGGTCTGTCTGTTACACACAGTATGGGACCAATGTTAGCCCTCCAGTGGGCTCCAGGGAGAGATTACAATTGCTGAATTGATTTCACCCGCTCAGCCCATTTCAAGGTGAAGATTCACCCTGCGGGTCCTAAACAACGTTCAAAGATGGTGCGTCGTCTCCGCGGCCTGGAAACGCCGCGTACATACTCCTCACAAGTTTCCCCAGATTCGAGACCGCACTCCCAAGCAGGTGTGCTAAAAGCGGAGCACAGTTTGCTATGGTTTGGCAGGAGCCGTAAAGCTCCCGCCAAGCCACAGCAAACAGCTATGTCCCGGGGGCGGGCACCCCGGGACACAGGAGAAGCCAGCCCAGGGGGTTGGCGGTCCCCAGGGCCATCTATGGCTCTAGAAGGGGGACCACCGGCCTCCCTCCTCGCTTTAATTTTGCCCCAGGGAGGTAGTGGCCTCCGGGGCTGCAGGGGGGGGCGTGCAGCCCCGCCCATATTAAATTTAACAAAAGCCCCGGGGAGGTGGCGGTACCTGGGGCTGCAGGGGGGGTCTCCGCAGCCCCATATTATATACAATTAATGCCCTGGGGAAGTGGCTGCCCCCGGAGCTGCAGGGGGGGTCCGCTCACCCCCCCCCACATTTTGTAAAGACATGAGCCCCGGGGAAGTGATGGTCCCCTGGGTACAGGGTGTCAAAGAGGCCCCTCTACTTATATTTGGCTTGTGGCCCCAGGATGTGGTGGTCCCTGGGGCCTGGGGGGGTCCATGAGGCCCCCCTTTTATACTGCAATAAGCCCCCCGTGAGGTGGTGGTCCCCCGAGCAATAATAAGTCCCAGGAGGGGGGCCCGTGTGCCCCCCTCCCTTACTACACAAATGCCCCCGGGCCCTGGCCCATCCGGGGGCTGATAACTAACAAAGCATGGGAGCCCGCGCTTCATTTTTGTTTTTCATTTTCGGCAGGGGTGTCCGCGGAGCTCGCCGAAAAAAAAAATGTGTTCTTGGGCTCTGTGGGGTTCCTATGGGGACCCCCCCCAAGAGGCCTAGGGGGGGTCAGGTTGTTTCTACCTTGCTCCCTTTTCTTTTTTTTAAAACGTTTTTTCGGTGACTCGGTTCAAGCCTAGTCACAAGATGTCTGCCAACACTTCCCGGTTTGAAGTGTTGGCAGCCAATCAAATTTCAGTAGGATCCACAAGTCCACTGCAAGGACTCGCTTCTCCAGATAGCTATATTTTAAAACTTAAATATTTCTAAAACTACTTTTCGTACTTACACCAAATCACAAAAAACACGCTTTCTGGATCAACATCTAGCTTTCTGTTAAATTTAGTGTAATTCCTTTCAGCGGTTGGGGCTATAGTTGTGTTTCTCTACCCCCACTTGACGGATCACCCCAAAACTTTCAACACATCAGCTGAACCCAAAAGGGGAAGTTTTTCAAAAATGTCGTGAAGATTCGTGAAATGGCACCAAAATTATTGGCAAAACAAAAAAACCTTTTCTTATGGAAACTTTGGTCCCAACTATAACTACCTACTGGCTATCGTTATGTAGGTAACATATATATATATATTCACTGAAAAAACCATAGGTTTCAGCCACGTTATAGTTAGAAATTAGCATTTAAAAAACCTTTGAAATTCACTGAAAAAACCATTGGTTTCAGGGACCTTATAGTTAATTGGACATTTCACTCATACAAAACCAGAGAAATTCGGCCATTATAGTTAGTTCAGCTAACTATAACTCGCGCCCCCACAATGCACTGCTGATGACGTCACATATTACATCATTCATGACATGGTCAGTGACATCACTGATGACATCACTGATGAAATCTCAAATGACATCACTGATGACATCACTGATGACATCATCCAGTGACTGTGTGTTTCTGTGAAGTTTAAATATGTTTTATATATATATATGCCAAGGTGTATTGAAGAATGAGTGGGTGTATGAGTGTCTGAATGGATGATTTAGTAGGTGCGTGACTGACTGTTTAAGTGAGTGATTAAATGTGTCTTAGTGAATGCATGGGTTAGTGACTAAACTGTGTAAATGTCTGTATCAGTCTGTCAGTTGGTGTGTAAGCGGCTCCATGGGTTGGTGAGTAGCTACATGAGTGTCTATATGGGTTATTGATTGGTTGTCTGAGTATCTGTATGGGTGCCTGAGTGTCTGTGTGGGTGGGTGGGGGGTGTATGACTCCCTGCATGGATGAGTGAGTGGGTGATTCACTGGGTGTATGGGTTCAAGAGTGTGTCTGTGAGGGGCTGTATGGGTGGGTGAGTGTGGTTATGGCTGTGTTGGTGAGTGAATGGATGTCTCAGTGGTACATGTGTGAGTATCTTCATATGTGAAAGGCAGTATATGTGAGTGTTGGAGTATATAAATGACTATATGTGAGAGTGAGTGATTGTGAGAGTGGCTGTATGGATGAATGTGTGCTTGTATCAGTGATTGTATAAGAGAGTAAGTATGTGTTAGTTTCTATATGAATAAGTGAAGTGGTGTGTGTATAACTGTATAGGTGAGTAAATGTGAGTGTGATTGATTCTTTGCATGACTTACTAGGTGTGTGAGTAACTCTATGGGTGAGTGGCGGCGTGTGAGTGTCTCTATAGGTGTATAAGTGCATATGATAGTGCTGTATTGATGAGTGACTGCATGTATGAGTGACTGTATAGGTGAATAAGTGGATGTGTGTGTAGACCTAGGAATCAGTGAGTGGGTATGTAGTAACTGGTATTGGTGTGTGTATAGTTTCGAAAATGGTAGTCTGTATTTTAGAGTAGGTGTATCTAAGGTTATATTAGGTTGTGAGGAGGTGCATCTTATTATCACATGGATGATGTCATCAGTGATGTCATCAGTGATGTCATTTGAGATGTCATCAGTGATGTCATCAGTGATGTCACTGACCATGTCATGATGATGTAATATGTGACGTCATCAGCAGTGCATTGCGGGGGCGCGAGTTATAGTTAGCTGAACTAACTATAACGGCCAAATTTCTCTGGTTTTGTACGAGTGAAATGTCCAACTAACTATAATGTCCCTGAAACCAGTGGTTTTTTCAGTGAATTTCAAAGGTTTTTTAAATGCTAATTTCTAACAATAACGTGGCTGAAACCTATGGTTTTTCAGTGAATTTCTAAGGTTTTTTAAATGCTAATTACTAACTATAACGTCCCTAAAACCTATGGTTTTTTCAGTGAATTTCAAAGGTTTTTTAAATGTTAATTTCTAACTATAACGTCCCTGAAGCCTATGGTTTTTTCAGTGAATTTCTAAGGTTTTTTAAATGCTAATTTCTAACTATGCCTACAGAGGTAGGACATGTGCAGAAAGAGGAAGAAAGGCGCAGAAAGAAGCAAGAGAAATGCAGAAAGAGGCAACAGAAGTCCAGAAAGACAAAGAAAGGTGCAGAAAGAAGCAAAAGATATGCAGAAAGAACCAACAGAGGTGCAGAAAGAGGTCTTGTTGCAAAGTCATCCTGTGCCCCCAACTTTTTGCTGACGGGTACTGGTGGTATCTGACTCTGACTAACCAGGGGCCTAGAGCCACTGCTATGCTAAAAGACACTTAGAATACAGTGAAAACACCTACATACACTAGGGTACACTATGGGTTGGGGTACCCCTGTGATTGGCATGACCTCCCCTGTAAGGCCCTAGTATATAATAGGGCAGGGGGATTAAAACTACCTCTAAGTCAGAGGTGCAGAAATATGCTACTTTAACTAGTAGTCGCATTTGCAGAGTGGTAGAGAAAGGGTGCTGGGCCTCCGACCAGCGCTCAAGAGTTCCGCTGCATAGGACTTACAGGAGGTACCAGGAGGGCTTCTTGGCACCCAAAGTCCCTCAGGAGTAAAGTGGACTTCATCCCCCATCCCGTAGTCTGCCAGGAGGCGCGTTTGCAGAGTGGTGGAGAAAGGGGGCATGGCCTCCGAAGATGTCTTAGCAATCCTACTGTGTGGGACTTACTGGAGGTAACAAGAGGGGAACTTGGCCCCCAAGGACATCCTTGGGGGCCAACTACCCCTCCTATTACCTCCAGTAAGTACCACACAGCAGGATTGCTAAGTTCTCATAACAGGCCAAGCCCCCTTTGCCCACCACTCTGTAAACGCGCTCCCTGGTGCACTCTTCGATGGGGATTTAAAGTCCCCTTCACTGCTGGGGGTCCTTAGGGGCCAATTAGCCTACCTCTTACCTCCAGTAAGCCCCACACAGTGGAATTGCTGAGAGGTGGATACAGGCCACGCCCCCTTTCTCCACCACTCTGCAAACGCGCCTCCTGGCGTGCTCTTGGTTGGGGGATGAAGTCCCCTTCCCTCATGAGGGTCCCTGGGGGCAACTAGCCCACCAGGTACCTCCAGTAAGCCCCACTCAGCTGGACTGCTGAGAGTGCTCCAAGGCCACGCCCCCTTTTTACACCACTCTGCAAACGCGGCCCCTGGCGCACTGCTGCTCGGGGATGCGGTCCTCATGTGTCCTGAGGTCCTCATAGCAAACAGCAAACATAGCAAACAACAATGTCCCGTGGGTGGGCACCCCGGGACATTGTAGGAGCTGGCCCTGGGGGGTGGCGGTCCCCAGGGCCATCGAGGGCTCCAGGAGGGGGGCCGCGCGGCCCCCCTCCCAACTGTTTAAAGCCCCGGGGAGGTGGTGGTCCCCGGGGTCCGTAACGGACCCCCGCATTTGAATATTTAGTGCCCCGGGGAGGTAGTGGTCCCCGGGGCTTGGGGGGGCCCGCGAGGCCCCCCACCCAATTTTAACAAAGCTCCGGGGAGGTGGCGGTCCCCGGGGCTTGGGGGGGCCGCAAGGCCCCCCGCCCTTTTTTAATTAAAGCCCCGGGGAGGTGGCGGTCCCCGGGGCTGTGGGGGCCCGCACACCTTAATTTTGAATTGCCCCCGGGCCCTGGCCCACCCGGGGGCTTTTTAACAAACAAAGCGCGGGAGACCGCGCTTCGTTTCTTTTTATAATTTCGGGCGGATTCGCGCACCCAGCGTGAATTCGGCCAAAATTATTTTTAAAACAATGCTATTTTGGGCCTGGGGGTCCTTGTGGGACCCCCTGAGCACCCCTAGGGGGTCAGGGTGTTTCTACTCTGCCCCCTTTTCTTGCTTTTTACCTTTTTTTTAACCTTTTTCTTGTGACTCGGTTACCGAGTCACAAGATGGCTGCCAACACATTCTGGTTTGGAGTGTTGGCAGCCAATCAGAATTGAGCTCGTGCTCGGGAGGGTTCGCGAACCCTCCTCGGTGCTCAGATACCGATATTTTTATTATTTAAATTTCTCAGCAACTACTGAACGGATTTACACCATTTAACAAAAAGGGCGCTTTCTGAACCAAGGGCTACCTTTTTGCCAAATTTGGTGTAATTCCATTCAGCAGTTCGGGCTGTAGACGTGTCTAAAGTTCCTATGGAAATTAACATGGGGAAATCTTGTTTTGGGACCCCCCTTTATTCTCGGCCCCCGTTTGGCGCATCACCCCGAAACTTTCAGGACAGGAGCTGATCTGAGTGAACCATTAGTTTTGAAAATTTCGCGAACATTCGTCAAACGGCGCCAAAGATATTGGCAAAAGAAAAAACACTTTTTTAATAGAAACAAGGTCCTAACTATAACTATCTACTGGCGATCGCCAGTAGGTAATATATACATATATAGTGAAGGTAGTAGATCTAAATCTAATTTTGAGGAGTATGTTTATATATTTATGTCTTTCACACCTGAACATATATATATATACAGACACAAAATAACTGCTCATCAAGGATGAGTAGATGAAGATACCTTATTCATAGTTATAAAAGCATATGAAAATGCACTGTTTAAAGTGTTCATAAACATATGTGTCATTTTTAAGAAACAAAAACAATAATTCTAGAAACACACCAATCATATCCTTGTCTATTTTTCACTATTTTCAATTACTATAGATCAGCCCCATCATACGAAATCCATTTGGAGGGCCATCACAAGAAAAGTGGGGACCCTTGGGGTCCGTACGGGCTGTAGCCTCCATTGCCGCAAGCAGTGGGAGGGGTCTGCATTGCTGGACCAAAATTACAGCAGTGAGCCTGCTTGGAAAGTCCTCCCAGCAACAGTGCACTTTTACCCCCCTAATCTCCTGCATTTTGCCAGTGGCCTATCCCCTACTTGATTGGGAACTGAAGGCTAAAGAGCAGTAAGACGAAAGGAAGTGTATCTTATCTGTATGGGCTGTTGTATGAATTATATTATTTTTTCCAGAGCCACTACATAAGTAGGAGCAATTGTTGTCACATCAC
Organism: Calotriton arnoldi; assembly: GCA_963921515.1. NCBI lineage: Eukaryota > Metazoa > Chordata > Amphibia > Caudata > Salamandridae > Calotriton > Calotriton arnoldi. Next base: position 715,486 of record CAWUFW010002001.1, on the reverse strand, counting down.
AACTGTGGCAAAACATTTTCTTAAGGTCTAAGTATTCTATATGCAATTATTGGAATGCTGTGTACATCTGTTTGTGTATTTAGAATTGTATAAAAAAATCTCCCGATTATGCTAATATTTTGTAAAATGGAGCTGCTCCACATGTGCATGTGAACAAGGTGTGTAAACCAACATATATGTGGTATGTGCAGATAGATATGTTATTTTGGTATAACTACAAATGAGATTTTGCATCAAAAAATAGTTGTGCATCAAGGAGTGATTCTGTGATAAAGGCATTAGACAAATGTGTACAAAGATTAAACGCAACAAAATGTGTCTAACTTTCAGATGGTTGTTTAGTTAATCTCTACTAAAACGTCCTTGCAAATATGGATGTTGTCAGACTTTCAAAAGTGTCCGGCATCTAGCATAAACCCACACTGGTTATTGCAACCTCATTTCTGTACCTGTCAGCCTGTTAAATTTGTAGGTCCATAAAACACTAGTGCTAATTTCCTTTGTGATTGTGCTGGAAGCAACCACTGTAAAGGTACCGTGCCCAGGAAGCATTTTCTTTTGTCAATGTTGTCAATGTTTTGAAAACATGTTGTACAGCAACTAGGATGGGCAAATTTTCAAAAACGAAATGCATTTACTACGTGTATGGATTTTAAAATCTAAAAACACACCACAAAATGATCACACTCAAGTGATGGAGAACAAAGGCTGCAGGAACCAAAGGGTTAGGAAAAAGTGCTCTTTCCTTTTTTGAGACGGATTTGCGCTATTTGAGTTGACATCCAGTTAAGCATTAACATGAATGTTACATGTCCAACTGTTTAATCATACTGCACCCTGCACTGTGGGCTGTTTTTTGTTACCTCAGGAGTGACTTATATGTATAGAAAAGGAAGGATTGGACAAAGCTTATATGTGCCAAGTAGATTTCCCTTTACAACAATCAACACAGGCTGGAAATGTAGGCCTGAAATATTGTTGAAGATTCTATTGAAATGGGTGGCCTTATGAGTGCTGAGAGACCACTACTTGAATTTTTTGGAGGTGCTGTTGGTAGTTGCAATTTGAGGAGACTACCGTGCCACTGACCGGTGCCCCAGATAAGATCTAGTATAGGGAATCCAATGTTTTAAAAATAGATCGAGGGAGGATTATTGGTAAATTCACAAAATAATAAAGTATTCTGGACAACATCACCATTTTGGAGAGAGCCAACCAGCCTGTCACTGAGAGGGGCAATGTGAACCAGAACTGCACCTGTGCACGCAGTGCTGAGATGACCTTAAGTAAATTCCCGTCAAGTAAGTCCATGTGCGATCTGTAGACCTGAATCCCTGGATATTTAAATGTGTTGTGTGCCACCAGTATGGTCTTGTCGCCTAAGGAGATTGAGTCCAGGCGCAAACTGTTACAAAAAGAGAAGGAGTGTGATTTAGCGCGGTTGACCTGAAGGCCCGACAGGGCGCCAAATGTGGGAAGTATGCTGGAGACTGGTGTGAGATCCCCTCTGAGGTCTTGAACATAGACAATCATGTCATCCGATTATAGGACTGCATGTGATTGAGGCCCTTGCAGAATGCACCAGTCTTCTGCTTCCTGTCTGGGTTTTTGTGCTAGAGGCTCCATCGCTAATAAAAATAAAAGGATGATAGCGGGAAGCCCTGTCGTGTACCACGAGATTTTGGATATAATGCGGATATATGGGTGCCTATTTTAGCCCTCGCCGTGGGGGCAGCATAGAGGAGCCCGATCCATTCAATGAAAGTGGGAGGGATCTTGAATCTTTGCAACACTGAGAACATATATTCCCAGTCTAAGAAGTGAAAAGCCTGCTGGAGGTCCAGGGACAGACAACCAACATCGGGGAAAGTATAGTGAGCTGCTTCCATCACTTTATACAGGTGTCTGATATTTAAAGAGGTACTCCGTCGTGGGACAAAGCCGCATTGGTCAATGTGAACTAGGTCAGGGAGTAATCTTTGGGCTAAAACTTTACTAAGAATTTTATATTCTGAGTTTAAAAAGGAGAGCGGTCTATAGGAGGAAAGATCATCTGCATCCCGGCCGGGCTTAAGCAGGGAGGTGACCAAGGCCTGGGTAGTGGGCAGGGGTAATGCACCCATTTAAAGGATGTGTTATACAGTTTCTCCAAGCGCAGAGCTAAGCGAGCAACAAAGGTAGAGTAAAATTCAATGGGCAGCCCGTCCATGCCTGGTGTTTTATTGCGTGCCATTTCTTTAATAGCTTGCCATAATTCACCTTGTGATAGGGGGGCCTGCAGTAATTCAAGTGATGCAGGTGCGATCTGTGGAAGCCGCAAACTATCCAGGAAAGTGACTCTCTCTGCAGGGGACAGAGTGGACCTGACTCTGTATAATTCCACATAATAGGAGCGGAAGGCCTCATTAATCTCCACTTACGTGGTACAGTGTATTTTAGAATTGTAATGTGATGTATAATATCAAAGTGGGGGACAGTGGTGGTTTTATCATGCGGGCCAGTAGTGTTCTGGCCCTGTCGCCCTTGGAGTGGATCCTCTGAATGCAGGATTTATAATCTAACAGTCTCAGTTGTTCCAATAACTCTGCGTGTTATATTCTAAGGTCCTGCAGGTCACTCAAACGTGTAGGGTCTCTTATTGTCTCCTGTTCAAGGGGTCCTAGCTGTGTTTCAGTGAGGTGTAGGCCACGAAGGACGGAGTGGCGATAGCCTGTTGCCGTGGCTATAGACACTCCCCTTATCACCACCATAAATGCCTCCCATTCTATGAGTGGCATGGACGCTGTGCCCTCATTGTCAGTAAAGTATGTATCAATGGTTGTACCCAGGGTGTCCCTGAAGACCGCATCCTCTAGTAGTGTTGGCTGCATACGCCAGTGGGAATAGGTGTTAGGACCTTGCTCCATGCCATGACTGTTTACCAGCAGATTGTGGTCCACATGGTGTTCACCAAGTAGGTTGCATCGGAGAACTTCTCCACCATATGGGAGGAGCAGAGGATACCATCCAGGTGGGGGTGTAGGCCATGGGTGGAGAGAAAAATGAGTATTTGTGCATGCCCATAATATTATCTCTCCATATATCTATCAGGGACCAACCTGATACCCAACTGGAAAGAACCTTAACATGTTTGTTGGATTATGTATTCTGCAGGGGGGGGTGCGAACTGTTCAGGTCAACATCTGGGACTCTGTTAAAGTCACTTCCGATCAACCAGGGGAGTTGTGAACCGTGAATACGTAGTGGCAAAAAATGTACCCCTTCATTTGTCACACAGTTTGACAGCCTCCGGGATGGAGAGGTGGGTTTCCTGGAGGCATACTATATTCTCCTTTCGACGGTAAAGCTGTGCTAGGACCCTGTGTCGTTTATGAGTAGACCCCATGCTCTTAACATTCCATGCCAGCAATTTGTAGTGTTGTAAAACAGTTGGCATAGTAATCTCACACAAGCAGCTCGACTGGTGGGGACATTTAGTAAGTAGTTATGTGTTTGGCAGATATAGGAATCAACATGGTATGGAAAGGAACAATTCCTAAATACCAAGTCCAACGAAAAACATACTTTTGACCAATAGAGAACCAATAAACAACCCATTGTAACAAAACAACAGGTGCGGCCGGCACAGGTAAGAGCGGTGAGGCGGGGGCCGAGCGGGGTGGGGCGGAGGATTCAACATACGACAGGATAGGTAAAATTAAATAAAAAAATTAATAAAATCACTTACTTTGTGCTCGCTTCATCGCCAAGTCGCCTGTTGCCAGGAAGCCGCCGCTTTAGATTTGTTTGTTTGGTCTACGCCTATGGCGTCGGGGCAGCCCTTATGACATATTTGGTGAGTGCTCCAATGGAGCGAGTCTATGTGCAGCAGGGTAATATTTTTCGAAGCAGTCCAATACAGCATCTGTAGTTTAAAAAATAGTGACTGCTGTTCCTGTATTACTTTCAGATGTTCCGGGAACGTCTGAAAGCTTAGCTGCTAAATAAAATGTCCGGCTGAGCTGCACCTCCAGAGTATAATCTGGGAATAGAGACACTTTAACATTGTACACTGTTATGGGAGCTATTTCCCTGGCCTTTTGAAGGAGAACATCGCGGTCCCTAAAGTTAAGGATTTGTTCAACCATGGGGCGCAGAGCCAGCCCTGAGGGAGGGCGCTGAGTCGGCACTCTATGCCCTGGGGGACTACCGATTTCTGGAGCCACTGCTCAATAAAGAGTGTTGGATTGGAGCCCTCTGCGCCTTCCGGCATCCTCACAATGCACACATTGTTGCAGCATGCACAGCCCTCTGCATCTTCGCTCTGTCATGTAAGACTGTAATTCGTGCTTGGAGCTCAGCAATTGCAGTTGAGTGTAAGGCCTGTTGAGGAGCTAGTGTCGATAAAGTGGTCTCAGCTGTCTTCACCTTCTCAGAGAGTTTGCCATGGTCATTGGGAAGGGTGCCAAAATCTGCTGACAGGGAATACATTCTCAGTCAGCTGATTTTAAAGCTGTCCGTGGCAGGGTTTACAGCAGTGAAATGTCCAGGACAGATGTGCGTGGAGGAGGAGGTATAAATTGAGTAGGGATCCTCACAGTATCCTAAGCAGTTATGACCTCCATGAGACAAACCTGGGGCAAGTCTAGACTTGTGCGCTGCAAATCTCTGAACCTCGGGCAGTGTGCAGCGCTACTGCAATCATCACCCAGCGTTGGTGCCCTCATGCCGATCAGGCCACACCTCCAGCCGCTTCCTCCCACCCCAACTCACCAGGGAATGCTCCAATACTGTCAGGCAGCTCCCACTAAGCTCAGGAGAGTCCGGTGGGGATGTCGCTGTCCTTCACAGGCCCGCACTGCAGGGCCTTGGCCGTCCGGTCGTGCTCCACACCATCACAGAAAACACTGAATATCACAGGCGCCACCGCCAGTGCCAGCATCTCACATACCAGCCAGCCGCCCCCTGTGTATCACACATGCTCGTCTCTCTCAGTAGCACATGCTGGGTTCACAAGGAGTCGCTGATGACGTGGTGGTCGCAGGTGCCCCACACAGGGCATAGCATCGGTACAGCAGCAGCAAGGGAGAAATTCACAAGTAGGCCGCACTGCATGCGCGCAGCCAGCAACGCAACCAGGCAGTCAAGACGGGCGCTGTATGGTTCAGTAGCTCTTTCGGGGGTACCCTGCCATTACGGCGTGCCTGCCGGTATTGCTTCCCTTCGGATGCAGCAAGATTCCCGAGCACCTGGTGGGAGCTCTAGGAAGACATGTCCGCCATCTTTGGCCGTTGGCCACGCCCCCAAACTACCTATTGTTTTATATAGTGATTGGGACAGCAGTACTGTAGTAAACATGTTCCTTCAGAGATACCCGTTTTGTCCGTCTCAAACGTATGAAAGGCTGAGATGATCCTGCACATATATCCCTGCAAAAGGCTCAGTTCTGGGCTATAGATCCACAAATATACACTTGCATTATGTAAAATGGTTAATAGAACAGTGTGTTAAATGCTTGCAGTGATCTTCAGGTCATGAGTTTGAATCACAGCAATGTATAATAAGCCTTCAGGTAGGTAAAAGGAGTACCATTAAATTAGGTAAACTGAGTGCCATTAAATTGGGTAAAAGTGACATCTGTTTTTTACAGTGGCTAGAAACAGCAGAGGCATGGCAAATATATAAATAAAATAACAACAAACATTTATTAACGTACTATCAGAATGCAATATTTTATTTGTTTAGCTTGCATTTAACTAGCTCTGCATGTTATGGACGTTCTTGCAGCACTATTGAAATAAAATAAATCGCTACTAAGATCTATGTTCTAATTTCATACATATTTAGTTTACATTTTTTTTTTAAAGAAAACCCCTTGACAGCTGATTTCTGTGATGTCACTCTCTCTTAATCACATACAGATGTGTGCTTCCATTCTGCCTTATGTTGTAATTAGTGTTCTGCTGCTTTTTGTGAATTGCATATGGGGCCTGATAGCTGCAGCCTTCATTACTAACCCCATATGCTTAGCCCAAAACACTACTGCGTTTTATGCATATAGATCAGTTAGGAAGATGAGTAGTCATGGGGCATGACAGACCAAGCATTGGCAAAGCCGATAGGTCTCGCCTATGAGAGGTATTTTCTTTTGTCAATGTTTTGAAAACATGTTGTACAGCAGCACACCAGCCATCAATAAGAAGAATGCAAAAACAACAGTTGATGGACAGAATGCAGAACAATGTCATACATTCACCCCAGTACAGAGATCTGGGCCTAAATCCATCGTTTTTTTGCTCACCATGCCATTCCAGTTTGAACCCAGCCATATGCAAATCAGTCTTGACCCTGTGCCTCATGGGAACAGTCCAGCCCGAACTGCCAAGCCAGGTCCTCCCTGGACTGGAAACAAGCTTCCTAGGACCGGTTTCGGGGTTTCACCCCTCTTCAGCCAGGATAGCTTGATTCCAGTGGCATGGAGAGCACGGGACCCACGTCTGGGCATACCCGTCCCACTCGGGGTGACAAATGCAAAAACAACAGTTGATGGACAGAATGCAGAACAATGTCATACATTCACCCCAGTACAGAGATCTGGGCCTAAATCCATCGTTTTTTGCTCACCATGCCATTCCAGTTTGAACCCAGCCATATGCAAATCAGTCTTGACCCTGTGCCTCATGGGAACAGTCCAGCCCGAACTGCCAAGCCAGGTCCTCCCTGGACTGGAAACAAGCATCCTAGGACCGGTTTCGGGGTTTCACCCCTCTTCAGCCAGGATAGCTTGATTCCAGTGGCATGGAGAGCACGGGACCCACGTCTGGGCATACCCGTCCCACTCGGGGTGACAAATGCAAAAACAACAGTTGATGGACAGAATGCAGAACAATGTCATACATTCACCCCAGTACAGAGATCTGGGCCTAAATCCATCGTTTTTTGCTCACCATGCCATTCCAGTTTGAACCCAGCCATATGCAAATCAGTCTTGACCCTGTGCCTCATGGGAACAGTCCAGCCCGAACTGCCAAGCCAGGTCCTCCCTGGACTGGAAACAAGCATCCTAGGACCGGTTTCGGGGTTTCACCCCTCTTCAGCCAGGATAGCTTGATTCCAGTGGCATGGAGAGCACGGGACCCACGTCTGGGCATACCCGTCCCACTCGGGGTGACAAATGCAAAAACAACAGTTGATGGACAGAATGCAGAACAATGTCATACATTCACCCCAGTACAGAGATCTGGGCCTAAATCCATCGTTTTTTGCTCACCATGCCATTCCAGTTTGAACCCAGCCATATGCAAATCAGTCTTGACCCTGTGCCTCATGGGAACAGTCCAGCCCGAACTGCCAAGCCAGGTCCTCCCTGGACTGGAAACAAGCATCCTAGGACCGGTTTCGGGGTTTCACCCCTCTTCAGCCAGGATAGCTTGATTCCAGTGGCATGGAGAGCACAGGACCCACGTCTGGGCATACCCGTACCACTCGGGGTGACAAATGCAAAAACAACAGTTGATGGACAGAATGCAGAACAATGTCATACATTCACCCCAGTACAGAGATCTGGGCCTAAATCCATCGTTTTTTGCTCACCATGCCATTCCAGTTTGAACCCAGCCATATGCAAATCAGTCTTGACCCTGTGCCTCATGGGAACAGTCCAGCCCGAACTGCCAAGCCAGGTCCTCCCTGGACTGGAAACAAGCATCCTAGGACCGGTTTCGGGTTTTCACCCCTCTTCAGCCAGGATAGCTTGATTCCAGTGGCATGGAGAGCACGGGACCCACGTCTGGGCATACCCGTCCCACTCGGGGTGACAAATGCAAAAACAACAGTTGATGGACAGAATGCAGAACAATGTCATACATTCACCCCAGTACAGAGATCTGGGCCTAAATCCATCGTTTTTTGCTCACCATGCAATTCCAGTTTGAACCCAGCCATATGCAAATCAGTCTTGACCCTGTGCCTCATGGGAACAGTCCAGCCCGAACTGCCAAGCCAGGTCCTCCCTGGACTGGAAACAAGCATCCTAGGACCGGTTTCGGGGTTTCACCCTCTTCAGCCAGGATAGCTTGATTCCAGTGGCATGGAGAGCACGGGACCCACGTCTGGGCATACCCGTCCCACTCGGGGTGACAAATGCAAAAACAACAGTTGATGGACAGAATGCAGAACAATGTCATACATTCACCCCCGTACAGAGATCTGGGCCTAAATCCATCGTTTTTTGCTCACCATGCCATTCCAGTTTGAACCCAGCCATATGCAAATCAGTCTTGACCCTGTGCCTCATGGGAACAGTCCAGCCCGAACTGCCAAGCCAGGTCCTCCCTGGACTGGAAACAAGCATCCTAGGACCGGTTTCGGGGTTTCACCCCTCTTCAGCCAGGATAGCTTGATTCCAGTGGCATGGAGAGCACGGGACCCACGTCTGGGCATACCCGTCCCACTCGGGGTGACAAATGCAAAAACAACAGTTGATGGACAGAATGCAGAACAATGTCATACATTCACCCCAGTACAGAGATCTGGGCCTAAATCCATCGTTTTTTGCTCACCATGCCATTCCAGTTTGAACCCAGCCATATGCAAATCAGTCTTGACCCTGTGCCTCATGGGAACAGTCCAGCCCGAACTGCCAAACCAGGTCCTCCCTGGACTGGAAACAAGCATCCTAGGACCGGTTTCGGGGTTTCACCCCTCTTCAGCCAGGATAGCTTGATTCCAGTGGCATGGAGAGCACGGGACCCACGTCTGGGCATACCCGTCCCACTCGGGGTGACAAATGCAAAAACAACAGTTGATGGACAGAATGCAGAACAATCAAGCTAGCCTGGCTGAAGAAGGGTGATGCCCTGAAACCGGTCCTAGGATGCTTGTTTCCGGTCCAGGGCGGACCTGGCTTGGCAGTTCGGGCTGCACTGTTCCCACAAGGAACAGGGTCAAGACTGATTTGCATATGGCTGGGTCCAAACTGGGGTGGTGTGGTGAGCAAAAGAATGATGGATTAAACCCAGATCCTTGTGAGTGGGGGTGAATGTTTGCATTGTCTAGCATTCCGTCCATCAACTGTTTCTTTTGCATATGTCGCCCTAAGTGGGAAGGGTATGCCCAGACGTGGGTCCCGTGCTCACTACACCACTGGATTCAAGCTAGCCTGGCTGAAGAAGGGTGATGCCCTGAAACCGGTCCTAGGATGCTTGTTTCCGGTCCAGGGCGGACCTGGCTTGGCAGTTCGGGCTGGACTGTTCCCACAAGGAACAGGGTCAAGACGTATTTGCATATGGCTGGGTCCAAACTGGGGTGGTGTGGTGAGCAAAAGAATGATGGATTAAACCCAGATCCTTGTGACTGGGGGTGAATGTTTGCATTGTCTAGCATTCCGTTCATCAACTGTTTCTTTTGCATCAATAAGAAGAAAGCAAATGAGAGTGATAATGTAGCCAACCAATGGTAAGTAATGGGCGGGCTCTGAGCACACTGTTAGATAACAAAATGGCTTGTGAAAAGATCTCAAGCAAGACCTAGAAAGTAAAGAGAGGCTTCTCTAGCTGTAAACGGCCTTGGGAGAAGTGAAGGTTGAGCAGGATATTCTGCATGGGACTGAGCAGCTGACGTCCACGGCAGCCTAGGTGCACTGGAGGATCAGAGCCCACATGCACGATTGGGTAGCTGGTATGCACAAACAAAAGAAACCCATCTCCGAGTCTCAAAGCATTGTAGCTGGATAAGTAGGACTGGAAGAAGGCTGTTTTCACACCTACACTTTGTATTGTCCACTGCAGCAGCCGCAGCCTGGTCCCACCTGCGATCTAGAACAAAACGCAGTTAAGGTCAGAAAAAGGACACATTATTCTCATATTGCTTCAGCTTTAATAACATGCTCAGAGACGAATTACCAAGATTGGAGTATCCTCTGTTCTTCTCTCCCATGCTCTGAGATACTAAAACCGTCTCTTCAGCAAACAAGGTCACATCACTTTTAGGACACCCTGGGGATACGTACAAGGAAGTGGCGGGGCGCGGCGTTAGCCACCGTGGGGTTACGCCGCGCTCCGCCACTTCTGAAATGCAAGGCTGCACCATTTTTAGAATGTGGTGCAGCCTTGCGTTTCCCCCTGCTATGGCGCTAAGTTTAGCAACTTAGCACCAATGCACTAAGGTGCAAGGGTGTCTGCGTGCAGGGGAGGATTGTTTATGTGTAGGAAGGTGTCCCTTCCTGCACATAAACAATCCTAAGATGCCATTCTGTCACTTTCATGTGTGCTGCTTCATGCAGCACACATGAAAGTGACAAAAGGGCATTTTTTTAAAAGGTTTGTTTATGTACAGGTAGGGACACCTTCCTGTACATAAACAAACCATGGCATTTTGCTTTTTCCATGTGTACTGCACAAGCAGCACACATGGAAGAAGCCAAAACGAGGAGAAATAATGCATTTCTCCTCGCTTCGCCAAGTTAAGACCAGGATTTACCTGGTCTTAATTTTGGCGCTGCCTCCTATGTACGCCACCCTTGTACATAGAGGGCAGCGTTAAAAGGAATGTGTGTTCCGGTGGAACGCCCACTGCCACACCCACTGCCCACCCCTTTCACGCTAACCCTAGCGTGAAAGGAGGCCTTATGTACAAGGCAGCGTTAAGTCACATTAAGTGGCTTAACACTGCCTTGTACATAAGGCGCAGCCCCTATCGCCACCACAACGTCAGTAAAAGTGACGTTGTGGTGGCAATAGGGGCTTGTACATATGCCCCCCAGAGTCTTGTAAGGAGCATGGTGGTTGATCTTAGTGAACATTATTTTAAATTGAGCTGGAAGCTGCATTCACACTTCTTTGGGCAGACTGCTTCACATGACATGGACTGGTACTGTGACCCAGTCAAACATACCATGCAGAAACCTGTAGCCCTGGGCTTTCCTGCCTGGGGCAAAGTAAAGGCAAAAGCAGAACCACCTCTGGCAGCAAGCAACATATTTACACACAGAGACATGCTAAGCACCGTGCTTGCGTCCAGTCCCAACAGACCCTCAGCTCTGCAATGCTGCACCGTGCTTGCATCCAGTCTCAACAGACCCTCAGCTATGCAATGCTGCACCGCACTAGCATCCAGTCCCAACAGACCCTCAGCTATGCAATGCTGCACTGCGCTTGCGTCCAGTCTCAACGACCCTCAGCTCTGCAATGCTGCACCACGCTTGCATCCATTCTCAACAGACCCTCAGCTATGCAATGCTGCACTCTGCTTGCGTACAGTCTCAACAGACCCTCAGCTATGCAATGCTTCTCCGTTCTTGCGTCTGGTCTCAACAGACCCTCAGCTCTGCAATGCTGCACCACGCTTGCTTCCAGTCTCAATAGACCTTCAGCTCTACAATGCTGCACTGTGATTGCGTCCGGTCTCAACAGACCCTCAGCTCTGCAATGCTGCACCGTGCTTGCGTCCAGTCTCAACAGTCCCTCAGCTCTGCAATGCTGCCCCATGCCTGCGCCCAGTCACAACAGACCCTCAGCTCTGCAATGCTGTTCCGTGCTTGCATCCAGTCTCAACAGACCCTCAGCTCTGCAATGCTACACCGTGCTTGCGTCCAGTCTCAACAGATCCTCAGCTCTGCAATGCTGCTCTGTGCTTGAGTCCAGTCTCAACAGACCCTCAGCTCTGCAATGCTGCACCGTGCTTGCGTCCAGTCTCAACAGACCCTCAGCTCTGCAATGCTGTTCCGTGCTTGCATCCAGTCTCAACAGACCCTCAGCTCTGCAAGGCTGCACTGTGCTTGTGTCCAGTCTTCAACAGACCCTCAGCTCTGCAATACTGCACCGTGCTTGCATCGAGTCTTCAACAGACCCTCAGCTCTGCAATGCTGCACCGTGCTTGCGTCCAGTCTCAACAGACCCTCAGCTCTGCAATGCTGCACCGTGCTTGCCTCCAGTCTCAACAGACCCTCAACTCTGCAATGCTGCACCATGCTTGCGTCCAGTCCCAACAGACCCTCAGCTCTGCAATGCTGCACCGTGCTTGCATCCAGTCTCAACAGTCCCTCAGCTCTGCAATGCTGCACCGCTCCTGCATCCAGTCTCAAAAGACCCTCAGCTCTGCAATGCAACACCGCGCTTTCGTCCAATTTCAACAGACCCTCAGCTCTGCAATGCTGCACCACGCTTGCATCCAGTCTCAACAGTCCCTCAGCTCTGCAATGCTGCACCGTGCTTGCGTCCAGTCTCAACAGACCCTCAGCTATGCAATGCTGCTCCGTGCTTGCTTCTAGTCTCAACAGACCCTCAGCTATGTAATGCTGCACTCTGCTTGCGTACGGCTTCAACAGACCGTCAGCTATGCAATGCTGCTCCGTGCTTGCATCTGGTTTCAACAGACCCTCAGCTATGCAATGCTGCACCGCGCTTGCATGCAGTCTCAACAGACCCTCAGCTCTGCAATGCTGCACCGTGCTTGCGTCCCGTCTCAACAGACCCTCATCTCTGCAATGCTGCACCGTGCGTGCATCCAGTCCCAACAGACCCTCAGCTCTGCAATGCTGCACCGCACTAGCGTCCAGTCCCAACAGACCCTCAGCTATGCAATGCTGCACCGCGCTTGCGTCCAGTCTCAACAGACCCTCAGCTCTGCAATGCTGCACCACGCTTGCATCCATTCTCAACAGACCCTCAGCTATGCAATGCTTCTCCGTGCTTGCATCTGGTCTCAACAGACCCTCAGCTCTGCAATGGTGCACCACGCTTGCGTCCGGTCTCAACAGACCCTCAGCTCTGCAATGCTGCACCATGCTTGCGTCCAGTCTCAATAGACCTTCAGCTCTACAATGCTGCACTGTGATTGCGTCCGGTCTCAACAGACCCTCAGCTCTGCAATGCTGCACCGTGCTTAGCGTCCAGTCTCAACAGTCCCTCAGCTCTGCAATGCTGCCCCATGCTTGCGCCCAGTCCCAACAGACCCTCAGCTCTGCAATGCTGTTCTGTGCTTGCATCCAGTCTCAACAGACCCTCAGCTCTGCAATGCTGCACCATGCTTGCGTCCAGTCTCAACAGATCCTCAGCTCTGCAATGCTGCTCTTTGCTTGAGTCCAGTCTCAACAGACCCTCAGCTCTGCAATGCTGCACCGTGCTTGCGTCCAGTCTCAACAGACCCTCAGCTCTGCAATGCTGTTCCGTGCTTGCATCCAGTCTCAACAGACCCTCAGCTCTGCAATGCTGCACCATGCTTGCGTCCGGTCTCAACAGACCCTCAGCTCTGCAATGCTGCACCGTGCTTGCGTCCAGTCTCAACAGTCCCTCAGCTCTGCAATGCTGCCTCCATGCTTGCGCCCAGTCACAACAGACCCTCAGCTCTGCAATGCTGCACCGTGCTTGCGTCCAGTCTCAACAGACCCTCAGCTCTGCAATGCTGCACCGTGCTCGAGTCCAGTCTCAACAGACCCTCAGCTCTGCAATGCTACACCGTGCTTGCGCCCAGTCCCAACAGACCCTCAGCTCTGCAATGCTGCACCATCCTTGCATCCAGTCTCAACAGACCCTCAGCTATGCAATGCTTCTCCGTGCTTGCGTCTGGTCTCAACAGACCCTCAGCTCTGCAATGCTGCACCACGCTTGCGTCCGGTCTCAACAGACCCTCAGCTCTGCAATGCTGCACTGTGATTGCGTCCGGTCTCAACAGACCCTCAGCTCTGCAATGCTGCACCGTGCTTGCGTCCAGTCTCAACAGTCCCTCAGCTCTGCAATGCTGCCCCATGCTTGCGCCCAGTCCCAACAGACCCTCAGCTCTGCAATGCTGTTCTGTGCTTGCATCCAGTCTCAACAGACCCTCAGCTCTGCAATGCTGCACCGTGCTTGCGTCCAGTCTCAACAGATCCTCAGCTCTGCAATGCTGCTCTTTGCTTGAGTCCAGTCTCAACAGACCCTCAGCTCTGCAATGCTGCACCGTGCTTGCGTCCAGTCTCAACAGACCCTCAGCTCTGCAATGCTGTTCCGTGCTTGCATCCAGTCTCAACAGACCCTCAGCTCTGCAATGCTACACCGTGCTTGCGTCCAGTCTCAACAGATCCTCAGCTCTGCAATGCTGCTCTGTGCTTGAGTCCAGTCTCAACAGACCCTCAGCTCTGCAATGCTGCACCGTGCTTGCGTCCAGTCTCAACAGACCCTCAGCTCTGCAATGCTGTTCCGTGCTTGCATCCAGTCTCAACAGACCCTCAGCTCTGCAAGGCTGCACTGTGCTTGTGTCCAGTCTTCAACAGACCCTCAGCTCTGCAATACTGCACCGTGCTTGCATCGAGTCTTCAACAGACCCTCAGCTCTGCAATGCTGCACCGTGCTTGCGTCCAGTCTCAACAGACCCTCAGCTCTGCAATGCTGCACCGTGCTTGCCTCCAGTCTCAACAGACCCTCAACTCTGCAATGCTGCACCATGCTTGCGTCCAGTCCCAACAGACCCTCAGCTCTGCAATGCTGCACCGTGCTTGCATCCAGTCTCAACAGTCCCTCAGCTCTGCAATGCTGCACCGCTCCTGCATCCAGTCTCAAAAGACTCTCAGCTCTGCAATGCAACACCGCGCTTTCGTCCAATTTCAACAGACCCTCAGCTCTGCAATGCTGCACCACGCTTGCATCCAGTCTCAACAGTCCCTCAGCTCTGCAATGCTGCACCGTGCTTGCGTCCAGTCTCAACAGACCCTCAGCTATGCAATGCTGCTCCGTGCTTGCTTCTAGTCTCAACAGACCCTCAGCTATGTAATGCTGCACTCTGCTTGCGTACGGCTTCAACTGACCGTCAGCTATGCAATGCTGCTCCGTGCTTGCATCTGGTTTCAACAGACCCTCAGCTATGCAATGCTGCACCGCGCTTGCATGCAGTCTCAACAGACCCTCAGCTCTGCAATGCTGCACCGTGCTTGCGTCCCGTCTCAACAGACCCTCATCTCTGCAATGCTGCACCGTGCGTGCATCCAGTCCCAACAGACCCTCAGCTCTGCAATGCTGCACCGCACTAGCGTCCAGTCCCAACAGACCCTCAGCTATGCAATGCTGCACCGCGCTTGCGTCCAGTCTCAACAGACCCTCAGCTCTGCAATGCTGCACCACGCTTGCATCCATTCTCAACAGACCCTCAGCTATGCAATGCTTCTCCGTGCTTGCATCTGGTCTCAACAGACCCTCAGCTCTGCAATGCTGCACCACGCTTGCGTCCGGTCTCAACAGACCCTCAGCTCTGCAATGCTGCACCATGCTTGCGTCCAGTCTCAATAGACCTTCAGCTCTACAATGCTGCACTGTGATTGCGTCCGGTCTCAACAGACCCTCAGCTCTGCAATGCTGCACCGTGCTTGCGTCCAGTCTCAACAGTCCCTCAGCTCTGCAATGCTGCCCCATGCTTGCGCCCAGTCCCAACAGACCCTCAGCTCTGCAATGCTGTTCTGTGCTTGCATCCAGTCTCAACAGACCCTCAGCTCTGCAATGCTGCACCATGCTTGCGTCCAGTCTCAACAGATCCTCAGCTCTGCAATGCTGCTCTTTGCTTGAGTCCAGTCTCAACAGACCCTCAGCTCTGCAATGCTGCACCGTGCTTGCGTCCAGTCTCAACAGACCCTCAGCTCTGCAATGCTGTTCCGTGCTTGCATCCAGTCTCAACAGACCCTCAGCTCTGCAATGCTGCACCATGCTTGCGTCCGGTCTCAACAGACCCTCAGCTCTGCAATGCTGCACCGTGCTTGCGTCCAGTCTCAACAGTCCCTCAGCTCTGCAATGCTGCCTCCATGCTTGCGCCCAGTCACAACAGACCCTCAGCTCTGCAATGCTGCACCGTGCTTGCGTCCAGTCTCAACAGACCCTCAGCTCTGCAATGCTGCACCGTGCTCGAGTCCAGTCTCAACAGACCCTCAGCTCTGCAATGCTACACCGTGCTTGCGCCCAGTCCCAACAGACCCTCAGCTCTGCAATGCTGCACCATCCTTGCATCCAGTCTCAACAGACCCTCAGCTATGCAATGCTTCTCCGTGCTTGCGTCTGGTCTCAACAGACCCTCAGCTCTGCAATGCTGCACCACGCTTGCGTCCGGTCTCAACAGACCCTCAGCTCTGCAATGCTGCACTGTGATTGCGTCCGGTCTCAACAGACCCTCAGCTCTGCAATGCTGCACCGTGCTTGCGTCCAGTCTCAACAGTCCCTCAGCTCTGCAATGCTGCCCCATGCTTGCGCCCAGTCCCAACAGACCCTCAGCTCTGCAATGCTGTTCTGTGCTTGCATCCAGTCT
Source organism: Calotriton arnoldi (assembly GCA_963921515.1). NCBI lineage: Eukaryota > Metazoa > Chordata > Amphibia > Caudata > Salamandridae > Calotriton > Calotriton arnoldi. The sequence goes on along the minus strand of CAWUFW010002001.1, from coordinate 699,247 downwards.
CAACAGACCCTCAGCTCTGCAATGCTGCACCGTGCTTGCGTCCAGTCTCAACAGATCCTCAGCTCTGCAATGCTGCTCTTTGCTTGAGTCCAGTCTCAACAGACCCTCAGCTCTGCAATGCTGCACCGTGCTTGCGTCCAGTCTCAACAGACCCTCAGCTCTGCAATGCTGTACCGTGCTTGCATCCAGTCTCAACAGACCCTCAGCTCTGCAATGCTGCACCATGCTTGCGTCCGGTCTCAACAGACCCTCAGCTCTGCAATGCTGCACCGTGCTTGCGTCCAGTCTCAACAGTCCCTCAGCTCTGCAATGCTGCCCCATGCTTGCGCCCAGTCACAACAGACCCTCAGCTCTGCAATGCTGCACCGTGCTTGCGTCCAGTCTCAACAGACCCTCAGCTCTGCAATGCTGCACCTCGCTTGCATCCAGTCTCAACAGACCCTCAGCTCTGCAATGCTGCACTCTGCTTGCATCCAGTCTCAACAGACCTTCAGCTCTGCAATGCTGCACCATGCTTGCATCCAGTCTCAACAGACCCTCAGCTCTGCAATGTTGCACCGTGCTTGCATCCAGTCTCAACAGACCCTCAGCTCTACAATGCTGCACCATGCTTGCGTCCAGTCTCAACAGACCCTCAGCTATGCAATGCTACACCGCACTAGCGTCCAGTCTCAACAGACCCTCAGCTCTGCAATACTGCACTGTGCTTGCGTCCAGTCTCAACAGACCCTCAGCTCTGCAATGCTGCACCGTGCTCGCGTCCAGTCTTCAACAGACCCTCAGCTCTGCAATGCTGCTCCGTGCTTGCGTCCAGTCCCAACAGACCCTCAGCTCTGCAATGCTGCACCAGGCTTGCCTCCAGTCTCAACAGACCCTCAGCTCAGCAATGCTGCACCGTGCTTGAGTCCAGTCTCAACAGACCCTCAGCTCTGCAATGCTAAACCATGCTTGCCTCCCGTCTCAACAGACCCTCAGCTTTGCAATGCTACACCGCACTAGCCTCCAGTCTCAGCTCTGCAATGCTGTTCCGTGCTTGCATCCAGTCTCAACAGACCCTCAGCTCTGCAATGCTGCTCCGTGCTCGCATCCAGTCTCACCAGACCCTCAGCTCTGCAATGCTGCTCCATGCTTGCATCCAGTCTCAACAGACCCTCAGCTCTGCAATGCTGCACTCTGCTTGCGTACAGTCTCAACAGACCCTCAGCTATGCAATGCTGCTTCGTGCTTGCATCCAGTCCCAACAGACCCTCAGCTCTGCAATGCTGCTCCGTGCTTGCATCCAGTCTCAACAGACCCTCAGCTCAGCAATGCTGCACCGTGCTTGAGTCTAGTCTCAACAGACTCTCAGCTATGCAATGCTGCTCCGTGCTTGCATCCAGTCCCAACAGACCCTCAGCTCTGCAATGCTGCTCCGTGCTTGCATCCAGTCTCAACAGACCCTCAGCTCTGCAATGCTGCACCGTGCTAGAGTCTAGTCTCAACAGACCCTCAGCTCTGCAATGCTGCTCCGTGCTTGCATCCAGTCTCAACAGACCCTCAGCTCTGCAATGCTGCACCGTGCTTGAGTCTAGTCTCAACAGACCCTCAGCTCTGCAATGCTGCTCCGTGCTTGCATCCAGTCTCAACAGACCCTCAGCTCTGCAATGCTGCTCCGTGCCTGCGTCTATTCCCAACAGACCCTCGGCTCTGCAATGCTGCACTGCCCCTGCGTCCAGTCTCAACAGACCCTCAGCTCTGCAATGCTGCACCGTGCTTGTGTCTAGTCTCAACAGACCCTCAGCTCTGCAATGCTGCTCCGTGCTTGCATCCAGTCTCAACAGACCCTCAGTTATGCAATGCTGCTCCGTGCTTGCATCCAGTCTCAACAGACCCTCAGCTATGCAATGCTGCTCCGTGCTTGCATCCAGTCTCACCAGACCCTCAGCTCTGCAATGCTGCTTCATGCTTGCATCCAGTCTCAACAGACCCTCAGCTCTGCAATGCTGCTCCATGCTTGCCTCCAGTCTCAACAGACCCTCAGCTCTGCAATGCTGCACCGTGCTTGCGTCCAGTCTCAACAGACCCTCAGCTTTGCAATGCTGCACCGTGCTGGTGTCCAGTCTCAACAGACCCTCAGCTCTGCAATGCTGCATCATGCTTGCATCCAGTCTCACCAGACCCTCAGCTATGCAATGCTGCTCCATGCTTGCATCCAGTCTCACCAGACCCTCAGCTCTGCAATGCTGCACCATGCTTGCATCCAGTCTCAACAGACCCTCAGCTCTGCAATGTTGCTCCATGCTTGCATCCAGTCTCAACAGACCCTCAGCTCTGCAATGCTGCATTGTGCTTGAGTCTAGTCTCAACAGACCCTCAGCTCTGCAATGCTGCTCCGTGCTTGCATCCAGTCTCAACAGACCCTCAGCTCTGCAATGCTGCACCGCCCCTGCGTCCAGTCTCACGAGACCCTCAACTCTGCAATGCTGCCCGCCCCTGCGTCCAGTCTCACGAGACCCTCAACTCTGCAATGCTGCCCGCCCCTGCGTCCAGTCTCAACAGACCCTCAGCTCTGCAATGCTGCTCCATGCTTGAGTCCAGTCTCAACAGACCCTCAGCTCTGCAATGCTGCACCGTGCTTGAGTCTAGTCTCAACAGACCCTCAGCTCTGCAATGCTGCGCCGTGCTTGCGTCCAGTCTCAACAGACCCTCAGCTCTGCAATGCTGTTCCGTGCTTGTGTCCAATCTCAACAGACCCTCAGCTCTGCAATGCTGCTCCATGCTTGCATCCAGTCTCACCAGACCCTCAGTTCTGAAATGCTGCACCATGCTTGCATCCAGTCTCAACAGACCCTCAGCTCTGCAATGCTGCACCGCCCCTGCGTCCAGTCTCAACAGACCCTCAGCTTTGCAATGCTGTACCGCCCCTGAGTCCAGTCTCAACAGACCCTCAAGTCTGCAATGCTGCTCCGTGCTTGAGTCCTGTCTCAACAGACCCTCAGCTCTGCAATGCTGCACCGTGCTTGAGTCTAGTCTCAACAGACCCTCAGCTCTGCAATGCTGCACCGTGCTTGAGTCTAGTCTCAACAGACCCTCAGCTCTGCAATGCTGCGCCATGCTTGCGTCCAGTCTCAACAGACCCTCAGCTCTGCAATGCTGCACCGTGCTTGAGTCTAGTCTAGTCTCAACAGACCCTCAGCTCTTCAATGCTGCTCCATGCTTGCATCCAGTCTCAACAGACCCTCAGCTCTGCAATGCTGCACCGTGCTTGCGTCCAGTCTCAACAGACCCTCAGCTCTGCAATGCTGCACCGTGCTTGCGTCCAGTCTCATCAGACCCTCAGCTCTGCAAAGCTGCTCCGTGCTTGCGTCCAGTCCCAACATACCCTCAGCTCCGCAATGCTGCTCCGTGCTTGAGTCCAGTCTCAACAGACCCTCAGCTCTGCAATGCTACACCGTGCTTGCGCCCAGCCCCAAAAGACCCTCAGCTCTGCAATGCTGCTCCATGCTTGCATCCAGTCTCACCAGACCCTCAGCTATGCAATGCTGCTCCGTGCTTGCATCCAGTCCAAACAGACCCTCAGCTCTGCAATGCTGCTCCGTGCTTGCATACAGTCTCAACAGACCCTCAGCTCTGCAATGCTGCACCATGCTTGCGTCCAGTCTCAAAAGACCCTCAGCTCTGCAATGCTGCTCCGTGCTTGTCTCCAGTCTCAACAGACCCTCAGCTCTGCAATGCTGCACCTTGCTTGCGTCCAGTCCCAACACACCCTCAGCTCTGCAATGCTGCACCGTGCTTGCGTCCAGTCCCAACAGAGCCTCAGCTATGCAATGCTGCTCTGTGCTTGCATCCCGTCTCAACAGACCCTCAGCTCTGCAATGCTGCACCATGCTTGCGTCCAGTCTCACGAGACCCTCAACTCTGCAATGCTGCCCGCCCCTGCGTCCAGTCTCAACAGACCCTCAGCTCTGCAATGCTGCTCCATGCTTGAGTCCAGTCTCAACAGACCCTCAGCTCTGCAATGCTGCACCGTGTTTGAGTCTAGTCTCAACAGACCCTCAGCTCTGCAATGCTGCGCCGTGCTTGCGTCCAGTCTCAACAGACCCTCAGCTCTGCAATGCTGTTCCGTGCTTGTGTCCAATCTCAACAGACCCTCAGCTCTGCAATGCTGCTCCATGCTTGCATCCAGTCTCACCAGACCCTCAGTTCTGAAATGCTGCACCATGCTTGCATCCAGTCTCAACAGACCCTCAGCTCTGCAATGCTGCACCGCCCCTGCGTCCAGTCTCAACAGACCCTCAGCTTTGCAATGCTGTACCGCCCCTGAGTCCAGTCTCAACAGACCCTCAAGTCTGCAATGCTGCTCCGTGCTTGAGTCCTGTCTCAACAGACCCTCAGCTCTGCAATGCTGCACCGTGCTTGAGTCTAGTCTCAACAGACCCTCAGCTCTGCAATGCTGCACCGTGCTTGAGTCTAGTCTCAACAGACCCTCAGCTCTGCAATGCTGCGCCATGCTTGCGTCCAGTCTCAACAGACCCTCAGCTCTGCAATGCTGCACCGTGCTTGAGTCTAGTCTAGTCTCAACAGACCCTCAGCTCTTCAATGCTGCTCCATGCTTGCATCCAGTCTCAACAGACCCTCAGCTCTGCAATGCTGCACCGTGCTTGCGTCCAGTCTCAACAGACCCTCAGCTCTGCAATGCTGCACCGTGCTTGCGTCCAGTCTCATCAGACCCTCAGCTCTGCAAAGCTGCTCCGTGCTTGCGTCCAGTCCCAACATACCCTCAGCTCCGCAATGCTGCTCCGTGCTTGAGTCCAGTCTCAACAGACCCTCAGCTCTGCAATGCTACACCGTGCTTGCGCCCAGCCCCAAAAGACCCTCAGCTCTGCAATGCTGCTCCATGCTTGCATCCAGTCTCACCAGACCCTCAGCTATGCAATGCTGCTCCGTGCTTGCATCCAGTCCAAACAGACCCTCAGCTCTGCAATGCTGCTCCGTGCTTGCATACAGTCTCAACAGACCCTCAGCTCTGCAATGCTGCACCATGCTTGCATCCAGTCTCAAAAGACCCTCAGCTCTGCAATGCTGCTCCGTGCTTGTCTCCAGTCTCAACAGACCCTCAGCTCTGCAATGCTGCACCTTGCTTGCGTCCAGTCCCAACAGACCCTCAGCTCTGCAATGCTGCACCGTGCTTGCGTCCAGTCCCAACAGAGCCTCAGCTATGCAATGCTGCTCTGTGCTTGCATCCCGTCTCAACAGACCCTCAGCTCTGCAATGCTGCACCATGCTTGCATCCAGTCTCAAAAGACCCTCAGCTCTGCAATGCTGCACTGTGCTTACGTCCAGTCCCAATAGACCCTCAGCGCTGCAATGCTGCACCGTGCTTGCTTCCAGTCTTCAACAGACCCTCAGCTCTGCAATGCTGCACCGCTTGCGTCCAGTCTCAACAGACCCTCAGCTATGCAATGCTACACCGCACTAGGGTCCAGTCTCAACAGACCCTCAGCTCTGCAATGCTGCACCGTGCTTGCGTCCAGTCTCAACAGACCCTCAGCTTTGCCATGCTGCACCGTGCTCGCGTCCAGTCTTCAACAGACCCTCAGCTCTGCAATGCTGCTCCGTGCTTGCGTCCAGTCTCAACAGACCCTCACCTCTGCAATGCTGCACCATGCTTGCCTCCAGTCTCAACAGACCCTCAGCTCAGCAATGCTGCACCATGCTTGAGTCCAGTCTCAACAGACCCTCAGCTCTGCAATGCTAAACCATGCTTGCCTCCAGTCTCAACAGACCCTCAGCTTTGCAATGCTACACCGCACTAGCCTCCAGTCTCAACAGACCCTCAGCTCTGCAATGCTGCTCTGTGCTTGCATTCAGTCTCAACAGACCCTCAGCTCTGCAATGCTGCTCCGTGCTCGCATCCAGTCTCACCAGACCCTCAGCTCTGCAATGCTGCTCCATGCTTGCATCCAGTCTCAACAGACCCTCAGCTCTGCAATGCTGCACCGTGCTTAAGTCTAGTCTCAACAGACCCTCAGCTATGCAATTCTGCTCCGTGCTTGCATCCAGTCCCAACAGACCCTCAGCTCTGCAATGCTGCTCCGTGCTTGCATCCAGTCTCAACAGACCCTCAGCTCTGCAATGCTGCCCCATGCTTGAGTCTAGTCTCAACAGACCCTCAGCTCTGCAATGCTGCTCCGTGCTTGCATTCAGTCTCAACAGACCTTCAGCTCTGCAATGCTGCACCGTGCTTGAGTCTAGTCTCAAAAGACCCTCAGCTCTGCAATGCTGCTCCGTGCTTGCATCCAATCTCAACAGACCCTCAGCTCTGCAATGCTGCTCCGTGCTTGCGTCTAGTCCCAACAGACGCTCGGCTCTGCAATGCTGCACTGCCCCTGCGTCCAGTCTCAACAGACCCTCAGCTCTGCAATGCTGCACCATGCTTGAGTCTAGTCTCAACAGACCCTCAGCTCTGCAATGCTGCTCCGGGCTTGCATCCAGTCTCAACAGACCCTCAGCTATGCAATGCTGCTCCGTGCTTTCATCCAGTCTCAACAGACCCTCAGCTATGCAATGCTGCTCCGTGCTTGCATCCAGTCTCACCAGACCCTCAGCTCTGCAATGCTGCTTCATGCTTGCATCCAGTCTCAACAGACCCTCAGCTCTGCAATGCTGCTCCATGCTTGCATCCATTCTCAACAGACCCTCAGCTCTGCAATGCTGCACAGTGCTTCTGTCCAGTCTCAACAGACCCTCAGCTCTGCAATGCTGCTCCGTGCTTGCGTCCAGTCTCAACAGACCCTCAGCTCTGCAATGCTGCACCGTGCTTGTGTCCAGTCTCAACAGACCCTCAGCTCCCCTGCGTCCAGTCTCAACAGACCCTCAGCTCTGCAATGCTGCACCGTGCTTGAGTCTAGTCTCAACAGACCCTCAGCTCTGCAATGCTGCTCCGTGCTTGCATCCAGTCTCAACAGACCCTCAGCTATACAATGCTGCTCCGTGCTTGCATCCAGTCTCAACAGACCCTCAGCTATGCAATGCTGCTCAGTGCTTGCATCCAGTCTCACCAGACCTTCAGCTCTGCAATGCTGCACCGTGCTTCTGTCCAGTCTCAACAGACCCTCAGCTCTGCAATGCTGCTCCGTGCTTGCGTCCAGTCTCAACAGACCCTCAGCTCTGCAATGCTGCACCGTGCTTGTGTCCAGTCTCAACAGACCCTCAGCTCTGCAATGCTGCACCATGCTTGCATCCAGTCTCACCAGACCCTCAGCTATGCAATGCTGCTCCATGCTTGCATCCAGTCTCACCAGACCCTCAGCTCTGCAATGCTGCACCATGCTTGCATCCAGTCTCAACAGACCCTCAGCTCTGCAATGCTGCTCAGTGCTTGCATCCAGTCTCAACAGACCCTCAGCTCTGCAATGCTGCACCGTGCTTGAGTCTAGTCTCAACAGTCCCTCAGCTCTGCAATGCTGCTCCGTGCTTGCATCCAGTCTCAACAGACCCTCAGCTCTGCAATGCTGCAGCGCACCTGCGTCCAGTCTAAACAGACCCTCAGCTCTGCAATGCTGCACCGCCCCTGCGTCCAGTCTCAACAGACCCTCAGCTCTGCAATGCTGCTCCGTGCTTGAGTCCAGTCTCAACAGACCCTCAGCTCTGCAATGCTGCACCGTGCTTGAGTCTAGTCTCAACAGACCCTCAGCTCTGCAATGCTGCGCCGTGCTTGCGTCCAGTCTCAACAGACCCTCAGCTCTGCAATGCTGCTCCGTGCTTGCATCCAGTCTCAACAGACCCTCAGCTCTGCAATGCTGCACTGCCCCTGCATCCAGTCTCAACAGACCCTCAGCTCTGCAATGCTGCTCCGTGCTTGAGTCCAGTCTCAACAGACCCTCAGCTCTGCAATGCTGCACCGTGCTTGAGTCTAGTCTCAACAGACCCTCAGCTCTGCAATGCTGCGCCGTGCTTGCGTCCTGTCTCAACAGACCCTCAGCTCTGCAATGCTGTTCCGTGCTTGTGTCCAGTCTCACCAGACCCTCAGCTCTGCAATGCTGCTCCATGCTTGCATCCAGTCTCACCAGACCCTCCGCTCTGCAATGCTGTTCCGTTCTTGCATCCAGTCTCAAAAGACCCTCAGGTCTGCAATGCTGCTCCGTGCTTGTGTCCAGTCTCAACAGACCCTCAGCTCTGCAATGCTGCACCGTGCTTGCGTCCAGTCTCAACAGACCCTCAGCTCTGCAATGCTGCACCACGCTTGCATCCAGTCTCAACAAACCCTCAGCTCTGCAATGCAGCACCGTGCTTGCGTCCAGTCCCAACAGACCCTCAGCTCTGCAATGCTGCTCCATGCTTGTGTCCAGTCTCAACACACCCTCAGCTCTGCAATGTTGCACCGTGCTTGTGTCCAGCCTCAACAGACCCTCAGCTATGCAATGCAATACTGCGCTTTCGTCCAGTTTCAACAGACCCTCAGCTCTGCAATGCTGCACCGCCCCTGCGTCCAGTCTCACCAGACCCTCAGCTCTGCAATGCTGCACCGTGCTTCCGTCCGGTCTCCACAGACCCTCAGCTCTGCAATGCTGCACCGTGCTTGCGTCCAGTCTCAACAGACTCTCAGCTCTGCAATGCTGCACCACGCTTGCATCCAGTCTCAACAAACCCTCAGCTCTGCAATGCAGCACCGTGCTTGCGTCCAGTCCCAACAGACCCTCAGCTCTGCAATGCTGCTCCGTGCTTGTGTCCAGTCTCAACACACCCTCAGCTCTGCAATGTTGCACCGTGCTTGTGTCCAGCCTCAACAGACCCTCAGCTTTGCAATGCAATACCGCGCTTTCGTCCAGTTTCAACAGACCCTCAGCTCTGCAATGCTGCACCGCCCCTGCGTCCAGTCTCACCAGACCCTCAGCTCTGCAATGCTGCACCGTGCTTCCGTCCGGTCTCCACAGACCTTCAGCTCTGCAATGCTGCACCATGCTTGCATCCAGTCCCAACAGACCCTCAGCTCTGCAATGCTGCTCCGTGCTTGTGTCCAGTCTCAACAGACCCTCAGCTCTGCAATGCTGCTCCGTGCTCCCATCCAGCCTCAACAGACCCTCAGCTCTGCAATGCTGCACTGTGCTTACGTCCAGTCCCAACAGACCCTCAGCGCTGTAATGCTGCTTACTGTACCGGAGTTACCTCGCAATGTCATGGGTGCTCACTGAAGAGCAATGCTTCTTTTTTCCCAGATGACTCCAAGTACCTGAGAGGATGGCGCTCAATCTGCATCAACAACTTTGCACTGAAAATGTACGGTGAGGTTTCAGAGGGGCTCAGGCCATGGCTACCTACCTATCCAGAGCAGTGACCCTTCTCAAGAACTCTCCCCATATCCTGGGCCATCACGCTCAGGACTACCCCTATGCCAGGACCAGCAGCATAATGAAAAGACATCTGCGATCAGTAGTCACAGCACAGGAGTTGTAGGGTGTGACTGATGCAGGCTCAAGAAGGTAGACTCGCCTAAACAATGTCAGCAATAGAGACCTGTTGTTATTAATATGGCTCACACCAGGGTCAGAGCAAAGAATTAATTCTACCGCATGCTAGTGGCTTTCTGGTCGCAAGGACTTTAGATCCTTTTTGGCCTGCCTCATGGCTGAAGAACTTGATCTTTTCCAGTGCAGACTGTGCATCTGGAGGCTTTGGCACTGTGAACCTGTTGGAGACCACTTCTGGCAGAAAAATGCACTCTGCTGAATACAGTAACAAGGTACCAGCAGTCAACCCTGCAGCAAAATGCAGGGGTGCAGCTCCTGTTGGAGGGACAGGTTTCCACATCCATTCATGCTGTTGCTACATGGGATCTGCCATGACCTCACAGCCACAGTGTTTGGCTAGTGAGTCTAAGGCCTGACACCATTTTGGATCCCATGGCAACATCGTCAGCCAAATTCAACTATTCACATGGGTCCAGAGCGGAGAGAGTCATGATTAACTGGGACCAGAAGCTGACTGATGTCCTCACCGTAGCTGGATTGCACATATTGACCACTGAAAAACTATTGTACCCTGAGCAGGAGAGGTTTCTTCCAGGACAGGATGGTGTGATGGATCCTTAACCAATATTTTTTAACATAACACTAAAAAATACGGATTGCAATTTTATGATATGTGCATATATAATTTGCTGCTGAAGAGAAGTGATCTTTCTGGGTTTTGTACAAGACCTTAAGGTATTACAATGGGTCACGCTCTGCCTTCTTAGCTGTCTGCAATGTAGCCTATATATTGACTAAAAATCTGGTGGGCTGTAATCACTGCATATCTATAAAATTGTGGTTCAGACTGAATTTGGCTCTCTTTTAAAACGGATCATTTTGGGTGAAGAAATCCCCAAACCGTACTGAAGAGGTTCAGAAGATCCTTACAGGATCGGATTGGGACAGAATATATGCCTGGCGCCAACATTGAAATAGGGCCCATTTACGAAGTGGGAAGCAAACAAAGTGACCCACGTTTGTGAATCGAGTAACTCTGAGCTTCCTAAGACCTGTAGTCTTGGTGGTCTCCGGGGAGTGCAGAACCGCCAGAATCTGTGCTTGCTAAGGCAATGTGGATGAGAATGTTAGTCAAATGCAGCAGTGAAATCCACAATATTCTTTCCTCACTAAAACATAAAAACATTGAGCATCCTTGCTCTTCTACAAACAGGCTGCTATTGGTCCATTGCCAGTGCCTTTGGCGAGATTTTAGCATCCACCATGCCATCCCTCTATTCCATCTCCTTTCCTCTTCCACTTTTCCACTTCCACTGCCCCCTCCTAAGCACTTCATGTGACTGCATCATCTTAGTCTGGGTTTAAAAATGTGAATGACTGTTACACGCAGTGTTTTGCAGCAGGCAGAGTAACACTCCGAGATGTTTTAGGATTATTAAACCTTGCCTACAGCAGATACCGGCCCACATGTGGGGCACAAAACTGGCCCACATATTCTTCCGTTAGATTTGCCAGTCTGGCATTGCCAGGGAGCCCTATAGGCCCGTTCACCCCTGGTTCATTCCCCTCACTTGCTGCGAGCAGTACGGGCGGGACTGTTTATTAAAGCAGTTTTGTAGGGCTCCTTCCCAGTCGAGGCCTCAACGCCGCCTTGGATGATGGGATAGTCTGGCCAGGGGTTTATGAGGCGGCAGCATCTAAGCTGCTCCCTGTCGTCTACTAGCTCTGTGGGGACACTGAGGACACCTGACCTCCCGGGCTTCATTCAACCCCGGGACGAAGAGCGAATGGTTCAGTGCAGCATTTCTGAAATAGTCCTTACCAGGGAATGCGAGTGAGTCTGGGCTGCCCCAGCACTGCTCGGCCTGAAACCGAGGCGCGGCTCCACGGCAGAAGCGCTCAGAAATTGTAGGCGGCAGACACATGGGACCTGGAAGCTATTGAACTATGGGTGTGGCAGCAAGAACTATGTAGGGCGTGAAAGAAACGTGAGCGACAAAGCTGCCACGAAAACAAAGAGTGGTTGAACTTGAGTGACAAGGTTCCGTTCTCTCCCTTCCTCCTTCTCTCGAAGCCTTCTCTCATTCTCTCTGAATTCCACCCTGTGTGAACACAGTGTCCAGCTTTTTCTCCACGTCCTGTTAGTTGTGGGGAGCACCTAGCATTTCCAAAGGTGATGAATGTTCCCGCTACCTCCCCTTACTCTAGCTAGTAGGTGTATACCGGATTGACAGGGCTGCCTAGTTTGCTTGACTCACCAGCTGACGTCGAGCAGCCAGCCGTGATCTAATTCATGGGAGACGGTGTGAAGGTGGATCACATATACCGAGCTACACACATATTTCACAAACAATGAAGGTTGGCCGCGGATACAGTGTGACATAAGTTATCACAATCAATACAGGGAGTAGACCAGCGAGAGGCGTGGCTTTAAAAAAAGAATGCCTTTACTATACATTGGGATTGAAAGCAGCATTTATGTTATGAGTGGACCTGAAAACTAAGGGGGATATTCACAACATTCGGCGTAAACTAACGCTAACCTCAGTCAGTTTTTTTATCGCTGTGTACCGCGGAAATTTATCGCTGTGTTAGCGGCGTATTCACAACACGCCGCTAACAGGCGATAATTTCCACTACCGGGTCAAATGTCCGGCGTTAAGGTTAGCGTCACGGCGATAAAATTCATCACGCTATCGTGAAAAAAGTGGTGATGGGCCAATTAGCGACCAGGAACGGCACGCTAATCAGCGTCAGCGCACCTTTTTTCACGTTCGGCGCGCAAAACCACTATAAAACGCCCGCTATGCAGCCCACACACAAAAAAAAAAAATAAGGAAACATATGAGAAGAACCATGGAGGGGCCTGGACCCAGCACAGGCCAACAACAACCCCACAAACACCCAGGAAGACCAGCCAGAGACCCAGGGGAAGGCCAAGGAGATGAGGAAGAGGAAGACGCGGTTCAGGCAGCAGGAAAACCAGGTCCTGATTGCGGAGGTGACAGAACACCAACAACAATTTTTTGTCAGCTCCACTGTGACATTGGCAACCAAAAACGCAATATGGCAGTCCATCGAGGCCAAGGTGAATGCTGTCGGAGAGGTCAGGAGGACAGTGGACGACTGCAAGAAGTGCTGGCATGATGCCAAGCGCAAGACCAAGTTGAAACTTGCAGCCAACCTGAAAGCAGCAATGCAGACTGGAGGTGGGAGTCCAGCGCCACAGGAGGAGCTGGATCCGTTGGAGGAACAGGTGTCCCAAGTCATCAGTGAGGAGACGGTGGTCGGAGTTCCGGGACAGGATACTGCTCAACACGACCAGACACAACAGCAACAGGGTGAGTACCAACCAGGGACTGGGGGACGGGGGAGATGGGCCCAATGGCACTCATGCACATGATCAGTCACACACACAGTGCATCCACATGTCAAGTATCAGAGAGATGGGGCCCTGTGCAGACGAATTGAAAATGTGTGATGTTGAGGCAAGGGGGCCATGTAGACATCCTGCCACATCTCCAGTAAATGTGTGCCCCTGCATGTCCATGAGATGCAGTCCTGTGTACACATTGACGGCTTGCAGCGTGAGCCCTGTGTGGCGATGGTGCTTGGCAGTTGTGCTGGTTGGGGGGCAGGATGGGGGTAGTGGAGTTGGAGATACGACGTGCTGGAGTTAGGTAAGTAAAAAATAAATCCAACCAATTACCTTGCGCTTACTGCATAGCTAACTCGGCGTAGCAGCAAGTGCAAGTTAAATAGTAGGATTCATTAATTACTTACCTAACTCAAGCACGTCGTGTCTCAAACTCCACTACCCCCCATCCTGCCCCTCACTTGCCCTGCACCAGCACCCCGCACCACCGCCCTGCAGAACTCCCACTGCAAGCCGTCACTGTGTGTACACCAAGTGAGAAACCATCTAGTGAGTCTGCATACCAGAAACACATGCAGGGTCATATTCACAAGGAAGTGGCGGAGAGAGGCGTTAGCCTTCTTGGCTTAAAGCCTCTCTCCGCCACCTTGGAAAAGCAAGGCTACACCATATCCACAAGGTCATGGTGCCGCCTTGCTCTTCCACCTGCGATGGCGCTAAGTCTCACAACTTAGCGCCAACGCAGGCACCCCTTGCACCAGAGTGCAAGGGTGTCTGCAAGCAGGGAGGTTTCCTTTATGTACAGGAAGGTGTCCCTTCCTGCATATAAACAAACCTAAAATAAAATTTACTAACTTACATGTGTGCTGCTTCATGCAGCACACATGCAAGTTACAAAACGTCATTTAAAAATAAAGGTGTGTTCATGTACAGGAAGCTGTCCCTTCCTGTACATAAACAAACCATGGCATTTAGCTTTTCCCATGTGTGCTGCACAAGGCAGCACACATGGACAATGCAAAAACAAGGAGAAATTAAGCAGTTCTCCTCTGATTGCCAACTTGAGACAAGGGTTTTCCTGGTCTTAAGGGTTGTGTTGGCTCCTATTTAGGCTGCCCTTGTGAATAGGGGGCTGCGCAAATATCAATGTGTGTTGCGGGGGAACGCCCAACACAATACCCACTGCACGCCCCTTTCACGCTAAACACAGCGTGAAAGGGGGCCTATTCACAAGGCAACGTTAAGCCACGTTAAGTGGCTTAACGCTGCCTTGTGAATAAGGCGAGGCCCCTATCGCCACAACAACGTCACAGAAAATGACGTTGTGTTTGCGATAGGGGCCTGTGAATATGCTCCGCAATGTCACAACAAACTGATCATGCAGCCAAATGGCTCAAACTTGCATATCCCACAATGCACCCAAACAGCAGACTTCACTCAAAAGGTGATGTAATACAATGAGCAGGGTGGCTATGCCTACAACACCACAGGGCGGGGACAATGCATATCAGGAATGTGTCAACCAAATCTGTACTGCATGACTTGTCTGTGTGCCAGACTCACAGAACTACAATGTCCCTGTAAAGAAGGAAGACAACCAAAGCATGACAACAAGCAAGGATAGCAAAGTAGCAACAAATGAAGACAAGTAGCAAAATGGCACACACACCCCTTAGGTAGAATTGCACACCCAAGTGTACCCATCTGCCATAAAGAATACACCATTCCACATCAGTCCTGGTGTCAGTTGCCCATGACACCATCATGTGCATGTAAACCTAGCTGTTTGTTAAGTCAACTGTGTCAGTAACCAAATATGCAGTCATGGTTGTTATCAGCCACACGCAAATCCATGCATTGAATATCCGTAACCAGGACAGCATGTATCATCCATGTGACCAGCTGCGTGTCACATACACAAACACACATCAGCCTGCCATTTGCTTCTGTTGGCAGGGTGGTGGTGACAAGGCCTGAGCACCACAAATATGCCATGGAATTCAACATCCATCTAATCCTGGGCCACTTACACATCACACGTGGGCTCAACGTAGAGGGCTATTGTTGTTGACACTGTCTGTCCAGCCAACAACAACAATAGAAACTCATGCAGCACCATACTCACAACGGGTAAGCCAACAGGAGGGCAGTAAGCAATGCACACAAGACAAATCACAATAGACAAAGCTACCTGGATGCACATGTATACAGCATAGTCCAGGACACATTGAAACAGCACGTAGGCCTTAGTAGCCAATGCGCCTAAAGGGGGCCCTCCTCACACATAACTAATCTTGCAATCAACCGATGCACTTGTGCAGTACACAGAAAAGGTGCGGGTCTGTGAGCCACACTGACAATGCAAGTGACAGTGCATGATGAATAACATGCCTGCCCCCCAAACATCTCCACATGGTGCAGGCCACGTCACAGAGGTGGCTGAGTGTGGCCCACATCCTTAAAGGAGCAGGTCACACTCTGACACATCCACGTGTACATACAACCCCTGACGTAACCAAGACCTCTACTTGAAAACAATGCACAAGTGTCACAACTCTGACCATGACACATATTTAGCCCAGCTTGCAACATCTCAGCATTGGAAGTGCACAGAAGCGGAGGCCCATTGCCTGAAAGGGATAAGGGGCAGAAAAACAAAATTCGCATGAGCAAGTATCCCACAATGCAGCGCACACACATACAAATTGGAGTACAACCACATTGACTACAATGTGGGACAAACTGCATCACCTTCACAACTGAACACAGGACACAACTAGTGCTGCCTGTGTGTATGAACTACCCAATCACATTAGTCATAGCTGTAGATTGTGACATGACAATGTACAAGTACAACCTCATACCTGTAATGTAGTAAAAAAAGCCAACATTCAGCAAGAAATAGGCAGCCCCTCCCAAACAGTCACAATGTACAATGTCATGCAATCTGCCTGTAAACTCATCCAATGCATGATCATCCATGAAACACACAGTTAAAATGCTTCTCCCCTTTACATTGCAGAGGGACAAACATCACCTCCTGAACAGAAGCCTGTCCCACTCTTCACTGATGAAGAGGAGGAATTCTCCACCATCAACACGGACACCCTCCAACAGCTGCTAGACTCCATCAGCACCCCACCTCCAGGAGCAGGGCAACCCAGCTGCATCGTGCAAACCCCACCCCCTGCACAAACCACACAGCAGCAAGCACCTACCACCACAGCTGTCTCCCAGGACCTCTCGGACCCAAATCTTGAATTCCAACGCCGTGTGTTAGAGGTCCAGCAGGAGATGGCCCATCAGGTGGGGGTGGGGTTTGACAGCCTGGCGGCCAAACTTGATTCCGTTTGTGGGTGTCTGAGTTCCATCCGGGACCACGTACAAAACATCACGGACACCCACAGTCCGCTCAATGCTCTCCAACACTCCTTGGCTGACATCGCTGGAGTCATGACTCAGAGACAGGAACAACTGTCCAGTCAGAGTGGCTCCAGCGATGGCAGCCAGGAGTTGGGCCGCATGCGGAGGATAATGGAGAACATGGAGCGGATGCAGGTGGAACAAATGGCTGCCACGGCTGCACACCAGCGAGATGTAGCTGGAATCTTCCATGCCCTGCAGATCATCATCACTGCATTGCTGTAGCAAGGTCTGGCACAGATGAATGCTGCTGCTGCTGCTTCTACATCCACATCTCCGCCCCCTGATGTGTCAGTGCCTCACAGTGCTGCAGCCAATCTACCACCACCCACATGTGAGGCACATGACACATCAGAGGACGAAGATGAGGATGAGTCTGCCTTGTTGCAAAGAAGGAAGCAGTAGCATTCATCTAGGCCAAATGGCCAGTTTCTACTTGGTTCTGGGCTGAGCATCATGCCACGGAATATCACCTTCCACTGTCCCCCAATACAATCTGTGACACTCACCTTGGACCTCGACATGGACTGCCATATTTCGTTTGGTTACCAATGACACAGCAATCAGACAGCTGACTGAACTCTTCCTCATCCTTTGGACTTGTCAACCCTAAAGGACTCTGTCTGGCCCTCCACTGGGCATCAATGTAATGTGGGGATTGCATGGCCAAGTACTGGTCCAGTCTCCAACTATGTCAACAGACATGTGAATAAATATCTTTCAATCACACAGATGTCTGTTGTCCATGAACAATTCAGTATAGCAGTCTCGTAAAATGTAGGAGCAGTGAATCCACCGAAAGGTACACCCAGGGAAATAATACAAATGTCAATGTTTTACTGTGATCCTGATAGGCAGTGAGAGGACCGGGTATGTGTGGACCAGCTGTGCCCCCATTGCTCCAATACACCAATCTAGCAATATCCCAACTTAGCCCCACATCCATGAAGGAAATAGGATTGTTTTTAAAAAGGCAAAGTCTGTTGCAGGCCACAAGTAGTATCAGCCTTTACAATTGCTGAAAGAAAAGCTCATGGCATATCTACTCACACACCCTACAGGCTGGACGAAGCCTGTTGTGAATGTGCACATGGCATTTCACATCCCAAGATGGTGCACACCATATACACATTGATGAAGATACGTAAGGGCACATGTCTACCAGCCACTAAGTGAACCACAATGTCTGCCTCAGTGAAGTCGAGTTGGCAATAGGGACTCACCCCAAAGTGCAAGGCGTCAGTCAGCCCCTTCCTGTGGACAAACAATGCTTACTGACTTTGGAACCCTCACATGGTGTGACCACTGTGAGCGGGTAGGGCAATGTGACAAGGGATGCGTGGTGCTCTGCACTGAGCATATAGTAAGAAGCAGTGCCACCATTTCAAGGGTGGCATCACTAAGAGCCAAAAGGTAACGGCTGTGATAATATGCCATGACACTGGCACAAGAGGGAGCAATGCAACATTTCACCTTTTGTGGCCAGCAGAACTGTGTGCATACCCAAAAACGTGAAAGCTGACAAATTCATGACTTCACAACTTCAGTGATTCACAAGAGGCATATAGGAGAAGTCAAGTCAGTATATCTAACTGTACTAATCCAAAATGCCTGTTGTGAATACCGCAAAACTTAAACTCATGACTTACTCTCAGGTGACTTCTTTGTGAATCTGGACAACTGTTCTGCCATATGCATTTCCCAATGGACACACAGAAAGACTACTACTTGCATGGCACGGAGGTTCTGCCTCCATGCACAGGAACATATAATTCAAAAGAATCTGACACACTTGCACGACACAGCAAGTGTGCCAAGGTCTGTGCAATGTAGATGGACTCTGCGCAAGGAGCATGTGAGATGCAGGGCTATGATGCAATCTGTGGTACCTGGCGCATACATCCATCTCCATGATGGATAACAGTAGCTACTACAATATCCTCTCAATGCCATGTCCCTACCTTGTGTTGTAAATGCACACCAATGTGCTGGCCAACTCTGTGAGTCACACTTAAGATGTATAACTTCCCTAACGACTTCCCCTAGACTAGGCCGTAAATCCTACTTGCCACCCTGTTAACCATGCAAGTTTACTGTGCTCACATCTAAGGTCTCCTGACACAATCCATCCTGCTAAGTTACATGTCATGACCACACTTACACATTCAACGGAGAGTCCATTGATGATATGAGATGCATACAAGGTAAAAATACACACTCCACCACATCACCCCTGACATAAGTGCAAGCCAAAATCCAAACTATTAACCATTTATTGAAAAAATTGAAAAATTTACCTATCCTCCACTAACTATAATCATTACTACTACTAATCTAAAATAAACTAACTTGAATTAAGAGGAAAAAGTACCTAAACTACCTACCCTAACTAATCCAAAATACGCAAAACATATCTAAGACATCAACCCCCCTCCCACCCTTAAGGCACATCACGAGACAGGACAAAGACATCTAAGCTATACATGAACTAACTACACATTTAACCTACACAAAGATATATATTTTTTTCTTTTTATTCAAAAAAGACATCAACTCCCCACCCAAAGGAAAAGGAAACTTATCCCCAAATACTATACAATATAAAAACACTAAAACTACCTTAAAATCTAACACTAACTATACCTACACTAAAACTACACTACCTAACACTAAAATAACTTACCTAACACTACCTAAAATACAAGTGCAAACATTGGGGGAAGGGAGAAGAGGGGGATGGGGCACAACATGTCCAGACATCATGGTAGTCCCAGGTGTTTTTTAATGTCCTCAAGGTGCCTTGTCTGCTCAGCCATTTCCCGCCTCATCTCTGCCAGCATCACGTTGTTGTTCATTATGAGCCTGCAGTGCCGGACAGTAAATGGAATCACCTGATCCGCAGGGCCAGTTGGGATTGTCCCTTGGGTGGGGTTGTTGTAGGGGGATGGGACACTGACTGTCCACGTTGGGACCCACCACTGATGCCAGAGGGGCCTAGGGTGGCCTGTGTGCCATGGCCTTTTCCACATGTTGCCACATCGGTCACAGATTTCCACTTGCCAGCCGCACGGTCCTCCTGGTACCTCCGCGCCATGTTGCAGTACCCTTTTGCAACCTTCTTAATATGCCGGTACCGCTCCTTCCTCACCTGGAATGCGTGTGATTCAGCTGGCGTCATGTTGTCTGTAAATTGTAAACAATGGGAAATTGTGAGTCCTTTAGACTATGTCAATGTTCTCCATTCAAATCTATAATACAAGATCCCTTCAACATGGGAGCCCACACTCTAGTGTAACTATGTGAAGTCAAAGAGTGACGTGGACAACAAAATTTTGAATCCTGGATCACTGACTACATGCTGTGGAGACTGGCATGACAGTGCATGGCATGGGACATGTTCTGTCACAACCAAATTATACTGACAGTGTCAAATGATGTTGCCATGACATTCCATGACTGAGGGTGACATGTACAAGGAATCGGAGGAGGGAGACATTATCCCTCGGTGTGTAGCACCACCCTCATCCTCTCCTGTGACACAGTGCTGCATCATTTGTACTATGCTCATGTGCAGCCCTGTGTGTCCCACAGCAACTGTGTGCAGTTCATCTAGTCAGCGCTAACACAGGCACTCTTGCACAAGAGTGCAAGGCTGTCTGTGTGCAGGGGGGCTTGTTAATGTGTAGGAAGGTTACCTTACCTGCACAGGAGCAATCATGGGACAGCCCTACTCACACTTTCATCTGTGCTGCATAATGCAGCACACATGTAAACAGGTTGGGTGGCTGAACACTGACTTGTACATGATGCGCTGTCCCTCTCTCCACCACTACTTCACAATAGGTGACGCATTGCAGCTAGAAGGGGGAAACATCCTTTCCTCCAAATTGTCACTCATGCATGTCTTGGATCCACCAATATCACTCCGTAGTAAAGCCAAATATGCAGCCCTTTACAACGCAAACTGTTACAATGCATTCACCATTGTAACGGCACCCTGGAGTCATGATGGTTATATTGTTGTTATGGGTAATCCTTTCTCACAGATAGCGTTCTTGAGGCCTGCATTTTAAAAAATATGGCAGAGCAATAAATGCTGAGCTAAAGCATGCGGGGTAAATGCATGCAGAATAATGTCAACAATTGTGACAGAGGAGCTCGTACACCTGATCCAGAGTTGATCTGGGAATGACCCCAAGGAGACAGCTTGACTCCACCATTGCAGTGGCCAAACATGCCAATGAGATTCATAGGGCCATCTTTGCTAGGTGTTTGTGGAACATGCCATTGATATGCTTGGCTCAAAGCTATGCACTGCCATACTGCATACTACAACGTAGATCATTTGAGGCAGACATTCATCACACCACATTGTGCCAATATATGATGTCCAAACTCACCTGTGGCGTGTGGGTCCTGAATCTGTCAATGTCCCCCGTGTGATGATAGGTCGCCCAGCTGTGAGACAACAAAAGTAATTTGTGTTAGTATCAGACGTTAAATCACACGTGTCATATTCATCATACAAATCATCACCGTAACTGAAAATACTACGTAACTGTAGTGTTGCGTTTCATGTTGAATACATGATTGGGTCTACTTTGCCTGCCATTCACACAAGACCTGTGAATGCTGAGTCTGGCCAAACAAGACAATAATGCTAGCAAACATGCACATACTAATTGTGTGACACATTCACAAGGCCCCATTTCTACACGCAACATGATGTAATTCATGATCTGTGTACAAATGCATCGCTGCAGATCGCACACAGCAGTTTGACAGATGTTGGTGGTGCAAGTCACTCTGGAGATCTCCTATTTCATATGAGCATTTGTTCAGATCTCATAGATTGTCACACAGAGACTATGTACAAGGGCAGCATAGCTAACGTACCACAATTTATGAGGACAGCATTTTTACACTTCATTTTGGCCAGCACACAGGTCACAGAAACAATGCTTTGGATTGTTCATGTACAGTCACCCTTCCTGTACACAAACAATCTTTATCCTGCACCCATTTTTGCACAAGTGTGCCAGCTTTGGCACAACACTGCTAAGTGTTGCTCCAGCGCAGTTGGTAACACAAACTTGCACCCTAAGATTGTCAATATGATATCGCCTTGTGTCTCTGATGTGCCAACATTATGCGTGAACGCATTACGTCTCCCGCCTCACGCTGCAACATTTTTGCACTTGGACACCAGTGTGTCCCACATGGCATATTTTTTTTTCCGTTACAGTATTCATGAATAAATTTAATTTTCGAACTTACCACACTCTAGGCCACCGATGAGTCCCACGTAGTCCAGGAGGTCACCCTCCCGGGCCAGGCTATCCTGCCAGCGGTGCTTCCACTGGCGCACAGTGCGGTCAACTGCAAATACGCGCAGCATTTGTGCACGCACATACTCCCACCTCTGCTTGCACACACTAACTGGGTATCCGGCGAGGATACGGCCTCCCCTCTCCACCATCAAGGGCAGGAAAAACTTTATCAGCCATAGGAAGCCCCTCAAAGCCCCCTCGGACATCCTGCCCTCCCTGCCCACACCCACCATCTCCCTGCACACACCTAACACCACTGCCAAAAATAAATAAACCCTAGTTAATATCCCCAACAACTACAAATAAATGTAACTGCCCAAAGACAAACACCCGACAAGATTGAGGACAGGAGACAATAAAACACGTAAATGCAAGGACACCACACTTCACAGAGACACAATCGACAGGACACAGGACACAGCACACAGCAACACTCTCAAACTCTCAAATCTGTAGCACACACCACCAAACACCTCCAACACTCTCACAATCACCAGCAATGTGCTCAAAAGAGAAACTGAAAGTGCACAGCACTCCTCCAGGAAACAGGAAGCATGCTGACATCACTTCCTGTGTAAATGCGGCCCGTTTTTTGACTTAGCGATGAAAATCTGCACGCAAGAGCCTTTGGGGTGACATTTTGCATATATCAATGTGTTTAGCGATGTATTTCCCATCGCTAGTATGAAAAATACATCGCATTTTCGGAAAGCGTGCAGTTTTGCACACTAAGGGGTCGATTCCGATTCGGGCCGGAAATTTCTCCGACCGAGCCGGACCCGGAGAGATTTCCGACCGAATCGGACCCGTGCAGTCCGACCGAACGAGTACGATGCGTCCGTATGTTATCGGACTCGAAGTCGGTCGGACTCCCATTGAAGTCAATGGGAGCCGGTCGTACAACGCGTACGCGGGCTCCCATTGACTCAATGGGTGCGAGTCGGACAAGGGCGCCCCTACAGCGGGTACGCGGCAAAGCGATTCGCGCCGTACACGCACAGGTAGGGGGACCCATGGGTCCCCCTGTGTGCGACTCGCGCGGCTACGCGTACAGGGGGTCCGACACGGACCCCCAAAGTACGGCTCCGACAGCTCTTACGAGCCGGAGTGCGCGGCTCGGTCGGACTGCTCGCGGCGCGCATCGTACTTACCCGGCCGGGAAACGTCTCCATTGCGCGGTGCGAGTCGAGTCCGAGCGAGTCGGTCGGAGCGGTTCGAGCCGGGAGCGAGTCGGTCGGAGCGGTCGGGACGCCCGGACGAGTCGGTCGGAGATTTCGCATCGTACTCGCTCGGCCGGACCCGTGTACGGTTCGGTCGGGAAACAGGGCTCCGAATCGGATCCGGTAAAGCCGAATCCGATTCGGAGCCCTACCGGCCGAGATCGGAATCGGCCCCTAAGTGAAACTTCTTACACAGATGAACCTTATTCGATGAAATTTCATTATTTTAAAAATAATTACAACATGTTAATTTTGATTGGACCCCAAATGACACCCTAACTCTCATATTTTACCCCAAATGACACCCTAAATTCCATAATTTACCCCAAATGAGACCCTAAATTTCATAATTTACCCCAAATGACACCCTAATTTTCATATTTTACCCCAAATGACACCCTGATATTCATAGTTGACCACTATTGACATCCTATATGTGATTAGAATCCCCATATGACACGCTGAACAGTAGATTTTCATAACACATTTGACACCGTAAGATGTCTAGTTTAGAACTAATGTCACACTGAACAGCATCTTTGTTCAGCGGTGACAGATCCACCATAATTTTCTAATTGAGATATTGTGAGCACTTAATGTTACACTTACACGTGTCAGAGTGATGTTCTCATGCAGATCATAAACATGCACACAGGGTATGTGTGTAGTGTTTTTTTTTTATATATACTGTGCTTGGGGTCATTTGGAACAGATATATGATTGGTAAGGACAGTCACGATGTGACGTGCTCATGTGAAGAAATTGTCTATGATTCTGCTCTTTCGTGCTGTTCCTGCCGCAGAAGCTGTGGGTGTGCTCCACCTGCCTCATCTTCCTCATCATCCGGAGCATCGCTCGGTGCATCTGGCACTTGGATCCATGGGGCATTGGTGCGTACACATATATTGTGCAATACACAACATGCTATGATCATCTTGCACACTATTTCTGGGCTGTACAACAGTCTTCCACCTGTGATGTCAAGGCACCAGAAACGTGACTTTAGCACGCCAAATGTGCGCTCCACAATGCCCCTGGTGCGTCCATGGGCAGAATTATACTGCCTCTGGGCCTGGGTGTTGATGGCTCGCAGGGGTGTCATTATCAATGGGGTGAGTGCATATCCTTGATCACCTGTAACATGTGATGGAGAGATGTGTCCATTAGTAGTTATGCATGCTGTGTGGGCACTGTTAATAGTTTTGTGGTGTGTGATTGGTGCTACTTTGTGATTAATGTTTGCCATGTGTAGCTTCTGGCCAATTGACCAGCATCAATGCAAATTACATTGCCTCACAGATGCTCGTACCTCCCCCCAAGCATATTCACTTGTGTGTGCTGTGCGGTTGCATTACTAGCACTCCAACAGTGCACCTATGTCAGGCCTGTCAGCACATGTCCGCAAGCCTGACACCTACACAAGCCGGGTCCCTGGCTCTCATTACGTCTAACGCTGCCACCCATCCGCACTACTCGCAGTCAATGCCAGGAGAACGTTTAGGTGCCAATGGGCTACACCAGACACGGCTCACGTTCTGTTCAGCTGCTGCCGCTGCTGCTAGACATTCCCCACCACCCAACACCTGCAGTTTCCGGTCCAGACCTGCCACATGGCAACAGTCAGTGGCACCCTCAGCTGCAGGGCCCACAGAGGGCGGGAACACTTAGCATTCACCATCAACGTCATCACACACCACGTCATCTACTCCATGGGCTACGTACTCAGCCATGATCAGAGACTCCACCTCACATACCACAAGTACTCCAAATCCATTACCCTCTGGCAGATGCTTGCTAACACCGAACTGAGCCAACTCTTCTCGACACTGATCCACAAGGCAGGGCACACCTTTAACCCCATCTTCACATGTGGAAACTGCGTCCACTTCAACAACACCACTCAACGCCCATGGTACAGCGTACACTTCCTCGTCATGAAACCCCATGACACACAAACCCACAGCAGGCGCCATACAGACTTACAGTAGCTGAGTCAACTAGGATCTGGTACATTCCACCATCAACAGCAACACCCACACCGCTGCAGGCAACGTCAACAGCGCAGGCCAGATTTTTCAACCATGTATCTCCAACTGCACATACACACTTGCCCCAATATGCAACTCCAACATACAGCTTGCTATGAATGCCACATCGTTCACATACAACATCAAAGATGACAGATGCATCTGCAGACGCCTGGAGTAGAACTTGAGCTACATGAAGGGAAACATTGGACATCACCACCTACAAGGACACCTAGCTCATACTCTCCCTCAACAAGGCACCCCCACACACCAGACTGGGGTTCCAGGGAGGATTGCAGCAAGTTGCAACATGGATGTTCAACAGCTGGGGGGTGCTCTACAAAGAGGGGACATTAGTCCTCATCCTCCTGACCATACCATCATCATGTGGCAACACCTGGTGGGCCACCGCCTTAGCCAGCCCAACACACAACAACTCTAGATACCTAGGCATCGTACTCGACTCCTCCCTCTCCATGTACATACAGGTCTACGCAGTGGCCAGCAGCTGCTTCGACAGGCTCTGCATCCTACATGCTGCCTTCACATGGTTCCCACCCCCATCAGGTAGGACAGTCAACAACGCTGTCATTGCCATCAGGCTGCACATCGGGAACGCACTATATGCCCACTTGGACATGTCTGTGCTCTGCACAATCAAGACTGTCCAGCACACCACTGCCACACTCGGCCTTGTGCACATTCTTTCTTCGTAGGTCGAGTGCCTACATTGCACATACTTGGTTGCCAACTCTCACCACATTTGCTAATGTGTGGCAGAGGGCCTATGCCTTTGGAGATGGTTTGTCTACATGGCTGACCCCAGTTACCACAGTTACTTGTGTTGTCGTGTCTGGTAGGTGGGCATGTAGATTGGCATGTTGTATGTGAGTTTGTAACGTGTGCATTCTCACAGTTGTGTGTTCCATGATTGTGGAGTTGAGGTGTGTGTTGTGTTCATTTAGTACTTACCAACGAGCAGTGCATTTCCATATGTGCCATCCTCAAAGCGCTGATTGATGATGGACTGGCGGAAAATGTAGGAATCATGCACACTGCCTGGGAACTTGGCTACGACATTGGTGAACAGGACCCGGTGATCCACTATTGCCTGCACATTGATGGAATGTGTGTGCTTTCTGTTGCGGTATATGTGTGCAGTGTCGGCAGGAGGCACAAGTAGGACATGTGTGCAGTCAATTGCCCCCAACACATGCGGGAAGCCAGCTATGGCGTAGAACCCATGCTTGGTCTCCAGCTGTTCCTGCGCAGTATTGGGGAAGTGAAGGTGCTGGGGTATCATGCTGTTGATGCCATCCAAAACTGTTGTGAGGAACTTTGATAGGGCTGGCTGTGAGACTCCTCCGACTCTAGCAGTTGTTGGTTGGAAGGTACCAGAGGCCAACAGGTGCAGCACAGCCAACAGCTTTGTTTGCGTAGGGATGCTGCTTATCCGCTGTGTTGGTGCCGTCAGCCTGTGGGCTATCTGTGTCAGGATGCGGAGGATGGCTGTCCTTTTGAGCCTGTAGTGGGCAATGACATCCTCTGTTGTTAGGTCTGTGAGGCTGATGCGTCGGCGATGGACCCGCTGCCATATTCTGCACAGCCTCGGCGGTGGTCCTGGGGGAGGTGGCAGTGGCGGTGGTTGTTGTGGCTTCTTGGTGCTCCAAGCTGCATGATTAGTACCTCCATGGCATCAGTGGGTGTTCAGATGAGGCTCTGGGCTAGTCTCCCTTATATACAGCTATTTTTCACCTTTTTTAAGACCTCCTTTTTTCTGGTCTTAAGTTCCTGCAGCTAACGGCCCTTAGCGGCTGTTTATTTATCGCATCGCCGGTCCGGGCCATCGTTGTGAATAGGGCGATGTGGTGTTAGCGTGCGTTTTTGCATGGGAACGCCTACATAGCATATCATTAGCGATAAGTATCGCTAACATGATAAACAATGTTGTAAGCGGTTGCTAACGGCAGAAAGCTGTCGCTAACGGCTGTTAGCGACAGCTTGAGAATAGGGCGATAAAAATATCGCCGCTTTAGCGGCAGAAAAGTGCCGCTAACGCGGCGATATTGCCTTGAGAATATGCCCCTAAAAGTCTTCAGCTCATGCACTTCGCAAGTCAGAACCCAACACAGAATTGCACAAGGGCAGACTTCCCTCTGTTGGAATTAATGTTGCAGGCTTTGTGAAACCTCAGAGGAATTCACGTCAACGGTTTTAATTTGACTATTTAACAAAGATGGATTGGGCAGTGTTACTTTTTTGTATCAAATTTTATTGTTTTTGTAAACAAAACAAAGCAGTAACAAATTTCCGTCACAATATTACGTTTCAGGCTTGCGTAGTATCGTTTTCAGTGCACCTCATCCCAGGCCATAGTATGCAGACCATTTCCCCCATATTTTCACATGTTTCTGAGGACACCCCCTTGGCACATATATGAGCTCCTCATGTTTCACGCACCAGTCCATTCCAGAACGCAATTCAGATAAGGAGGGAGGATCGGCAGAGCTCCAGCGCTTGGCAATGATTATTTTTTTCAATCACAGTTCCAATCCCAACCATGGTGCAGTGTGATTGTCACCCCTCAAATCTTAAAGGACACCTAACAGTGCAATTTGCAGCAAAGGGTCTATCAATCTCCCATGGACCCCAGACATATTCGCAAAAATTCCTTGCCAATATGCTGTTATAACTGGGCAAGCCCATACCATATGAAAGAAATCCCCATTGTCTTTGGGGCAGCGGAAGCATTAGGATCCCGGGAGGTTGTGCGTCCCCCACCAGCGCTGGAGTGTAAGGTTGAGGAGATGGAGGTATTTGAGCTGAATGAGTTGCAGTCTCGCTGGAATGACAAGGATACCTTTGGCAATAGAGGTATCTCTCCAGTCGCTATTATCCAGTGAGCCCAGCCACCCCTTCCAGCGTGCCTTCAGTCCCAGCAGGATATGGGGTGAGTTGATAACCAGAGATTTGTAAGTCTGAGGTATCCCCGCTTTCCCTAGAAAGCCCAAGAGGGTCTTTGCCTCAGGTGGACTGTGTTTGGGTCTATCAGAGAGAGACTCCTGGTGGTACGTGAGAGCATGTTGCAATTGTAAATAGCTATGGAACTGGGATTTGTGTAAATCAAATTCCACTTGGAGCTCTTGGAAGGACTTAATTTGTGGCCTCTCCAAGAAATCCCTCACTTTCGATATTCCGATGAGGTGCCAGCATCTTCAGTGTCACCTTAAGGCCCTATTCAGTCCACTGCAGGGCTGACCTTCATGTGAGCAGGACCACGCTAGTGACCTCCTGGAGGGCCCGTGGAATAGGGGTGCCATAAAGGAGCTCCAAGATATTGTCTTGGCCAATCAGTGCCACTTCCCCTCTGGAAGCAGGATCACATCACACTCCAGTCAGCCAGTCATTGAGACCTAGGGTTTGTGCCATCCAATGATAGAGATGCACATCAACCAAGGCCATTCCACCAATGAATCTAGATTGCACAAATTTACTGAATGCCATTCTGGGGAGATGGTTTAACTATATGAATGTGTGCACTCTGGAATGCGAGCTGTCCCAGGTTTCACGCCTGCATACCTTTATCTGTAGTTTAGCAGCTTGGCGATCATAGGGCTCGGTGGGGCACCCGACAGAGGCTTCTGTGTGAGTGGCCTGTGAGCTCTTTCGATTATAAGACACGTTGAGAGTTGGTCCTAGGCCCTCCATGATATGATCCACTGCTCTAAGAACCTCTCTGGCACCAAGCTCTTTGCGCCTTCTGGGAAGCGAACAAAGCGGAGATTACTTTTTTGGGCTCTATGTCAGCGTCCGTTAAGATCTTGGATGTCGCAGACAAGCGGGAGACCGACCTCAGAGCTGTGCTCTCGTACTGTGTATCTGAGCTTCGAGATACAGCCCTCAGCCTTTGACACCCCATCAACCACATTCTGGAGATCCTGCAGCAAGAGACCAACATCGTTTAATACTTCTCCGATTTTAGCCTTCAATGCTGATATAGAATCTTGAATGGCATGAAGGATCACGCTAGTGTCTTCAGACTTTGGGAGATGGGCTGGCCGAGTTTCCCCTCCAGAGGCTCCTGTGGGCCCGCCGCACAGGCCGTCAACCTTTCCATTTTAGTTTAAGCAGAGGAAGAGGTGGGGTTTATCTCGCCCCATAATCCCAAGAAAGATCCCAGGGTCACACATCTCTCAGCATGGTCCCACCACGGGGGAACACAACCTCTAGTCCACACACAGGAAGCAAATCAGATGGTCCAGGGCCAGATCATCGAAGCCTCCTCCCACTCAGAAACCAGAGGAGTGGAGAAGTGTAATCTTGATCCCATTTGAGATACCATAGAAGTGCATCATTATCATGAGTAGTCAGCACTCAAATATATTCTGTGTGATTAATGTTACTAAGGAGAGTGGAGTATTTCCTATTTAAAGTGCTCCATATGAAGAGTTTGTGTATAGAACGTGATTAATAAAGATCAATGGACATTTATATATTAATGTGACAGGAGAAGTTAGCAAAATGTGGACCATTGTGAGGTTAATAAATGAGAAGGTGAATGTGTAAACAAACGTTTAACATTTCTACATGTAATAAGAATTATTTTCATGCAGGTGCATTTAGAATGAGATCTTAATAATTCTTTACAATTTATACATGTATTAAGAAGCTGCATTTATTGTGTGTGTAGAAATTTGCACATATTCTGTAACTCAGTGCATTGTTAAAGTTGACTAGAGTGGGCTTCGAGAAACAGTATAGTTCATGCTCACGTTAAAATCTAACATGTAATTCGTATTTAACCTTCAATGCAGAATTCATTTTCTTGTATTTTGTTTCCACTTCAAGTATGGATAAGACCTCATTAGTTAGCATAGATGGATTTTGTTTACATTAGATAGCAAGGTATGAGAAGATGAAGTTGGCAAGGAGAAGCGTGGTAACAAGCAAGGAGGTGAGTTCTTATGGGAGAAGAGAGAAAAGACCAAGGATGAACAAAGTTGCAAATTATCTATGTGGGAATGGTGGTGGAAATAACCAGTTGTGCTGGAGCAATGGAAATTCACTAGCAAGGGTCTACCCTGAATGGGAAACAGCGTTTACATCGCATGCGCTACAACTCATGCGATTACAACGCGGTCGTTACAACGCAAGCCATTACATCGCAAGTAGTTTCTACGACTTGCTGTAGGGGGCGCACTAAACTAAGGAATAGTATAATTTACTATTCCAACACCTTCCCTACTGTTGCACACGCTGGAGTTGGAATAGTAAATTAGGCTATTCCTAAGTCCAGTGCGCACCCTACAGCAAGTCGTAGAAACAACTTGCGATGTAATGGTTTGCGTTGTAACAACCGCGTTGTAATCGCATGCATTGTAGCGCATGCGATGTAACATCGCATATTCCCCTGAATGCAATTGATATTTTATGCTGAACGTAGTGCGGGACAGGAGAGTCATTTTAGGATTTCACGGAGAGCAGATCTATGCTTCTGCTTGTGTGGCTTTATGCTATCGGACCCATTGTTGGAGTGCCTTCTACTGGAGACTCCGACAGCTGACACCTTTCTGATTTCACCTTTACTAAATAATTCTCAGCTTAGGGTTGCCCCTTTTAAGGTAGAGCAATAGCTTGCTCATGCTTACTTTGGAAAATAATCTGATGCAATTTAATACTCAATTCTTTTTCCTGATCATCTGTAGCGTCATCATAGAGTTAGTTGTTTGCTTTGTAATAGGGTAAGTCTCTTCAGGAGATTTGGACTTATCTTGGTCTGTCTGTATTTCTATATGATCATGTTGAGATTGGTCTATATTGATTTGTTTCTAAATTTATAATTAAACCCTACTAAACTCAGATTAAGTTGTTGAGTGGGTTATTGTGTGGCCACATTGGTTACACTGTATCGAGACGTTAACAAGTGAGAGTTTTCTCCCTTTATCTCTCATGCTGCTATAAAGGTCGTCG
Source organism: Calotriton arnoldi (assembly GCA_963921515.1). Classification (NCBI taxonomy): domain Eukaryota; kingdom Metazoa; phylum Chordata; class Amphibia; order Caudata; family Salamandridae; genus Calotriton; species Calotriton arnoldi. The sequence continues at coordinate 668,452 of CAWUFW010002001.1, read as the reverse complement.
ATCTGGAAACAAATGTTTGAGTGGGTCTGAGCTCCATCAGGAGCCTCTCCAGTTACACTCACTGGTCTTTCCTGTCTTCAGGAACAACATTGTGAGTCCTGTGGGGGGTGGGGGGGGAGCATGGGACGAGCCCCAGTTCCAGTTCAGACCTAATCCACTTGCTCGGCAAACTCCAGTGTGGCTACGGGAAGCATGAGAAATCAGGCCATCTCCCAGCAGGTTTCCCCAGTGCTGAAACCTGGAGATGGCAAACAGAGGACACCCTCTCCCTCTCAAGCAACCATTCCAAGTACCAAAAGAGCAGCAGGGGGGATGGGTGAGTGGGGAGTGCCGGAATCTCATGTATCTCTTGAGATGTTTTTGCACTTCACCAGGACTGGTGATGGGTTATAATGCTCTATGGGCAGGGCCAGCGTCCAGGTAGATCTGGCTTGACCCAACACCTGCACCACAGTGTCAATCCAGATGCCAAGGTTATCTATCGCCCTGACTGCCAGCTCCCGCAGCGCTGCTCTCCCACGTGTCTCCTCAGGTTGCCCCAGAGGTGTAGCTCCAGCGGGGGTGTTTGGGGTGCTACCACCCCAATACATTTATTTTCTGATGAATAGTTGGGTACAGGTGCTTTCAGTCGGGTAGGGTGAGGTGTCTGTCGGATTTTACCAGGGATATTTGCATGCACACAGACAGAAACACACACTCTCTCTCTCATCTCTGTTTTGAAAGCCCTAAAAATGTTGATTATTTTAATCCACATTTCTCTCCCTTTCCACCTCCTCTTAAGCCCCTCTCATGTGCCCTGCTTGACCTATAATGTATTTTACCATGATATGCCAGCGTGATTGTCAGGAAATCTGAAGCTCACTCCACCAATCTTACTGACCAAGCTATGCCCCTGGGCGGCCTAGATGGCAGGCCTCAATGCAGTGCTCTATTCACCATCACAACAGTGCCTCCATTATCCAGAGGCAGCCCAGGTTCCTTGGGTTGCAGTCAGGCCAGAGGGGTCGCATGGACATCACCCTGGCGGTTGAAGCAGGGACTATTGGGGAGCAAGGGAAGAAGGCGACTGACAGGAATCCTCCTACTGCCCCTTCACATGCCAGGGTGTACCCTGGGCTGCTGCCAGCCAGTCCCCACTCAATGCTCCTCATTGTCCTGGGCCTCTCCGCTACAGGGCCCGTTTGCCCCAGTCTCTCTCAATGCACACAGGCACTGCTACATAGGCGCCAGGTACTCAGTTGGTCAAAGTCTGAACCTCAAATCCAGATTCTTCCGTGGCCATTTGAAACCCAAGTCCTGCGTCTGGTTACAGCAGTGCTTAATTTGAGCCAGTGGTTTCCAGTGCTGGGCACTGGCACTTAATTGTCAACACCGATACTTATGTCTGTTTGCCACATGATGGCACTGTTTGCCTAAATTAGAGATGAACACAACAACAGTTGTTTATTAATTTACTATACATTAAAATTGACTAATACTTGCCGCCCAACCCATCCTAATAGCTTTGGGGGGCTCAAATAGCCTGAATCGTCACACTTGCAGGGTGTGATGCTTAGTAGTTGTATTGGTTCTGCCATTGGCGGCGCTGGCAGGGGCAATGGGTGAAGTGGCCTCCTGATGAGGGTACTGCCTCTTACTTTTTTACAAATCAATCACTGGATTACAGCACTCTTCATAAAGCTGCCACACTCCCAGGACCTCACCAGAGCTCCTCCGCAGACCAGTGCTGGTCTCTTCCGACTGGGGAAGCAGGGAAGGGAAATAGGGCGTCCAAGCATACAGGATGCCCAAGCGTTACTTTTAATGCTGCGAACAACTGATGCAAATAAACTGTGAACAGTAGCAAAAAGTGAGACACAGTTCCTCTAAGTCAGGGGTGTCCAGCTTTAGTCCAGGATGACTGTATCAATGCCATACTTTCATGTTATCCACATAAGTTAAAATTACGTACACGGATATCAGTAGTTGTACCACTAGATTTTACTGTAATTGCTGAAAAATCAGAATAGAAAAGTTCAAAGAAAAACTTTACATACAACAAAGTTAAAAGGTACATACTCACATAGCAGTAATACTGATAATTTGCCATGCTTCTGGCATTCCTAGCATGACTCGGTGTACCGCTCCTGTAAAACAAACACTAAGGGGCCGATTCCGATTCGGGCCGGAAAACATACCGACCGACTCGGTATGGGAATATAGTCCGACCGACACGTACCGGCGTTGCCCGACCTGGTAGTACGATGAAATGCATGTGAATCACGACCGACTCGTACGGAACACAAGCCGAACGACCGAACCGCACGGAAACCAGCTATCCGGCCGGGAAACCACGCGATTCGAACCGACCGACACGCACCAGGAATGAACCCGAACGAAACGTACACGCGAACTCCGACACGCGCAGTACGATGTAATGCGTGGAAAACCAGACCGAGTCGCACGGAGCTCAAGCCGTACGACCGACACGCATACAAAAGCCAGCCGAAGGAAGCCAATACTCGGCGACCGACGCGTACGCCGCACAATAAACCGAGCAGAAACACAGCGTGAACGACTCGGAGAAGCTCGCACGAGACAACTGCAGCGTCCTACTCGGTCAGAAGAACGTCTCCTACATGCACAAAAAATACAAAGGAAAAAATACAAAAAAAAGGGCCAAACAAGCAATGACAAAGTCAATAAATACAGGGGAAAAAAACATGGACCAAGGACACACCCCCAACTCCACCTATATAAAGGCCACAAATCCCTACCATGATCCTTTGCAAATTCAACTGACCTGCCAGCACAGAGCACCATCACACAGCAACCACAGACACACTCACAGCTCATCCATCACACAAGCCACACACCATTAGCACCTCAATAAATAGCACCCTCACATACACCCAGCAAAACCTACACTCACACACCCTCACCTGCACACACACACACACATCAATCACCACCACCACCCATCACCATGCCCCCAAAGAAGAATCCAAAGTTCCTAGACAGTGAATTGGAAGTCCTGGTAGATGAGATCCTCAGGGTAGAGCCACAGTTGTTTGGTACATTGGTACAACAGACCCCATGTCGCAGAAAACCAAGATGTGGGAGAGGATCGTCGACAGGGTCAACGCACAATCACCATGTTTGCGCACAAAGGAAGACATCCAGAACAGGTGGTATGATGTGCGCAGGAGGGTCAGGGACCTACTAAAGAAGGATTACATCGTGAGTCAGCGCACCGGCAGTGGCCCTCCTGCCAAACCACTATACCTCAGGCCCTGGGAGGAGAAGGTGAGGGCCATCCTACCACCAGTGAGCGTATATGGACTATCAAACATCCCAGAGCCTGGTGAGTACACAACTAATATACACAATATTGTGTGACAATACACACACATCACTGTCAAGGGGATAGTCAAACCATGCACCCTTAGCAAATCCACAGCAACCAAAAAGATAATCACCCCAAGATTTGTCTGTCAGTCAGATAAACACAATACATGCCATCTCATAGTGATATGTAACTGTGTCATGATATGTACAAACCTAACTACAAATACAGCAAGGCAGTGGCACAAATATAACCAACAAACACAGTTAGACATTTTGCCACCACTAGAACACCACCTCACAGGGAAGCTCACTGAAAGGAAGGAATTCTGTGTATGCTGGTGAAGTCAGTGTAGCCAATAGCATGATGGGAGTTGTAGTCACAGATATTGGTCACACTCACAATTGGCCCATCAACACCACTCTGAACCATGCTCACATCACAGGGAGTGGAAAACAACTGACAAGATGGCTGACACGGGTACTGCTGTGGGGAGCACAAGGCCCTGCTGGGAACTGTGCACCAACCAACAGCAGGACACCACTGTCAGCCATCTTGCCATTGCTGTCACACTCACACACAGTGAAGTCCACTCAAAAGGAAGGAAGTATGGGCATGCTGGGAAGGGGGTGTAGGCAATAGCATGATGGGAGTGGTAGTCACAGATATTGGTCACCCTCACAATTGGCCCATCAACACCACTCTGAACCATGCTCACATCACAGGGAGTTGAAAACAACTGACAAGATGGCTGACACTGGGTACTGCTGTGGGGAGCACAAGGCCTTGCTGGGAACTGTGCACCAACCAACAGCAGGACACCACTGACTGACATCCTGAAAGCCAACTTGCACTCCCTGCAATGGAAGCACGTTCCATGGTGGGATATCTGGCTGGGTGGGAAGGAGGACTGACAGCTCTGACCATAGTTACAAGCAGCTTTTCTCACACACACCCTTAACACAAACTCCACACAACTCACCTGGGAGAATGCAATGCCTCACACTCTAATTAAATATCCCACAAAGAACCACCACCCTGGGTCATGCTGTGTGAAGCACAGGGACACTCTTGGGACTTGTAGCCAAACAAACGCCAGGACAACACTGTCAGCCATCCTGTCAGCACAGGCACACTACCCCACAGGGAAGCAGAGTCAAAAGGAAGGAAGTATGGGCATGCTGGGAAGGGGGGTGTAGGCAATAGCATGATGGGAGTGGTAGTCACAGCTCAACATCCCCCACCCACATGGCCCAGCAAGCTCACACTGAAGCATGCACACCTCACAGGCAGTGAAAAGCCACTTCAAAGATGTCTGACACTGGCCTCAGCTGTGGAGAGCACAAGGCCCTGCTGGGAACTGTGCACCAACCAACAGCAGGACACCACTGTCAGCCATCTTGCCATTGCTGTCACACTCACACACAGTGAAGTCCACTCAAAAGGAAGGAAGTATGGGCATGCTGGGAAGGGGGAGTGTAGGCAATAGCATGATGGGAGTTGTAGTCACAGATATTTGTCACCCTCACAATTGGCCCATCAACACCACTCTGAACCATGCTCACATCACAGGGAGTGGAAAACAACTGACAAGATGGCTGACACTGGGTACTGCTGTGGGGAGCACAAGCCCCTGCTGGGAACTGTGCACCAACCAACAGCAGGACACCACTGTCAGCCATCTTGCCATTGCTGTCACACTCACACACAGTGAAGTCCACTCAAAAGGAAGGAAGTATGGGCATGCTGGGAAGGGGGTGTAGGCAATAGCATGATGGGAGTTGTAGTCACAGATATTGGTCACCCTCACAATTGGCCCATCAATACCACTCTGAACCATGCTCACATCACAGGGAGTGGAAAACAACTGACAAGATGGCTGACACTGGGTACTGCTGTGGGGAGCACAAGCCCCTGCTGGGAACTGGGCACCAACCAACAGCAGGACACCACTGTCAGCCATCTTGCCATTGCTGTCACACTCACACACAGTGAAGTCCACTCAAAAGGAAGGAAGTATGGGCATGCTGGGAAGGGGTGTAGGCAATAGCATGATGGGAGTTGTAGTCACAGATATTGGTCACCCTCACAATTGGCCCATCAACACCACTCTGAACCATGCTCACATCACAGGGAGTGGAAAACAACTGACAAGATGGCTGACACTGGGTACTGCTGTGGGGAGCACAAGCCCCAGCTGGGAACTGGGCACCAACCAACAGCAGGACACCACTGTCAGCCATCTTGCCATTGCTGTCACACTCACACACAGTGAAGTCCACTGAAAAGGAAGGAAGTATTGGCATGCTGGGAAGGGGGGTGTAGGCAATAGCATGATGGGAGTTGTAGTCACAGATATTGGTCACCCTCACAATTGGCCCATCAACACCACTCTCAGCCATGCTCACATCACAGGGAGTGGAAAACAACTGACAAGATGGCTGACACTGGGTACTGCTGTGGGGAGCACAAGCCCCTGCTGGGAACTGGGCACCAACCAACAGCAGGACACCACTGACTGACATCCTGAAAGCCAACTTGCACTCCCTGCAATGGAAGCACGTTCCATGGTGGGATATCTGGCTGGGTGGGAAGGAGGACTGACAGCTCTAACCATAGTTACAAGCAGCTTTTCTTACACACCCCTTAACACAAACTCCACACAACTCACCTGGGAGAATGCAATGCCTCACACTCCAATTAAATATCCCACAAAGAACCACCACCCTGGGTTATGCTGTGTGAAGCACAGGGACACTCTGGGGACTTGTAGCCAAACAAACGCCAGGACAACACTGTCAGCCATCCTGTCAGCACAGGCACACTACCCCACAGGGAAGCAGAGTCAAAAGGAAGGAAGTATGGGCATGCTGGGAAGGGGGTGTGTAGGCAATAGCATGGTGGGAGTGGTAGTCACAGCTCAACATCCCCCACCCACATGGCCCAACAAGCTCACACTGAAGCATGCACACCTCACAGGCAGTGAAAAGCCACTTCAAAGATGTCTGACACTGGCCTCAGCTGTGGGGAGCACAAGGCCCTGCTGGGAACTGTGCAACAACCAACAGCAGGACACCACTGACTGACATCCTGAGAGTCAGCCTGCACACACTGCAAGGGTGGCATGCTTCATGGTGGGATAACTGGGCTGGGGGAGAAGGAGGGCCGGATGTCCACCAAATACCACCAATGCTGGCCATGCACACACCTCAACATTCACATTGAAAAGCTTCAGGTTGGCAGGACAATGTGCTACACCAATATCAACCTCTGACTGTGACAACTGAGGACAATGCAATGTACAGGCCCGCATCCAGAGGTACAGTCACAACTGTCAGGTGTGTGAACCATTGATGCCCGTAGAAACATAACATACATTGTGTGTCTCTTCCAAAAACAGGTGATGATGGGGACACAGCAGCAGACGATGAGGAGTCCCTGTCTCAGGCTCCGGGGGACACTGAGCTCACTGGTGTGGAACAGCCTCTGCACTCCTCGGATGGCGAAGACCTACCTGGCACCTCCGGTGTGAGTCATCATGCAGCACCAGCAGGACCAACATCTGCACCCCCTGCACCCACCCCTCCAACAACTGCCAACACACAGACCACCCCTGCCAACACGGACAGACCAAGGACCACCGATGACAACAGCACAGGGACCCCGGCCCAACGTGGAGCAACAGACAACGACCCCAGTAACAACCCCCAAGTGGGCCTACGGTCACCTGTGCGTGCCACCACAGGTCCCGCACGTGTCGCCAGGGGTGGTGGGAGGGTTGGTAGACATAGGTCGCTGTTTGCAGAGGGGTCTGGACTGCATGATGACCCACAACTGGCACGCATTGCTGAGGCGTACCAGAATAGCACCGGAGAGGTCAGCCAGGTAGTGGGGATCCTCAAGGACATTCAACAGCAGCAGGCTGCCCATCATGCCCGCTTGGACTCACACATGTCCCGTGTGGAGAAACACATGTCCCGTGTGGAGACACACATGTCTGGCATGGAGTCCAAGTGGGACACATTGGAAGAACTGACAGCGGTGCATAGGGACATATTGACATGCCTCCACCAGATTAGCACCAACATGGCCACACCTCCCTGTGTGCCCACAACATCTGGTGCTGCAACAACTGCAACTGCCACAGGGAGGGAGGATGACTCTGGCGGAGAGTCCTCTGCACCGCAGCAGCCTGCACGTGAGGGTCCCCCCCGAAAGAAGAGGGGTCGTCCGAGGAAGGAAAACTGAGAGGCCGATGGCCATGTACATCCCCCAGGAACCCAACACCTGTTCTGGAAATTCTCCTTTGTGTGCAAACTGTTCACCCTGTCAAATACAACACAACTCTCCCACATGACATGGGGAGCTTAAGTTGGCCCAATGTATCAGATGACTGTGGACTTTACTCAGGACATTTCTGCTACCAAGACTTCCAACTCATCTGGGAACTTTGGATTCCAATCCCAATGTACAGCACCCACCATCCTGTGCACTATCCTCACACATGTATGGAAATAAACTCACTAATACACCATACTTGCCTCTGTTGTGATTCCAACGTGGTTTCTGTCATGGAGATGGTGATCTGCTAAATGACACTGTGCATGCTAACTGCTACAGGAAGTTCAACACCGTCATGTGAGTCATGGCGACGTGACACATATGAGGGAGACACACCACTAGGGCTACACAACACATACACACCAGGGCCATCTGACTCATCGCCTACACTGATGTTGCCAGGAAATACAGTGGAATGCACAGACACCACACCTATTCAGACTCTGTGTTAACTAGCCCACAGGTGCAGTAAGCACATGTTAGTCAGATGTGTGACCACAGACAACGCACATCCCAAAGTGAAGCACAGGTTTATTACACATTTGCAACATGTTGTTTCCACTACAGATGCAAGGTAATCCTACGTGGCAGTGGCCACACAGTCAACAAGTGTAGAAGAAATAAAGTCCAGGGGTGTGTGGCACATCACCTGTAGGGAAACTACTGCTTCCACCCTGGAAGTTGAATCATGGTGTCGGGGGATCACAGTTCACCAAAAAACTCTGAAAGTACCCTGTGAAGGACAGACATGACACACAGTCAAAAGCACTGAAGAACAGGACAGAACTGCAATACTCATGGCCAATACATGTCACAAGATACTCACAGAAAACCAAGTTAGCATGTCAACACTGTTGGGGAGTACAGACTACCTGTAAGGACACATCGCTGCACGCTTCCAGTCAAGTAGCACATGGCCACACTCAAACAGCACCAGAGCACCACCAACACTTATCACGCAAACTCACATCATTGGCATGACAACTCTCTGGATACTCACATTCAGCTGAAGAAGTTGGTGATGAGCTGTGTGCGGACATCACCATCATCATCATCATCATCATCATCACTGGCATCGTGGCCCAGGCCAGGATCCTCCACAGGTGGCGGATGTTGGTCATCGTCATCCTGTATGAGAGGCAACTCCTTCCGCACTGCCAGGTTGTGTAGCATGCAGCAGACGATGACAATCTTGCACACCTTTGCTGGGGCATATGGGAGGGCCCCTCCTGTCTTGTCCAGGCAGCGGAAGCGGCTCTTCAGGAGACCAAATGTCCGCTCGATCACTCTCCTGGTCCGACCATGTGCCTCATTGTAGCGCATCTGGGCTGGTGTCACAGGGTTCCTGAGGGGTGTCAGCAACCACGGCATGTTGGGGTATCCGGAGTCACCTACAGACAGACAATTGCACATTAGCTGAGTTGGAAAAGAGGGCGGAATACAACAGAGCGGAACACACTCCATGGTACAAAGTCAGAACACACCGACAAGCCAGGCACGCTGGTTCTGCATCTGTGACATCATCCTCGGGATGCGACTACTCCTCATCACGTAGGCATCGTGTGCCGAACCAGGGAAACGGGCACACACATGTGAGATGCTCATATCTGCAAGACATACCACCAGAGCATTGATCGAATGATAATGTTTCCTGTTCCTGTATGCCTGCTCATGTGCCTGTGGTGGTACCAAAGCCACATGTGTCCCATCAATGGAGCCAATGACATGTGGCATCCTCCCCAGGGCATAGAAGTCACTCTTGACGTCAGTGAGTTGTTGACTTTTAGGGAAATAGATGTACTGGTCCAGGCATCTCAACATTGCCTCCAAAACATCGCGTAGCACACGGCTGAACATAGTCTGTGACATCCCACCAGCAGTCGCCACAGTGTATTGAAAGGTACCGGTGGCAAAGAAGTGTAGGGCTGCCATCACCTTCACCTTGGGGGTCAGCGCTGTAGGGTACGGCCGGCCAGGTTGCAGATGTACTGGTCCAGGCATCTCAACATTGCCTCCAAAACATCGCGTAGCACACGACTGAACATAGTCTGTGACATCCCACCAGCAGTCGCCACAGTGTGTTGAAAGGTACCGGTGGCAAAGAAGTGTAGGGCTGCCATCACCTTCACCTTGGGGGTCAGCGCTGTAGGGTACGGCCGGCCAGGTTGCAAATGTGGGGCCAAGCGCACTGCCAAATCCTCAATCAGCTGCCTGGTGAAGCGGTACCGTCGGATGCTGTCACGTTCCACCATCGTTGCTAGGTCAGGGAATGGTCTATGGACAGCTAGTGCCCTGCAGTGCATAGGTGAAGAAAGAAAGATTGTCAGTCACCCCACATATGTGCCATTCACCATTCTCAATATCACATGATACATCATTACGAGACACAAGTACTTGATGTGTGTGCCGTTCTGTATGGACATATATGGCACCTACATGGCCATCATCTAACATCTCAGTTCAACATGTGTTGACAACAGGTTCCAGGTTGTGCTATGGGAAACCATTAGGCTGTGTCACAGTACCCATTTACTGCTGTCACGTTCCAAACACACACCACAGTGACATGTCTGGACAGATGCGCCACAGGCATCACAGCTCATTGACAGGTAGATTCCCAGGGACCCTGTCTTGCCACATGGACACTGGCATGACATGGCGTATCATGTACACGTCAGAAAAACAAACATGACTCCCACAGGTAGTGGCCCCTGTTGCCTCCGCAGGACAGACATGGACGTCTGTGACACACACACGCACAACATCAAAGTCCATGCACAAACAACGTGGATGTGGAGACTGTCTCCCATTGTGCACATGGAATCAGAGACATCGGAAACACAACATGCACACAGACTGTGGAGGGCCATCACTATTGTGGCAATGGGTCACCCTGTGACGTACATACCTTCCCACATGGGACTCTGGGGGTATGTGACATGTCATACACATACACAACCTGGAAATGTGACCATGCCACATGCTCTGAAATGAACAGTTGCACATCACAGTGGTCATGTGCACAACACACAAAGGATCCTGACCCCATGAACACGTGCACAGCCTGGGAGTAGCTGTCCCCAAGTGCCACCCCAAAAACCACATGTTGGCCCCCATACACAGAAAAAGTAATGCAGCCTTACATGCCTTAGGATACAGTGTGGACAGGCTGTGGTGTTGTAGGTGTGCCCCTGAGTCCCTGGCAAGTATATGTGGCTGGCATACGTTCACCAGTGCCAAGCATGGTGACATATGCGAGTGACCTGTACAGGGACGCGTCGTACAGCAATGGACCGATCGGTGTGCACGCACTGGCCATTGAATCTGTTGTGAGCGGGTACGCGTTGTTTTCCGGAATACGCGTTGTACAGCAATGGACCGATCGGTGTGCACGCACTGGCCATTGAATCTGTTGTGAGCGGGTACGCGTTGTTTCCCGGAATACGCGTTGTACAGCAATGGACCGATCGGTGTGCACGCACTGGCCATTGAATCTGTTGTGAGCGGGTACTCGTTGTACAGCAATGGACCGATTGGTGTGCACGCACTGGCCATTGCATCTGTTGTGAGCGGGTACGCGTTGTACAGCAATGGACCGATCGGTGTGCACGCACTGGCCATTGCATCTGTTGTGAGCGGGTACGCGTTGTACAGCAATGGACCGATCGGTGTGCACGCACTGGCCATGGAATCTGTTGTGAGCGGGTACGCGTTGTACAGCAATGGACCGATCGGTGTGCACGCACTGGCCATTGCATCTGTTGTGAGCGGGTACGCGTTGTACAGCAATGGACCGATCGGTGTGCACGCACTGGCCATGGAATCTGTTGTGAGCGGGTACGCGTTGTACAGCAATGGACCGATCGGTGCGCACGCATTGGACATTGCATTTGATGTGAGCGTGTACGCGTTGTTTTTGAAATACGCGTTGTACAGCAATGGTCCGGACGGTGCGCATGCATTGGCTAGGGCCTGGCATGGCAACGGACGCGTTTTCGAAGCTGTAACAAGTCTGATGCAGTGAATTCAGTTGGCCAGCCACAACAATGTTGCAAATTCATGGGTGTCATGAAGTTTAACTTTTGAAGGATGCTGTGGGCGTGTATAAGTGGTGCAATTCCATGGATTGGCCAGATTCAGAAGATGCAAATGACTTGGACCTATCACTTTGGACACATGGGACAGTATCTGCCTCTGCAGCACACATATAATGCTGGCTGTTCCCCTGAGAGCTCACTTGCCTGCACTACATGCTCCAGGACGACATCTGCCACCAACACTGCTGCTGTCTCTGCATCCTCTGGCTACTGCAATGGCACGTACTGTGGAGAGAGCCCCAGCCTTCAGCCTTGAGGAGAACCAGGCCCTGCTGGACAGCCTCCTTCCACAGTACAGCAAGCTGTATGGGAAACCAGGGGAGCAGGTGAGTGTGCTGTCCACGGCCTTACTAATTGTGCATGTTGTCTGACTAGCAAGACTTACAGTGTGCACACCACTGGCTAGCATGCTCACTGAGTAGTTCTCACCCCCCAAAGTGTGTAGTTACATGCACTGAACAGGTACAGTGCAGTAACAGTGCATTCCAACAAGGTTTTACTTCCCAGACAATGATACCATGTAGTAACTGCTGCAAACTGTTCATAGCCATCGTTGCACTGCCTGTGTACATCATATGCCCCTGTGATTGAGACATGTATATCCAACTGTGTGATGCACGTATATGTTGCATGTGTAGTAATGGCATTTTCACTTTGTCATCCTCACAGGTTGATGCCCACCAGAAGCAGAAATCTGGCTGACCATCGCCCGGGCAGTAAGATCCGTGGGGGACTACAAGCGCCGGATCCGCAACTGCCAGAAGAGGTGGCAGGACCTTCGGGGCTGGACCCGGAGGATCGCAAGGGTCCAGCTGAAGCTGTCGCCTCCTCGCAGGAGGGGCGGACACCGGACCCTGACCCCCACATGCTCAGGTTCCTGGCGGTGGTCTTCCCTGACCTGGATGGGCAGCTGAAGGCCACACAGCAGCAAGGAGGGGGTGAGTCCATGACTGCACTGTGAACTTTGTCTGACATGCTATGTGCCCTCCTCTGGCCTGGTTAAACTTCCACAGTACATCAGTCTTGTGGTCCAGTACCCATGTCCCTCAATTGTGACATGCTCACTCCTCATCTGATACACCTATGTGTGTCCCTTACAGTCAGGAAATTGTGTCACTTGGGTACTGTGTCCTTGCATTTTGCTTCGCTCAAGGTGGGGGACAGCATTTGTTCCCGTGACTTTGTTGTGGGATTTATGGGTGGGTCAATTGCTTACACAATGCCTAAGTTCTGACATGTAATCTGGGTGTAACTTTGATATGTGGTCCACTTGCTGATCTGAATCACCACATGTCCCTGGGGTATTTGGCACACACCCATGCTGCGGGTGGGAACAATGTTTGGGCCTCAGGAGTATGTATATCAAGTGTGTCACACATGCTTAGCCACCTGCCTACTGTCCAGGGCTCAACCCTCTTTCAGGTGGAGCAGGACAGTCATGCCTACTCCAGGGCATACAATACACTCTGTACTCCCACTCCCGTGTATCAGCTGACATGTTGTGATCAGTGAAATGTTCCCTCAGGTGTCTGCCTCTGTGTCATTGTTCTGTGGCTTCGTTGTCAGGACTACTGGGATGTTTATCGTTTAGGGCTCAGCATGCCATCTGAGATGTGACCATGAGAGACGATACTTCTGTGACTTATAGGTGTTTGATCACTTGACTGTGCACACAGGTTTATGCGACTGTGAACTTCAGGCAGCTGTTTTTCATTCACAGCAGACTGTGAGGTGCTCAGGTTCATAGAGTTGTGTTTCATGTCTCCCATATGTCCAATTGGCATGACGTGGACAAATAAGAGTTCAGATGATGTGGTTTGTGGGGGATGGACATGAGCACTTGTCAGCTACATAACTTGCATTCCCCATAACCTAGGATTGTGACACAGTGCAGACTGTTGTTGGCTGGCTGCCATGCCCATGTGACTGGAGACAGTGATGTATGACTTTGCAGGCATGCCTGTGCCATGACATTAAACTCCCTAAGAGTGATCCTGCAGGGGAGTGACATGTGCAACATGCACCCCATTGTGGCATTGACTATCCGGACATGGGTGCATCATGGTGTCTGGTGCTGGTATGCATCACATGCATTTCTAATTAGACTCTGGCCATCCCTTTATCCGGACACCTGTACTAACTCAGTGGCAAGAGATGTGATGTGTGCATGTTCACATACTTCACCGTGTTCTCTGCAATGTCCAACAACTGTGTACGTGGTGCATGTGTCCACACTGGGGTATTACCATCCAACAGGCACCAGACAGATGGGTGCAAGGGCAGGAGGGGTGTGAGTGCCATGGTTGACCATCATACTGACAATTGGCGTCTCCTAATCTGTGTGAGGACTTTTGGCAATGTTCAACTGAGGATGCCAGGGCTTGCTCTGTAATGTGCTGTACTTACTGTGGTGTGTGCGGTCGGTGCAGGTGACTGATGTTTGTCTGTTTCGCTAATTGTTTGCAGATACATCCACGGCCACAGGAGGGGACAGCTCCACGGACCAGGAGGAGCTGCAGTGCCAGACTGGGTCAGCAGCCGATGAGTGGTCGGAGGGACCCAGTGGCACGGAGGACGAGGGGAGCCACACTGAAGAGTCCACAGCACCATCCACCTCAGCTGAGGACCACAGCAGCTCAGAGGATTACTCCCTTGTGGAGGCGGGTGTCAGCAGCCACCACACCCCAGCTAGTATGGCTGGCCCCGCCACCACCACCACCACCGCCCTCCCATTGGCTCCCATTCCAGAGGTCCATGGAGGCTCCCGTGTTCGGGAGCGTGTCTCCTTCGTGCCAGGCACCGCACCCCCTGCCCCTGTGTCCCCTGCTGCCCTAAGTGAGGAGTCTGTGTACCTACTTCGGCAGCTCCATGTAGGGCAGACAGCAATGCTGAGTGTCCTCCATGCACACACCACTCTGTTGACACAGCTGGTGTCGTTCATGGAGGGCATCTCGACGGGCATGTCTGCCCTACAGAGGAGCAATAGGTCCATGGACTCCTCCCTGACGGCAGCAGTGTCCCTCCTCCAACAGTCCCTCACCCCTCCTACCTCTGCCCCATCCACACTTCCTGGCACCCTACCTGTCCCAAGTACATGCACACCTGCACAATCACCCAAACACACAGACACGAGCAGCACAGAAACACACAAAACAAGGGCAAAACTTGCACACAAGCATCCTCAGGGGACTGATACCACACCCACAGGGGATGGGGAACAGACACACACACAGGCATCCACAGTCACTCCGCAGTCCTCAAAATCCTCTACCTCCAAGACCCCTTCCCTTGCCTCACCTGCAACCCCACCTACAAAGCAGCTCTTCCTCTGTGACCTCGGCCTCTTCCCCTCCGATCCCGCTGATCCAGCATACAGGGGGAAGAGGAAGTCCACCCACACAGAGGGGAGTGCCCCTTGCCCCGGACACCCTCCCCCAGGCGCAGACAGACTGAGGCCCCCACCCGCAAGTCACCCCGGGCCCGGAAGAGCAAGACCCCGCCACCGCCCTGCAGGTCAACCACACAGTCTCCTTCCTCCATCCCTCATGCACCCACAACACAGGTTCCCCCACCACACCCTGTCCTAGGTTCCCCCACCCACAGATACACCATCCCCAAAATGATGCGGCCTTCTCCACCTACCACTTGCTCTTCCAGCCCCACCCCCCGCTGCACATGTTTGTGCCACTGGTGTGGAGACCGTGTCCTCCCCCTCTGTCCTGCCCACCTTACCTGAACCCCATTCTACTCCCCCGGAGATAGGCACTGCAGTGGAGTCCACTACCACCCCGTCTGACTTGGGCACTGCAGTGGGGAACCTGTCCACTCCATCTGGCCAGCCCAGTGGAGTTGTGCCGGCACCCACACCATCTGACTCATGCCCCCCAGTTGTGCCGGCACACACCATGTCAGACACCTCCACTGCAGTTGTCAGTGACTCTCCACCACCAGCCACCCCTTCCCTGCCTCCTTCTGGTGAGCCCTGATCCTGTCCCTGCGGTGCCTGGCCTGACCCCCAGTATGCCCCTCCGAGGGGAGTGTCCCTGGTTAGTAGCAGTGCAGGAAAGCTAAGGGTGACATCTGCCACTGTCACTCTGTTTGGACTTTAGTTATGGACTGGCCATTGGCCTTTGGGTTTTGTCTGGACTTTCTATTTTAAAAACACATATGCTGAATAAAGCTCCTTTCAGTTCTCCAGTGGTTTTGCTTCAGATGTACATGATGTTGAGGATGCTAAACATGCCCTTGCTGCAGTGATGGTGATTTTTGCTATCAGGTAAATGAAGTGTTACTGTGCAGGACCCCATGTGGTCCAGGGTGAATGTGTCCTATCCTGGTGTGCAGCCATGTCATCCTTTGCAGCAATATGAGGGTGTCATGTTTTTCATATTTGCCAATGGGATTCCCTACATGTTTTTGCAATATCACATCTGTGGCTTACACCCCTGCACAACAGATGTGCTTGCCATTGTTCAATTTGTCTATTTCCCTGACCGTGTGACCATCTCCACTGGACATGCAAGTTTGGGCATCAATGGGGAAGGACTCACCTGTGGTATCAGTGCAACTTGCTATACATGTGTATTGGATCGGTGCAGATGATTTCGGTGACACTGCCATGACCAGGCTGATGTGACGAGAGCCTTCATTTTGTGCTAATTGTTGACTGAGTGACCAAGTGTTCTGCTGACATGATTGAGCCCTGCAGAGACAACGTATGGCACAGCTTTCCGTACACAGGAGTGGAGTCCCCTCATGGCAGTGTGTAATTCCGTGACATTGCCTGAGCCCAAGGTGTGTGTTGTGTGAGCATGTCTGTGTGTGTTCACTTCCATTTTGCTACGCAGGCTGGGGTCCCTAGTGATGTTCCTGTTTGTGATGCTTGCTGAGTTGAGCAATGTTCCCCCCTAAATCTTCGCCCTGGGTTCTCTGTGATGTGGGTGCATGGCACATTACTGGTGATCAGGGTGTCATCCATAGGTGTGTTTGCTGTCAGGGCTGAGTTTGTGGGAAAACGCAGATGAGACACAGTCAGGATTCCCCTTGGCACTTGTTGGTTACACAAGTCATGTAATTTACAGTTTGTGTTAGCTTTCAGTGATTGTGACACGTTGTGTGTGTGACTGCTGCCACTCCTCAGGGTCAGAGCTGCAATGTTGGAAGTTGTCTATGTGTGTTCTTTGTGGGTGACCTTGGCTTCTTCATTGGTGTGTGCCTGTGGCCGGGATCCCATTGGTTGGTGTGGATTTGACGTCATGCCCATGTACAGTGTACTGTGCAGTGTGTCAGACATTCACAAGTCTTGTTGACTGGCCATGTGTGATGGGTATCTCCACCTTAGTTCCCCCCACCACCCCAGGGATTGTCATGGGTGCATGTGCAATGTCACCAGTCCATGTGAGCTTCACTGCTGCACATTGGTGGAGGTCAAGGTGTGTGGTGTTGAGTGTGTGCAAATGAGAGTTGTTGCAGGCTAGACCCCTACCTCCATGTTGGCCTTGGCTGACAGGCCGTGCTGATTGATTTGTGCTTGTGTAGGTGTGATGGTGGTTACTTGCTCAGGACACATGACTGTGGTTCACAGTGTGTACGACATCTACCTTTGTCATCACAGTGGGATTATCATGCAGGCCAGTGTCACCACAATGTGGGGTCCCTGGGGGTAGTGCTGTGGTGGGTCTGTCTCTTGCTGTGTTAGTTGCTGTTCCTACAAGGTTGTGTGACATTTGTAATTTGGGCTCCCTCTCATCTAACAATGCCTGATTGCCCACATAGGGGAATCCGATCCATGAGTTACTTTTGTGTGGCACTGTATTGACATCTGTGTAATAGGAATTCAGGCCTCCTCATGTGTTGTGTGGTTGCCTGGGACACTGGCACATCCCCCATCACCTGTTGTGTTTGATATGCAGTGTGAGTCTGCCTGTTTGTGTTTGTGCATTTGCACCACTGTATTGGCATTTCTTTAGTGTGCCATTGGCTGTATGTTGTTTGGTGGCTTTCCCCTGCTGTCCCTGGGACTCCTAGGTCATCAGTCAGCACAATGATCATGGTTTGTATGTCCTATTGCTGCCATGGAATGGTATTTGTTCACCTGACATCTACAGTCTCCACAGGATATCTACATTTGTGTGTCCATTGGTGCAGATATGTGGGTCTGCATTATGATGGTCACTTCTGTCATTGTGTTATTCGTGAATGTTGACAATGTGAGCCCCCATGGGTGATGTTTGTCTACACATGGCCAAAGCGATGTTTCATTGGCACTGCACTGTTTGCCTCACCCAATCTATGTTGCTATGGGACACAAGCACTACTATGCCATTGATCTGTTTGTTGTTGTGTGAGCAGGAATCATCCATGCAGTTTGGCATTTGCAGTTTTTCCCATGACAACACTTACATTTTGGTCACTGTGGTGATGGGGCTTTAGACCCCATTGCCACAATGTTCGAAATGTGCTTCAGCTATGGACCCCACACTTACCTTCTGGTCACTGTGGTGATGGGGTGTTAGACCCCATTGCCACACTGTTCAAAATGTGCTTCAGCTATGGACCCCACACTTACATTTTGGTCACTGTGGTGATGGGGCTTTAGACCCCATTGCCACAATGTTCAAAATGTGCTTCAGCTATGGACCCCACACTTACATTTTGGTCACTGTGGTGATGGGGCTTTAGACCCCATTGCCACACTGTTCAAAATGTGCTTCAGCTATGGACCCCACACTTACATTTTGGTCACTGTGGTGATGGGGCTTTAGACCCCATTGCCACGCTGTTCAAAATGTGCTTCAGCTATGGACCCCACACTTACATTTTGGTCACTGTGATGATGGGGGTTTAGACCCCATTCCCACAGTGGTCATGGTCTGCTTGCATTGTAGAGGCCACACACATTTATGTGTGACACGTGATAGGGGGTCACATTGTATGTTCAATGTCATGTTCAGTGTTGTAGGCATTTGACACAGACTACACACGCTTGTCATGGTGTTGGGGGGGATGTCTTTTTCAGACATTCCTTATGTTGGAGTATGCTGGTTGTGTCATGCATTACCCGTCCTATGAGTAGGGGTTGTGTGGGTGGTAGCCATCCAGGCCCCCATGAATAGGGGTGGTGGTGGTGGTAGGCATCCATCCCCCTATGAGTGGGGATGGTATTAGTGGCAGGCATCCATCCCCATATGAGTGGGGATGGTATTAGTGGTAGGCATCCATCCCCCTATGAGTGGGGAGGGAAGTAGTGACAGGCATCCAGGCCCCCCTGAGTAGGGGTGGTGGTAGTGGTAGGCATCCAGGCCCCTATGAGTGGGGATGGTAGTAGTGGCAGGCATCCACCCCCCTATGAGTGGGGATGGTAGTAGTGGCAGGCATCCATCCCCCTATGAGTGGGGATGGTATTACTGGCAGGCATCCATCCCCCTATGAGTGGGGAGGGTGGTAGTGGTAGGCATCCAGGCCCCCTTGAGTAGGGGTGGTGGTAGTGGTAGGCATCCAGGCCCCCCTGAGTAGGGGTGGTGGTAGTGGAGGCATCCATCCCCTTATGAGTGGGGATGGTAGTAGTGGCAGGCATCCATCCCCCTATGAGTGGGGATGGTATTAGTGGTAGGCATCCATCCCCCTATGGGGGGAGGGTAGTAGTGACAGGCATCCAGGCCCCCCGGAGTAGGGGTGGTGGTAGTGGTAGGCATCCATCCCCCTATGAGTGGGGATGGTAGTAGTGGCAGGCATCCATCCCTCTATGAGTGGGGATGGTATTAGTGGCAGGCATCCATCCCCCTATGACTGGGGAGGATAGTAGTGACAGGCATCCAGGCCCCCCTGAGTAGGCGTGGTGGTAGTGGTAGGCATCCAGGCCCCCCTGAGTAGGGGTGGTGGTAGTGGTAGGCATCCATCCCCCTATGAGTGGGGATGGTAGTAGTGGCAGGCATCCATCCCCCTATGAGTGGGGATGGTATTAGTGGTAGGCATCCATCCCCCTATGGGTGGGGAGGGTAGTAGTGACAGGCATCCAGGCCCCCCTGAGTAGGGGTGGTGGTAGTGGTAGGCATCCATACCCCTATGAGTGGGGATGGTAGTAGTGGCAGGCATCCATCCCCCTATGAGTGGGGATGGTAGTGGTGGCAGGCATCCATCCCCCTATGAGTGGGGATGGTATTAGTGGTAGGCATCCATCCCCCTATGAGTGGGGAGGGTAGTAGTGACAGGCATCCAGGCCCCCCTGAGAAGGGGTGGTGGTAGTGGTAGGCATCCAGGCCCCTATGAGTGGGGATGGTAGTAGTGGCAGGCATCCATCCCCCTATGAGTGGGGATGGTATTAGTGGCAGGCATCCATCCCCCTATGAGTGGGGAGGGTAGGTGTGACAGGCATCCAGGCCCCCCTGAGTAGGGGTGGTGGTAGTGGTAGGCATCCATCCCCCTATGAGTGGGGATGGTAGTAGTGACAGGCATCCATCCCCTATGAGTGGGGATGGTAGTAGTGGCAGGCATCCATCCCCCTGTGAGTGGGGATGGTATTAGTGGTAGGCATCCATCCCCCTATGGGTGGGGAGGGTAGTAGTGACAGGCATCCAGGCCCCCCTGAGAAGGGGTGGTGGTAGTGGTAGGCATCCATCCCCCTATGAGTGGGGATGGTAGTAGTGGCAGGCATCCATCCCCCTATGAGTGGGGATGTTAGTAGTGGCAGGCATCCATCCCCTATGAGTGGGGATGGTATTAGTGGCAGGCATCCATCCCCCTATGAGTGGGGAGGGTAGTAGTGACAGGCATCCAGGCCCCCTGAGTAGGGGTGGTGGTAGTGGTAGGCATCCATCCCCCTATGAGTGGGGATGGTAGTAGTGGCAGGCATCCATCCCCCTATGAGTGGGGATGGTAGTAGTGGCAGGCATCCATCCCCCTATGAGTGGGGATGGTATTAGTGGCAGGCATCCATCCCCTATGAGCGGGGATGGTATTAGTGGCAGGCATCCATCCCCCTATGAGTGGGGATGGTAGTAGTGGCAGGCATCCATCCCCTATGAGTGGGGATGGTATTAGTGGCAGGCATCCATCCCCCTATGAGCGGGGATGGTATTAGTGGCAGGCATCCATCCCCCTATGAGTGGGGATGGTAGTAGTGGCAGGCATCCATCCCCCTGTGAGTGGGGATGGTATTAGTGGTAGGCATCCATCCCCCTATGGGTGGGGAGGGTAGTAGTGACAGGCATCCAGGCCCCCCTGAGTAGGGGTGGTGGTAGTGGTAGGCATCCATCCCCTATGAGTGGGGATGGTAGTAGTGGCAGGCATCCATCCCCCTATGAGTGGGGATGGTAGTAGTGGCAGGCATCCATCCCCCTATGAGTGGGGATGGTATTAGTGGCAGGCATCCATCCCCCTATGAGTGGGGAGGGTAGTAGTGACAGGCATCCAGGCCCCCTGAGTAGGGGTGGTGGTAGTGGTAGGCATCCATCCCCTATGAGTGGGGATGGTAGTAGTGGCAGGCATCCATCCCCCTATGAGTGGGGATGGTAGTAGTGGCAGGCATCCATCCCCCTATGAGTGGGGATGGTATTAGTGGCAGGCATCCATCCCCCTATGAGCGGGGATGGTATTAGTGGCAGGCATCCATCCCCCTATGAGTGGGGAGGGTAGTAGTGACAGGCATCCAGGCCCCCCTGAGTAGGGGTGGTGGTAGTGGTAGGCATCCAGGCCCCCCTGAGTAGGGGTGGTGGTAGTGGTAGGCATCCATCCCCCTATGAGTGGGGATGGTAGTAGTAGCAGGCATCCGTCCCCCTATGAGTGGGGATGGTATTAGTGGTAGCCAACAGGCCCCTATGGGTGTGTATGGCATTGGTGATAGCCATCCCGCCCCTATGGTTCTGCTGTTGCTAGTGTACGTCATTTGTGCATCCCTATGTGTGTGTGACATATTTCGGGTACGTGTCGTTTGTTTGTGTTGTGGGTGTTTGACTTACCGTCTGCGTCGTACGTGTCCGTACCGGTCCCGGTAATAGATGTAGAGTATTGGTAGGACCTGCGCGATGGGATTCATGGTTGGGTCGTCTCGTTCGGGTTTCTCGTGGCTTCGACTCGTACTCGTCGCTGGCTTGTCCGTCTCGTCGCCGTGGATCGTCTTGTGGCGCGAATCGGAGCTTATGTACAGCTCTCCCGGATGCTCTGACGTGCCGGACGTAGCGACGGGTTCGGCGCGTACGGAATGCGCATCGTACTAGTCCGGCCGGAAGGTGCTGTGTATTTGCTTCCGTGCGACTCGAATCGGCGTTTACGGATCCGGCTCGGGCGGGAAACAGGAGCTGGAATTGGTGAGTACGGCTCGCTCGGAATCTGGGCTGTTATGCGCATCGTAATTGTTCGTTCGGACGACTGTTCGAATCGGTCGGAAAACACGCGTTCGGCTTGTTTTTTTTCCGGACAAATACTGTTAGGTGCGCTTCCGGCCGGGATCGGAATCGACCCCTAAGTAAATCAAAGTACTTCTAAATGCAGCACTGGTTAGGACACAGATTTTATTTATGTTTTGGTGAATGGTTGAGATTAAGAGACTATTTTAAGTTACAAGACAGTGGAAACCTCCCCACATCTCCATTCCTGATTGTTGTAGTCTTGATTTTCTGGAACCCTTGAAAGCCTAGAGATTCAGACACCGATTGATCAAGGTCGATGGCACTGAAACACAAAACAACACTGTTGTTAGGGTATAGGGTCCCAGGCAAGATACACATGCCCACTACTTTTTATGACAGAAAATGTCATCTAACTGGTGGTCCCTCATCCAATTGTGTCCTCTTTAACGTGATCATGGGCTACAAGGGCAGAAGACGTCAGATCTTTAATGGACAAGCATTAATATTCACCAAAACTGGCTGCTGAAGAAATGCTACTGGTTGCTTGGCCACAACACAAACTGCCTAGCCAAGGTCAAAAAGTGGATGTGTGCCCCTGGGACTCTCTCAGAGCACACATGTGTAGGTACATATGTTCGCCATTGTCTGCCCAGGCAGAGCAGGTGTGTTTTGATAACAGTGTCCTGTGACTGAGGGAAGTTGCAGGGCATAGTTTTTTTTGGTGGCTCCTAGGGCAGAGCAAAGCTCCATGGATCGGGTCATTAGGCACAGACGATCCCACTACGGGCGCCTTATGAGTTGGATGGTAATAGGGTTGTAATTCCGAGCTCGGTATTCCTGTTTCCATGTGGTATTATCACCCCATTTACTGGATATTACAAGTTGGAGAGCTGAAATAAAAACAGCATGCATGTCCCAAAATAACTGGGCCGTTGAAGAACGATTCTCCCAGTAATACATCTTCTGCCAACCACTAGGAGATCGTAGGTGGCAGAAGCAAGAGACTTAAAAAGGACCCGCTTCTCCCAGAAAATCACCCCTCCAAATCACCATGGAGGATTTGATGGATGAACTTAAAATGCGGAAACCTTTCTTGTTGGAAACCACCACCACTCTTCAAACATCTTGACAACAAGTGGTCCTCTCTTGAAGCAAGGGTCTCAGATCTTGAACTTCACTCTGCAGAATTTCTGAGACACCTCTTCAAAAGTAAACATTATGGCCAAGGAAATTGAGGTTCTCAAATGACATACCAAAGATTTAGAAAATCGTAACCAGCAAAACAATCTTTGTATTTATGGAATACCAGAGGGGCCAGAAGGAGGTGATATGATTGCTTTTCTTCACATGAACTTACCCAAGATAGTGGGTCTTACTAACAGTTCTCCCCTTAATATCCAAAGAGCCCACCATCTTGGGCCAAAAACTCCTAGCACCAGCTCCATTCCCAAACTCAGAGGAATTATCATCATTTGCTTCCAATACAGAGAGGCAAGTCCTTTCTGCCTCGAAGCAATGAAAGCAGATAATCTGGTCGGGCTACGGGATGTTTCTCATACAGGATGTCTCACCGGTCACTGCTGCTTGCTGCAAAGAATTCTTGGGTCTACTACCATGCACCTTCAAGGTTACTTATAAGGACAGGACCCTTTCCTTCGACTCTCCATCTCAACTTAAGGAATTCATCCATCTTCACAGAGGAGAAGCCATGGACACTGGTGGAATTTGAAGTCTTACTCATAATTTGACTCCTTTATCTCCTGCTCTCACCTCTCTTTAGGATGTTATTATTGTATATTTGTCCTTTACTCCTTTATCACCAATGTCTTCTCCCATTTTTCCTCCCCAGGTCTGCCAATGTTGGCGTTGTCCATTCATTCATTGTTCAGCTGTTGTCTAGTCTCCCTTTAATGGAACGTCCTTTCCAAGTATCCCATCCTGATGGATACATTTGTTACATGGTTTATGTATGTTCTTCACTGTTGCTTTCTGCTCCTATCCCTTTCCTGCTTTTCTTCTCCTTTTTTTCTCTACTCTGGCCATTTACTTTTCAAATCTTATTTTTGTATTCCTGGACCAGATGCTTCGGCTGGTTCATATTTGATGGTGATCCTCAGTGCCCTTTATTCAATTTATCTTATTTCTTTGATTCTTCTCTTATGGCTTAGGTCCTTTGGACTCTCAGCCATACTTTTCTGGTCTCTGATCTTTTGGTCTTTTCCGGACTCATTTCCTTTTCCTTTTTTCCTTCCTGTTTTCTCCTTTTTCTTTCTATCTTCATGTTCTTAGTCAGTTTTCTAGCCTTACTCCTCTTTCCTATTTCTATTGAGTTTTCTTTGATCTGTTCCCTGTTTCTTTTTATTTCCCCACTTCGTTTCATTTTATTTTTATCATATATCTTATTTCTTTTTTTATGCTCCACATTGGCACAGTGGATTGTATGCTTTTATTCTTCTGAATTATCTATATTTTTGATGAGGTTGCTGTTATGTACCAGGTTTTAGAACATTTTCCACGAATAGGCTCAGAATGATTTCATGGAATGTCACATGTCTTTGCAACCCTGTTAAAAGACAAAGGGAAATCCACACCTCTCAAAATCTTCTTGTCATGTAGCTTTGTTACAAAAGGCCCATCTTCTTGAGAAAGAAATCCAAATGCTTACGTAAAGGTTGAGTTGGTTCTGTTTTTACTGTTCTCCAGCTGTTTCTCATAAAAATGGTGTGATTATATTATTTCATAAAACCCTATCTGTTAATGTTCTAAAACAACAAACTGATACTTATGGTAGATACCTCCATTTAGATGTTACTATTGATGGGTGTCCTTATTCTTTTACAAATGTTTGTCGACCTAACGGTGTGGATACACATTTCTGGCCTCACTTTCAATCAAACTGTTATCACTTAAAAATGTCAATCTCATTCTAGGAGAAGATTGTAATCAGCTGCTTGATCCGTTTTTAGACAGGAAGTCAGCTTTTAAATAAATCCCTAATAATATGCAAAAGGCCTTTCATAGAACAATTTCTGCTAGAGGTCTTGTTGATGCTTGGGGTATTATTAACCCAGATCTCTTATAATATTATTTTTTTTTCCCTTCCCATCATTCTTCTTTTAGAATAGATCATATTTTCCTCAATAAAGACCTCACGCAGCATCTAATTCATGCTGAATTCGGCCCCATCCTGATCTCTGACCATGCCCCAGGGATAATAGACCTGGAGCCGTCCCATTCCCCCACACGTTCCAGTAGATGCTGTTTTAATAATTGGTTGTTGCACGATCAACAATTTGTCCCTGGTTTTGAACGATTCATCATTGAATTCTTTCACAACAACACTACTCCAGATGTCAAGTTCCACAATGTTTGGGATTCCTTCAAATTCTCTGCACAAGGTCACATTATTATGCTTCTCAAAAGGAAAGGGCTGCCGCTAAGGAATCATCTGCTCTCTTACAACACATTTAAACTGACCAATATTTTTCATCTTATGTGCTGCTCTGGTTCCTTTCCCTCAATTTGGAAGAAGGCTTCAGTCCTGCCTCTAATCAAAAAACCTTCTCTTGACCCACAAGATCCCAATATCACTATAGTTTATAAGGTTCTTAAATGGTCTCCTTGTTTGACCAGTAGTCTTATATCACTATCCCAGATCATTCATGACAATCAGTTCCTTCTCCTTCGAAGAATTACACTCTCGCTGTCACATTCCCTTCTCTTATCGGGCTAAATATGCTATCCTCTTAGATATGCTCAGGCAAAAAGTCATAGACCCTTCTTGAGTCCTTCTCAATCACCCAGCGCTCTCACTCCTCCCCACGATTTTTCTATTGCGGTCAAGGCTTCTTTTATATATAAGCAGTTTTCTTTTTCAGACTCGGATAGGACTAGAACTAAAATTGGAGTCTTGGGAGCAGGATTTACAGTCTTGCTTCCCCATCTCCTTATGGAACAAGACATGGCACAAAATTCATCATACTTCTCATTCTGCCATTTCCACCCAGGCCATGTTTTTCCTTTACAACAGGTTGTTATTAACTCCTTGCTCATTTTTCAAACTGAAACTATTGACTAACAAAAACTGTTGGAATTGCAACGCACCCTGTGCAGACTTTCTTCATATGTCCATCTTATGTCCAAAGGTTTTCTCCTTTTGGAGGCAGATTTGGCACAAACTGTCCAAACTGTTTTCTTTTACTACTCCTAATAGCATTGTTCATATTTTTCTCGGTGGTTGTTTGGATATTTGGCCAGGTAACAAAGTTAAGGGAATATTGGTTGATCTTCTCCTGGTGGTGGCCTTTCAAGTTGCCACCTCCAATTGGAAGAAATCTAATAATATTTCCTTTCTTACTTGGTGGAACTTGATTTGTCATAATCACAGATTGGACACTGCCCTTTCCCCCACATTGTGAATTGCCATCATAAGAGATCTGTTATGGTTACCTTTGCCTTCCTTCTTATCAAATCATAACACAATCAACATTAAAAATTATGAGGTTTCTGAACATACATGAAACTTTATTATGTCCTTTATTTAGTTTCTCCATCTCACCATATATCTTTTTATTTTTATAATAATTTTTATTGCAATGTGCTCAGCGAACAATTCAACAAATACAGAATGCTGTGCGGATCTTCGAGTCATACCTTGCATTTCTTTTCGCTCGTTACAGGAGGGATCAAAGAAAAATATCTGCATTGTAAAATATCCTACATCTGTGAGACCCCACTTCCTCCCCTTACTGACCTTAGTAAACCCACCAGAACCCCCAAATCTTCTCCCATTTCCTGGGGCTACCTCTACTCAGATATATCGTGTGTTCTGCCTGCTGACACCAGTCCAAAGCTGATTTCCAGAATCACTGACAGAATATCGAAGGTCAGAATATCGACCTACAAAAATATCGCAGCAAGAATATCGAAGTCAAGATAATCGACATCCTATCTACATTATGGTAAGTACAAAAATATCGAAAAAAATATCGTCAAAAATATCGTTGTTAAAAATATCGTTTTTTTTTAGTTAAAAAAGTAATGTAAAATAAAGTAAATAATACATATAATTAAAATAAACATAGTTAAAATATTTTAAAATGTTTAAAAATTATAAATTAAATATATATCATTTATAAATACATTTAATATATACATATAATATACAATATATACACTTAATATGTTTTAATAATTTTTTCAATAACTTATAAATTAACAAAATCTTATAAATTATAAATACATCTATACACATAAAACAATAACATAAATAAAAATTAAATAAATATATGTAACAAATTAAAAAAAATTAAATTATTTTAAAAATTAATTATATACTACATTAGCTAAAATAATACAAAAAATATTAAATAGTGGAGGGAATAAAATTACTATTCCCACTCCAAAGAGTGCAACAGTAGGGAAAGTGTTGGATAGCGTAGGGGTAAAAATTACTATTCACACTCCAAAGAGTGCAACAGTAGGGAAAGTGTTGGATAGCGGAGGGGTAAAATTTACTATTCCCACTCCAGAGAGTGCAACAGTAGGGAAAGTGTTGGATAGCGTAGGGGTAAAATTTACTATTCCCACTCCAGTGAGTGCAACAGTAGGGAAAGTATTGGATAGCGGAGGGGTAAAAATTACTATTCCAACTCCAGTGAGTGCAACAGTAGGGAAAGTGTTGGATAGCGTAGGGGTAAAAATTACTATTCCCACTCCAGTGAGTGCAACAGTAGGGAAAGTGTGGGATAGCGCAGGGGTAAAATTTACTATTTCCACTCCAGTGAGTGCAACAGTAGGGAAAGTGTGGGATAGCGTAAGGGTAAAAATTACTATTCCCACTCCAAAGAGTGCAACAGTAGGGAAAGTGTTGGATAGCGTAGGGGTAGAAATTATTATTCCCACTCCAAAGAGTGCAACAGTAGGGAAAGTGTTGGATAGCGTAGGGGTAAAATTTACTATTCCCACTCCACAGAGTGCAACAGTAGGGAAAGTGTTGGACAGCGTAGGGGTAAAAATTACTATTCCCACTCCAGTGAGTGCAACAGTAGAGAAAGTATTGGATAGCGGAGGGGTAAAAATTACTATTCCCACTCCAGTGAGTGCAACAGTAGGGAAAGTGTTGGATAGCGTAGGGGTAAAAATGACTATTCCCACTTCAGTGAGTGCAACAGTAGGGAAAGTGTGGGATAGCGCAGGGGTAAAATTTACTATTCCCACTCCAGTGAGTGCAACAGTAGGGAAAGTATTGGATAGCGTAGGGGTAAAAATTACTATTCCCACTCCAGTTAGTGCAACAGTAGGTGAAAGTGTTGGATAGCGTAGGGGTAAAATTTACTATTCCCACTCCAGAAAGTGCAACAGTAGGGAAAGTATTGGATAGCGTAGGGGTTAAAATTAACATACTTATAATTAAATTAATTTTTATAAATAAATAATGATTTAATTATTAAATAACAAGAAATTAATTACCAATAAATAATTAATAAAAAATAATTACCAATTAATAATTAATTAACAATACATTAATTATAAATACCAATAAATAATAATTATTAAAAATAAATTACCAAATAAAAATTAATTAACAATACATTATTTTCCAATACCAAAAATAATAATTATTAAAAAGTAATTACCAATTAATAATTAATTAACCAAAATTAATGATAAATACCAATACATAATAATTAATAATAATTAATGACCAATTAATAATTATTAAACAATACATCAATTTACAATCCCCAAAAATAATATTTATTTAAAATTAATTTTCGAATAATAATTTATTAACAATAATTTAATTATCAATACCAATAAATAAAAATAAATAATTACTTAATTACAATTAAAATACTTCCCACCCTATTCCCCTATAAACCCACAACCCGCTACAGAACTAAAACGCAAAATTTAATTAAAATTAATTAATAATTCCTAAAAATTATTAATGAATTTACTATAATTAAATTACTTCCCACCCTATTCCCCTATAAACCCACAACCCGCTACAGTACTAAAATGCATAATTTACTTAAACAAATATTACTAACTTATAAAAATGTTATACATATATTTAAAAACCAGTACAATACTTCACAAAAATATACAACACATACATATAAAATACATAATAAAATACATAACACTAATATAAATATCGATATTAGTAACATCGATTTTTTTGCTATCGATATTACTAACTTCGATATTAACAAAACGATATTACTTACCTTCAGGTCGATATTCTGGTCGTCGATATTCTTGATTTCGATATTCTGTCCCTACGATATTTGGAACTCGATATTACTGTAGGTCGATATTCTAAACTCGATATTTAGACTGTGCACCTGATTTCCAGTCCCAAACTCTTGGGGGGCGGCTAGTCCCCAGTTGTTTGCAATGTTACGTTTTGCAGTTACTGCAGCCAATGTCATCCAGAGTCTCGTGTGTCTAGGCAAGGCTTCCTCACCTGATATCAGTAACAGGAACCATTTAGGGACTACCGGGACCTCTGGTCCCACTACTCTGGGCATGATTCTACCTATTTCAAGCCAATACGGTTTTATCACTGGGCAGTCCCAAATCAAATGAAAGAAAGATCTCTCCTGTCCTCAGCCTCTCTGGCACAGTCCATTCTCAGCTTGCCCAATTTGGGGCAGCACTGTCCTAGGATAGTTTACCCAATGTAGGATTTTTAATTGGATCAGTCGGAACCTGGTACATATCGCCACCTCCCTCTTGCCCTGTATGGCTTCAATCCACTCCTCAACTTCTAGTTGGCCTAGATCACATTCCCATGATACCTTTAGTGCTCCCAATATGTCAGGGGAGTTATTAAGTATTTTCTAGTATATTAATGGAATTGCCTTTTCGGTCAGGGGGTCTGTCAACTGGTCCTTTGGGCGGGACGCTTCCTCTAGGATCACTCCTTCCTGAATATATCTCTTAAGGGCGTGTCCTAGTTGGAGATATTTCAACCGCTCCCCTTGTCCCATTTCATATTCCTGTTGTTGGGTGACAAACGTGATGTATGCCTGTCCTCTCCACACATCACCCAAGCTATCTAGGTCCAGCAATTTCCATTTGTTTAAGTTGCCCAACTGTCCCACCTGTCGTAGCTGATTAATATGGCTGATCGCCATAGTGGGGTCATCCTGGTTAGTTTCCCTTCCCAACCCAAGAACTTTGTCACAGCTCTCCATGCTTTTACCATGGTGTATGTGTGCATTGGCATGTCTCCGATCTTTCCCTTGTCGTATAATATAGGGATATGCCCTCTTGATGCCACAGCCACTCTGTCTACTCTGTAGGCTGGTTCAGCTCTGTCGCTGAAAACCCAGTCATTCACGCTCAGTAATTGGGCCGCCCAGTAGTAAGCTTTGATATCAGGGACTGCCAACCCTCCTTCCTATACTCCTTTTTTGAAGTTTACGCAGAGCTATTCGTGGGTCGCTTCCGCGCCAAAGCAGTGGTCAGTTTGGGTTCAACTTTTTGAAAGAAGTGTGTTTTGTAAAGTATATAGTAGGCGTTGGAGCGACATCATCTTTAATAGGCTGTGCGGCCCATTAACGTGAGGGGAAGAGACCGCCAACAATTGGCGTCCCTTATAAATCTGTTCAGCTGTGCCTATGGTAGAACTCCTGAGGATTTCTTGTTATGTATATCCCCAGGTATTTAAAGCCCTGAGTCTCAATTGGCACTCTGCATCTAGACGTTAGTTCGTGTATACCTCCCACCAGTGGAAACATCAGAGATTTGTCCCAGTTGATGCAGTATCCCGAATAGTCTCCGTATATATGAAAGATCTGCAATACTCTATCAATGGATTTCTTTGGTCTCCTGACATATAACAGAATATCGCCAGCATATAGGGATATGCGTTTGTCCCATTCTCCTCCCACAGGAATACCCCATATCAATGGGTCTTGCTGAACCCATGCAGCAAATGGCTCTAGGGCTAAGGCAAATAATATGTGGGTCAGTGGGCAGCCCTGCCAGGTCCCTTTCGCAATCGAGAATGCCTGGGGCACTGTAGCATTGACTCGTACCCTGCCAGTGGTTGGCAGTAGAGAAGCCTAACCCAGCTGATGAATTTTGGTCCAAAGCCCAGTCGGTCTAGAACGGCAAAAAGATAGTTCCGCTCCACGCTATCAAAGGCTATTCTGGCGTCTAGGGACAGCAGAGCTGCCCAGTCAGATGTATTTGCGGTTGTGGAGTGTAGAACCCCGAGCAGTCGGCGTATGTTTAGCCTCGTACTTCTATGAGGCATAAATCCAGATTGTTCTGGATGTATGAGAGAGGTAATTACTTTACACAAACTTAAAGAGAGGGCTTTAGCTAATACTTTGGCCTCATAGTTGAGTAGAGAAATTGGTCTGTACGACCCACAATCCAGGGGGGATTTACCCTACTTGGGTAGTACGACAATCATTGCCATTCTCTTGTCATGAGAGTGAACACCCTTCTCCCTGGCTTCCGTATACATATTAAGAAGGTGTTACGCCAATTTGTCGAGCATGCATTTAAATAACTCTACAGGTAGACCATTCGGTCCCACCGCCTTTCCTGATTGCAGTGTGCGGGTTGTGGTTTTGATTTCTTCCACTGACATGCCACCCTCCAACATATTTCTCTCCGTTATGGATAGTGTTGGTGTCTTTATGTCTCAAAGGAATTCTGAATGAATGAATGATACATCTTATAAAGCGCATGAATACCCGGAGGCATCTTGGCGCTATAGAGATCAAGAAGGAACAATACAAGGACCATAAACTGCTGAATCATTGGTTAAATAACCACATTTTCAGGTTCTTTCTAAAGTCCAAGAGCGTGGGTGCTAATTTCAGTTCCAACGGCAAGCGATTCCAGAGAAGAGCTGTGCTTCCAAAGAAGCTGCTGCCACCCCAAGTGGCCCGTTTGAAGGGAGAAACTCTCAGCAAGTTAGCTGAGCTGGACCGAAGATTTCTGTTTGGGAAATAGCGCACCAGCTTTGCCTTTAAATAGGCAGGTGCTTTTTCATAAATTGTCTTGTACGCTAAACAGAGAGCCTTAAACAAAATGCGATGGCAGACTGAAAGCCAGTGCAATTGCCTAATAGCGGCCCTTGCAGACTGATGTTTTGGGATTCTTAGGAGAAACCATGCTTCTGAATTTTGAATGACCTGCAGTTTTTTAAGTGAGCCTTTGGAGAGGCTGATGTAGAGGCTAATGCAATAGTCGAGTCGCGAAAGAACCAAGGCTAAGACCACCGTTTTCAGTAAGTTAGACGGCAGACATTTTTCAAATTTCTTGACAATTCTTAGCCAATAGAAAGAGGAGGAAGTGATTAGGTTGATTTGTTAATTGAATTTTAGTTCATTATCAAGCATAAACCCCAGGTTTTTTACATTGGATGTTGGCGTAGGAGCCATACCCAGGTCTGATGGCCACCACTGGGGGGACCAGAGTGCTGGATTATTACCGAATTGAATGGTTTCTGTTTTTGAGGAGTTGAGCTTTAAACAGTTATTAGGCATCCAGCTATTGACTGCACTCATACATTTGTTGAATGTCTCGCCAGCCCCCATCTCATTTTTGGCCATTGAGACTATGATTTGAGTATCATCGGCGTATGATGCCAATGACAACTCGAAAGATCTGATCAGAGCAGCAAGAGGTGTAACTTACAGATTAAATAGAGTTGGGGACAGAGAGGATCCTTGAGGGACACCGCACAGCAGTCAGAAAGTTCCTGAGTTAAAAGTCCCCTATGAAACCATTTGTTGGCGACTTGAGAGGAAAGATTTGAGCAACCTCAGAGCTAAATAGCGAATTCCTAGGTCCTGCAAGCGGTCAACCAGTTCATCGTGGTTGACCTATCAAAGGCTGCTGAGAGATCAAGCAGGATCAGCACTGCATTGCCTCCCTTATCGAGTGATGACCTGATTTCCTCAGTGGCTGTAAGCAGAGCAGATTCAGTACTGTGATGTTCTCTGAAGCCAAACTGCATATCATCCAAAAGATGATTGGCCTCAAAAAAGGAAGAGAGTTGGGTATTGATTATTTTCTCTGCTACCTTGGCTGGGAAGGGAAGTCGTGCGATTGGTCGATAGTGGTCAAGTGGATCAAGGGTAGGATTTTTTGATAAAGGAAGCACAGATGCGGCTTTCCAGCTAGTAGGACAGATACCAGTTTTGAACATGTTGGAAAAGATAGCTGCAAGGTGATGAGCTATAACTTCCAGTATCATATGAACCACCCTAGGGGGCATGGGTCGTTAGGGGTTCCTGCCTTGAGCTTGGGTATGAGTTCCGCAATCTGTGCTGCTGGGGGAGAGGTGAATTGCCTAAAGGTAGTTGGCTTGGGGCTTGAGTTTGCGAAACTGGTTAATGCACCGCTATTGTTGAAGTTGTTAAAGATGTTCAGGACTTTAGTCTGAAAGGTCTTGGCAAGCGAATTACAGAGCTCTAGAGAGGAAGTAGCCGTTTCAGTTTCGCTCGGGATAGTCAGTTTTTTATGGTGTGAAAGAGGGTGTCAGAGGTGTTCGTGGCTAAATTAATTTGAGCTGTAAAGTATTTGGATTTGGCTTGCAGAATAGACTCTTTATAACTACTAAGGTAAGCTTTGTATTTTGCTAGTTCCTCACTGCAGTACACAGCACGCTATTTGCGTTCTTGCCTTCGGCACTTTGTTTTACTGCTTTGAGCGAATCCGTAAACCACAGCTGAGAGATCTTACTGTCAATAGTTTTCAAAGTCCTAGCAGTAGCCACCACATTTAGCGCTGAGTAGAGACCATTATGATAGTCCTCTGCCATCTGGTCAGGGCTGGTCTCCTTAATGATACTAGAGTGAGAAAGTAAGGTGTCAAGATCTGAGGCTTGGATTTTATTCCATGCCTGAACCATCTGAATAATTACCTGGCATTTCGCAAGGCAATCAAAACGCACCTCTTCCCTCCGCTATAGAATCTGTCTCCTGTCAGCAGCCCTCCAGTCCACTGCTATCAGCGCTGGGACGCCCCTTTGCTGGGGCAGCTGTGCACTTTATAAAACCATATAACATAACATAACATAACATCTGGTGTAGTTTCCGAATTCTAGGGGGAGAAATATTCTATGCAATCCACTTCCATCTTTCCAGATGTGGAAGTGTAGAGTGTCTCATAATATGCGGCGAACGCTTCTGCTAATTCTTTGCTCGTCTCATGGCTACGGCCTGCACAGTCAACTACCCCTGGGACCCATTTGCTTTCCGTTTTTTTCTTGTCAAGCCATGCCAGGAGCTTACTCGCTTTGTCCCCCACTTCATACAGTCTGTGTTGGGTAGCCAGTGCCTGTGTTCTAGCACTATCTTCCATTAAATCACGAAGCTCCCTGGTGGAGATTCAGCCGGTGCTTTGCGTCCGCGTAATTTGCCCCATTCTCTACCACCTGGGTCTCCAAAACTGAGATGGCGGTTTCTATGGCCTGGCCCTGAAGCTACTTTTCTTTCTTCAGTGCCCCAATTTGGGCCTGAGCCTGGACCCTGAGCACAGTTTTAAATGCTTCCCATAGCGTCACCCCTGAGGCCACGAACCCACGTTGTCTTTGAAGTATTGCTTTGCCCCTTTCCTAATAGCGGACTTGAATTGTCGGTCTTTGAGGGACCACGGGTCAATTTTGGGGGGGTAGGGTGTGATCCCTAGGGGGGCCCTCTAGGACAACCTCTACCAGTGAATGATCTGATGCCCCTTGTGCGATATGGGCTGCTTTATGGAAGTCTCCTAGTCCCTGGGCCTGTGTCAATATGTAGTCTAGTCTGGAGAGGCTCCCATGTGCTGCTGATAGATATGTGTATTGTCTACTTAGGGGGTGTTGGTGTCTCGATATGTCACTTAAGCCCATTGTCTGGAGGAAGTCTCTCAATGGACCTAACGTTCGTCCCGCCGCTGCTCCCCCATGGCATCAATCGCGGTTGAGACAATGTCATTCATGTGTCCTCCCATTATCAGTCGGCCCTGTGGGAATTTTAGTAGTAATGGGCCCAATACGTTCAGTGTGGCGGTTTGGAGAACCAGTGGGGCATATACCGAGCGTAGGTTCAATGCCTGTCCCTCCCATTGGCCACTTATCAACACAAATCTCCCTAACGGGTCAGTCCATGACTTGTTTCGGGTAAGGGGGAGCGCTCCCTTGCATAATATTCAAACTCCCCTAGATCCGGTCGTGTAGCCTCCATGCGCTGGCAGTATGTATCCTAGCCTATTCAGTGCCCTACACTGATTCCCCAGGAGATGTGTCTCCTGTATTAAAATTATGTTGGGAGAGTGTCTTTTAACAAATTGCAGTACCACTGTCCGTTTCAACCCATTGTTGAGGCCGTTGACATTCCAGGACCATATCTTTACTGAATTAAGAGATGCTTCAGGCATCGCCATAATGTAAGACTATCCTTCCCCCTCCCATTCCACCCCCTCTTTGTGTAACCCCTCCTGTAGATGACTCTTTATATATCGGGTGATACTTGTTCCTCTTAAACCACCCCTGAGCACTTAACTGTTTGCTAGGGACATGATAATAACAAAACAACTTCCTTAACCTGTAACCCCCCTCCCCCTTCCCTGCCACCCTGCTGAAAAGACTGTGCATTCCCCAACTTGTCAACCCACAGAGAGCCTTTTGCCCAATTGCTAACATACACTAAACAAAGTTGGGGGTGTTTCGGCCACTTCTGATTTTCAACTAGTACAGTTACTTGTATTGAACCCCAATGTTGTGTAATCCCCTTACTTTTCCTTCCTCACTCCTTTCGGATAACACTAATCTCCCACCCCTTCATTGAGTTTTGCTTACGGTTACAGTTACGTGCTAACTTCCCCAGCGCCGGGCTCCCCCCAAACCGGATCATCTATGTCCTCAACTTGCATCACTCCCATGAATGTTCAGCTCTGTTGCATGCGCCTCCTCTTCTTTTTGAAGGTCTGGCTGCTCTCCATTCTTTTTGCCTCAGTCTGGGCCTCCTATGCCCGGTCTCGTCCCCTTGTTGTCGCCTCTGTTGGTAGTACTTCTCCCCTCCAGCCACTCCCATGCCTCATTTAGGGAGGTAAAGTGTCAGGTTTTCCCATCCGCCATTATTCTGAGCTTTGCTGGGAAGAGCATCATGAATTTAATTTCTCGCTCTCGGAGTTCCCTCTTCACTGACTCAAAGCTCCTTCTCTGTCGTTGCACCTGCAGTGTAAAGTCAGGAAAGAACCAGGTCTGGGTATTTTCAAAATTAATGTCTCCTTTTGCTCTGGTTGCTTGCAGGATGGCGTTGCGGTAGTTAAAAATCTTGGCGATTATTGTCCTCGGCGGGGCCTGGGCTTGGGTGGAGACACCGGGGCCTGATGCACTCTCTTGACCAAGAAAAATTTGGACAGTCTCTTGGGTCACAGCGTGATCACTATAAATTCCTCTAGGAAGAGGTCAACACTGGGACCCTCCGCCCCCTCCGGCACCTCAACCACTGATATTGTTTCTTCTTGCCCATCCTTCCTTGTCTTCTAGTTTGGCTGCCATTGTCATGGTCCGCTGGGTTAGAGTTTGTAGTTGTGCCTCCAGGCATTTAGTCGTGGACTGGAGCTGGGCGATGTGCGTCTCGGCCGTCGCAACTTTAGCCCTCAGTTTGGAGAGGTCTGTCCTGATCAGGTTGACCTCAATAGTCACTGTATCTATTTTGGTTTCCAATGTGCCCTTCAGGTCCTTTATAGCAGCCAATATGGCCACCAAGGAGGGCTCCGCTGCTCCCCCCTCTATTTGCAGGGTTTGGGAATCACGTAGTTGTCCATCTTGTTTGACTGTAGGGCTCCTGGTCCCTTGGGTTTCACCATTGCGCAGTCGATCCCTGACTGTTTTGGCCACGCTTGTTCCACTTTTGTTGTCGGAAATGCCAGGACCCAGTTGCTGGTTGTCCCGGGTCTGCTGTGTTATTGGGGTGGGGGGAAAGTTGGAGATGCAGCCGATGCCTCCGCTCAACTCATGTCCCTTGTTGCGGGTCCTCTTTTGCTTGATTCAATTTACCCCCCTTCGCCTTATGGTCAGTATACCCTCCTGAGGCCCTGTCAGTGCACGCCGGGGACCAGGTCACGTGCCCCGCCTACATTTCAAACCGGGTCTGTAAATGCTGCTCAGTTCACGCTGTTCTTGGTGTGCTCCCCAGGTGGGCCCTATGGCCTGGAGTGGAGGTGACTCAAGGATTATACGGTCCCATAGGCTGTCTGGGTTCCGCGATCCGTTGCATGAGATGTGCACTCCCAGGGTAGTACAATTGCCGCAGCCCGCTTGTCTCCCTCACCGCTCTTCTCAATACTTTTGGTGTGTAGCATCTGCCGCTGCATCACCGCTGTGAGGGCCGGCTTCTCAAACAGTGCGGTCCCTGGCGGGCTCAGCCACACCTCACTGTTCGGCCGCCCGAACTGCTGAGCTGCGCATTCCACCTAAATTCAGCCTGGGCGGTCAAGGGCCTAACAAAAATGAATGTGTTCTTCTGTAACGAAACTGGTGCTCATGTAAAGCGCTCTGATACCCGATTTCTCGGCTCTAGTTCGCGCTATATAAAACTCTAAAAAAAATAATTTAAAAAAAATAAAACCCCGCCTCTCGCCCGTTGATCCGGCATTTCGTCGCTACCAAGAGCAGCGTCACTCCGGAGTCTCCTAGGGCGGCGCTTGTCGATGGCCTCGGTGGCTGCTCCCGATCGCCTCTTATGCCTCCCTGCCCATCGCGTCGGCCACCGCCTCACCAGATTTCTCTTCGGGTCCTCAGGTGTCCCCGCCGATTTGTGTCACTGTTCTGTTATTTTGAGGTCTGGTTACACCCAGTGCTTTAAATGGGAAAAAATAAGTGCAGGTACTCATTAAAATGAGCTAGAGGTGTAGTGAGGGGGCGGGGCTAAGGGCAAGACATGATGATACTTAATTACTTCTATATTAGTTGCAGCACATACCAAAACACATGAGAAATGTGTTTAAACAAAGCAAGTTAACTCATTACACAAAATGAAAGAGAAATGTGATAATATGTTAACATTTCCTCTTTTGCAATAGTTGCGCCTTCTTAAT
This sequence comes from Calotriton arnoldi, assembly GCA_963921515.1. Lineage (NCBI taxonomy): Eukaryota > Metazoa > Chordata > Amphibia > Caudata > Salamandridae > Calotriton > Calotriton arnoldi. Next base: position 630,281 of record CAWUFW010002001.1, on the reverse strand, counting down.
GCCATACTGTTAATTGCTGTTGTTTGGCACAATACTATTTATTTTTGAGCACGTGAGTAGGAAGAAACTGAAAATACCCCCACTTCGAACCAAAGCTCTTATGGCACCAAGCAAATGAAGCAAATCATCATGACCCTCCCCAGAAGAAATCTCTTGTCTCTTCCATCGATCTATCCATTCATCCTTTCATCCTGCCATTTACCTGCTGATGTCGACCATTTAACCTTTACATTCTGTCGTCTATTCAGTCTTTCATCCATCATTCAGTTTTTCACCATTCCATCTGTCCACCCTTCATATCCAAACTTATCCATCCATCCATCTCCAAACCTATCCATTCATCCTTTTACTCATCCATCTCTTTATCCACCCTTTCATCCATCAATCCTTTCGCTCATCTATCCATCAACCCTTTCACTCCTTTATTTCATCCACCCTTTCATCCATCCACACTTTCACTCAATCCCTCCTTTCACTCATCCATCATCCACCCTTTCATCCATACTCCCTCCCTTTCATTCATCCATCTAATCTTTCACTCATCCACCCATCATCCGCCCTTTCATCCAATCATCCACCCTCTTTCACCCAGCCATCCATGCTTTCACTCATCCATCCATCTATTGATCCATCCATCCATCTATACATCCACCCTTGCTCACTCATCCATCCACTCACTCACCGACTCACCAACCCTCCCTACTACGTTATTTATGAATCTTCGTCACCCAGCAGACATGTACACACAAAGTGCCACCCATTTTCTTTAAAATACCTCCTGAGAGTGTTTTGATTCTCTCACTTTTTTCTTACAAAAAACAGGCATACGAATGCATGCAAACACACAAACATAAGCAGACACACAAAAGACTCGGGTATGATAAAACCATGTTATACTCTTCACCTACCATGGCTTTTTAAATTGCCACCAGGGCCGGACTGGCCATAGCCTGTTTGCCACTGTCAGGGGACTGCATGATTCCTGTGCTTGCACAAATGCACAGGATAGTGTGACTGTGATTGACAGCAAAGGGCCTGAACGGACCCTGCTCTGTCAAACACAGCGTGATGGCGAGCACCTGGACATTATTCAAATGAGCCCTGCTGAATAGCTCAGCTGGGGCTCAGATCAGGGCTACAGAAGCGGTGCCTTGGCTGCCAGAGACACCTTCCACTCTGGCTCACCAGCACTCACAGCCAATAAGCCTACCTTTTCATGAGTACCGGTACTCTCCTCGGCAGAAGAGAAGTGCCGGTACTCAGAGTGATAAATCTACGAAGTGCCGGTACTAGTACCGGTGAGTACCGGCCCATTTAAAGCACTGGTTACACATCAGATAGCTGATCAGATTACAGGGTTATGCTCCATTAACAGCAGAGCCCTACTACAGTGCCGTGTTCTTCGTTTATGGCCAAGCCACGCCCATCACCATACATCTTTTAATATGCCTCTTTTTCTTCTAGTTTTGACCAGTTCCACTTTTTCTTTGCCTTTTTTCCTATAACACACAAGAGTTTTAGATTGTCCTTCCCCTTTTAATTTCTCCTCCTTTTACTTAGAAATCTAAAAAATACATGAAATGCTATTTGCTATATATTGCAAAGTTCGTTACTTTGTATATACTTTGAGATATGTTTTACATTGTTGAGTTGAATTTATTGCATCGTATTTTACAATTATTTCTCCTCTTTATCTCATTGGATTATAACTCGGTTATATCTAATTTTTCAAGCTCAAAAAAGAATGTCTCACGGTACAAGGCGTAGCTACCACGAATGCAGCAGGTGCAGAGGCACCCTGTCCCTGGCCCAGGGGTTTGAGGTCCACAGCACTCCACCTATGACTGTCTTTTCCTGCCCATCATGGGGCAGTGGCTTCATTTCCCCTCTTTACATTACTGCCCAGGGGACGCTTGCCACTTCACTGCCACAGTTGCTCCCACTGTGCAGGGGTGAGACTGAGTACTGAGCAGAGGAGGCCTTTGGCAGTAGTGAACCTTGAGCTTGGCTTACAAAGGCTGACCATGTCCGGGGGTGAGTCCTTCCAGTATTTGACCATCGCCTGGGTGCAGGGAAGTAACAAACATATCTCATTAGTGACAACATGTGGGTTAAACGAACTGTGGAAGCGGTGAGAAGCCAGGATTACTACACCACTAGGGCCATTTGGCAGGGTTGAAGCCCGAGAGTTTCTCACAATGAGTGATGTTGTGTCAGTGATTCCCTGATAGTGTTTCCCAAGATGTGACACTCAGCAGGAGTCACCCTATGAAGAAGTGAGACACCGAGGACGACTCTCAGAAAGTGAAATTGGGTGGATTCACTGGCCCATGGTTTTATTTTCTATTCTCCTGAAAAACGAGTCCTGTCCCGCTTTCCCCACATATGGCCCTTTCATGCCCTTAAGTCCGGGTTTCATTGGATATCCTTACACCGCATGCACCGGCCCCCTCCCTGCCTCATATATGCTTCCACTGCCTTCCCGGACTGTTTGCTCTAAAACTTACACATTTTTGCCATGCTTACTGTTTGTCCTGCCAAAAGCAGTGAGTCATCTCCTCTAATCCCCAGAGGGGTTGGGGCTGAAGGAATTTGCAGAATTGAATGCAACAGAAAATATGCTGCAGGCATGAAAACAATTTTCGCAGACCTAGACAGTGGACTGAACCAAAGGGCGCAACAGTTTATCATCAAAGGACGGGGGGCATATTTACGTTCCCTGGCGCATCCCTGCATATCAGCAGGGATGCGCCAGGGAAAATGCGTCACGCAAGTTTACCCTTGCGCCACGATCCGATGCGCCGCATTTACAATGCGGCGCATCGTGGCGCTAGGGATAAGCAGATGCGTGACGCATCTGCACGGCGGAAGGTTGGCGCAGTGCTGAAGTTGTGTCGCAAGCGCGACGCAACTCCAGCACTGTTCCAACCTTCCCTATCCCTAACATGGTGCGTCAATCCTTACGCCTGCTAGAAGCAGGCGTAAGGATTTGACGCACCAGCGCCGAAAAAGTGACTGCGTGAAATCTTGTAGATTTCACTACGTCACTTTTCCGAGGCGTTCCTGCGCCGGAACGCCCCCTGCGCCTGGTAGCGCCCACATGAAACCTGACGCAGGTTTCATGTGGCGCAGGGGTTTACTACGTGACGCATCTCCCTAGATGCGTCACGTTGTAAATATAGCGCAACGCGGTGCATGGTTTGCGTCGCCGCTGCGTCACATGCGTGATGCAACGGCGGCGCAAAAGTGGCGCAAGGGGCTTGTAAATATGCCCCGGGGTGTTTTCCAAGCAGCTAGACACCGCTGGCCATTTAATGTTTAAGATACAACATCTCGTGTCCCCGTTGTTGCCACCTACACTGCTGCTGAACGCTCATTATTAGTAAAACCTTAAGGAAAGGGTTTGAAATAAAATGGCCAATCTTGCCGGTAGGTTATTAATTAAAATAGGAACTGCTGTCCATTGACACATATTCGGCAGCTATTGTGCAATGGATATTGCAATGTATCTGAACTAGTTTGATGGCTATCGCTGAGTGGACGCAATTCTTATTGGCTAGTAAGCACATGAGTTATTGACCAATGAGAGAAGGTGGTGATTTCCTGTGGAGACACAGCAATAAACTCCAATAAACATTGCATGAACCATTGCTTAATAAACAAAAACCTCACTCGCTGGGTAGTACTCATTTTTATTGGCCAGTTCGACCATGGAATTTATATTACTGACCAAATAATTGCGGGAGCACCTTGCTGAAGTGTCACGCTTCTTTGGTCTTGGCTACAGACAGCTTTTAGATCTATTGTGGGCAATACCAATACTAAAATTGGGCTTTGGGTCGACCCATTGCTTACCACTGGTTGTCTTTTTAAATTTTATTTCGTTTTTGAATGGCCCGCAAGCTGCAATTTGATGTTGGGTGCTTTGTATTTTTTTAAAAAGGCACATTTTAAATATTTTAGTAATTTACTGCTCCAAGATGGGTGCCCCCATGTTCGAATGGTAAATTAAAGAAAAACAAAATGACCGCATTGTTGATAGGCATGCACATACATACGTGGTGATGCATGTGCACGCATGTATCATGACACTGAGGCGGCCATAGCGTGATGAGGCAGATGTGAACTTGGGTGATGGCGCATGCGTACATATACATCATCATGCTTTTTTTGTTGATGGTTTTCGGCATCAGCAATAACAATTTTTTTACGTTGTGCCCAACGCTGGTCAATAAGCATTGGCAAAGCCAACCGATTTTCACTGGCAGATCCAAAGGGCAATACCTGTTGACTTTGCCAATAGTTTTTAAGGTATGTTTTCTTTTTTGATATTATGTCAAAAAAAGTCTGTAGTTATTGCCAATATAAAATTGTGCCTGGACTATAAAAAATCAATGTATGTAGGGATTCTGTGATTACCTCCTCATCAGTAATCCTCATTACAGTCCTTACCACTTGAGTGGGAGTCTCCAGCTATAGGACCAGCAATACTATTGCCCCCAACCTGCACTGCATAAAGATTTTTCTTCCTTCAAATTCCTGGGAGCAATCTATTTTAAATTTTTATGCCCAAAGCTCAACTCTTGAGCACACATAGTCTCCTGCCGGACCCCACAACAAAATGTGTTTTCTGGTCTACATTCTGAACCAAGAATACTTGTTGTTAGAAATGGGGTCTCTCGTTGGCAGAGGTTTGCACCCTGTCAAAGTAAGGGCGACCACCCTAGTCAGGGTAAGTCAAATACACTCCTTAAATTAACCTGTGCTCACCCTCTGGTAGATTGGCACAGAGCAGTCAGGCCTAACTTAAGAGGCAACGTATAAAGTATTTGTGCAGCACTTTAATTACAGTAACTCAATGAGAACACCACAAAAAGACTACACACAGGTTTAGAAAAATAGAGTATATTTATCTGAGTAAAACAAGACCAGAATGACAAACATCCAATAAGTAGAAGTCAAGATATGAATTTTTAAAGATTAAATTTGAAAACAGTGCTTAGAGGTCACTAGCTGTCAAAAGGTTATTTGAGGTCACTAGGGACCGGTGCAGATTCACAGTTCATGCCGACCACGATGGAAGGCAGGCCGGGTACAGGACCCAGACAGGTCTCGCTGAAGAAATACCTTGGCTGGAGCATTTGTCGACGTCGAGAGTCTGCTGCTTCGTCGTGAGCCGCGCAAAGGGGGTCCTGCGTCATCGTTGAGCTCTGTTGAAGCGAATGCAATGCGTCATCGTCGAGCTGCGCAGAGCATCGTCCTCGAGCCGCGCAGGCTGTGGATCCGATGTTGTTGAGCAGCCTGTGAGTCCAAGGGTAATGCGGCGGAATTTCTCATTCAGTCGAGGCGATGCACCTGTTTTTGCAGAAATCAGCTGCAGAACCCACTTCTGAAGCCCAGGACTAGAACGGGCACCTCTGGCAAGGATAGGACTCACAGATGGCAGAGTTCAGCAGCTCCAGCAGGATTGCAGGAAGTCTTTTGTGTCCCTGAGACTTCAGAAAACATAAGGCAAGCAAGGAAGCCCTTGGAGTCACTCTGGGTTCAAGTGGGATGGGGCCAGTCCTTGTCCTCAGCAGGGCAAAGGTCAGTAGGCAGCAGGGCAGGGCAGCTCAGCATAGCAGAAAAGCAATTCCTAAGAACAGTCAGTCACAGCAAAGTGGCAATCCTTACAGCACAGCAGTATTTACTCCAGCAGAGTTCTTCCCAGGTCCAGTAGTGTACTGATTTGGTAGGGTCAGAGCACTGGTACTTACACCCAAAAGTGTCTTTTATGTAGGGGTGACTTCAAAGGAGTTCTCTGAAGTGCACAAGGATCCTTTTCAACCCAATCCTGTCTGTCAGGAAATCTGTGAGGGGTAATCCGTCCTTTGTGCGAGGACAGGCCACAGCCTAGTTAACTGAAAGTATGAGCCACCTCTCCCTTCCAGCCCAGGAAGGCTAACAGAATGCAGATGAATGCAGGTGATCCCTCTGTCACACCCAGCCCTTCCTGTGTTTGTGGCTGTCTAGAGGGAAGTCACAAAGTGTAGCTGTCACACAGTCAAGACGTGTATTAGAGAAAGGCTGCAGGCACGCAGAACAAAGTTAAGAGCAGAGAAATGTCCACTTTCTAAACGTGGCATTTCTAAAATGGTAATGTCAAATCCAACTTAACCACTAAAGAGGATTTATCACCGCCATTCCAAAGATATGAAACATGATGTAACTACTCCTTTCTGATCACCTATTACAGCTTAGAAAGTGTTTTAAGCAATCCCCCATGCTAGCCTATGAGAGGAGTAGGCCTCACAGCAGTGAAAAACGAATTTAGCTGTTTGTCACTACCAGGACATGTAGAACTAAAAGGTACATGTCCTACCTTTTAGTTACACAGCACCCTGCCCTTAAGGTCAGTTAGGGCCTACCTTAGGGGTGACTTATGTGTAATAAAAGGCAAGTTTAAGGCTTGACAAGTGGTTCTAAATGCCAAGTGGAAGTGGGAGTAAACTGCACACACAGGCCCTGTGTTAGACCTGGCATCCTTGGCGTGGGTCTCCCTTCCATTTTTTCGTAATGCCTCCACTGTTGCCGATATGTTTTTGCTGGACTAGATGCTCATGGGCACTTTGCCGCTGCTAATCAGTGCCAAAGTGCAAGTGCTCCCTATCGTGAATTGATGTATGTATTAGTGACTCCATGATTGGATGATTGGTTTACTTGTCAGTCCCTAGTACCGTGCACTGAGTGTGCCCAGGGCTTGTAAATCCAATGCTGCTGGTGGGCTTGCAGCACGGGTTCTGCCCCCCCACAGAAGCAGCTTGTAAAGTGTGTCTCAGGTCTGATATTGCAGAGCCTGTGTGCAGCCTAGGGCTGCCATGTCGACTTGGTGAGTGCACCCACTTACCAGTCCCTAAACCTTCCCTTTACTGCATGTTGGTCACCCCTAAAGTAGGCCCTAGGGCAGGGTGCATTGTAAGTATAAGGTAGGACATGCCCTGGTGTGTGTGGCATGTCCTAATAGTGAATTACAGCCATTTTCGTTTTCACTATTGCAAGGCTACCTGCTCCCCATAGGCCAGAATGGGCAGACTGACTATTACACCTTATAGTCAGAACTGACCCCGGGAACATGGTAGAAAAACGAATTTAGTACGCCTGAACTCAGGATGATAAAATACATCTTTTAGTGAAGTTGGTTTTAACATTCTGTGTTTGAAAATACCACTTTTAGAAAGTGGGTATTTTCTTGCCTAACCATCCAAGCCTGCCTCTGCTAGGTTGTGTATTCCTTGTCTGGAGATTGAGTGACAGGGGCTGGGGGTGGCTACAGGAGACAGGGTGAGTCAGCGCAGGGCTGAATAGAAAGATCTGCATCCAGAGTGGAGGGAGGAGTTGCACCTGGGTCTGAATAGGGCTGTGCCTGCCTTCCACAATGCTGGCTCCACCTCCTGCCGGGCGGCTGAGCACTCTGCCCCACATTCTGAAAGGAAAGAAGGAGTCAGAAAAACAAAGTGCTCCAGGACTGACCAGAACTGGTTTTGGACTAGGCAGAGGCCTCTCTGCCTCCAGAGAACAAAGAGAATCAGGGTATAAGAGGGGCACCCAGACCCCAGGAAAATTAGATCACTTTTGGGAACAAGAAGAAACCTTTGCTGAGGAGCGGAACCAAGAAGAAACTGAGGAGAGACTATCCCTAAGCCTGAAGTGCTGCTTGGGGATTGGCCTGCAGTGGTTTGCCTGACTGCCAAAGAAAGGAGAAAGGAACTTTTGCTTTGCTGTGACTTTCATCAACTTGTGAAGGATCTCCAAGGGCTTGGAAGAGAGCTTGCCCCCTGACCGAAGTCCCAGGACCATTGGACTTCACCCCCTTTGTGAATTGCTGCTGGAAACTCTGTTTCAGTGGCTACAGAGGTAGGGAGCTGTGACCGACTCTCACGACCGACTCGGTGTCCTGTAAGCACCGCATCGAAGCACCGTCTCGCCCTGCAACGCACGGCCCTGGTCTCACCGACTCCGTCAACGAGCCGCTGCCTGCACCGCATCGAGGGACAACGCGTCCTGCAACGCTTCGCTATGCCAAATCGAACTGGTCCGACCGACAAGGTCACTGCTGCTGAGTTCGAGTCCTGTGACCGCACCAGAGTTGGGCACCGCTCGCACGCTTTGCGACGCACCGCCCGACTCGCACCGCTGTCCGGACTGATCGACGCCAGCTCCTGAATCCGGCTCCGTCGCCGCACCGCAACCTGCCAGCACCGCCTCGAAGCACCGTCTCGCCCTGCAACGCACGGCCTTGGTCTCACCGACTCCGTCCTGACGACGCCAATGAGCCGCTGCCTGCACCGCATCGAGGGACAACGCGTCCTGCAACGCTTCCATCTTGCATCGCGAGCGACGTACAGCCATCCGGCTCGCACGCCCGTGCCTGCCGCTTCAAGTAAAAGGTACTGTGACCGAGTCTGTCTACGCTGTGTTGGCCCGTCTCGACGCGGTCAGCTGGATTTGTTAGACTCTGTTTGTTCTCGACATCGCCGTAGCCGGAGGAGGCTACCGACTCTCACAGAACCTTGAATTAAGCCTTTTGATCAGAACTAAGCACTCTTGACAGTATTGTGGATTATTTTTGTCGTTTATGGTCTTGTGATAAATCTATATAAAGTATACCTATTTTTATAAATATATAACCTGTGTGGTGTCCATTTGTGGTGTTGTCACTTGATTACTGTATGTGTTCACAAATGCTTTACACACTGCCTCTGAACTAAGCCTGTCTGCTCGTGCCAAGCTACCAAGAGGGTGAGCAGGGGTTATTTCAGGAGTGTACCTACTTTCCCTGACTAGACTCAAGGGTCCCTATTTGGACAAAGGTACCTACCTCTGCCAACTAGAGACCCCCAAATCTAACATTGGTGGTCAGCGGTGAGGATTCTGGACTTGCATTTGTGACTCATGTACAGTGATTGGTGAACACTACTTAGTGAGTGCAGACCAAAACGCAACCACATACTTTTATAGCATTTTTTCTGGGATTTCCTATTTTTGCAAATGCCAAGTTTAATCACTATGGAGAAACCAGCATCAGTAGCCTCTGTTGAGTGTGATTGGGAAGAAGAGAAGCTAGAATGCTACACCCTCAAGCAGCTCAGGCAATTCTGCAAAAAGTTTAAAGTGTCCATGACCGGGCTCTCCAGGAAGGAGGACCTCCAAAAGGCGCTGAGGGCCTGGGTCGAATCAAGGAGTGCCCCTGTGGAGGGGCCTGAGAATGCAGAAGGGCAGCTGTAGGGGCTATTGGGTCTAGGGGCTGGAAGACCACCTTCCCAAGTAGGTAGCAGTGTTTCTGCCAGAGGACTGTCTCCAGAGGAGTTGGAGGACAGGAAAGAGAGTAGGATGCACGAAATGGAGCTGACCAAGCTCAAGCTGAATGGGCAGTTAGAATTCGAAATGCAAACTAGGAAATTAGCCCTAGAGGAAAAGAAAATGCAGTTTGAACATGAGAAAGTTTTGAGGGAGTTGTAATTGAAGGCCAAAAGCTTAGAGATTACTCCCTCTGGTGGCAGTGTACCGCCTGCGCCTGTTGAAGCTAGGGTGTATATTCCAAAAGATGTGGTTAAGGAATTTTTAAAAAATGATGACATAGGGCAGTGGTTCAAAGCCTATGAGGTAGCCATGTCTTTCCACCGGGTCCCTGAGAAGGATTGGGGAGCGGGGTTGTGGGGACGGTTCCTCAGTGAAGGGCGGGATACCTTGTTGGATTTGCCCTCTGAAGTCTATAATTCGTACAGCCACATGAAGCATGCCTTAATGACTAGGTATGGTTTGACCCCTGAGCTTTATAGGCAAAGGTTCAGGAACTGTAGTAAGATTGAAAGCAGTACCTGGGTTGAATATGTGACCTTCTTTTGCAGAGCCTTGGATGGTTGGGTAAAGGGTAGCAAAGCGACTGATTTTCAGGCGCTCTTTGATTTGATTGCCTGGGAGCACTTGTCCGGTAATTGTTTTCCTGAGCTACGCCAGCACCTGATTGATAGTAAGCTGACTAACCCTAGGCAGCTTGTTGAGGAGGCGGACCGCTGGGTGAGTACCCGGGTCCACAAGGGTCACGTAGGAGACTCCGCCAAGGGTGGGCAGGGTCCCCAGCAGAAGAGTGGGGGGACAAGGGTAAACAGAGGGAGTTCCATAAGGGGCCCCAAAGTAGACCCCAAGGGAACCAAGGGAAAGGTTCCCAGCCTCCCCCTGAGAAGAAGCCAGTGGCCCTGACAGGCCCCCTGTTCACCAGGGACCACTGGTATGTTACAAGTGTGGCGTCCCTGGCCACAAGGCAAACGATCCTCGTTGCCCTTTGCATGGAAAACCAGCACCCACTGGTGCAGTCCCCCGGCAGTTGGCTAGTGTAGCCCTGGGGGAGGAGTTGGGTGCCCAAGGTGGGGGATCCCACAGTGTTTTCCCTTGTCTCATTAGGAGACTCTGAGATGGTCCCTAGGACCCCGCTGCCTGAGAACACTAAGAAATACAGGCAGTGGGTGACCATCAATGGCCATAGGGGGAGGCTCTGAGAGACACAGGAGCCAGTGTGACAGCTGTCAAGTGTCACCTGGTGTCTAAGGAGCAGGTTATCCCTGATGCATTCTATCCGGTTGTTGCCGCTGACAACACAGAGTCACTGCCAGGTGGCTCAGGTTCCCTTTGAGTGGGGGGGGGGGTCTCGGGTACTCTTCAAGTAGCTGTGAGGCCAGCCATGCCTGTTGACTGTTTGTTAGGGAACGATTTGGAGAGCTCACCTTGGGCTAAGGTGGAGCGGAGTGCGCATTTAGAAATGTTGGGCTTGCCTGATTGGGCATGTGTGACCACCCGGTCAATGGAGGCTAAAGGTGTTCAAGAGGACCTGGAGCCTGAGAGGGAGGCCCAGGTGCCTGCCGGAGAGAGAGGAGGCTGGGGGCGCGGGAAACCGGCCCCCGAAGTTCCCACGGTCCAGGAGGAGGCAGACCCTGAGGGGGATGCCCTGGAGCCTACAGGGGAACAGGTAGCTGAACTGGGGGACCTACCTGAGCTGACCCATTGGCAGCAAGAAGGAGGACCCTCCAGGGAAGAGTTCTGCGAGGAGCAGAATGCATGCCCGTCTCTCGTGGGTCTGAGGCAACAGGCCACAGACCAGGCAGCAGGTGATCAGTCTGGATCACATTGGATTTACTGGGAGAATGGTCTCCTGTATTCAGAGCCTAAGGTTGCTGAGCCTGGGTCAGCCCGTGTGCTGGTGGTACCCCAGCGCTTCAGAGCCTTCCTACTGGGGTTGGCTCATGATGTACCGTTAGCGGGACATCTGGGGCAGGACAAGACCTTTGACAGGCTTGTTACCCATTTCTATTGGCCCCAGATGCGCAGGAGTGCCGCCACTCACTGCAGGACATGCCAGACTTGCCAGGCACGTGGAAAGAGTGGGAGGAAGCACAAGGCTCCTCTCCAGCCATTCCCTGTGGTCAGCACCCCCTTTGAACGGGTGGGTATTGACATTGTGGGGCCACTGGACCCCAAGACAGCCATGGGCAACAGGTTTATCCTGGTCTTGGTGGACCATGCCACCCGGTACCCTGAAGCCATCCCTCTGAGGACAGTGACGGCCCCGTGGTGGGACGGGCACTGATGGGAATTTTCTCACGTGTGGGATTCCCTCAAGAGGTGGTGTCTGACAGAGGTACCAACTTCGTGTCCAAGTACATGAAGTCCCTGTGGCAGGAGTGCGGTGTAACTTACAAGTTCACCACTCCTTACCACCCTCAAGGAAATGGGCTGGTTGAGAGATTCAACCGGACCCTCAAGGGCATGATTATGGGTCTGGAAGAACCCATGAGGCATAAATGGGACATCCTCTTACCATGCCTGTTGTTTGCATACCGGGAGGTGCCACAGAAGTCTCTAGGGTTCAGTCCCTTTGAGCTCCTCTATGGACACCCGGTGCGAGGACCTCTGAGTTTGGTCAAGGAAGGCTGGGAGCAATCTCCCAGGAAACCTCCCCAGGATGTATACAGTTACATGCTGGCCTTCAGGAACCAGACTAGGCGTTTCAGAGAACTTGCTGAGGCAAATCTGGAAGCCAGCCAGGAGGAGATGAAGCGGTGGTACGACCAGAATGCCACTCTGGTAGAGCTTCAGCCTGGTCAGAAAGTGTGGGTCATGGCCCCTGTGGAGCCTTGTGCGCTCCAGGACAGGTGGACCGGCCCTTTTACGGTGGTGGAGCGCAAGAGTCCAGTTACCTATTTGGTGGACTTGCAGTCTCCCAGGAACCCCTTGCGGGTCCTGCATGTGAACCGCCTGAAGCCCCACTTGGAGAGGTCCCAAGTGGGCATGCTCTTAGCTACAGATGACGGAATGGAGGAGGAGACCGAGCCTCTTCCTGACCTCCTGTCAGCCCGAGAGCAAGATGGATCAGTGGAGGGAGTAAACCTCTCTACCTCCCTGACACCTGAGCAGCAGGGTGACTGTCGCCAACTGTTGGGACAGTTCCCTGAACTGTTCTCCCTGGTTCCCGGTGTCACTCATTGGTGCGTCCATGATGTGGACACTGGGGACAGTCTTCCTATGAAGCACAAGGCTTACAGGGTGACTGACAGGGTCAGAGCCTGCATCAAGGAGGAGGTCTCCAAGATGTTTGCGCTAGGGGTGATTGAGTCCTCTAACAGCCCTTGGGCCAGCCCAGTGGTCTTGGTTCCAAAGGCTGCCGCGCCTGGTGCCACACCAGAACTCCGGTTCTGTGTGGACTACAGGAGACTCAATTCCGTCACCAGGACTGACGCCCACCCCATCCCCAGAGCTGATGAGCTCATAGATCGGTTAGGGGCTGCGCGGTACCTCAGCACGTTTGACTTAACGTCTGGGTACTGGCAGATCGCCTTGACTGATGGGGCAAAGAGAGGTCAGCATTCTCCACACCAGATGGGCACTACCAGTTCCGGGTGATGCCCTTTGGGATGAAGAATGCCCCTGCCACCTTTCAGAGGTTGGTCAACCAGGTGTTGGTTGGACTGGAGGATTTCAGTGCCGCCTACCTGGATGACATCGCAGTGTTCAGTGCCAGTTGGGAAGAACATCTGCGTCACCTCTGGGAAGTGTTGATGGCGCTGCGGAGGGCAGGCCTCACAATCAAGGCGAGTAAGTGCCAGATTGGGCAGGGTTCTGTGGTGTACTTGGGACACCAGGTTGGGAGCGGCCAGGTGGCGCCCCTCCAACCGAAAAATTGATACCATTCTGGCTTGGGAGCCCCCAAGACCCAGACAGAAGTGAGAGCCTTCCTAGGACTCACCGGGTATTACAGGAGATTCGTCAAGGGATATGGCAGCATTGTTGCCCCCTTGACAGAGCTGACTTCCAAGAAGCAGCCCAGGAAAGTGATTTGGACTGGCGCCTGTCAAAAAGCTTTTGACACCTTGAAGACTGCCATGTGCACGGCGCCTGTGCTCCAGGCACCCAACTTCTCCAATGAATTCATTGTTCAAACCAACGCTTCAGAGCATGGTGTAGGGGCTGTTCTATCACAGATCAATGAGGAGGGCCTAGACCAACCTGTATCCTTCATCAGTAGGAGGTTACTTCCCCGGGAACAGAGATGGAGTGCTATTGAGCGTGAGGCATTTGCTGTGGTCTGGGCTCTGAAGAAGCTGAGACCATACCTGTTTGGGACTCACTTCCGGGTTCAGACAGACCACAGGCCCCTCAGATGGTTGATGCAGATGAGGGGTGAGAATCCAAAGCTGTTGAGGTGGTCCATTTCCCTACAGGGGATGGACTTTACGGTGGAACACCGCCCTGGTACAGAACACGCCAATGCTGATGGACTGTCCAGATTTTTCCGCTTTAGCGATGAGAACTCCCTAGGGGTAGGATAGTTCTCCCCACATTTCAGCTGGAGGGGACACGTGTTAGACCTGGCATCCTTGGCGTGGGTCTCCCTTCCATTTTTCGTAATGCCTCCACTGTTGCCGATATGTTTTTGCTGGACTAGATGCTCATGGGCACTTTGCCGCTGCTAATCAGTGCCAAAGTGCAAGTGCTCCCTATCGTGAATTGATGTATGTATTAGTGACTCCATGATTGGATGATTGGTTTACTTGTCAGTCCCTAGTACCGTGCACTGAGTGTGCCCAGGGCTTGTAAATCCAATGCTGCTGGTGGGCTTGCAGCACGGGTTGTGCCCCCACAGAAGCAGCTTGTAAGGTGTGTCTCAGGCCTGCCATTGCAGAGCCTGTGTGCAGCCTAGGGCTGCCATGTCGACTTGGTGAGTGCACCCACTTACCAGTCCCTAAACCTTCCCTTTACTGCATGTTGGTCACCCCTAAAGTAGGCCCTAGGGCAGGGTGCATTGTAAGTATAATGTAGGACATGCCCTGGTGTGTGTGGCATGTCCTAATAGTGAATTACAGCCATTTTCGTTTTTCACTATTGCAAGGCTACCTGCTCCCCATAGGCCAGAATGGGCAGACTGACTATTACACCTTATAGTCAGAACTGACCCGGGAACATGGTAGAAAAACGAATTTAGTATGCCTGAACTCAGGATGATAAAATACATCTTTTAGTGAAGTTGGTTTTAACATTCTGTGTTTGAAAATACCACTTTTAGAAAGTGGGTATTTTCTTGCCTAACCATCCAAGCCTGCCTCTGCTAGGTTGTGTATTCCTTGTCTGGAGATTGAGTGACAGGGGCTGGGGGTGGCTACAGGAGACAGGGTGAGTCAGCGCAGGGCTGAATAGAAAGATCTGCATCCAGAGTGGAGGGAGGAGTTGCACCTGGGTCTGAATAGGGCTGTGCCTGCCTTCCACAATGCTGGCTCCACCTCCTGCCGGGCGGCTGAGCACTCTGCCCCACATTCTGAAAGGAAAGAAGGAGTCAGAAAAACAAAGTGCTCCAGGACTGACCAGAACTGGTTTTGGACTAGGCAGAGGCCTCTCTGCCTCCAGAGAACAAAGAGAATCAGGGTATAAGAGGGGCACCCAGACCCCAGGAAAATTAGATCACTTTTGGGAACAAGAAGAAACCTTTGCTGAGGAGCGGAACCAAGAAGAAACTGAGGAGAGACTATCCCTAAGCCTGAAGTGCTGCTTGGGGGATTGGCCTGCAGTGGTTTGCCTGACTGCCAAAGAAAGGAGAAAGGAACTTTTGCTTTGCTGTGACTTTCATCAACTTGTGAAGGATCTCCAAGGGCTTGGAAGAGAGCTTGCCCCCTGACCGAAGTCCCAGGACCATTGGACTTCACCCCCTTTGTGAATTGCTGCTGGAAACTCTGTTTCAGTGGCTACAGAGGTAGGGAGCTGTGACCGACTCTCACGACCGACTCGGTGTCCTGTAAGCACCGCATCGAAGCACCGTCTCGCCCTGCAACGCACGGCCCTGGTCTCACCGACTCCGTCAACGAGCCGCTGCCTGCACCGCATCGAGGGACAATGCGTCCTGCAACGCTCGCTACGCCAAATCGAACTGGTCCGACCGACACGGTCACTGCTGCTGAGTTCGAGTCCTGTGACCGCACCGGAGTTGGGCACCGCCGCACGCTTTGCGACGCACCGCCCGACTTGCACCGCTGTCCGGACTGATCGACACCAACTCCTGAATCCGGCTCCGTCGCCGCACCGCAACCTGCCAGCACCGCCTCGAAGCACCGTCTCGCCCTGCAACGCACGGCCTTGGTCTCACCGACTCCGTCCTGACGACGTCAACGAGCCGCTGCCTGCACCGCATCGAGGGACAACGCGTCCTGCAACGCTTCCATCTTGCATCGCGATCGCGACGTACAGCCATCCGGCTCGCACACCTGTGCCTGCCGCTTCAAGTAAAAGGTACTGTGACCGAGTCTGTCTATGCTGTGTTGGCCCGTCTCGACGCGGTCAGCTGGATTTGTTAGACTCTGTTTGTTCTCGACATCGCCGTAGCCGGAGGAGGCTACCGACTTGCACAGAACCTTGAATTAAGCCTTTTTGATCAGAACTAAGCACTCTTGACAGTATTGTGGATTATTTTTGTCGTTTATGGTCTTGTGATAAATCTATATAAAGTATACCTATTTTTATAAATATATAACCTGTGTGGTGTCCATTTGTGGTGTTGTCACTTGATTACTGTATGTGTTCACAAATGCTTTACACACTGCCTCTGAACTAAGCCTGTCTGCTCGTGCCAAGCTACCAAGAGGGTGAGCAGGGGTTATTTCAGGAGTGTACCTACTTTCCCTGACTAGACTCAAGGGTCCCTATTTGGACAAAGGTACCTACCTCTGCCAACTAGAGACCCCCAAATCTAACACCCTGCAATTGCAGACCCTAGACAGGTTTGAAAGGCTATTTGTGTGGGTGGTACAACCAGTGCTGCAGGCCCACTTGTAACATTTAGGTTACAGGCCCTGGGAATATGGTATACCACTTTGCAAGGGACTTACAGGTAAACTAAATATCCTAATCAGGTGTAAACCAATGTTCCATGTTTTATGGGAGAAGCACATGCACTTTAGCACTGATCAGCAGTGTTAAAGTGCTCAGAGTCCTAAAGCCAATAAAAAAGAGGGTTAGAAAAAGAGAAGTAAGGCAAAAAGTTTGGGGTAACCCTGCAAAAAGGGGTATTTCCAACAACCGTTACCTGGAATTTCGACTCTAGTTGGATGTTTGGGGTAAGGTCTTTGGGGTACAATCTGATGCTTTTGGAGATAAAAAAATGTAATGTTTTATAATGTTTAGTAATCATATGTTAATCCGTGTGTGAATGTGTCGATAAATATGTGTAAAGAAGCCACACTTTGTGTAATTGAAGTATAATCATTAACCTATAGTATAGTCATGTTAACCAAATTTGCCTGGTTGCAATTAGGCCTCAGTTGGCCAAAAGTCTTACACTTAGTATCATAATGTTGATTTTGAAATGTGCTTTCATGTTTTCCTTCTCTTTACAGGAGCAAGAAAACTTACGTTAGTTAGAGAGTACCTTATTGCTTGCTTTAAGGAATGTTAGAGTATATAATTTTGAATGGAAGTCTGGCGTGATTTACACTATGAGAGGGGATGAAAAAGATCTTCCTTCACCATGCAGTCCAGACCGATGATACACCCAAGGAAGCACAGCTTTGTGCGCCTTTGTTTAATGATGGGAACAAGGGGAGTTTACCTGTTCCAAGGAGATGGCTTAACCTGATTGGTCCTAGTTCGGACCAGTTGGTGGTAAGAAGTTCTGGAGAGAATGAAATGTATTTAACTATGTGTCTTTGAATAGTTGTTAGGAGATCCTGTCCTGACTTTGCACAGGGAAGATTTTCACATAACTCTGCTATCTTAGACTGTATATATCTAATTCTTGAGTTAGACTCTTGAATGCCTGAAGAGAGCGCTGGGCCTTACAATGTAATCTCTTAGTCGAATCATTAAAGACTTTTCCCCATTGGTCGTATGGACCTTTGTTAGCTGACGTGAAGCACTGAAAGGGAGAAGACATAAAAAATACATTTCTAACTTGTGAAGCCAACGTGACTCCACAGTAATGACCATGAATATGATTAAAGTGTTTTATTTGGACTGCCAATGAATCTCGTTTACATGTGATGCAGCGGAAGCGGTGGGGGGTATTGTTATCATATGTCCCACACCAACCTTTACAATACTAATGGAAATGTAACTCTAATGACGGGCCCATAAGTCATTATCATTCCTTATAACAATATCAAAGGTCGCTGTTTGTGAAATGGGGGTGCGCAGATCATAAAGTCCAATAGTCAAGTAGTGGTATAAAAAATCTGTTTCTTTATTTCAAATTTTAAAATTCTGCAAACTGAGACACTCAGCCAACGCGTTTCATTCCCACACTGGGAACTTCATCAGGGCTGAAAAAATGACAAACAACACAAATATTACATTTAAATACTAGGACACAGGACTGAAATAATATGTATACACACATTGATATATTGATAACACATAACTTTGCAAACATATATGTCACTACACAACATAACATAAATAAACTATTAATTCAAACGACCAAGACAAAAGACACAAATAAAGAAACTGATTTTTTATACCACTACTTGACTATTGGATTTTATGATCTGCGCACCCCCATTTCACAAGCAGCAACTTTTGATCTGGAGCACAGAAGCGTCAAGCAACGGATGGCGTTGGGGTTGGCTGCGCAGTAAAATTACTAATTGGAACTGGCATGAGGTGCGGAACTAGAGGTCCGCCGTTGCTCTACTGGACAATTAACAATATCAAAGGTCCTCCGACGGATCTTTGGTAGAGCTAAAAGGGACTAAGTAATGGAAATCGGAGAGCTATTCCCTCAAGAGGACCTGTAAAGAAGAAACAGCTATATAACAATATACATCATATATTTATCAGAAATAAACCATAACACCTAAAATAAAGACAAACACTATTCTTACTATTATTTCTCTTCGTTATTTCCAGAAATATGAATGGTCAATCACAAGTACAAACTGTAAATCATCATTTTAGTTCTCTGTTACAGATTAAATCACCACAAATATTACAAGACAAATGATTCTAATTCATTGAACAAATTAGGTATAGAGGAGGGAGAGGGGGAGAAAGAAAACATTCAGTAAAATACACTTTCTCACCAAGATGAGGAAAACTAATGCACAGCGTGCATTTAGTTAGAAAAGCTAACCCCACGGCCGTTAGGATATAGCATGGGCAGCACCATCAGCCGATGATGTGCAAAGTCTCTAGGAAAGTTTCCTCAGGATTTCAGTTAAGTACACCAGCCAGAGTATTTCAGGAGTCAGCACGGCATACAGCATACCACAAACGCAGGACAGGTCACCAGGGTTGTGAACAAGCCGACGATCATTTTCCCACCAGCATCTTTATAGTAGTGTTGCTACTTTGTTTCTTCTAAAATGTTTCTATTCTAACCCTCTTCAAGCCTTTCTGTTGGTCAGTCAGACCCCTCAGGATATTGCTGCATGGACTAGCAAATTTAGCGGCACAAATATGGAAATTTAGCAGCATTTTTGCGGCACTTTATTTTCCTCCTAATCATTCATTTTCAGCCCTACATTGATGGAAACTGTTTTAGCAGAGTATTCCACTTTGAAAAAGGCATGTTTACAGTGTCTGAAGCTCTACAGAAGCACAGCTCTAATCCTAACCTCATGAGAGGGGGTCCTATTTCTCCCTGGGATGTTCTAGCACCCATGTATGCACCCCTGCCGGGCACCGCTGCCTCCTGAACCCATGAGGCATGACACCTCTTCCTCAGGCGCCCTAGGGCACAGGATCATAGTGGGTGGAAGTGCATTGCCATGGCTAATGTAAGCATGTTAAATATTGCTCTACGCAGATCAGTGGCATGGGGGTGGGTGTAAGCCCTTTCACAATACAGCCCCCACCTCAATGTGACTTACAGGTGCTGTGTGTGCAGTCTACATCCCAAATATGAGACTATTCCCACCACAACTCCTTTGCGAGCAACCCCACCCCACCCCACCCCAGGCTTTTGGCACAGAGATATTTTTGTTACTTGCAGTTCTTACCTTGTAATCTTTCTAATACAGCCTAATGCCTTCCAGTATGGATGATAGGGGACTCTTACACCTTGTAACCCTTTTTTTATATGTAACGTCATATACATTTAAGTCACACATGTAAGATTTATTGTCTCTGTTTAATAAGTGGGTGTGATGCAAAGCACTCTAACATCCTGCATTAGAAAGAATAGCGCTACAAAAGAATTACATTACATTTTTTTATTTATAAGTGCTTTTTAAATTGTTGTGTAATTAGTCATACAGATCCCCCTCATTTCTTGTACGGAGGTAACTAGTCCACTACTACATATGACGGTACCCAAGAGCATATGTTAGAAACCGGTGGCCTGACCTACCGGAACATAGTGGGGCACACATGCCTATTTGCTTTAATATTATTTGTATACAGACCCTCTAGCATTTCGCGATTTCACGATTCACAAAAAAAACCCACAAAGTCAGTTGACTAGCGCGATGGTCGTGAAAATCGCTAAATGCTGGAGGGTCTGTATAGTGTATTAAACAAAACACAAGAGGTTTTTGTACAACGCACGTATTTGAAGGAGGCCCATTGAAATTAAATACATACCTAGGAGCACACAATTTGTTCAAAGGAGAAAGCCCAGATTTCTGGTTTCACAGTGTGCAATTCAGCCAGTAGATGGGTTTCAGATGAAAGGACACTGCTTTCTCTGTGATTTAATTCTTGGCCATAAGGTTACAGCCTGAGTGGCAGGCAGAAGCCACAAGAACATTTGGCTAGTTTCGGGCTTGAGGGTCCAGGAAGACCGCAAACTGAGTCAAAGCCAGGTATAAGCTTGGGTTTTCAGTGGCTGTCACACTTCTAATACCCAGAGTATTGTTTACTTCAGGGATGGAGAAAATAGGGCCCAGTACAATTATCAAAGAATTGGTAAATTCAGGTTTGATTCCCCTGATTTTGACCACACTTTCACCCAAAGATTTCAAGTGTTTTCAGCAGCCAGCATAAACCAATCTGCAGAGTTCCATTGGCTCTCCTAATCATGTTTGGGCTGGTAGCTGCTCTTACCGACTCCCTGGAAAATAAAAAACCTAAACTGTTTTTTTTTTCCATCGGAGGAGGCACGTAGTGACGTGTTTGTGTACAGCCAATAAGAAGCCACCATTTTTATTTATGCCTGCCGGGAGACCTTTTTTTGCGGCCGAAATAGAAAATATTGTGCCCATCGCGCTAGACAGCTGATTTCGCGATTTTTTCTGTGAATCGCTAAATCGCGAAATGCTGGAGGGTCTGACTAAATAGTTGTTCATTGCATTGCCCGCCACACCGTTGGAACCCTATCAAAGGTGGATCTTGCATGGTGGATTCTTAGCTTCATTCATGTATGCCATATTAAAGCTAACCACACATTGCAAGTTACTCTAGAGCGCATTCAGACCATAAGACAGGTTTCACAATGGCTTTCCTGAATAGCATTCCAATATCAGACATATGTGGAGCAGCTACTTGGTCTTCAGTTCACTCAATTAGTGAACGCTGTTATGAGGATATTCACGCCTGCCAAGAAGCTCAAGTGGGCCAAATTGTGCTTCAAACTTTGTTCCAGTCATCTCCTTCGTCTGCTCGCAGGCCACTGATTCAAATGTTTGGGCACTGCTTTTCACTCTGTGCAGAGCAGGTCATTTACAGTTGCACATGTTGCAAACGGAAAAAGTTATTTATCTGGAACAATACGTTTGCAGCTAGTAGTGCTATAGATTAGCATGTGCCCTTCTTGCCTCCCTGTATTCGAGTGCGTAGAAATGTGCCTGTGGCACTTTTCCCACCTGCCTTCATCTGTTAATTATCTTGCTATTACACAGACCTCCAATTCTGTGCATCTCTACAGATTAACAGCACTACAAGATGCCACCGATTGTTACACGTAAGTGACCTTTTCCTTTCTTATTATCTTCTAGAAAATAAGACTTTCGTTGCCTCTCAAGTTGCTGGTGACCTTTTGTTTGAAAGTTTTCTCCAGTTACTATGGCAGTTAAGCAGCAATCACGTATTAAGGATTGATTGAACGTTTTAGCACATGCCTTTGGAAACTCCTTTGGTGTGGTGGCGTTATCGAAAAAGGATAGATAAAAGTTAGGATACCAGCACGTGTTATGTAATGATGTTTTTAAGATCATACTTGAGCTGTTTCTAGCTCTAGAAGTGGAAATGTATCTATTTGTAGTTTATTATATTTGTGTTTTGAGTGTGCTACTGTTAAGTTGCTTGCTTTTTCCTCTCTTAACTGGGCTAATAAAAATGTAATAAAGAGTGTCCTGGCAAGGTTGCACTAACTTATGTAAAAAGACAAGTCGGACTTCCCCTTTAAGTTTTAATGTCTTGTGACGGCGTGCTTTTGAAGACAACTGTGTAAATGATGTTGTCTGGACTTAAATATTTTATATACTTAAATCGCGCCCAGCAGTAGTAAGACTCTGCAGGGGCGGCCGTGCTTTCATGCCCCTCAGAAAGGGAGCAGAGGATGAGAGGGGGCCTGGGATTCCAAAGGCCACTTAAGCGACGTGCCTAAAACATTACCTACCTGCTAATTGATGAGCAGGCTTCCCACACGCACAGCCAGAGTCCGGTTGCGTTGACTCTGCTAGTCGCAGTGTGGCTGGAGGAAGCAACTATTTTACGGCTCAGCCGTACGGAGACACGTAGTGACGTGTTTGCATACAGCCAATAAGAAGCCACCATTTTTTATGCCTGCCTGGAGACCCTTTTTTTGTGGCCGAATTAGTAAATATTGCGGCCATTGCGCTAGCCAGCTGATTTCGCGATTTGTTCGTGAATCGCGAAATCGCGAAATGCTGGAGGGTCTGGTCAGTACTACAGGGAGGTAAAATCTCCTGACGATTGACTTTACAATTTTCTCTAAACAGTCTTTGTCTAAAGTTATACAACTTCCTAGAGAGGAAGTGGAAAAACTACAGTTTCAATTATACATAACTCTTGCAACTGTTTCATTCTGACTTCCTACAAACCTTGCCTAGACAGGAAAGAATACTACTGTTTCCTACATTCTCAGGAAGCATTTGTAATTTTTACAAGGACATTGGAAAGGAGCACGTTAGCACATCCCCTAACAAATACATTTGCTGAGGCCTACATATTTTAGCAAAGGAAAGAGTAGAGAGAAAAATCATTTTCTAAGGCCTACATAGCTTTCATGAAGAATAAAAAGCTTTTTCTCGTGTTTGCAGTTGTTTATTCCTGCAGTTCAGGAAACATAAAAACATTTCAATTAGACAGACAAGATAGTAATTTCTCTCTCATTCTTTAATTAAGTTTCATTTTCCTTAATGTTAACTCCAGTACTTGTATTGATTATAACTTTCAAATCCGTGCACATTTTGCACATTTCTCTGTCGTACTTCTAATATTCGCACGTTTAGTATTTCTGGTTTTTCACTCACGTTAGTAATTTATTAAAACACACTCATGGGTGGATTTTCTGAGCAGATGTATTTGCAAAAATCATGCTCCATCAATCCCCATCTGATGGTATCCCAAACCACCATAACAACCCATATCAGATTACTATCTGATAACAAATATTCTGAATGCAGTAGTTGCCATTCGCATCTGTTTTAGTTTAACACCTTCTATATCTTTCCAGGCATCATAATACATACCCCTTGATCTTCCATTTCAATTTCCTCTCTTTTCCTTTTTCTTGCCCTACGTTCCTCCACTTGAGCCTTACTCTTGCGACATTTATAGAGCATAATTATCATTAGTATGCCTGTAGCAACAGCAACTATTGGTGATAGTATCCTCCCTAACAAGCTGTTAGAAAAAGTAGAAAACCAGTTACCTATGGAAGAAATATTCTTACCAAGCTTCTCCCACGCACCATCAACCTTCAGTTTTGACAAATCATCATGTAAATGAGTAATGTTACTGATACATCCCTCCAAATCTTTACTTTTATCAGGGATATATGTGCAACACTGTTGAATTTTCAGCATACTTCAGACTCCACCTTCTTTTGCCAATAATACATCTAAGGCAAGTCTATTTTGTAAAACCATGGTTTTCATAGCAACCATTTCAGTATCAATTATTAAGAACCCACCAGCAGTATCCGTTGATAAACGATCAACTACTGTAGACAATTTTCTGTGAATTTAAAATCACCCCCACTGAAGGTATCAACGCTCCAAATATATCCCCAATAATTTCCGCAGCACTAATTCCCCTTTTGTTACGTGTTAATCCATTCTTCTTTTCATTGGTTCCATGTTTATCACCAACGTGATATATCTTTGGGAAAACTATTCCTACATAACAACTTCCATACCAATGATCTGGTAATCTATAATAGGCATTTCTACCACACACATAATAAACTCCAGGGAAAACAGGATCCTTACCACCCTTTAAATCCCAACCTCCTGTAATCAGGAAGGTATGATCACATTCACTAGAACCAATGAAATAATTGTCATACTCTGGGGTCGATTCCGATTCGGGCCGGAAAAAGCACCGACTGAGTCGGAGCCGGAATTTATTCCGACCGACACGTACCTGTGGCGCCCGACACGCCGATGCAAAGCGTGCAAAATCTGACCGACACGTACCGAACCCAAGCCGAACGACCGAGCCGCACGGAAAACAGCAATCTGGCCGGAAAAACACGCGAATCGAACCGACCGACACGCACCCGGAACAAATCCGACCGAAACGTACACGCGAACTCCAAACCGCAAAGTACGATGCAAGGCGCGAAAACCACGACCGAGTCGGACGGAGGACAAGCCGTACGACCGACACGCATACAAAACCGAGCCGAAGTAACACAAAACACCGCGACCGACGCGTACGCAGCATAGAAAACTGCACAAACACAGCGTGAACGAAACGGAGAACACCGTACGAGACAAATGCAGGATCCGACTCGGTCACAAGAACGTTTCCAACATGCACAGACAGTACAAAGGAAAAATTACACAAAAAAGGCCAAACAAGCAATTACAAAGCCAATAAATACTGGGGGGGACAGAGAACAAAGACACACCCACAACTCCACCCATATAAAGGACACAAATCCCAACCATGATCCTTTGCAAATGCCATTCTACTGCCAGCACCCAACAGACAGCAACCACACACCCACAGCTCATCCCTCACACAAGCCACACACCATCAACACAACAACAAATACCTACCTCACATACACCCAGCAAAACACACACTCACACACCCTCACCTGCACACCAACACACACATCACTCACCATCACCACCCATCACCATGCCCCCCAAGAAGAATCACAAATTCCTAGATTGTGAATTGGAAGTCATGGTAGACGAGATCCTCAGGGTAGAGCCACAGCTGTTTGGCACAATGGTCCAACAGACCCCCATCTCCCAGAAAACCAAGATGTGGGAGAGGATCATCAACAGGGTGATCGCACAATCACCATGTCTGCGCACAAAGACCGACATCCAGAACAGGTGGTATGACGTGCGCAGGAGGGTACGGGACCTGCTCAAGAAAGACTACCTCCTGAGCCAATACACCGGCAGTGGCCCTCCTGCCAAGCCAGTATACCTCAGGCCCTGGGAGGAGAAGGTGCGGGCCATTCTTCCGCCAGTGAGCGTATATGGACTAGAAAACATCCCAGAGCCTGGTGAGTACACAACAAATGTACACAATATTCTGCCACAATACACACACACATCACTGTCAAGGGGAGAGTCAAACCATGCACTCATAGCAATTACACAGCAACCAGAACAGAATCATCCCAAAATGTGTATGTCAGTCAGAGAAACACAACACATGCCATCTCAAAGTTACATTCAACCGTGCCATCACATGTACAAACACAACTACAACTACAGCTAGGCAGTGGCACAAATAGAACTAACAAACACATCCAGACATGTAGCCACCACAACAACACCAACACACAGTGAAGACCACTGAAAGGAAGGAATTCTGTGTATGCTGGCCAAGTCAGTGTAGCCAATAGCATCATGGGAGTCGTAGTCACACATATTGCCCCCCACAACTGTCCCATCAACACCACCATGAACCATGCGCACATCACAGGGAGTGGAGAAGGACTCACAAGATGGCTGACACTGGCAACTGCTGTGGGGAGCACAAGGCCCTGCTGGCAACTGTGCACCAACAAACAGCAGGACACCACTGACTGACATCCTGAGAGACAACTTCCACTCCCTGCAATGGAAGCACGTTCCATGGTGGGATATCTGGCTGGCTGGGTGGGAAGGAGGACTCGCACCACTGACCATAGTCACAAGCACCTCCCCTCACACACACCCTCAACACATACTCCACATAACCCACCTGGGAGAATGCAATGCCACACATCCTAACTCAAGGTCCCACAAAGAACTTCCACCCTGGGTTATGTCGTGTGAAGCACAGGGACACTCATGGGACTTTCAGCCAAACAACTGCCAGGACAACACTCCCAGCCATCCTGTCAGCACAGGCAGCCCATCCCACAGGGAAGCAGAGTCAAAAGGAAGGAAGCATGGGCATGCTGGGAAGGGGGTTGGAGGCAATAGCATGATGGGAGTCGTAGTCACAGCTCTACATCCCCCACCACATGGCCCAGCAAGCTCACACTCACGCATGCACATCCCACAGAGAGTGGAAAGGCCCATCAAAGATGTCTGACACTGTTGCTGTGTCGTGGGGAGCACAAGGGCATGCTGGGAACTGCACACCAACCAACAGCAGGACACCACTGTCAGCCATCTTGCCATTGCCCTCACACCCACACACACTGAACTCCCCACAAAAGCAAGTAAGTATGGGAATGCTGGGAAGTGGGGTGGAGGCAATAGCATGATGGGAGTCACAGTCACAGACATAGCTCACCCCCACAACTGTCCCATCAACACCACCCTGAACCATGCTCACATCACAGGGAGTGGAGAAGGACTCACAAGATGGCTGACACTGGCTACTGCTGTGGGGAGCACAAGGCCCTGCTGGCAACTGTGCACCAACAAACAGCAGGACACCACTGACTGACATCCTGAGAGACAACTTCCACTCCCTGCAATGCAAGCACGTTCCATGGTAGGATATCTGGCTGGCTGGGTGGGAAGGAGGACTTGCAGCACTGACCATAGTCACAAGCACCTCCCCTCACACCCCCCTCAACACAAACTCCACAGAACCCACCTGGTAGAATGCAATGCCTCCCATCCTAACTCAAGATCCCACAAAGAACCACCACCCTGGGTTATGTTGTGTGAAGCACAGGGACACTCTTGGGACTTTTATCCAAACAACTGCCAGGACAACACTCCCAGCCATCCTGTCAGCACAGCCAGCCCACCCCACAGGGAAGCAGAGTCAAAAGGAAGGAAGCATGGGCATGCTGGGAAGGGGGTGGAGGCAATAGCATGATGGGAGTGGTAGTCACAGATATTGCTCAGCCTCACAACTGGCCCATCAACACCACCCTGAACCATGCTCACATCACAGGGAGTGGATAAGGACACACAAGATGGCTGACACTGGCTACTGCTGTGGGGAGCACAAGGGCATGCTGGGAACTGCACACCAACCAACAGCAGGACACCACTGTCAGCCATCTTGCCATTGCCCTCACACCCACACACACTGAACTCCCCACAAAAGCAAGTAAGTATGGGAATGCTGGGAAGTGGGGTGGAGGCAATAGCATGATGGGAGTCACAGTCACAGACATAGCTCACCCCCACAACTGTCCCATCAACACCACCCTGAACCATGCTCACATCACAGGGAGTGGAGAAGGACTCACAAGATGGCTGACACTGGCTACTGCTGTGGGGAGCACAAGGCCCTGCTGGCAACTGTGCACCAACAAACAGCAGGACACCACTGACTGACATCCTGAGAGACAACTTCCACTCCCTGTAATGCAAGCACGTTCCATGGTGGGATATCTGGCTGGCTGGGTGGGAAGGAGGACTTGCAGCACTGACCATAGTCACAAGCACCTCCCCTCACACCCCCTCAACACAAACTCCACAGAACCCACCTGGTAGAATGCAATGCCTCCCATCCTAACTCAAGATCCCACAAAGAACCACCACCCTGGGTTATGTTGTGTGAAGCACAGGGACACTCTTGGGACTTTTAGCCAAACAACTGCCAGGACAACACTCCCAGCCATCCTGTCAGCACAGCCACCCACCCCACAGGGAAGCAGAGTCAAAAGGAAGGAAGCATGGGCATGCTGGGAAGGGGGTGGAGGCAATAGCATGATGGGAGTGGTAGTCACAGATATTGCTCAGCCTCACAACTGGCCCATCAACACCACCCTGAACCATGCTCACATCACAGGGAGTGGAGAAGGACTCACAAGATGGCTGACACTGGCTACTGCTGTGGGGAGCACAAGGCCCTGCTGGCAACTGTGCACCAACAAACAGCAGGACACCACTGACTGACATCCTGAGAGACAACTTCCACTCCCTGCAATGCAAGCACAGTCCATGGTGGGATAACTGACTGGCTGGGTGGGAAGGAGGGCCGGCTGTCAACCAAATACAACCAATGCAGACCATGTTCACACCCCAACAAATACATAGAAATGCCAAAATAATGCAGGACAATGTGCCACACCAATATCAACCCCTGACTGTGACGACTTAGGACAATGCAATGTACAGGCCCGCACCCAGAGGCACAGTCACAACTGTCAGGTGTGTCAACCATTGATGCCTGCAGAAACATAACATACATTGTGTGTGTCTCCCAAAAACAGGTGATGATGGGGACACAGCAGCAGACGCTGAGGAGTCCCAGTCCCAGGCTCAAGAGGATGCGGAGCTCACTGGTGTCGTACAGCCTCTGCCCTCCTCGGACGAAGAAGACCAACCTGGCACATCCGGTGCAAGTCTACATGCAGCACCAGCAGGACCACCAGCTGCAGCACCAGCAGGACCACCAGCTGCACCCCCTCCACCCACCCCTCCAACGACTGTCACCACAAATACCATCCCTGCCGACATGGACAGAACAAGGAGCAACACCAGCACAGGGACCCTGGACCAACCTGGGGCCATGGACACCACCACCACCAACCCCCAAGGTGGACCAGGGTCATCTGTGCATGCCACTGCACGCACTGCACATGTCAGCAGGGGTGGTGGGAGGGTGGGAGACAGAGGTTGCTGCTTGCAGAGGTTGCTGGTGTGCATGATGACCCACAACTGGTACGCATAGCTGATGCGTACCAGTCCAGCACTGGAGATCTCAGCCAGGTAGTGGGGCTCCTCAGAGACATGAAACAGCAGCAGGCTGCCCATCATGCCCGCTTGGACTCTCACATGTCCCACGTGGAGTCACACATGTCCCGCGTGGACTCACACATGTCCCGCGTGGAGTCCAAGTGGGATGCACTGCATGAGATGACGGCGGTGCACAGGGACATTTTACAATGCCTCCGCCAGATGAACAGCAACCAGTCCACACCTCCCTGTGTGCCAACAACATCTGGTGCTGAACAAACTGCAACTGCCACAGGGAGGGAGGATGACTCTGGCGGAGAGTCCCCTGCACCGCAGCAGCCTGTACTTGAGGGGCCCCCCAAAGAAGAGGGGTCGTCCGAGGAGGGGCAAGTGAGAGGCCGATGGCCAAGCGCAACTCCCAGGAAGCCTGAACCTGTTCTGGATGTTCACCTTTGTGCACAGACTGTTCACCCTGTTGACGGCAACACTACTCCCACACATTGCATGGGGAGTACAAGTTGGACCAATGTCTCAGACAACTGTGGCCCCGATACTGGGGATTTTGTCTACCAGGACTTTCAATTCACCTAGGAACTTCTGATTGCAAGATTTATGTACAGCACTACCCATCCTATGCACTATTCACACAAATGTATCACAATAAACACACTAATACACCATACTTGCCTCTGTTGTGATTCCAACATGGGTGCTGTTATGGGGATGATGAACTGCAAAATTACACTGTGTATGCGAACTGCAACAGCAAGTACAACACAGGCATGTGAGTAAAGGCAACGTGACACATATGAGGGAGACACACCACCAGGGCTACACAACACATACACACCTAGGCCATCTGACTCATTGCCTACACTGATGTTGCCAGGGAAGACGGTGCAATGCACAGACACCACACCCATTCCCAGTTGTAGTCAAGTAGCCCACAGGTGCAGTAAGCAAATGGCAGTCAAATGTGTGACCACAGACAACGCACATCACAAAGTGAAGCACAGGTTTATTACACAGTTGCAACATGTCGTAACCACTACAGATGCAAGGTAATCCCACCTGGCAGCGGGCACACAGTCAACAACTGTAGACGGAAGGAAGTCCATGGGTGTGGCGCACATCACCTGTAGGGACACAACAGCTACCACCCTGGAAGTGCAATCACGTCGTCGGTGGACACAGTTGATCAAACGAATCTGAAAGTACCCTGTGAAGGACAGAAATGACACACAGTCAAAAGCAATGGAGAACAGGACAGAACAGCAAAACTCATGCACAATACATGTTACAAGATACCCACCCAGAACCAAGTTAGCATGTCAACACTGTTGGGGAGTACAGCCCACCTGTAAGCACACATCGCAACACACATCCAGTCAAGTAGCCCATGGACACACTCCAACAGCACCAGAGCACCACCTACACATATCATGCCAACTCACATCATTGACATGACACCTCAGGATACTCACATTCAGCTAAAGAAGTTGGTGATGAGCTGTGTGCGGACATCACCCTCATCATCATCATCATCATCACTGGCATCGTGGTCCAGGCCAGGATCCTCCACAGGTGGCGGATGTTGGTCATTGTCATCCTGGATGAGAGGCAACTCCTTCCGCACTGCCAGGTTGTGGAGCATGCAGCAGACGATGATAATCTTGCACACTTTCGCAGGGGCATATGGGAGGGACCCTCCGGTCTTGTCCAGGCAGCGGAAGCGGCTCTTCAGGAGACCAAATGTCCGCTCAATCACTCTCCTGGTCCGACCATGTGCCTCATTGTAGCGCATCTGGGCTGGTGTCACAGGGTTCCTGAGGGGTGTCAGCAACCACGGCATGTTGGGGTATCCCGAGTCACCTACGGACAGACAAGTGCACATTAGCTGACTTGGAAAAGTGGGCGGAATACTACAGATCAGATCACACACAATGGCACAAAGTCAGTACACACCGACAAGCCAGGCACGCTGGTTCTGCATCTGTGCCATCATCCTGGGGATGCGACTACTCCTCATCACAAAGGCATCGTGTGCTGAACCAGGGAAACGGGCACACACGTGTGTGATGGTCATATCTGCAAGACACACCACCAGTGCATTGACCGAGTGGTAGTGCTTGCGGTTCCTGTAGGCCTGCTCCTGGGCCTGTGGTGGTACCAAAGCCACATGTGTCCCATCAATGGAGCCAATGACATGCGGCATCCTCCCCAGGGCATAGAAGTCACTCTTCACGTCAGTGAGTCGTCGCAGTCTAGGGAAATAGATGTACCGGTTCAGGAATAGCAACATTGCCGCCAAAACATCGCGGAGCACACGGCTCAACATGGTCTGTGACATCCCACCAGCAGTCGCCACAGTATGTTGGAAGGTACCGGTGGCAAAGAAGTGTAGGGCTGCCATCACCTTCACCTTGGGGGTCAGCGCTGTAGGATACGGCCGGCCAGGCTGCAAATGTGGGGCCAACTGCACTGCCAAATTCTCAATCAGCTGCCTGGTGAAGCGGTACCGTCGGATGCTGTCCCGTTCCACCATCGTTGCCAGGTCTGGGAATGGTCGATGGACAGCAGGAGCCCTGCCGTGCAGAAGAGAAGTAAGCAAGATTGTCAGTCAGCCCACATATGCGGCATTGAACACACTCAATATCCCAACATACATCATTATGAGGCACAACTACATGAAGTGTGCAGTTCCGTAAGGACATGTATGGTACATACATGGCCAACATCTGTCATCACGGTCCAACAAGTGGCATCAATAAGTCCCAGGTTGGCCCATTGGATATCATGAGGCTGTGTCACAGTTCCCATCTCCTGCTGCCGTGTCACAATCACCCCCCACAGTGACATGTGAGGACAGATGTGCCCCAGGCATCACAGCTCAATGACAGGTACATTCCCAGGGACCCTGTATTGCCACATGGACACTGGCATTACATGGAGTATCATGTATACACCACAGCAAAACCACTATGACCCCCACAGGTAGTGGTCCCACTTGCCACTGCAGGACAGACATGGACGTCTGTGACACACACACGCACAACATCAAAGTCCATGCACACACAACGTGGATGTGGAGACTGTCTCCCATTGTGCACATGAAATCAGAGACATTGTAAACACTACATGCACACAGACTGTGGAGGACCATCACTATTGTGCCACTGGGACACCCTGGCTCAAACATACCGTCCCACATGGGACTCACGGGGTATGTGACATGACATACACATACACCACCATGAAATGTGACCATGGCACATGCACAGATATGAACAGTTGCACATCACAGTGGTCATGTACACGTAACACCCAGGATCCTGTCCCCATGAACACGTGCACAGCCTGGGGGTGGCTGCCCCCAGGTGACACCAACAGGACAACATGTACACCAACATACACACAATAGGAAATGCAGCCTTACATGCCTTATCATACAGTTTGGACAGGCTGTGGTGTTGTAGGTGTGCCCCTCACTCCCTGGGAGCTATCTGTGGCTGGCATATGTCCATCTGAGACAGGCATGTTGACATATGCCAGTCACTTGTACAGGGATGCGTTGAACAGCAATGGACCGATCGGT
This sequence comes from Calotriton arnoldi, assembly GCA_963921515.1. Taxonomy (NCBI): domain Eukaryota; kingdom Metazoa; phylum Chordata; class Amphibia; order Caudata; family Salamandridae; genus Calotriton; species Calotriton arnoldi. The sequence continues at coordinate 597,947 of CAWUFW010002001.1, read as the reverse complement.
GCACCCGGCCGGCCCATTGCATTCAATGTGTGCAGGTACGCGTTGTACCCCTGTACGCGTTGATCAGCAATGGACCGATCGGTGCCCCGGCCGGCCCATTGCATTCAATGTGTGCGGTGCGCGTTGTACCCCTGTATGCGTTGATCAGCAATGGACCGATCGGTGCCCCGGCCGGCCCATTGCATTCAATGTGTGCGGGTATGCGTTGTACCCCTGTACAGCGTTGTACCGCAATGGACCGATTGGTGCCCCCGGCCGGCCCATTGCATTCAATGTGTGCGGTACGCGTTGTACCCCTGTACGCGTTGATCAGCAATGGACCGATCGGTGCCCCGGCCGGCCCATTGCATTCAATGTGTGCAGGTACGCATTGTACCCCTGTGCAGCGTTGTACCGCAATGGACCGATCGGTGCCCCTGGCCGGCCCATTGCATTCAATGTGTGCGGGTACGCGTTGTACCCCTGTACGCGTTGTACCGCAATGGACCGATCGGTGCCCCGGCCGGCCCATTGCATTCAATGTGTGGGGTACGCGTTGTACTCCTGTACGCGTTGTATCGCAATGGACCGATCGGTGCCCCGGCCGGCCCATTGCATTCAATGTGTGCGGGTACGCATTGTACCCCTGTACGCGTTGTACCGCAATGGACCGATCGGTGCCCCGGCCGGCCCATTGCATTCAATGTGTGCGGGTACGCGTTGTACCCCTGTACGCGTTGATCAGCAATGGACCGATCGGTGCCCCCGGCCGGCCCATTGCATTCAATGTGTGCGGGTACGCGTTGTACCCCTGTACGCGTTGTACCGCAATGGACCGATCGGTACCCCGGCCGGCCCATTGCATTCAATGTGTGCGGGTACGCGTTGTACCTCTGTACGCGTTGTACCGCAATGGACCGATCGGTGCCCCGGCCGGCCCATTGCATTCAATGTGTGCGGTACGCGTTGTACCCCTGTACGCGCTGTACCGCAATGGACCGATCGGTGCGCACCCATTGACAATGGCCTTGCCTGGCAACGGACGCGTTTTCGAAATTCGAACGAGTCGGTTGCTGGAAATTCAGTTGGTCACCCACAACAATGTTGCAAAATCATGTATGTCATGAAGTTGAAGATTTGAAGGATGCCGTGGGCGTGTATTGGTGCTGCTATTCCATGGATTGGCCAGATTCAGAAGATGCAAACGACTTGGACCTATCACTTTGGACACAAGGGACAGTATCTGCCTCTCCAGCACATATATATTGCTGGCTGTTCCCCTGAGAGCTCACTTGCCTGCACTACATGCTCCAGCACGACATCTGCCACTGCACTGCTGCTGTCTCTGCCCCTCTGGACCCTGCAATGGCACGTACTGTGGAGAGAGCCCCAGCCTTCAGCCTTGAGGAGAACCAGGCCCTGCTGGACAGCCTACTTCCACAGTACAGCAAGCTGTATGGGACACCAGGGGAGCAGGTGAGTGTTCTGTGCACTGCCTTTCTGAATGTGCATTTTGTCTGACTAGCAAGGCTGAAAATCTGCACGCCACTGGCTAGCAGGCTCACTGAGTAGTTGTCACCCCCCATAGTGTGTAGTGACATGCACTGGACAGGTATGGTGCAGTGACAGTGCATTTGAACAAGGTTTTACTTCCCATGCAATGATACCATGTAGTGACGTCTGGCAAACTGTCCATGGGCAGCGTTGCACTGCCTGTGTACATCATGTGCCCCTGTGAATGAGACATGTATATACAACTGTGTCATGCACGGATATGTTGCATGTGTAGTAATGGCCTTTTCACTTTGTCATCCTGACAGGTTAATGCCCATCGGAAGCAGGAGATCTGGAAGGACATCGTCCGGGCTGTCCGGTCCGTGGGGGTCTACAAGCGCCGGATCCGCAACTGCCAGAAGAGGTGGCAGGACCTTCGGGGCTGGACCCGGAGGATTGCACGGGTCCAGCTGAAGCTGTCGCCTCCTCGCAGGAGGGGCGGAACACGGACCCTGACCCCCACATGCTCCAGATCCTGGCGGTGGTGTTTCCAGACCTGGATGGGCAGCTGAAGGCCAGACAGCAGCAAGGAGGGGTGAGTCAAAGACTGCACTGTGAACTCTGTATTACATGCTTTGTGCCCTCCTCTGGCCTGGTTCAACTGCCACAGTACAGCAGTCATGTTGTCCAGGAGCCATGTCCCTCTATTGTGCACTGCCCACTCCTCATCTGATACCCAGGTGTGGCCCTTACATTCAGGGAATTGTGTCACTTGGGACTGTGTCCTTGCAGTTTGCTTCACTAAAGGTGGGGGACAGCATCTGTTTCCCTAACTCTGTTGTGGGCATCATGGGTGGGTCCATTGTTCACACAACGCCTGTGTTCGGACATGTAATCTGCGTGTTGCTTTGATATGCGGTCCACTTGCTGAGCTGAGCCACCACATGTGCCTGGGGTATGTGGCACACGCCCATGCAGCGGGTGGGAACAATGTTTGGGCCCCAGGAGTGTGCAGATTACGTGTGTCACACATACATAGCCAGCTATCCACTGTCCAGGGCTCATCCCTCATTCATGTGGGGCAGGACAGTCATGCCTACTCCAGGCCATGCAATGCACTCTGTACTCCCACTCCCGTGTATCAGCTGACACATTGTGCGCAGTGATTTGACCCCTCAGGTGTCTGCCTCTGTGTCAGTGTGCTGTGGATTAGTTGCCAGGACTGCTGGGGTGTTTCTTGGTAGGGGCTCAGCATGCCACTGGAGATGTGACCATAGGAGACGATACTTGTGTGTCACATAGGTGTTTGATCAGCTGCCCGTGCAGACTGGGGTATGCGAATGTGAAGTTCAGGCAGCTGTTCCCCATTCACAGCAGATTGTGAGGGGCTCAGGTTCAGAGGGTAGTGTCACAGGTCTCCCATATGTCCAATCGGTATGACCTGGACAGATGAGGGTTAAGATGATGTGTTGTGTGGGGGATGTACATGTGCACTTGTGCAGCTCCAGGACTTGCATTCCCCATGACCTACTATTGTGACACAGTGCAGAGTGTTGTTGTCTGGCTGCCAAGTCATACATCACTGAGACAGTGATGTATGACTTAGCAGTCATGCCTCCGCCATGGCATGTGTCTACTTATTGGTGATCCTGCAGGGGAGTGACATGTGCTACATGCACACCATTGTGGCGATGGCTATCAGGACATGGGTGCATCATGGTGTCTGTCGCTGGTATGCATCACATGCATATCCTATTTGACTCTGGGCGTCCCTTTCATCCGGAAACCTGTACTGACTCAGTGGCAAGAGTTGTGATGTGTGCATGTCCACATGCTACACCGTGTCCTCTGCACTGTTCAACTACTGTGTAGTTGGTGCATGTGTCCACACTGGGGTGTTGCTATCCAACAGACACCAGACAGATGGGTGCAAGGCCATGTGGGATGTGAGTGCCATGGTTGGCATCAGACTGACAATTGGCTTCTCCTGTTCAGTTAGGGCACTTTTAGCAATGTACAAATAACGATGCCAGGGCTTGCTCTGTAATGTGCTGTGCTCACAGTGGTGTGTGCGTTTGGTGCAGGTGACTGATGTCTGTCTGTTTCCCCATTGTTTGCAGATACATCCACGGCCACGGAAGGGGACAGCTCCATGGACCAGGAGGAGCCGGAGAGCCAGACTGGGTCAGCAGCCGAGGAGTGGTCGGAGGGACCCAGTGGCACGGAGGGCGAGGGGAGCCACACGAGGAGTCCTCAGCACCATCCACCTCAGCTGAGGACCAGAGCAACTCGGAGGATGACTCCCTTATGGAGGCGGGTGTCAGCAGCCACCACACCCCAGCTAGTGTTGCTGTCCCCGCCACCACCAGCACCACCACCGCCCTCCCATCGGCTCCCATTCCCCAGGTCCGTGGAGGCTCCCATGTTCGGGAGCGTGTCTCCTTTGGGCCAGGCACCGCACCCCTGCCCCTGTGTCCCCTGCTGCCCTGAGTGAGGAGTCTGTGTACGTCCTTCGCCAGCTCCATGTAGGGCAGACAGCCATGCTGAGTGTCCTCCATGCGCACACCGCTCTGTTGACTCAGCTGGTGTCGTTCATGGAGGGCATCTCATTGGGCATGTCTGACCTACAGAGGGGCAATAGGTCCATGGACTCCTCCCTGACGGCAGCAGTGTCCCTCCTCAGACAGTCCCTCACCCCTCCTGCCTCTGCTCCATCCACACTCCCCAGCACCTTACCCGTCCCAAGCACACACACACCGGCACAGGCACACACCAGCACACACACATCCAGCACACAGACACACACGCCACAAACAAAACGCACATGCACGCACAGTCAGGGGACTGAAACCAGACTCACAGGGGATGGGGCCCTGGAACACACACACGCATCCATGAGCACTGCGCAGTCCTCAGTTGCCTCTCCCTCCAAAACACCCTCCCTTGCCTCACCTGCAACCCCAAAGACCCAGCGGCTCTTCCTCAGTGACCTCGGCCTCTTCCCCTCCGATCCAGCTGATACAGCATTCAGGGGAAGAGGAAGCCCACCCACACGGAGCAGAGTGCCCCTCGCCCCCGGACACCCTCCCCAGGCGCAGACAGACTGAGGCCCCCACCCGCAAGTCCCCCGGAGTCGTAAGAGCAAGACCCCGCCGTTGCCCTGCAGCTCAGGCACCAGGTCTCCTTCCTCCATCCCTCAGGCCCCCACTCCACAGGTGCCCCCACCACACCCTGCCCCAGGTTCCCCCACCCACAGATATACCATCCCCAAGAGGATCCGGCCTTCTCCCCCTGCCACTTGCTCTCCCAGCACCACACCCCCGCTGCGCTTGTCTGTGCCACTGATGTGGTGAGGGTGTCCTCCCCCTCTGTCCAGCCCACCTTGCCTGTTCCCCATTCTCCTCCCCTGGTGGTAGGCACTGCAGTGGAGTCCACTACCACCCTGTCTGACTTGGGCACTGCAGTGGCGGACCTGTCCACTCCATCTGCAGGGTCCACTGCAGTCGTGCCGGCACCCACAACATCTGAGTCATGCCCCCAGTTGTGCCGGCACACACCATGTCAGACACCTCCACTGCAGTTGTCAGTGGCTCTCCAGCACCCACCACCCCTTCCCTGCTTCCTCCTGGTGAGCCCTGATCCTGTCCCTGCGGTGCCTGGCCTGCCCCCCGGTTGCCCCTCCTAGTGGATTGTCCCTGGTTTTGTGCAGGCATGCGTAGGGTGACATCTGCCACTGTCACCCAGTTTGGACTTTGACAATGGACTGGCCATTGGCCTTTGTGTTTTTCTGGACTTTGTTTTCATTACACACAAATGCTGAATAAAGCAACTTTCTGTTCTCTAGTGCTTATGCTTCTGATGTACATGTTGTTGATGATGCTAACCATGCCCTTGCTGCAGTGATGGTGATATTTGGTCTCATGATAATGAAGTGTTACTGTGCAGGAACCCATGTGGTCCAGGGGGAATGTGTCCTATCCTGTGGTGTATCCATGTCATCCATAGCAGCATCTGAGGGTGTCATGTGTTCAGTATTTGGCAATGGGATTTCCTACTTAGATTAGCTATTTCACATCTGTGGCTTCCACCCCTGCACATCTGTTGTGCCTGCCATTGTTCAATTTGTCTACTTCCCTGACCGTGTGGCCATCTCCACTGGACATGCAGGTTTGGGCATCAATGGGGAAGGACTCATCCGTGTTGTCAGTGCAACATTGCTATACAAGTGTGTTGGATCTGTGCTGATGATTACGTTGGCACTTCCATGACCAGGCTGATGTGATGGGAGCCCTCATTTGGTGCTAATTGTTGATTGTGTGGCCAAGTGCTCAGCTGACATGATGGGGCCCTACTGAGGCAACATATGGCACAGCTTTCCTCACACAGGAGTGGAGTCCCCTCATGGCAGTGTGTACTCCTGTGACATTGCCTGCGCCCAAGGTGTGTGTTGTATGTGCATGTCTGTGTGTTCACTTCCGTTTAGCTGTGCATGCTGTGATCCCTAGTGTTGTACCTGTTTGTGATGCTTGCTGAGTTGACCTATGTTCCCCCAAAGTCTTCTCCCTGGGTTCTCTGTGATGTGGGTGCATGGCACATTACTGGTCATCAGGGTGTCACCCATAGGTGTGTTTGCTGTCAGGGCTGAGTTTGTGTGCAGACGCAGATGGGTCACAGTCAGGTTTCCCCTTGGCACTTGTTGTTTGCCCCTGTCATGTGATTTCCAGTTTGTGTTATCTTTCAGTGATTGTGACACGTTGTGTGTGTGACTGCTGGCACTCCTCAGGGTCCGGGCTGCAATGTTGGTTGTTGCCTATGTGTGTTCTTTGTGGGTGACCTTGGCTTCTTCATTGGTGTGTGACTGTGGCTGGGATCCCATTGGTTGGTGTGGTATTGCCGTCATGTCCATGTACAGCGTAGTGTGCAGTGTGTCAGACATTCAGAAGTCTTGTTGAGTGGCCATGTGTGATGTGTTTCTGCACCTTGGTTCCCACCCACCACCTTGGAATAGTCATGGGTGCATGTGCAATGTCACCAGTGCATGTGTGCTTCACTGCTGCACATTGTTGGAGGTCGAGGGTGTGGTGTTGAGTGTGTGCAGATGAGAGTTGTTGCCCGGCTAGGCCCCTGCCTCCATGTTGGCCTTGGCTTACTGGCCATGCTGATTGATTTGTGCTTGTGTAGGTGTGATGGTAGTTTGTTGCTCAGGACACATGACTGTGGTTCACAGTGTGAACGACATTTAGCTTTGTCATCACAGTGGGATTGTAATGCAGCCCAGGGTCACCACATTGTGGGGGCCCTGGGGGTAGTGCTGTGGTGTGTCTGTGTCTTGCTGTGTCAGTTGCTGTTCCTACGTGCCTGTGTGACATGTGTGATTTGTGCTCCCTCTCATCTGACAATGCCTGCTTGCCCACATAGGGGATTTGGATTCCTGAGTTACCTTTGTGTGGCACTGTATGCACATCTGTATGATTGGTATTCAGGTCTCCTCATGTGTTGTGTGGTTGCCTGGGGACACTGGCACCCCCTCACCTGTTGTGTATGATGTGCAGTGTGGGTCTGCCTGTTTGTGTTTGTGCATCTGCACCACTGCATTGGCATATCTTGGGTGTGCCATTGGCTGTATGTAGTTTTGTGTGTTTCCCCTGCTGTCCCTGGGACTCCTAGGTCATCGGTCAGCACAATGATCATGGTTTGTGTGTCCCATTGCTGCCATGGTATGGTATCTGTTCACCTCACATCTACAGTCTCCACAGGGTATCTGCATTTGTGTGCCCATTGGTGCAAATATGTGGGTCTGCATTCTGATGGTCACTTCTGTCATTGTGTCATTGATGAATGTTGACAGTGTCAGCCCCCATGGGTGTTGTTTGTCTGCACATGGCCAAAGGTATGTCTTATTTGCACTGCAGTATTTGGCTCCCCCAATTTATGTTGCAATGGGACACATGCACTACTTTGCCACTGATGTGTTTTTTGTTCTGTGACCAGGAATCATCCATGCAGTTTGGCAGTTGCAGCTCTTTCTTTGTCAACACTTACCTTTTGGTCACTGTGATGATGGGGGTTTGGACCCCATTGCCACAATGTTCAAAATGTGCTTCAGCTATGGACCCCACACTTACATTTTGGTCACTGTGGTGATGGGGCGTTAGACCCCATTGCCACAATGTTCAGAATGTGCTTCAGCTATGGACCCCACACTTACCTTTTGGTCACTGTGATGATGGGGGTTTGGACCCCATTGCCACAATGGTCATGGCCTGCTTGCATTGTGGGGGCCACACACATATATGTGTGGCACATGTGCTAGGGGGTCACATTGTATGTTCAAAGTCATGTTCAGTGTTGTAGGCATTTGACACAGTCTACACACGCTTGTCATGGTGTTGGGGGATGTCTTTTTCTTGCATTCAATAGGTTGTGGTGTGCTGGTTGTGTCATGCATTGTCCATCCTATGAGTGGGGGTGGTAGTGGTGGTAGGCATCCAGCCCCCCCTGGGTGAGGGTGGTAGTAGTGGTAGGCATCCAGCCGCCCCTGGCTAAGGGTGGTAGTAGTGGTAGGCATCCAGCCCCCTGGCTAAGGGTGGTAGTAGTGGTAGGCATCCAGCCCCCCTGGGTGAGGGTGGTAGTAGTGGTAGGCATCCAGCCCCCCTGGGTGAGGGTGGTAGTAGTGGTAGGCATCCAGCCCCCCTGGCTGAGGGTGGTAGTAGTGGTAGGCATCCAGCCCCCTGGGTGAGGGTGGTAGTAGTGGTAGGCATCCAGCCCCCTGGGTGAGGGTGGTAGTAGTGGTAGGCATCTGGCACCCCCATGGCTAAGGGTGGTAGTGGTGGTGAGCATCTGGCACCACCCTGGCTAAGGGTGGTAGTAGTGGTAGGCATCCAGCCCCCCCTGGGTGAGGGTGGTAGTAGTGGTAGGCATCCAGCCCCCCTGGGTAAGGGTGGTAGTAGTGGTAGGCATCTGGCACCCCCTGGCTAAGGGTGGTAGTAGTGGTAGGCATCCAGCCCCCCTGGGTGAGGGTGGTAGTAGTGGTAGGCATCCAGCCCCCCTGGGTGAGGGTGGTAGTAGTGGTAGGCATCTGGCACCCCCTGGCTAAGGGTGGTAGTAGTGGTAGGCATCCAGCCCCCTGGGTAAGGGTGGTAGTAGTGGTAGGCATCCAGCCCCCATGGCTAAGGGTGGTAGTGGTGGTGGGCATCTGGCACCACCCTGGCTAAGGGTGGTAGTAGTGGTAGGCATCCAGCCCCCCTGGTTGAGGGTGGTAGTAGTGGTAGGCATCCAGCCCCCCTGGTTGAGGGTGGTAGTAGTGGTAGGCATCCAGCCCCCCTGGGTGAGGGTGGTAGTAGTGGTAGGCATCCAGCCCCCCTGGCTAAGGGTGGTAGTAGTGGTAGGCATCCAGCCCCCCTGGGTGAGGGTGGTAGTAATGGTAGGCATCCAGCCCCCCTGGGTGAGGGTGGTAGTAGTGGTAGGCATCCAGCCCCCCTGGCTAAGGGTGGTAGTAGTGGTAGGCATCCAGCCCCCTGGCTAAGGGTGGTAGTAGTGGTAGGCATCCAGCCCCCCTGGGTGAGGGTGGTAGTAGTGGTAGGCATCAAGCCCCCCCTGGGTGAGGGTGGTAGTAGTGGTAGGCATCTGGCACCCCCATGGCTAAGGGTGGTAGTGGTGGTGGGCATCTGGCACCACCCTGGCTAAGGGTGGTAGTAGTGGTAGGCATCCAGCCCCCCTGGGTGAGGGTGGTAGTAGTGGTAGGCATTCAGCCCCCCTGGGTAAGGGTGGTAGTAGTGGTAGGCATCTGGCACCCCCTGGCTAAGGGTGCTAGTAGTGGTAGGCATCCAGCCCCCTGGGTAAGGGTGGTAGTGGTGGTGGGCATCTGGCACCCCCTGGCTAAGGGTGGTTGTGGTGGTTGGCATCCGGCCCCCCTGGGTAGGGGTGGTGGTGCGCATTCAGGCCCCTGTGTGCATATGTGGCATTGGTGATGGGCATCCCGCCCCTATGGTGCTGCTGTTGCTGGTGTAAGTATATTCTGCATCCCTCTGTGTGTGTGTGATGTGTCGTGTACATGTTGTATGTGTTTTGTGGTCGGTGTCTGACTTACCTTCTGCGCCGTACGCGTCCGTGCCTGTTCCGGTAGTAAATGTAGAATATTGGTATGATCGGGACGAAGGGATTCATGGTTGGTTCGTGTCGTTCGTCCTTCTCGTTGCTTTGCGTCGTCCTTGTCGCTTCGCGTCGTCCTCGTCGCTGGCGTGTTTGTCTCGTAGCCGTGGATTGTGTTGTGGCGCGAATCGGAGCTTATGTGCGCCTCTCCCGGATGCTTTGACGTGCCGTGCGTAGCGACGGGTTCGGCGCGTACGGGAAGCGCATCGTACTTGTTCGGCCGGACGGAGCTGCATTTTCCCTTCCGTGCGACTCGATTCTGCGTTTCCGGATTCGCCTCGGTCGGAGAATAGGACCTGGATTGGGTGAGTACGGCTCCGCCGGATTCTGTGCTGTTGTGCGCATCGTACTTACTCGTTCGGTGTGCTGTACGGATCGGTCGGGAAACAGGCATTCGCATGGCTTTTTTCCTGACCGAATGGTATTGGGTGCGCCTCCGACCGAGATCGGAATCGGCCCCTCTGTCTTTTGCCTCAGTATGCAAAGCTTTCCCCTATGATGCCAATCCAGGGTCATTGCAGCATATGTCTCACCCTTTCTGTAATTTCCTTCTCTAAAAGCCCAAGGAGGTATATGGGACTTTTCTTTAGCAGCCTTTTCTTTAAAACTCTGTCTCCTATCCTCCACTAACTTAATAAATTCAATCTCTTCTTGATGCAATCTACAAGTTAAATTGTCACGATGTATCTATTGGTTTAGTAGCATGAAATAAATCCCCTAAATATTCAGCATTCTTAGCACTATACACTATATTCATATTCTTTCTAATGGGAATTTCTGAAAATACTAAATCAAAATTTGAATAATAATACTGAAACGACTCTTTGCCATAAAACAGGCTTGTTAGTACACTACACGAAATACCATATGTTAAAGGAAGGTGGTGATAAGTCACTCCTTCCGACACAGACGTAGGTAATTGCATGCACACATAACAATCTCTCGCATCCATAGTGTCAACATACTCATAAAGAAGTTTAGTAAAAACATTTAGTGAGAAATCGTTAATTGACTTATCTAAATGTAAAACATTCCCTGTTAATTCCTTAATATTAATCTCTGGATCCTCTTTCAGATCTCTTTTAATATCCAAAGTTACATGCTCATTATTATTAGTAACGTTAACTACATTAATAAACATAAAATGTGGTACTACAAATGTTAATACCAACCATACTAACATTGTTAATGTAACACATGCAAGAAAAACATTAAGGGGTCGATTACGATGTCGGGCGGATCGCCACCGCCCGCTTGGCGGTGGCGATCCGCCCGCCATAATCGCCCGTCCGCCAACAAATTCCCCCCCGCCATATTACCATGGCGGAGGGGAGCCCGGCAGACGGTAAGACCGTCCGCATGTTTTCCGCCCGGCCGAACAGTCGACCGGGCGGAAAGGGTTTAATATGGTGGCGGTGTCTGCAAGACACCGCCATCCATATTATGATGCCGGCGGAGATGAGCCTTTCGATGGTGGCATCGCCGCCATGGAAAGGCTCGCGGTCTTTGCTGTTGGGGGCCCGTTGCGGTCCCCCAGGGTGTTGGGGGGGTGGGGGCTGCACATGGGGGGTACCATTGGTACCCCCCTGCATCTGCATGCACAAGGTGGCAGGCACCGCGCGGTGCCTGTCACGTTGTGCATCCAGATGCACAACATGCATTTCCAGCACTGTGGCGGGTGGTGTTGTGAGCACCGCCCGCCACAATGCTGGAAATGGGGGATGCCACCGCCACCGTGGCGGTGGCATCCTAATCACATGTGCGGGACCGCCGCACACATAGCGGGCGGTCCCATTTACCGGGGCGATGGCGGGCGGACAAAGTCCGCCCGCCATCATAATCGACCCCTAAGACATCTTCGCCTAAACATTCTTTGATTCTGCTTACCAGGCTCAGTTTTAATCATTTCTACAAAAATCAGGGAAATAACTAAGGGAAATCAAAAATGTAATCAAAAATTCTAGTAAAAAATTACTCAACTAAATTTGGCTAGATTAGTTTTAATCTGTGCACCCCACACTTTTTAGGCCTGAGCCTTGTGCCTTGAGCTCTTCTTTGCTTCTTCTGCTTCAGAGTGATTCAGGATACATTTATTTTCATAAATCTCTCTCTTTTTGAGCACCCTCTTCAATACAGCAGTTCGTTTAAGGTGGTTCAAATGAATCGTTTCCTTTTGCACAGAATTTTAGAAATTCTTTTTCTCAGTCGTTATTTGGTGCAAGGACAGTTGGGGCAGCAACCACATATGTCCACTCTGGTGCTGTATGTTTCTTGTTCGGTATTTTTATTGTTTTTGTTCTCCGGACTGGATTCTCTTCTTCTTCTTGTTCACTTTGTTCACATTGACTAGACACTTCAAGCACTGTTTCTGGAATTCTTCTATTAACAGTGTATTTTACCTTTTTTACTCCTTTTGGCCATTTGTCTCCTGTCTTTATTGTTTTTCCATTTTCATTTTCAACATTTGTCTTTGTACCTTGTTCTGAGGAATCCCTTTTTCTTGGATTACTCTGTTCTCAGTATTGACAATGACAGTGTTATTTTCATTAGTCCCAGTAACTTGTGCCCACTCTACTTGATTTTCAACTCGCTCTGGAACATTTCTTTGTTCACGTCTTTCTTCTTCAGCAAGTTCTTCACTTTCAAGCGGACTTGGGACTCTTCTTTTGTGACTTGCGTGGATCCAATTCGGCAAACCACCACACTTAACAGCTGTTGTCACCAGTATTATTTGATAGGGACCATGCCAACGAGGTTCCATTGCATACAGCTCGCCCTTTGGATATTTACCAAAAACCTGTTTTTTCGTTCCTATCACATATTTTCACTTAGCACTCACCAAGATAGGTTATGGTCACTTCACTGGGGCTCACATTTCACTTATAAAGTGCCACTAATGTAAAGGTTCCAATTTGCTCATGTATAAGGAAATACATATATGATTAAATTGTGATTGCAGAATAAAATTCTACTTACTTCGGCTGAAGTAAGTGTAAACTGTTGTGTTGGGCTTTTTAAGAATCCACTTATAGGTTTGTGTACAGATATTCCTAGGTGTCTTTATTATAACCCTAGTAGAAAGGTCATAATTGAAAATGTATGATTAAGATTAATTCTAAGCAAGTAAACTTTAGCTTGCATATAGTATATTTCTTTGATAAATGAGTTCCTTGTGAACGTTGTTTTTCTGCATAAGTTCATCTGTTCAACAACACCTGAAGCCTCAGGTCGATAGGCACAGTGCAGTTTTTGTTCAATTTGTAATGCTGCACAAATCATCCGAATTATTTCATTATTAAAATGAGTTCCTCTGTCAGATTCCAAAGAGACTGGAAAACCGAATCTAGGAGTAATTTCTCTGAGAAGTAATTTAGCAACTGTTAGACTGTCATTACGTCTTGTTGGATATGCCTCAACCCAACGAGAAAACAGACAAACAACAACAAGAACATATTTTAATCCTTGGCAAGGAGGCATCTCAATAAAATCGATCTGCATACGAGTAAATGGACCTGCTGCTTTTCCAATTCGTCCCATACTGACTACTGTTTTTCTCCCTGCATTTTGTTGCTGACAGACAATGCATCTTTGACAGAGACTTTCTGCAATGACCCTAAATTTGGGGTTAAACCACACTTGGCGAAATAATCTGATCATGGCATCTCTTACTATGTGTGTTGGACCGAGATAGACCCTTGCCATCTGCGAGAGCAGACTATCTGGCATTACTGGTCTCCCATCGGTATACACTCACACTTCATCATCTGACCTGCGTGTGCAACCTGATTTGATCCACCCTTCTTTTTCTGAGTCACTTGCTTCTTCCTGAAGATCTCTTACTTCATCCCAAGTTTCAACAGATGAGAACATCAACCTGCATTCTGTTTGTTCATTTTGTTCTTTCACTTGTTGTTCCACATTAATTGAATATGAATTTAGAGCACAAAATCTTGCAATTTCATCCGCATAGCGGTTACCCAGTGTGATATATTCACAACCGGATCTGTGCACAGAGCACTTTACCACCCCAATTTGTGCCGGCAATTGTAGTGCCATCAGTAGATCTCTTACACACTCTCCGTTTCTCATTGGTGAACCCGAAGAGGTCAAGTATTCACGTTGAGACTACAACTGCCCGAAGTCTTGTACGACCCCAAAGCCGTATTGACTATCAGTAAAAATCGTTACCTTCCTTTGTCTTGACAAGGTACATGCTCTTGTGAGGGCTTTCAGCTCAGCCACTTGTGCAGAACTCACTCCTTTCAACCATGATGCTTCAATCACATTTTCCACTGTACAAATCGCATATGCAGCTCGTAAACATCCTTCTGAATCTCTCAAACATGATTCATCCACAAACAGAACAACATCAGATTCAGGCAACTGCGTATCTTTAATATCAGGCCTTGGCTTTGTACACAGCTCAGTCACATCCAAACAATCATGTTCTGCTTCATCCAGAACCTCTTCACAGCCTGGACTTGGCAACAAGGTGGCTGGATTCAAATTCTTCCATCTTGCCACTGTTACATTTTCCGCACCCAATATTATCTGCTCATATTTTGTTAAGCGACTGCTTGTAAGGTGCTGTGTGCGAGTTCGCGTTAACAAAATCTCAACTGAATGCGGCACATACACTTTCACAGGGTGTCCCATTACAATCGACTCACTCTGTTCAAGTCTCACACATGAAGCAGCAACTGCTTTCAGACATCCTGGTAATGCTGCAGCGACTGGGTCTAAAGTAGCAGAAAAATATACTATTGGCCTTCGTGCTGTTCCATGTGTTTGCGTTAGAACTGAAAGTGCGCAACCTTTAAGTTCATTGCAGAATAACGCAAATTCTTTTTCAAAGTCTGGCATCCCTAATGCTGGTGCTTGACATAAGCTGTCTCGCAACTCTAGGAATGTTTTCATGCACTCTTCATCAAGATGTATTGGATCTTTTACATCTTTGTGTGTCAATCTCTGTAATGGCTTGGCGATCAGTGAAAAATTCATAATCCACTGTCTGCAATATCCAACCATTCCCAAAAACATTCGAACTTCTTTATGAGTTTTTGGCGGATTCATTCTCATAATTGCATTGATCCGCTTCTGAGAAACTTTCCGAATTCCCTTTTCAATGATGTGACCAAGATAAAGGACTTCTTTCTGACAAAACTGCAATTTTGCTGGTGACACTTTATGCCCACCTACTGCCAAATGGTTCAGTAGAGCAATTGTATCTGTCACACAGTCTTCTTTTGTTTTCGATGCCACCAATAGGAAATCGATATACTGGACTAGAACTGAGGGGCATATTCACGAAGAGCTATCGCCGAATTAACGGCACTTTATCGCAGCCAAAGTCATGATAAATTTACCTCCCATTCACAAGCCGGTGTTAACAGCCCACAGCACTAGTTTACCCGTGATAGCAGCCGCAAAAAACATCGCCGCAGAGGACCCCCGCAAATATCGCTAATGAGATGCAGAGTAGGCGTTCCCATGACAAAAGCCGAGACAACAGCCCACCTCAACATTCACAACGACCAGCCACATCCGCGATAAAAACACAAAACAGGCGATAAGGTGCGTTAGCACCAGGAAACCTACACCTGCTCTGACCTGGTGTAAAGTCGGACGGCAGCCACCACCACAAAAGGGAGCACAGCCCAGGGCCACATCCGAAGGGCAACAGATGCCATGGAGCCACCCATCATGCAGCCCGGACACCCAAGAGGGCCACAACACCCACCTCCACCACCCCAGGACCCCAACCCACACCCGGAACCCCCCCCTCCCCCCGGACCACCACAGACGCAGCGCAGACAAAGATAGCTGAACCCCAGGAAACGTACCAGCCGCACAGACCCAACATCTGACAATGTCACCGTCCACTACAGGCTGAAGGGGACAAGCAACCTACGCATCCTGACCATCATCGCCTAACAGGCCTACGGCACCAACACAGCAGACAACCAACATCCCACCCCACACAAAGCTGATGGCGTGGCTGCACCTGTTGGCCCCTGGGACCCCCCAACTAACACCCGCCAGAGTCAGAGGAGTCTCACAGCCAGCCACATCCAAGTCCCCCACACCTGTCCTGGACATCACCATCACCCTGGTACCCCAGTCCCCATACGTACAACACAATGCGCAGGATCCACTGGAGACCAAGCAAGGACCATACGCCCAAGCAGGATGCACGCCTGTGTTGGGGGCAATACACAGCACACATGTACTACCTGTGCCCCCTGGTGACACAGCACACAATCACCGCAACAGGAAGCACACGTCTCACACCAATGTGCAGGCAACAACAGAACACCGTGGAACCCCCAACAATGTCGCCTTCAAATACACAGCCAGTGTGCATGATACCTTCATCCTCCGACAGTCCATCATAAACCAGCGTTCCCAGGAAGGCAACAAGGCAAATGCACAGCCCCTTGGCAATATGCAAATGAACACCCCACACACCTCAACTCCACAACCATGCAACTCACAACGCTGGCAATGCACACGTCACAAAATCACATACAACAGGCACAACAATATGCCCACCCACCAGACACGACCGAACAACTTACAATGTCCACATGGGCAAGCCCTGAACATGCGCCAGCAACGGCATGGCACCTCAGCCACATAATAGCCGAATGTGGGGAGAGGTGGCAACCAGGCATGTGTGAAGGATGCAGTAGAACCATGATTGGGAAAGTGCACAATGCCAAGAGTGCCGGAGATGTGCTGGACACCTCGAAGTATGCAGAACACACCCATATCCATGGCGACATACACCACTTGCGTATGGAGTGTAGTGGACAGTGGACACCACCATGTCACCCCAGCCAGTGGGGGACCTCGCGGAAATGTTGCCTGTTACGCCCCCCCTAAACATCAGCGGAGTGGGATGGCCTGGCGTACGCCACGCCAGCATAGGGGTGTGAATAAAAAGCACGTAGGCCTGGGCGTGGTCCTCTTCCGGAAAGACCCACATCTCTGCCAGGGCAGCGCCTCCCACCTTGCCACGAGGCCGACGCCATCCTCATGAGCGGAGTTGCCTGCGATGCTGTGTGCCTGCCGGATCCCGGCACGCTGGACCATGAACCCGTCAGGCCAGCCCCAGCGCAGCCAGGCCACACTGATCACCTTCCGACACCGGCGTGTGTCAAGGAGGGCCCACCACATGCCGGCGCAAGCCCCAAGCCCGAGGCCCGAGACCTTGGCAGCCACCTCAGACCATCACGGCCTCCACGACACCGGCCGCTTTATTCCTTTTTCATTGACGTACTCCACTGCCGCCCCCGGACTACTCTTCGGACCAGTAGGTCCCATATGTGAAACTGTGTCCTGAGTCATGAATGGCAGTGACCCCAAATCCGGGCCAGCGGCCACAGCACCAGACCCCCCCGATCAGTGAGGCATAGTTCCATATGGGCATCTTGCGACACGTGGTGCCACTAACCCTGTTCAACGCCAGACTGCTACACGTGGTGCCACTAACCCTGTTCAACGCCAGCCGGCTACACGTGGATGAGGGACCAGGACTACCCTGCTGACCAGTAGGTCACACATCCAGCACCTAGTCGCAAAGCACGAATGGCGGAGTCCACACCAGTGGTCGCACGGAGAGGTGTAAGAGGAAGATGCAGCTCAGTCCGGACGAATGCCGGGTCACATACACGGAGGTGACCTTAACACGTGGTGCCACTGAACCTGAACTACGCAGGCCAGTGGGGCCATCCAACCTATGCTGGAGACACTCGGTGAATGGGCCGTGCTGACCGCTGCCTCAGGCCTACACCACGTGAAAAGTCTTCAATAAACAGGAGACAAGTTAAGAGGTTAAACTCATAGGTTTAATGATAACGCCTCATCCATAAGTCACCAGGGAGTAACTGACACTTGAGCTATCAGATGCATTCTAAGTTCTATGTTCTATAGAACTTACATAACAACGAGGAGAAGTAGGAAGACACCACACATCTCCCTTCTAATAACTAGATACACTTAAAATTAAAACAAAATGAATATGGATATGTTACAAAATGATGTATAGAACATACACAAACACTTTAAATAATAGTTTTCCAAATATCAACACGATAATACATTTAAACTTAACAAAAGCTAAACAACATAATCTTTCAGATATTTAGGAACTGTTGTCCTACGATCACTACGTCTCATATAAGTGTTAGTTGAGACAGTTGTGCGACCAGGCATGCTGCGACCAGGCATGCTATTATCAAACTTATTAAAATCAGGATTGTTCTTGAGAACAGCAACTCGACTCAAATTCCAAATCTTTCCATTTTCCATTTTGACTGCATTTCTGAAACATTTTATTACACGCATAGGAGCAGTATATTTAGACCAAGATAAAACTCCTACAGGAGCTTTTACACGTACTAAGTCACCTACCTTTACATGAACTTCTTTTACATTTTTTCTTTTATCAAAATTCAATTTGTTTTTGTGTTGAAGATTTTCCTCTCTTTGCCTCCAATTACCAATGCTATTGTCTTTCACACCTTTACCCCAAGTCATCCAACTAGGACATAATCTAGTATTTGGAGTTCTACCTTTGAATAACTCAAATGGCGATTTCCGTGTAGAAGTGTGAGGGGTAAAATGATGAGCTAAAATACATTTTTGCAACTCTTCTTTCCAATTCAAAGAGTTCACTCTAGAGAGTTGAATATTTTCTTTTATAACTCTATTGAACCTTTCAACAGCTCCATTTGTTTCAGGATGATAAACTGCACATTTTTTATGCAAAATACCACAGGATAATAGAAAATCATTCATTAGACCAGAAGAGAATTAAGGACCATTGTCTGATAGAAGAGTTTTTGGAAATCCTTCTCTTTTGAACACATCTTGTAGAAAGGAAATCACACAAGAAGATGTTACTTCTGATACACATGAAACCTCAACCCATCTAGAGCAGAGATCAATTAAGACTATTAGATAAGGAGTACGATTCTCACCATTGAGTGGACCAACAATATCGATGGCTATATCTTCCCAGGGACCATCGGGTAGACTTCGACAAACCATGGGCATAGTTCGAGGAGTAAGTATCTTATCACTTATCCTGCATTGCATGCACTCTCTTACCTCTCGCTCAATTTCCACATCCATTCCTGGCCACCAGAATGAAGCTCTCAGTCTTTCTTTAGTTTTTACTATGCCTAAGTGACCCTGATGAGCTTCTTCCATTAATCTTTTTTTTAGAGAGAAAGGAGGAATCAACTTAGTGCCCCTTAACAATATCTCATTATCAACACATAGCTCATCTGTAATCGTACACCAAACTTTAGGCAAAGAATTATCCAATGAGACACCAAATTTAATCATGTTTATAACTTTTATAAGCTCACTATCCTTTTGAATCTCCTCTTTCCATTCGTCCTCTTTTATTACACCTGAAGTTATTTCACAAACGTTCACCTGTTCTTCCAAGACATCATCCACAAACTCATCCTCTTCAATGTCACAAACAAGGCGAGACAGACAATCCGCCGTTACATTATCAACTCCGGGAAGATGTTCCACTACAAAACTGAAATCTTGAAGACCAATAACCCATCTTCTTATCTGAGAGGAAATGAAATCCAAACCTTTTTTTGAAAATATTTCTTTCAACTGCTTATGATCCGAACAGACTTTAAAATGTGTTCCCCAAATAAAGTTCAGAAACTTATTCAGAGCCCAGAAAATAGCCAAAGCCTCCTTTTCAATTACCGAGTAATTCACTTCTGCCCCATGTAGACTTCTGGAAGCACAGGCAATCAAATGCTCTTTTCCACCTCTGTTTTGTTTTAAAATTGCACCCAAACCTTTTGAGCTAGCATCGGTTACTATAGTGGTTTTTTCACCAGGAATAAAGGCTTGCAAACTCGGGGCATTTTTTAAATTCTCTTTTAGATCTACAAACTCATTCTCACATTCATTTGTCCAAATAAATTCTTTGTTCTTACTAAGTAACTGCCTCATATTATTAGATTTGCTTGCTAAGTTAGTTACAAATTTACCGTAATACTCAAACATTCCTAAGAAGGAAACAACTTCTTCTTTATTTTTTGGGGATGCTAAGTTAATAATGGTATCAACTAATTCTTTTTTAGGAACAACACCTGAAGCAGTGATGCGATGACCTAAGTAATTTACTTCCTGAACAGAAAACGTACACTTTTCAAATTTCAATGTGAGACCAGCTCTTTCTAGTTTTTCCAAAACTATTCTCACATTCTTATCGTGTTCCTGTTGATTTAAACCAAAAATTAATAGGTCATCCTGGTAACATTTAACTCCTTTTATGCCTTTTAAAATTGAAGACATAACTCTTTGAAAAACTGACGCAGCAGACACTAGACCAAACGGCATTCTTTTGTATTTGAAGGCACCCATGGGGGTGATGAACGCCGTCAGGTCTTGTGAGTCCTGCATCAGTTCTATCTGATGATACGCCTGTGTAAGGTCAAGTGTTGTAAAAAATTTCGCACCATTTAGAGTAGACATTTTTTCATCAATATTTGGTAGAGGGAATTTGTCTACCACTACCTCCTTGTTGAGGGACCTTAAGTCTATGCAAAGTCTTATGTCCCCATTGGGTTTACTTGCGACAATGACTGGTGCTAACCACTCAGATGCTTCTACAGGAGTAATGATGTCTTGCTGCAGTAGTTTTTCCAATTCTAGTTCTACTTTTTCTTGAAGTGCAATGGGAATTCTCCTCACTTTGGCTACTGATGGCACTGCTCCATTCTTTAATTTGATGTAATGTTTGTATCCCTTTAAGCAACCTAATTCTTCTTTGAATAAACATGGAAATTCATTTACAAAGTCAAACACCAGACTTACAAAACACTTCCTAGACCTAAACCACAAGGAATCAGATCTACAGTGGGTAGTGTTGGTATATATATTCTATTACTTTAAATAATTTTTTTTTATATATATATTATAGAGACACTAGAGGCTGAAGATAATTGACTAAAATTCTTTTTTTAAAGAAAGAAAAAAATGAAACTTAAATGTGACAACAATTGTTTTCTGAAGCTTTGAGGATGAATAAAGTTCTGTTGAAGAGAAAAAAAAACGTGTCACTGAAACACACGATGAAGGGATCTAATGACACACACTTTTTTTTCCATTCCTTCCTCAAAACAGAGTCATTTCCTGGTGTGCGTGTCACCGTGAGGACATCACGTGATAGACTCCGATGTCTGATTGGGTGCTTGGCACGTTGAACCAGGAACGTAGACATGATGAAAATGAGGAAACCGACGAACTTCTGAAGAAGACGATCACAAAGGTAAGATATACTTTCAAATTTTGTTATAAGTGTAGATCGCAGGTTATACTACATCACGCAGTGTACACAACGGCTCTCCTTATTGAGCACGCAGCAAAGCTCTACACTCGGGTCGCGCACTTCTCAAGATGCACGTGACGACTCCCTCAAGGAGCTCAGAGCGAATCTTTTCAATCAGCTCGCGCCGTGTAAATCTGTTGAACGGAGATTGACTGGCCGATAATTTTCCTCCTTCTTATCAACTCCATCTCTAGAGGATGCCCAGTCCCAGAATCGTGGAAGGGTGCGGAGGTAGTCCCAATCTATAAGAAGGGGGCCTGAGAGGACCCTTCCAACTATAGGCCAATTAGCCTCATAGATGCAATGCAGAAGATAGTTGGTAGGGTCATATTGCAGAGAATCCAATTGTGGGCTGAGGAGGAGGATATCCTCTCCCAATACCAGGCGGGTTTCCGGACCAACACAGGAACGGTGGACCAGGTCTTCAGGCTCCTCTTGATCCATTGGAAGGTGGTGGTGATTGGCAAAGGCAGTCTTTACCTCGCTTTTATCGACTTAAAGACTGCCTTTGACCTGGTCCCTAGGAATAAGTTATGGGAAACACTGCGAGTCATGGGTATCCCTCCATTGATCCTTAACCTTTAGTAAGGCTCCATGAGGGCAATTATGCTCAGATAAGATGGGGGTCCCAGGGACAGCTTATGGATAAGATTCCAGTAAACAGGGGAGTACGGCAGGGCTGTGTGATGGCACCCCCCCTGTTCTCATTATATGTGAACGGGGTGGTCAGATTTCTGCAAGAAATACCAGCTGACGCCCCGGCCCTGGCAGGCAACAAGGTACCGACTCTCCTGTTTGCTGACGATACATTGCTGATCTCAAAGACCCCGGTAGGCCTGCAAAAACTCCTGAATAGGTTCCAACTTTTCTGTAACACCCGGGGGTTGGTCATAAATACATCTAAAACAAAATTTATGACATTCAATCCCCACAAATCATTCAGGAACAACATCACCTTAGATGGGATACACCTCGAGAGAGTCACTACTTAGGATTATCTTGGGATACGCCTCTCAGAAAAAGCGCAGTCGAGACCCCATCTTGATAAAATGCTCCTGAATCACAAACGTGCTGCCGGGGCACTGAGCAAAGAACATCGCTCATCGTTCAGTAAACCTATCGCCCCGGCACTCATTGTGTATGGAGCCAAGGCAGTTAGTTCAGCTCTCTATGGAGCCGAGCTGTGGGGTTTTGACAATCTCGATGAGATTAGTAGATCAGAACATAAATTCTTTAGGGACCTGATCATGTTACCACAGGGCGCCCCTTTAACCCCTTTGATATACGATCTGGGCAGGCACCACTTTAAAGACCTGGCCCAACTTCGCCCACTGTTGTATTGGGCCCGCCTTAGGAGCACTCCTGAACTTGCTAACTATGCAGAGGCTTTCGCAGAAGTAATGGGTATGGACACCTGTAAGAGGATAAAATGGATCTCAAATGTCAAGGCATTGATGATAACCCTTGAAGAATCATGGGACACCCAAAGCCCACCGAGTAAGGCAGAACTCAAACGCATCTATTGGGACTGGATAGACGCCAGAGACTTCAGTAACCCAATCTTAGGAAGGCTTACGGGAGAATTCTTCCAACGTAAACAATCTAGAGGCCTCGAACCTTACCTGGACATAATTCAGATCCCAAGGGATAGGGCATTATATACCCAATTCAGATTTGGCTCACTTCCAGTCCACGAATTCACCGCGAAGTGGCGCCTCCCTTATCAGACTACTGAAGAATGCCCATCCTGTGGGACCTCTAAAGAGAGTATCGCACACTTCATGTTCGCTTGCCCTGCGTATGCAAGTGCTAGGTCCTGTTGGCTTGCGCCAATCTGCAAACAATTAGGCACTCTCGACTATCGAGTTGCCTTACGCATACTAAAAACCGACCCGAGAACCCTTCATGTTTGCGGAGTTGCCAAGTTTCTGGGCCGAGCCTGGTTAATCAGGCACAGGGCTATACGAAGGGCGACCCAAAACTGATCTAGATACCTACGAGCATGTACACCGGACAATTGTAACCTGCAATGTTATACTCTGTCCCCGATAAGGAATATTATACACTTCATTTTTAATTATGTTTTATTGTCTTAAATCGTATCAATCAAAATGAAATTCTTTTATATGCAGGAAATAGCTTTATATTTTAATTGTCTTGAAATATTGCATTGCTACATTTCTATAATTTTAATGTAATGAATTGCACCTTCTTCTTTGTAATATTGTTGAATCGTGATGCTTTTATGATATTTATATCGAAATAAAGATATTTGACTGACTGACTGACATAAACTATTACAGCCAAAGTCACGTTCAATAAACTCCCTTTAAATAAATAACATATCTCGTCCCGTGACGCTGTCGCGTGAACACACGGAACCGCAAGAACTGACTTAAAATTGCGATGTAATGTGTGATTCACACAACGCGATCGTACTATTCTGCCAGAGCGTCGAGTCTTAAAAATTGGTAATCATATAATGATTAAGCAGTACCTCACGGGTCCGATCCACCCGCAATGCTCAATTTGTAATCACCAGTCTCGTGTGCGCTTCACAGGGCAGATTTCTTTCCAATTCAAATCCTGAGATGAATCAACTTGATGTTGAGGCGTAGTTTCAGTCTTGTCCCTCTTCTTTCTTATCCCATCCTCCGTCGCCAGTGAAAAGTCTTCAATAAACAGGAGACAAGTTAAGAGGTTAAACTCGTAGGTTTAATGATAACGCCTCATCCATCAGTCACCAGGGAGTAACTGACACTTGAGCTATCAGATGCATTCTAAGTTCTATGTTCTATAGAACTTACATAACAACGAGGAGAAGTAGGAAGACACCACACCATGGTCAGGTAGGTCACATATTTGGAACTGAGTCTTGATTACACCATGGCAGTGAACATTATTTAAGGCAGAGAACAATTCACTATACACCCTCCGATGTGGTGGCAACAAGTCTGTGCATGGCATCACAAACACACGTGTCTGTGGGCCTACGCGGACCTCTGCCCTCGGCCTACGCTGCGCACGAGTGGGACCAAAGATTTGGAACTGAACATCGGTAATTCAAAAGGCAGAATACATTTCTTCGCATGCACGGAGGGGCGTAAGAGGATGACACGTTGCAGTCCGGAGGGAACAGGATCAGCGTCACGGAGGTGATTGAACACTACCGACAACTGCCACTGTGTCACTAACTCTGCCTCGCGAGCCAACGACCCGTGGCTGTGGGCCACTGCTGACCGCTGCCTCCGGCCTACACTGCCTACATCGCAGACTGCATCCCCTTACAGCACCTGTGCCACTAAGTTTGTTCCCCGACATTCATGGACACGCACTGGTCGTACATTGGTGGCGTTTGAGTCTATGGACTAGGGGCTAGTTTTCATCCTCATGTAGCTGATCCCGAATTAGTGGTGCAAACGAGGGTTGCGCTTTCCACTCCTCCATTTGCTGCTTCCAGTTAACATCAGATCTTCCGCATCAAGCCCTGGAGGACACCTTCCACTGTCCCCCGAAACCCTCCGCAACATACACCTCGGACATTGATGGGGACCCGCTCAGGTCGCATGGCCCATCTGACTGCACCGCAAGTCACCGTCCCGTGGCTGGGTGCCTGTGCCGGCCGCAGTGCATCCGGGGCCACAAACTCTGTGCTGCTCAGGCCTGGGACCCCTTCTTCTGAGACATTGAATGGCCTCTGTAGCGATGGTCTTGGGGTCATCAACGCCATGTGTCTGTGGCCCTGCGCTGTCCGCCTCCTCCGGCCCCAACTGCGGGCCACCAGGGCCCACACATGGCATCGAGTCTTGACCGGCCCGACGTCGCATCCTGCAGGAGGCACACGCCACCACCGCAAGGACCACCTCCAACCGCCATCTGCCAGAGTCGAAACGTTGGTCCTGACAGACCTACGGAGTTGCTCAGACCTGTCGTGGATGCCATCATCGGCCTGATACCCTGCTCAGCACTCCAGGTGCCAGTGACTCAGTGCACCGCAAGCCATTGTCTGTTACTGATTGAGTTTTGTGCTGTTGTGAGGTTGCGCAGCAATGTCACCTCATGCAGTGGGGAAGACCTGGGACCATGAGGAGGAGGATGTGTCAAGTGTGCGGACGGGAGAAGGCACAGACAATGGGAGGGCAGGTGGCAACAGCCCCAAGGCAGGAATGCAGACTGGTGGCGGTAGTCAAGCTACACACCTGGATCTAATACTGGGTATTGCGCTGTGGACTGCGGACGCAACTGTCACCTCAGGCAGTGTGGGAGACCTGGGATGTTGATGAGGAAGTTGATGCAGGTGTAACACACCCCACTGCATCTGCATCAGGACTAACCCGAAGGGACACAATCCTAGCAATTTCTTCACATGAGCGCGCTCTTCTCTAATGCCCCTACCTCAGTGCACTGCAACTCACGGAACCTCCAGACTGAATATTGGGTGACCTCTGTCCTTACTCCAGATCCCTCCATGTTGCTCTGCATTTGACTCTGTTATGCTGGTGTTTTCTGTTTCCATTACACTGGTGTCCACTGTTCAGGTTGTTGGCAGCACCAAGCACTCCGTGCGGGCTGGCTTATACTCACCCCACACACACCCAGCACAGGCGTCACTGTACATGTGGCCCTGCCAATAAAGGGGCAGGGCGCACGTGCCTGTAGCCAGTTCAACATGATATGTGCATATGTCTCTGTGGAGGTGTGGGTCTCCTTTGTGGGGTGTAGGTGGTCCCTGAAGGGTATTGGTCACCCACGTATGTGTTCTAGTTCGCATTCCATGGGTTTGGCAACACCCTCACCTGTTGGGCCACCTCCTTTTGGCATTCTGCCACCTGGCATTGGGGTGCCATGTGTGGGTGGGTGAAGTGTTGTGAGGCAGCCGTGATTGCGGGTGCTTCATGCTGTGTGGTCTGTTGCAGGGGCTGGGTTCTCCTCTGAGTAGCTTGTCTGCCCTGGTCCTGGTGGTGGGTTGTGTGGGATGTCCATGGGCTGTTGTAGGGCGTCGGTGTCGGGGGTGTGGTGTTCGTCTCGGGCATCACTGATGGGTTGTCTGTTCTGACCTGCTCGAGGTGTTGTTTGTCCCTCTGCATTGTGAAGGGGAGGTGCATGTTGGCATTGTGTTGGCGCCTTGTTCTTGTCGACATGCAGACTGTGTGACAATGTACATTGTGACTGTTTGGGCGGTGGTGGCTATTTAAGTTGGGACAGTGTACATTTGGCCTACATGGCTGATGTGGGGTTGTAGGGGTCGATCTGTCCAATGTGATTGTTCTGTTTCTGCGCCTGGGTGGACCCAGTTGTGTCCCCTGTTCTGCAGTGTGGGTGTTGCACTTTGGGCCACATTGTCATGGTATGTGCTGTGATTGCTATGTGTGTGTGCTGCAGTGTGCCTGTTGGATCTTCACCCTGTTGTTGTTGTGTCAGGTCCTCTCGAGCTGTGTTCGTACTCCCTACTCCTTGCACCCTCTCCACACTGATGACTGTGGCCTGGGTTTCCTCCAGCTCCTCCTGTGGTGCTGGACTGCCACACCCTGTCGCCGTTGCTGCCTTCCTGTTGGCAGCGGGTTTGTGCCTGGTTTAGGTTGTCACATCCTGCCGGCGCCTCTTGGCCTCCTGGATTGGCCTCCTGGGCACTCCGACTGCATTCCAGGTGGTCTGCTTGTGGGTCAGTTGCTGGTAGTGTTCTGTCGCCTCCGTGGCCTTGGTCTTGTTTTCTTGCGGTCTGCACCCCGTCTTCCTCTCCCTTTTCTCCTTGGCCTTCCCCGACCCAGTTGTTCCTTGCTTGTGGTCTGTGGGGGTTGTGGGGTTCACGTTGCCCTCTGCGCTGGGTCAGGGTGCATCCATGTTGCTACGTGCTTTGGCTTGTTTCTGGTGTGTTGTGTCTGTGGTTTTTATGGTGCAATTTCCCGCCAGACGCGTGGGATTTGCAGGCCTGAGGCTGGTTTTCACTACTTTTTGTACCGCGATTGGCCTCATTGCATAATTTCTCGCGTTTCGCATTTTTTCTGCGTGGCGTTGATTTTCACGCTGACAATTGACGCGTTATCTGGTGACTATTGCATGGTACCGCCTTGTTGTGAATTCCACGTTGACACAGGGTTATTTTCCCGTGATAGGCTGCGATATTGAAAGTTGAGTTACGCTACTCTTGCGGTAGTTATCACATGTTCTTGTGAATATACCCCTGAGTCTTTAGGCATTACCAATGATTCCAAACATTTTTTCAATATCTGATTGAAGATTGAGAGACTCTCTGTATACCCTTGAGGAACTCGGGACCATGCCAAAACGCGGTTTCCGAACCGGAATGCAAATAAATATTGGCTATCCGGATGCAAAGGTATCAAGAAAAATGCTTGATGCAGATCGATCACTGTGAACCATTCTACGTCACATGGGATTTGATATAGGATCACGGTTGGATTTGGTACAATTGGACAACAAGGTATAACAATCTGGTTTACCTTTCTCAGGTCCTGTACAATCCTATATTTTCCATTCGACTTGCAAATTACCATTATAGGTGAATTGCATGGGCTTCCTAGAATCTCTCTCAAAATTCCCTGCTCAATCAACATTTCTATTACAGGTGTTACCCCTGCAATTGTTTCAGGACTCAATTTGTATTGCGGTATTCTTGGAAATTCTGCATTCGGTTTTACTGTAATTTGAATCGGAGCAACTCCTTTCATCAATCCAATGTCTTTCCCTGAAAAATCCCACACAATCGTCAACACCGTATTTCTCAATTCAACTGGCAAATCATTTGCTGTAAGTAATGGATACAATTCATTCACCTCTGTTCCCTGCCTCGACAGCTTGAAAATGACATCTTCATCCTTTGTATGAAATGCTATTCCATCTGGAGTACAATAAATGGAGCAATTCATTTTACACAAAAGATCCCGACCTAAAAAATTAACCGGACTTGATTCACACACAACAAATTTGTGCAATTCTTGAAAATTTCCAATTTGGACTTTCATTGGATTAGTTATTGGTGTTTTGATTAACTGATTCGAGACTCCTACAACTTGGATATTCTCTCCCGAGAGGGGTAGGTTTGGGATTTCCACAGTTCTTGCAGTGGAACAGGTAGCACCAGTATCTATGAGGAAAGTAATAGCATTACCATCAACTTCGCCATCCACATGTGGACCTGACTGATCTGCCTCTAGAGATGCGCCAAGAACGCACTCCTCCTCCCCCCTCAGGCACCATCATTGTGACAAATCCAAATCATTTTCTTCTGTTTGCAGTATATATTGTGAAACCACCTGCGCATTTGAACCTACTTGACCATTTGTACGAAAACCATTATTAACATTTTGTCTTTGCATTTGACCTTTCACATTATCATTAGGCATTGGAGCTTGTGGTATTTGCAAACACTGTCCTCTATTGTTTGTCATCTGTACCTGCTGATTTTGATTTTGCATCTGATTCTTCAGTACCTGATAATTCTAATTCTGCATCTGCATTTGATTTGGATCGTAAGTTCCTGATTCTCCTCCATTATTTAACAGCATCTTACACTTGCGTCGCCAATGTCCAAATTTACCGCAATTATGACAAGGACATTTCTTTTTAATTCTTCTTTGTCTCTAAAATTTCCTCTACCTCTTCCCTGACCCATTGGAATCATTTGCGTCACTGTATTGCCATTTGAAACTACACCTTTCAGACCAGTAGTAGTCTGACCATCATCTGTCGTGTCTGCACCCAAATATCCTCCTTTCTTTGCTGCTTTCATTTGTGCAAACATTAATTTCTCTTTCAACTTTTTATGTCTCATTTCTTTGTCATCCCCACAATATTTTGCATAACGAAGTATTTCATCAATCGGTTTGCTCTGCCAACATATTAAATGTCACTGAATCATAGCACTTATTTCTGGTCTCAATCCATAGACAAATCTATATACATAATGTCCCATATCCTTTTCTGTGATATTTTCTATTCCACTGAATTGTTTAAACACCTGAAGAAGTCTCTCATAATATGCATGCACTGATTCTTTCAATTCCTGAGTTGTTCTGTCAATTTTCATCCAATCCGTTTCTTTTGGAGATATTTTCCCCTTCAAATACGTAATGACCTGATTATATTTTTCATTAGCTCTTCTGAAGGTGCTCCTGTTTTAGGATCTCTTGGGTATTCTTTTTTCGGCCAATCTACAGCAATCTTACACTCAACCCATAAATCTGCTGGAACCACAATATCAAAAAGACCATCCAGGTCAATCCACAAAACTTTCGAGACCTTCACAAATCTTTCTACCTGTCTATACCATTCAACGGGCTTTTCTCTCAGTCTTGGGAAATCATTCGTAAATGGCAATATATCCTGCGTTGACCATGGAACGTGAACAAGACTACCTCCTGGTACTTCTCTCATCGGATATGCTGTTACAGCATCAACTGATTCTGCCTCTTTCTCTGCATCTCTCAAAGGATACAATGGTAAAGCAACATTTGCTTTAGCATTTTCATCTCCCTTCTTTTTAGCCCATCTTCCTTTCCATCTGTCCAATTCTCCCCAACGTCTCAGAGTAGTAATTAACTCTTTAATTTGCAATCGTCTCCCTGAAACATTCAAATTTTCTAAATCTTTGTCAGTAAAATCCAATCTATAAGTTTTTTGTAATGCTTCAGACTTCTCAATATCTACTCCATACATCTGTGCAACTTCAGCAAAAGTCTCATGTAAATTTATCGCTTTCCGTGTAATAGTCTTACACAAAAATAATAATTCATCTTCCTGATATTTGCTCAATCTTTCTGGACTGATCGTTCCTGCAATCATCTCTTCCAAATCTCCTTTTAATCTACTCACATCTATATAATCATCTTTGCTTTGACTACTACATCCAGGAGCTATTTCTTTAATCCATTCTTCTAATTCTTCTGGCGATGGACCTAATGATCTTTGTGCATCTTCACCTAATTCACTTCTCGGTCTACTAGGTGTTTGTGTATTTATTCTCCTCTCCACCTGCATTATTCTCTTGGGATCAAGATATACCACTCGCTTTGGTGTTTCATTTCTCCCTGAAAAATCAACCAATTGTCCTTCTTCGAATGTGACTACACTCACATTCGTACCACTATTTCCATTGCTTCTTTCATTATTTCTAGTTGTTTCTCTGTGAATCGTATGGGGAAGTTCATTACTCCTCTCTGGTACTGTCAAAGCATGCACTTAAGTAATTCCCTGTCCATCATTGTATAATGGAACTATGGGACCAATTGTGACTGGTACCGACAAAACATCTGGATTTTTCATCATTTCCATTCTAACAACTGACTCTTCTCTATTCACATTTTGAACTTGCCTCACCTCATTAATCATTCTATTCATTGGCTGTTCTTCAATTTGAATAAGAGGAACACTTGGTGAAACACTCGAAATATTTGAAACATTCGTATTTGAATTAATCTGTTCTTCCTGATATGGTGGTGGAGGCCTATTCATTAATAATTCTTTCAGGAAATCCTTATCTATTTAATCTGTATCCATTAAGTCTGTATTTTTCTCCTGTGGTTCTGTATTATTCTTTTTCTCTTTGGGCTTTCCCCCTTCACTCGCTTGAACTTCTCTAACTGGGAACATTTTAGTACCTTCAACAACATCTCTTCTCCACATTTTCTTACGAGCATCCCATTTTGCTTCAGAATACCTGCTCACTGTATTCTTATATCTATTCTGGTATCTATCTCTTTTTCTCTTGTATGCTTCGTAATCCCATTCTTCCAGAGCTTCGTACTGCATGGGTCTTGGATTTGGACTCAAACTATTCATTCGAAATCTCAAATTCTCTAAAATCTTTGTATTAAAGGTACCATTTTCTGGAAAAGCCAAATTAGCATAATTTTTCGTATATTTCATCCAATTTTCTAACCATGTACAAGTATGATAACCCCTTTCTAACGCCATGAATGCTGCAGGCGTTCCTTCAGGAGGCATCGGTATTCCTTCTCTGATTTGTATTGGCTGATCTTTGCTAAACAAAGTTTTTAACAATTTTATTATCTTCATGATTCTTTATTAACTAAAAGTAAATTTTAGAAATAAATTCTAGTCTACATAAATCTTTGTAGTTTCTCATCCGTGTTATGTTCTCAACTTCCAATCAAAGTTATTTACGCTGTCCAATCTCAGCACGACTCACACTAACTAGCCTATAGCAGCGCGGCACCTCAGTGACGTTTTCTCACCAACTGACCAAAACCAGCGTGGCTCACTGTTACGTCAGTATCACTCATTCTCTGACCCTCCCTTTACAAAATCAGCGTCAGCGTCTTTTAGGTCTTTAACAAACAAAACGAACTACATAAACACAGCTTGTCTGCTCCACTAAAAGAAATGTGAAAGTATTTTCATGTATTCTAAGGGAATCTACACTCCAGCACAATCTTGACCAGTGCGATTATGCCCTCTCTCAAGTGGAAAATTCTCAGGACTTCCCCATTTGCGCTTCTGAAGTGACCCAAATAAACCTCCACTACTTCATTCAACAAAGTTACCTGTGCAATACTTTCAGTTCGACAACCGCCTAGTACCGCATCAACAGCAGACAACGCACATAAAGCTTAGTGTATGCCACACTAAGACAGCCCTTAGGCTTATCCCGGGATCTTAGGCCTGCGACGAACCTGTTACCTTCTTTCCATTGAGATTCAACAAACCTCAACGTGACATAAAAGTACTAACTCAACATATATTATCTGAAATCGTTAATTCTGTCCAGTCCAAAAATCTCCTTTTTTCATCACCTAGTATTTAAGTTTAAACTAACCATGCGATGCAACTACCAAAAACTGATCTAGCGGAAGCGGTGGGGGTTATTTTTTATCATATGTCCCACACCAACCTTTACAATACTAATGGAAATGTAACTCTAATGACGGGCCCATAAGTCATTATCATTCCTTATAACAATATCAAAGGTCCTCCGACGGATCTTTGGTAGCGCTAAAAGGGACTAAGTAATGGAAATCGGAGAGCTATTCCCTCATGAGGATCTGTAATGAAGAAACAGCTATATAACAATATACATCATATATTTATCAGAAATAAACCATAACACCTGAAATAAAGAGAAGCACTATTCTTACTATTATTTCTCTTTGTTATTTTCAGAAATATGAATGGTCAATCACAAGTACAAACTGTAAATCATCATTTTAGATCTCTGTTACAGACTAAATCACCACAAACATTACAAAATAAATGATTCTAATTCATTGAACAAATTAGGTATAGAGGTGGGAGAGGGAGAGAAAGAAAACATTCAGTAAAATACAGCTTTCTCACCAAGATGAGGAAAACTAATGCACAGTGTGCATTTAGTTAGAAAAGCGAACCCCACGGCCGTTAGGATATAGCATGGGCAGCACCATCAGCCGATGATGTGCAAAGTCTCTAGGAAAGTTTCCTCATGATTTCAGTTAAGTACACCAGCCAGAGTATTTCAGGAATCAGCACGGCATACAGCATACCACAAACGCAGGACAGGTCACCAGGGTTGTGAACAAGCCGACGATCATTTTCCCACCAGCATCTTTATAGTAGTGTTGCTACTTTGTTTCTTCTAAAATGTTTCTATTCTAACTCTTTTCAAGCCTTTCCATTGGTCAGTACTACGGGGAGGTAAAATCTCCTGACGATTGACTTTACAATTTTCTCTAAACAGTCTTTGTCTAAAGTTATAGAACTTCCCAGAGAGGAAGTGGAAAAACTACAGTTTCAATTATACATAACTCTTGCAACTGTTTCATTCTGACTTCCTACAAACCTCGCCTAGACAGGAAAGAATACTACTGTTTTCTACATTCTAAGGAAGCATTTGTAATTTTTTACAAGGACATTGGAAAGGAGCACGTTAGCACATCCCCTAACAGATACATTTGCTGAGGCCTACATATTTTAGCAAAGGAAAGGGAGAGAGAAAAATAATTTTCTAAGGCCTACATAGCTTTCGCGAAGAATAAAAGCTTTTTCTCGTGTTTGCAGTTGTTTATTCCTGCAGTTCAGGAAACATAAAAATATTTCAATTAGACAGACAAGATAGTAATTTCTCTCTCATTCTTTAATTAAATTTCATTTTCCTTAATGTTAACTCCACTACTTGTATTTATTCTGACTTTCAAATACGTGCACATTTTGCACATTTCTCTGTCGTACTTCTAAAATTCGCACGTTTAGTATTTCTGGTTTTTCACTCACGTTAGTAATTTATTAAAACACACTCATGGGTGGATTTTCTGAGCAGATTTATTTGCAAAAACCGTGCTCCATCACTGAAAGGGAGAATACATCAACAATACATTTCTAACTTGTGAAGCCAATGTGACTTAACAGTAATGACCATGAATATGATTAAAGTGTTTTATTTGGACTGCCAATCAATCTCGTTTATATGCAAACCAAAAATAAGTACAATAAGTACATCAATACAATAGGTAAGCTGAAATATCTCAGTAGGTTAAGGCACAACAGAATGAAATACAGAATTGTGATAGCCACAACAATATAAAAACAAATTAAAGCAAGCAGGTGTTACATAAAGAAACTTCCCTTCTCTCTTCTAAACATAAGTCAATATGGGGTCATCTATCAAGGGTCTCTAATTCGGAACCATAGAAGGTGTCAGCATGATCAGACTTCATTAGAAGTCTTATGGAAATAGGAAATAAATGATTAGCATAAAGCTTTACACTTGCCAAGAATAGGGAAAGCGGAGAGGTCTGTACTTCTCGAAGTCTAAAGGGAATCTCTGTAACATTCAACTGTATCAACACCAATTTAAAAAGAGATTCAGAAATGTCCTAATCTCCTTTTACACCGTCAGAGACCAATCAGATCATTACTTGAGTGCAATTACAACATCGCTTCAGTTTCCCAATGAATTGAGTTGGGATTGCGGCTCTCAACCTTGAACATCTTGCCCTCCTGGTACATGATGAACAGAAGGCCTCCTTCGTCCATTGTTTCTCCACGTTCACTGCCAAGTTTTCCCCCCAGGACTCTCTATCAGCTGTCTAATACAAACAATAAGGGGAGAGGAGTTGGCCTAATGGCTAGGGCGGTCGACCTTGAATCTGGGGAACTGGGTTCGAGTCT
Organism: Calotriton arnoldi; assembly: GCA_963921515.1. Classification (NCBI taxonomy): domain Eukaryota; kingdom Metazoa; phylum Chordata; class Amphibia; order Caudata; family Salamandridae; genus Calotriton; species Calotriton arnoldi. Next base: position 563,827 of record CAWUFW010002001.1, on the reverse strand, counting down.
CGGCAATGACGCTGGACATCCTGTGATTCTGGGCAAATCACTTAATCTCCCCGTTCCTAACAAAAATGAATGTGTCCTTATGTAATGCAACTGGTGCTATGTAAAGTGCTCTGATACCCGATTCGGGTCAAGTTCGCGCTATATAAAACTCTGTAAAAAAAATAAGCCTTTCTCTAACTAACGAAATAATCATCCTGCAAGAAAAAGAAAAACATGCTGGCAAAGCAAAATGCATTTCAACTGAGGTGTAGTCAGGGTAACTTTAATTAAGCATTTAATATGCACTTCGAATACATGGTTATGCATGTGCATGTACATTTTTACATATGCAAATATAACTTGAAGTGTAAGTGTAAAACGTGATTAAAGAATACATGTAAGCATGTTTCAACTGCAAATTAGTGCACACATGTATACATCTCTAGTCTCTCTAGTGAATGCATTTGGATTCGATTCAATACATTTTTATTAGGTCAATATAGACCATAAAAGCACATAAAATCATGCATTTCACATAGATACAAACTAAAAACACAATATCATCAAGGAAGATAAATACAAATGTAAAAAGCTTATTACCAAATGCAGAGTAAAAACATTACAAAGTGTGCTCATCAAGTACTAGGACCCCAGTGCATTATCTTAAACATGTTCAACAAATTCAAACTTTTACTTAAAATTCCACTTTTGAATAAATACAAAAGTACCCTGTGTGATGAGAGTGATAGAGGATCCTTCTAGTCCTTAAATAGTTTTTTCCTCAATCTGAGGGCACCTGAAAGGAATCTTGCAACCTCAAAACAAATCATAGGGGAGGGTAAAGTTTGTAAAAACAATAATGCTGGCCTTACTCATACAAATTAGTTGTTTCTTACCAGCGGAATGACAAATTTACGCCTCAGAGTGGAATAAAAATCACAGAAAAATATAAAATGCAAAATGTCCTGTTCTGAAAAAGTATCACAAGGGCAAGGTTTCAGGGCTTCTGGCTTCAAAAATCCCGTTGGGACAGTTAGGAACCAGTGTATGGAGTTAAATCTAAATCTGGTAAATATAAAACAATGGTGAGCATTATCGACAAATGACAAGTAAGGTTCCCCCCTCAAGTTTGTTGTCAACAGAGCATGTTGGCGCACTCTGGGTTTCATAAATTCCCTGTCTTCTCTTTCCCCTAACCGCCTGGCCAAAATCATGTTTGTTAATGGCCGGCACATCACTTGGGTGTATAGGTTTTGGTTGGCGAACAAATCCGAGCAGCCTAGCCTCATTAGCTCCTCCTGAACATATCCTAACCATGGGCACTACAGTCCTTTAATACATAATGATTCAGAGTGGAAGCAGAACATAGCCAGATTCTCTGCCAGCCAGGATTTATTCACTGGGCAACATTGTGTCTTCTGCAATAGATATAATGGACCAGGATTTGTCTATATTATAACATGGACAATCGCAATTGCGATCCATTCTATTATTGAGCTGGACGCTACACTCATTGCGCTCTGGTCACGTGCCCTGGCAGTATATCAACAGTACGACTCTGTTTTCTGCATATAACCTAACAGAAACACAGATGACAATGACAAGAAGAGATGCAAGGTATCCAATGCTGCACATTGAAAAATTGGACCAATTACCTTTTCCCGTGGTTGAGTCACCTTCCACAGAATGGTTAATCCATGGCTATATTACACTGCCGATCACGACATTCCAATTTCAATACTTTCTACAGTATCACCAGGTAGGCAGGTATGAAGCGTTGGGACAGGGATACGTATATGAGTCTTGGGATTTGCCGTACAGATTTAGATGCAGGAATGGGGACACTGAAGTCTTTCTCAGCGGTTCAGACCGTGAAACTGCTTTTAGTGGGTCTCTAGTTGAATGAATGAATGAATGGGCACTTGTAAAGCGCATGGCTACCCGGAAGCATCCCAGCGCTGAAGCTGTAACCAGAGATCCGAGTGCACTAAGGGAAAAGCCACGTCTTGAGTTGTTTCCAGAATGCAAGATGGTTAAGTTCGCTCCGAAGGTCCAGCGGAATGGAGTTCCACAGTCTGGAGGCATTAAACGAGAAAAGCCGTCCGCCACTTCTGGCCTTCTTGATCCTGGGGACTACTGCCAAGTGGAGCCCGTCTGAACGGAGTTTCCTATTCGCCCTATAGGGGCGAATCATGCCGTTGTTGATTAGGGGTCCGCTCCCCCCAAGCACCTTGTGGGCTATGCAGAGTGCCTTAAAGTTAATTCTCTGTTCCACCGGAAGCCAGTGGAGAGAGCGCAACGCGGGCTTTGCTGAGCACCTAATGGGAGTCTCCGTAAGAAGCCTAGCTGCGCAATTTTGAATGACTTGAAGTTTTGCAGTTACTGACTTTGCAAGGATATTTTGCTTCACAGAGCTTGTAATGCTTCGATTGCAAACCTATCATGTCACTTGAAAGGATTCCCAGCTGCCGTGATTCATCCGGTGTTCAAACTGCTCTCGAACTGGAGCTATTTGATGTTGAATGATCAAGGTTGTTGTGGGATGGTACCAAGCATCGCATATCTGGTCACAGTAAGTTCCAGGGTTACTTGTTGTATGCAAGTATTGTTTCCACCGACCCACACAGTTAGGGAGGCAACGCTATGGCCTTCGTTGGATATTTCCTTTATACGGTTTGATTCTCTGAGCAGACTGAAAGCCATGCTGTTACAGAAGGATGTGGCCTTAACCTCAGCCCAAGGGACTTTTGATATCCAGGTTGCAAGGTCTTCGGCTGAGATACAGGGGCTTCCCACTCCATTTCGGAGAAATGGTACATCGTATCTTTAACATGTCTGATATGAGTGAGATTGTACACCTATTTAAGAGCATAGGTTCTGGACTATTGAGCACTTTTCAGACAATCTTTGGAGTTATTCCAGCATTTATACTCTCCGTACTGGGAAGCGTTTTTGAAGGGCTACCGATGGTCCTACTACTTGTAGTGGGTATCCTGGTTTTAATTTTCCTGCTACGCAATGGACGTCCCAGTTCCACCAGAGATGGAAAAAGCATTCCTTGTGTGACGTTGCCGTGAGCGCATTGTACTCCATCTGGGCGCACCTCGGCTTCGGGAACAAAACGAGCATTGGTTCCTATCGTTCAGATCAGTCTGGGTTGACTGCATCTTGCCTGTGCTCCGCTGCCTATGCTGCGGATACGATTGCGTGTTGGACATATGTCTAACACTTCCATCGGTTGCGCCACCAGACGTTGATGTACTACTGGACCCGTTAAAGGCCCATGTATTACAGTGTCCTCAGCGTATTCCCATGTTGATGAAGGCATTCTTAGAGCCTCCACAGGATGCTTCAGCTCCTGTCAGAACGCACACCGGCTCTACATCAAGCACACAGGTACCGAGTGTTTTCTCAGCGGCTGCTGTGGGAACTGAAGATGATCACCTTTGCTCCATTGACCTGATATAAGAGCTGTTACAGGGTCCGTCATCGGCGAATGCGAGTGACAGTGATGTTGCGTCTCCCACACAGGACACATAAACATTTGGCTCTCCGTGTGATGGGAACAATTTGGCCTTTTTCCAAAACAAGCCAAATTGGAATTCGAAAACATAGTTTGTTTTATTTTTTTATCTCCTGCTCTCACTGAGCACCATGGCTTTCGATGTGCTCAGTTGGTCTAACAGTATATTGACTATTTAGAGAACTTATATTGCTTTTTTAACTTTTACCCCGTTTTTACATATATCATGTACTTAGATATTTTTACGATGTTCTTATGCTTTTCAGACAGGCATATTTTTGCATTAGTTAATATTATTGTCCTTCGGATAAACCCCGAATAATGGAGATGGATTTGCCTATATCTGCACACTGTATATAAGAAGACATTAGTGTCATCTCAGTAGGGCAGGAGGGGAAATCCCTAAACGCAGATTAGGCTGGTGAGCGTAGCCTACGGTAGAGTAAAATAGCTAATACCGAATCCCATCGCTTTTTCTCAAAGGCCGGAGGGATAAAAAGGACCATCCTTCAAAAATATCACCCACAGTCGTCATGCCCAACCTGCATGGTTGTTTCATGGTGCCTTTTTCCATTGCGGAAGTTAAAAGTGGAGTGTGGGCTACGGGGAGCAGCAGTGACTATGGCATGATGAGCCCCAAATGGGGTACAAGACACCATCAAGCTCGGAGGGTTGTGCCAATGACATCCACATCATTCACCACAACGACAGGTCATGAGGCTACATAGCCCAGATCTGACCCAGAGCTGACTATCATATGTTCAACCCTGACATGCAATGGGACCAAATTACTGACAATCCAATATTTCAAGTAGTGTGCCTGGGCAGCCAGGTAATAAACACACAGTTCTGGTACATCAAGTACTCAATTTCTCATAGGCTGCGTAGAACCTTCAATTTCACCTAAGACTGCCCGCTGCCGTAGACCAATTTAAGAAGCGCATGCCTTAGTTGCCGAAAGTACCCCATCGAGAGGCACCCTGGAATATTAGAAATAGATCCAGTAACTGCGGTGATACAATAATTTCTAATGATCGAGAATCTCCCTATCTTGGAAAGTGGGAGATGTAACCAATGGTCTATGTGACCTTTAAGTTGGTCCAGCACCACCCCAAAGTTACTCCTCATTAGTTGAGGGATGTCACGGGTAACAAACATGCCCAAGCATTTGATGCCATCAGGGTACCGTCTGAGAGGATATTAGATCGCAAGGTCAGCAGGGAAGTCTATGAGAGGGAATGCTTCTGACTTGTTCCAGTTTATTTGTATACCTAAGTGGCCTCCAAAATGTATAACTTTCCTGATGACTGGGGACAATATGACGTTCCCCGCATACACACAATATAACGCTCTCTGCATACAGAGGAAAGCAAGAGGTTTACGCCCTATCTGCAGGCCTCGGGCAGAGTGAAAATCCTGAAAAAACCAGGCCCATGGTTCAATAGCTAATGCAAAAATCACAGAGGAGGACAGATATTAATCGTCTCCCCTGCTGGGTCCTACGTTGACTGGGCCCAGCTGAATGATGTACTGAAGTAGTCTGGAGAAAGTAAGAAGCTGCTACAGTCTTTCAGGAGACAGGCAATGCTCTTCTGTTCAATCCAGCCTATCTTGGGCAGCAACATCTGCTGCACTAGAAGCAGCTGGATTATGACAGGAGGACGGACCTTTTGTGGAGTGGCTGGTGGTTCGTGGTTGCAAAAGTCCCCAAAGGCATGACTGTGCCAGTCCACCTGTGGGCCTGATGGGGAGACTACATTTCTTTGAAGACGTTCAATGGCTTACATCTAAGACAGTAGGTGCTGTAGGCGAGAGGAGGGTTATCACTTGGTATTCTAGGCAATGTCCCTAGATTCTTGGTTCCATGACACGCTATTGTGTTTGGCAGTGGAGATGTGCTTTGCCATTCCCTGCTGGAATAAAAGGCAGTGATTTGAATGTCTCCTCATTAGTAAGACACAGGCATCTTCTCCATCCTCTCTGGTTCTAAAGCCTTCGGGAGATGTGAGGCTCACACTGGTCTAGAAGAGGTTGAACAGATTTATGCATGCTGTCATGTTGAAGATAGCGACCATACAGAACAGTAGGCTTTGTGTCATCTCAATTGATTTTGAGTCAACTTCAGACTTGCACGATGCCTATTTCCACTTCTCTGTGCACCGCAAGTCATCTTCAGTTCATTGCCTATCTTTCAGATTTCATCCACCTGAGAGTGTAAATAAAGGCTTTGGCACCCTGGTGGCCTTTTTTCCAGGCTCATGAGTTTTAATGTTTCCAGATCTGGACAATCAGCTAATATGTGTTCCCTAATTTTTAAGGTAGAGAAGGACACTTTGATGATGTCCTGAACTTGTAAAAGTCTCATCTTTAGTCAGCCCGGGATCATTTATTCACTGGTTCCACTCAAACTTTGGGCAGGTATTCCTTTACTTTGACACTTGCTACTTTGAATATATGAATTAGATTTGCTATATTTTTTGTGATTAGATTTTTTATACTTGCTGAATTACTGAAGATATTTTGTCTGCATTGTATCATATTTAAAAAAGTCTTTTAACTATACTTTAAGTTAATTTCTTTGTAATTAAATTTGTTTTCATGAAGTTGAATTGTGGTGTAAAAATAGATATTTATGCTTAATGTAATATTTCCTATACAAAAGCTATAAAGCATTCAACTTATAATTGCTTCTCCAGCCATTGGTTTATCACCTGCTGCCCCAGCCAGCCAAAATCTTAATGCCATTGGTTCCATGGCTCTTCAGATCCAAGGACCTCTAGCTTTGTGGCTCGTCGAATTGAACCCTGCATCTTGTCAAAGAGGTCACAACTTATGACAGTGCGATGAGTTGTGGTGCGACTGGAGAACACTGCGTTTCAGGGTCAGTGGTGCCTTATAGAGGCTGCTCACTCTTCCATCTGGAGGGAACTGTCCACTGTCTTCTGGGCCCTGTCGTGCCCCCCTGCCTATTGAACTCCAATAGAGTACATCCCATTTATCTGGATCCTGGCTATTGGCACAGTATATAACAAAGAGATTAATTAAAAAGAAATAAGTTGCCGGAGAACCCCTATCATGAATGGCCATTCCAGTGAGTCAAAAGCCTATGTGGCATCTAAAAATACCGCTCTGGATGGAAGTTGCAGATCTACCCTGTGCAGGACAGCCATCGATGTATGGAAGTTAAAGGGGATTGTTTTGGCAGGACCATAAACTGCATTAGGTGCTGTAAGCATGGCACCAGTATTTTTGCTAATATTTTGTAGTCTAAATTCAATAGAAAGATGGCCCAGAGGAACGGGCAGCGGGATCTCCCCTAGACTTCAGTAAAGACAGTGATTGTAGCCTTCATTGTGGAAGGTGGCAAGCAACTTCTATTATTGACTGAATTGTAAGGATCCAATAATCTCGGTGCCTAGAGGTCGATATATTCTTTATAAATTTGACTGGGAGGCCGGCACCTCCAGGAGCCTTGCCACTATTGTGGCTCATGATGGCACTTTTCACATCTTCTAGGGACGGGGGAATTCAGCAGCTCCCTGGCTTTACCCTCCACCAATGCAAGGGCCACTCGACCCAAATATGATGATATATCTGCTGCATCCGCACTCTTGCCTCGAGAGTAGAGGCGGTCATAAAACTTTTGAAACATACCCAGAATGTCCACAGGTGCTGAGGATATTTTGGTTTCACCAATAGCCAGTGGATACAAGAGATCTGTCCCTGGTTCCTAGTAGCTCGGGCCACCCATGCTAGTGTCTTGCCTGGTTTGTCCTCGTCCCCAAAAAGTCGCACCCTTGCCCGTTTACCAAGATATAGGAATTTACTATCCGCTACCTCACAAAACTCTGTCAGAGTTTCTTGTAGCTTAGCAAGTATGGCTGTGCTTTTTGTGGCTGCATAGTTGGGCTCCAACTGGTTAAGTTCTGCTTGGAGACCCTTCAACCTAGTGAGCAGCAATCTAAATATACCCAAGCTTTTAGAAATGAAAAGTCCCCCAATATATGTTTTAAATGCTTCCCACAGTATGGCATTTTCTGATACCGAGTGGTCATTCAGCTTATAATGATCAATAATGGCTTTGAACACTTCGGTATGAATGTCAGGACTCACGGGAGGTTTCCTCCTTCTAACTCTATACTGGCTACCATTTTCCCCCTACAAACTTACCAAATGTCAGATAATACCTCAAACTGGATTGCTTGTTGGCACCGATGGAACTCCAAGATGGCTGCCAACATGCACATACTGCGACAGCACACCACTGTTAGCAGTCTAGTCTTTTAGGTTTCATGACATCTGGTGAAGTGTGCTTCAACATTCCACTGTGCACTTCACTGAAGAAATAATTTGAAGAGCACCTGTTTTCCCAGCATCGTGGAAGTCAGTTAGGTAGTTGCGATAAAATCGGGGTTAGCTTCGTCGGAACTACATTCCCTCACTAATCAGGTTAGTGTTAAACTGTGTAGCTAATATAAAACATTCTGTGAGAAAAGGTTATCGTGTCAGAGGTAAATTTCTATTTAAAGAGAAAAAGGAAAGGAAGTCAGAATATATTTTCCTTCGTTTGAAAACTGGAAATACTTTTCAGTAATTGCTTGAACGCTAGTTAAAGAACTCCAGTAATGTTCTTCTCACGTATGGCAGAATAAATTGTGCTTCCAGCAAACCTGAATAAAACGAATGCTTCCTTTTAACATTTAACCTAAGTTCTGAAGCATTGTTTAAAAACTAATTAAAGACAGAAAACCAGTCATCCTACTCCAGAAACCCCAGTTCAAGGCCCACTCCAGTCTCTTAACAGTGAGTTAATAGAAAGAAAGAGAAACCCAAATAATACGTAAATTAGGAATACAGAAATAAATACTTACCTTATCTTTCTTACATTAAGGAATAGCAGGATCAAGTGCAGATTGTACCTGAGAACGAAAAGGAAAGAGATCTGAGTGAAGACTTCTCATACAACCTAGCAAACAATACATGAGAAGTAGAAGAGAAGTAAGCTTCAGTAAACATTCTGGTAAGATAAGTTATTTATACACCATAGAAAAAACAGTAAGTTAAAAGGCACAGTAAATAAAGGTTTTTACATGTTAATGTTGCAGTCCAGTAAGAAGAAGAAGAAGACGTAGCTGAACAGGCAGAATATTGGAGCAGTCTCTTCTCTGTCCCCAACCCCTTTTCCCCCCTCAGAACTTACCTGCAATGGAATACTAAAAGACCTAGCAGGGTTGGTTCTGAGAAGGGTATTGGGACCTAGCGTCATTGTGCTCCTGTGTGGTTCAGACAGCAATACGTATTTTGACCCTGACAGAGTGAAGTGCCCACGTTGGTACAAGCACCTGAGCAGAATGGCAGAAGGACTTGATTTAAAAAATTTGGGCGAGATTTTGAGTAATATACAAAGGGACTTAGAGGCAGTCAGATAGGAAAATAAAATACTAAGACAGGAGATAATAACCTTTAAAACGGGAACACCAGCTTTGGGATCTAGGCCAAGCACCACATCCTTTGAAACCCAGAGTCCTAACATCAGCACTTCATCCTTTGCCCCCACACAAGTAATCCACTATTATCCCCAGTAATTCCTCTTGCCCCTCCAGAGCGATTCAATGGAGACCCGCAGAAAGCGCAATTTTTTTTGACCCAATGCTCTCTGCATTTTATGTGCTGTCCAACGATCTTCCCCGATGCTCAATCCCGAGTGGCGTTTATCTTGTCCTCCTTAGTGGGGACGCCGCCTCATGGTCCATGCCACTAGTAACCAAGAATGACCCAATTTTGTACAGTTTAGATGACTTCAAGAAGGAATTTATCCGAATTTTTGATAGAAGAACAGCATCTCAAGCTTCAGACAACGAACTGTTGGAGTTAAAGCAAGGAAACCGAGTACTCGTGTCTTACCTAGCCCAATTTAATAAACTAGTGGTCGAGACCAACTGGCCCGAGGATAAAAGAGCAGCAGTATTCTATAGAGGATTGCGAAAGGAACTGAAGGACGCTCTATCTCAAATCCCGAATCGACCCACCGATATCTCTGCCTTAGTGGATTTAACCTTAGAGATCGATTATCGGTAAAGTGAGCGGAAAGGAGAACGGCGGAAGGAGCTTAGACCAAGTGTTCCTCGTTTTGACCGTGTCAAAACAGAATCCACATGGACAGTAGAGAGTTCTTTGGGAATTGAACCCATGCAAATCGGTGTAGTCAGAGGTCCACTCTCTAAAGAAGAAAAAGAAAAGAGAAGGCTGAACAAACTGTGCCTATATTGTGGAGAAAGTGGACATTTTGTCAAGAATTGCTTAAAAAGACCAAAGTTGCCTGCTAAGGAGAAGGAAAACTAGAGGCACCACAGGTAAGGGGAGTTGGACCTGTGGATGCGAATGGAAAACGACTCCAACAAATCACCAATTGGCAAACACACTACAAGTCTCCTCTCCCCATTTGGTTATGACTGTGACTTTAAGGTTTAGAGATGTGGTTTTGACAGGAATCATCGTCATGGTAGATTCTGGGGCAACAGGTAATTTCTGTGACCACAAATTCGCTAGCCTGATCGGTTTACAAGCTATCAAGAAGGAGAAAAGTGAGAAGGTCAGAGCGGTGGATGGTACGGATTTAACTTCAGGGCCCATAACCAGTCATACTGAATTGGTACACATGACTACTGTCGAAGGACACCAAGAGACCTTGCAATTTAATTTAATAGACGCCCCCAATTTCAACTGATTCTAGGTCTACCATGGCTAACGGAACACAACCCGTTAATTGATTGGGGAGCCCGAACTATTCAATTAAATTCAGACTACTGCACTAAAAATTGTTTCGACGACCAGACACATTCTTCTGTAATCTGCGCTGCCACCCAATTGTGTGAAGGTGGAGGTTCGGTATGTGTGATCCAAACTACCATGATACCAGATGAAAACCAAGACTTTGCAGACGTCTTTGATGAGATTAAGGCAGAGACGTTACCCCCCCACAGGCCCTATGACTGCAAAATTGATCTAGAACCAGGGGCTAATCTACCATGCAGCAGAGTTTACGCATTAACGGAGAAGGAAAACATCCATTTGAAGGAATACCTAGCTAAGAATCTGGAGAACGGATTTATCTGACCGTCGCAGTCCCCTGTCTCTTCCCCACTTTTTTTCGTGCCGAAAAAAGGGGAGATCTCAGGACTTGTATTGACTTTAGAGCGATTAACAGGATAACTGTGAAGAATCGTTATCCATTGCCTCTCATTTCAGTACTAATTGATCAAGTGAAGGAAGCAAAGATATACACTCGCCTAGACCTACGAGGACGTACCACTTGATTAGACTCCGGGAAGGCGACGAGTGGAAGACTGCGTTCAGGACTAAATTTGGCCTTTATGAGTATCTTGTGATGCCATATGGTCTCTGTAACGCACCAGCGGCCTTCCAGTACTTTATCAATGATGTTTTAAGTGAATTCATTTACCTTTTGCGCTATAGTCTACATAGATGACATCCTGATTTATTCCAACACGGTTGAAGAACATCACGACCAGGTCAGAGCAGTTTTACAACATCTACGAGAGAACTCTCTATACGTTAAATTGGAGAAATGCCTCTTCAACACAGATACAGTAGAATTCCTAGGTTTTGTGTTATCACCTGCAGGAGTTCGAATAGATGAGCAAAAAGTGAAGGCGATAACAGACTGGAAATCTCCTACCAGTATCAAAGAGGTTCAAAGCTTTATCGGATTCTCTAATTTTTACAGACGATTCATTAATGGATTCTCCAATAAGATACTTCCGCTGACTCGTCTTCTGAAGAAGGGAGTTCCGCTCCAATGGTCAGAAGAAGCAGAAGAAGCTTTTCAGTTGATGAAGGACAGTTTCACCACAGCACCGGTGTTGCTTCATGCAGATCCCTCTGAGCCTTTTTATTTGAAGACAGACGCATCGGACCTAGCCATCGGAGGGATACTTTCTCAGAGGCACAAGGACACGGGACAGTTACACCCGGTGGCATATCGGTACCGCAAACTCAACCCTGCGGAATGCAACTATACGATTACAGAAAAAGAACTCCTGGCAATCAAAGATGCCTTCAAAGATTGGAGGCATTACTTAATGGGGGCAAAACACACCGTAACGGTGTATACGGACCACCGCAACCTTAAATTTTTGCGATCTGCTCGAACTCTCACACTACGTCAGCTGCGTTGGTCTCTTTACTTCACGGACTTTGATTTTGTTATCACTTTTCGTCCCGGATCCAAGAATGGAAAGGCTGATGTCCTCTCTAGACTCGACACAGAAAATCAAACTTCAGTCATTGAAAACCAGCAAATCATACCTGATGGAAAATTCATTGGAACTATCTCCTTAGAACCCTTTGAACATCACGTTCGAAATTTGATGACCGACCTTGAAATGGAGAACTGGGCCACAGAAGATCCACAACGTTTCATTCGCAATGGCCTCCCCTATTTAGGTACCACCCTGTATTTACCCACCAAGGAGCTTCAGCTGAAGGCAATGCAGGAATGTCACGACAACCCTCTGGCTGGCCACAAAGGTGTTGTGAAAACCGAAGAATTACTCAAACGTCGTTTCTGGTGGCCATACATGTGCCGAGACGTCCGTCAATATGTGTTAGACTGTGAAATTTGTGCATGGGGAAAATCGGACAGGCAAGCTCCTAAAGGTCTCCTACAACCCATGCCAATCCCCCCATATCCTTGGCACACAGTCTCCTTAGATTTGATTGTTGATCTACCTTCTTCCCATGGGTATGATACCATTCTTGTAGTTGTCGACACTTTTAGTAAGATGGCACATTATATACCCTTCAAAGGTACACCCACTGCTATACAATTGTCCCAACTTTTCAATCAACATGTTATTCGCCTTCATGGGATTCCTAGGGTCCTCGTTTCAGACAGGGGCTCTCAGTTCCTATCACGATTTTGGAAGGCTTACATCAAAGGCCTTAATATTGACCATCGTTATTCCACCAGTTTTCACCCAGAAACTGATGGTCAGACTGAACGCATTAACCAAGACCTAGAACAACACCTCAGACTTTATTTGTTAGATGAGGAGGGTGACTGGCCTGACCACTTATGGACTACGGAGTATGCTCACAATAATGCTCTAAATGTATCCACTGGCCACTCCCTTTCTTTATAAACTCAGGCAGACATCCCAATTCTCATGCTAATTTTGATGATATTAATGTTCCTGCTGTTCAAGATATCGCCCGACAGTTAACTAAAATTCATCACTCAGTAACCCAGAATTTGTCGATCGCGAAGGATCGTTACAAACACTTCGCTGACCGAAAATGTAAAAAAGAACCTGAGCTTCATGTAGGACTTAGTCTGGTTGAGTACAAAAATCTCAGACTCAAAGGTCCCCGTAAATTTCAGCCTCGTTTTATGGGTCCTTATCCAATTGAGAAGGTCATAAATCCAGTCACTTATCAACTATCTCTTCCTGGTTCTACCAAAATTCATCCAGTATTTCATGTTTCTCTCCTTAAACCAATTCAACCGGGGTTGCGTAGGGTTTCCCCTCCTGATCCTCTGATGGTTAATGGTGAGGCGGAGTACGAAGTTAAACGAATTTTGGACTCAAAACTCATCCGCAATGACTTTTTCTACCTCATTGATTGGCAAGGTTATGGAGCTGATGAACGTTCCTGGGAAAAGAGTACTAATGTCCATGCCCCCCGTTTAATTAGAGCCTTTCATGCCAAATTCCCTGCCAAACCACGACCGGAGGAAACCCCGTTGGGAGGGGGTACTGTCAGGACTCACGGGAGGTTTCCTCCTTCTAACTCTATACTGGCTACCATTTTCCCCTACAAACTTACCAAAAGTCAGATAATCCCTCAAGCTGGAGTGCTTGTTGGCACCGATGGAACTCCAAGATGGCTGCCAACATGCACATACTGCGACAGCACACCACTGTTAGCAGTCTAGTCTTTTAGGTTTCATGACATCTGGTGAAGTGTGCTTCAACATTCCACTGTGCACTTCACTGAAGAAATAATTTGAAGAGCACCTGTTTTCCCAGCGTCATGGAAGTCAGTTAGGGTAGTTGCGGGGTTAGCTTCGTCGGAAGTACATTCCCTCACTAATCAGGTTGGTGTTAAACTATGTAGCTAATATAAAACATTCTGTGAGAAAAGGTTATGTGTCAGAGGTAAATTTCTATTTAAAGAGAAAAAGGAAAGGAAGTCAGAATATATTTTCCTTTGTTTGAAAACTGGAAATACTTTTCAGTAATTGCTTTCCTTAGCTGAGAAGATTAAATAAAAAGCTTTTTGAATCAGCTGTCTTTTTCAGCTGTTCCAGAATCTGTCAGAAGCAGGTGTGACCTTTCAACAGGCAGTGTCTTCTTAGACTGAAACTTGTTCACTCTTCTGAGAATTAATTAAAAGGTGAAGTCAGGGTCAAAAGCCCGGCATATTTCTTTCTCATGCCATGTGTTAGGTTTGAAGATAAATAATGTGAAGGCTAGTTAAAGAACTCCAGTAATGTTCTCCTCACATATGGCAGAATAAATTGTGCTTCCAGCAAACATAAAACCAAAGGCCTGAATAAAACCAACGCTTCCTTTTAACATTTAACCTAAGTTCTGAAGCATTGTTTAAAAACTAATTAAAGACAGAAAACCAGTCATCCTACTCCAGAAACCCCAGTTCAAGGCCCACTCCAGTCTCTTAACAGTGAGTTAATAGAAAGAAAGAGAAACCCAAATAATACGTAAATTAGGAATACAGAAATAAATACTTACCTTATCTTTCTTACATGAAGGAATAGCAGGATCAAGTGCAGATTGTACCTGAGAACGAAAAGGAAAGAGATCTGAGTGAAGACTTCTCATACAACCTAGCAAACAATACATGAGAAGTAGAAGAGAAGTAAGCTTCAGTAAACATTCTGGTGAGATAAGTTATTTATACACCATAGAAAAAACAGTAAGTTAAAAGGCACAGTAAATAAAGGTTTTTACATGTTAATGTTGCAGACCAGTAAGAAGAAGAAGACGTAGCTGAACAGGCAGAATATTGGAGCAGTCTCTTCTCTGTCCCCAACCCCTTTTCCCCCCTTAGAACTTACCTGCAATGGAATACTAAAAGATCTAGCAGGGTTGGTTCTGAGAAGGGTATTGGGACCTAGCGTCATTCTGCTCCTGTGTGGTTCAGACAGCAATAAGTATTTAGACCCTGACAATGAAATACAGCATCACGCAATTCTGTGCCTTTCAGCTGCCAAGTAATAAACTGTGGTGGGGGCATAGGAGTTTCCAAATCCAAAGCGACCGTGGAATGATCAGACAAAGTTCTTGGAATAATACGCACATCTTTCACCAGCGGTGCCAGGTGCTGGAGAGTAGCCACTTATCACCAGGGAGCACATATTGTGCACAGGCGGATAAAATGTGAATTAGGCTGCACCTGGATGTAATGCGTGTCAGGTGTCCACCAGATCATAAAGCTGCATAATGTGGGTGAGTGCAAAACTAGCCTTAGAAGGACTAGGTGAAGATGTGGAGGTTCGGTCCAGCTGCGCAGACAATGCAGGGCTAAATTCGCCCCCATAAAGTGGACTAGTCTTTAAATTTACTACACATGTTCATACTTCATCAAAAAAATCAGGAAGATTTATGTCAGGCCTATAAGCATTTACAAGTAGCATTTGCTGCTCCTCCAGAATACCCACAACTATAGCAACTCGCCAGAAGCATCAGATATGAATTCTACTCAATGGAAATTGAGTGATTTCCTAATAATAGTGACAGCCCCATGAGAGTAGGACGAGTAAGTGGGAAAGTATCAATGGGGGTCTCACGAGGAAGCAGACGTCGATGGACTAACGGTGAGCAGTGCATTTCCTGTGGCATTGTGGTATCAATATCATGTTTGTTAAGATACATTAACACTTGCCTCGCCTTACGAGGTTTATTAATGCCATGCACATTCCAGCTAAGTAGTTTTACGTTCGTCAGACAAAGCATAGAATATGGGAAATGTATTGGTCCGAGTGTCAGTGCTGCTCCCGAAGTCACTGCAGGTAACATCGGCTGAATTAATAAAAAACACATTACTGCTGTGCAAAAAAACCCAAAAAACATATCAATATTCGCCCCCTACCCCGACCAACGCCAAGCCCAATCGTCAGTAAGTTCCCCTGTCCCAACACGTAACTAGGGCATTTCCACAGTGATGGCACATGAAAATGCCATGCCTGCGCTCCACGCATGGGGGTGCCAGGGAGCCAGGCCGCGTCTTGGGCAATGAAGCCCATTTCTGAACAAAGTGACTATATTGTAAACCGCCAGACATCCAACTAACAAAACAACAATATTCACTTCAATGTGCAAGCAACCCAGCAATGCACACTTCGGAAGTGAAAAAGTAACCGTGGACAGAATGTTAGTCGTTGTCACTAACCTCAGAGGGGCCACAAAGGTGGCCACTTCCGGATAAGGCAAGACTACCAGAGCCCAATCGAGGCGCATGGGGATGTTTCAGATGAAGTTCAATAAATTCCAGCACCAGGACCGGCTAATTGAAGAAAAACGTTTTTCTATTGTGTTCCACCAAGAGTTTTTCAGGAAAGAGCATGGAGGTTTTAACAGATTTTGCTTGAAGCAGTTTCTTAATTTCTTGAAATGACTTCCTTGCCCCCTATGCGACAGGGGAGAAGTCTGAATAGATGGAGGCAGAGGATCCCTCATATTGGTCCTGATCCCTATAGTTTAAGAGATGCTCCATGATTGGTTTTGGCTTTCACTCGGCTGAGGCCAGAGGGCCAGGGAGCAATGAGCGGCTTCCACCACAAACACCCTAGAGAAGGCACTGTGGCCAAATAGGGAATCCCGTAGGTCCTCTATGAAGATCTCCATGTTGTTAATCTGAGTGGTTTCAGGGACGCTTAGAATTCTGATATTATTGTGCTATGAGTGTGCCTCCAAATCTTCATTCTTTGCTTTCAGCGCCATACATTCGCGCATGAGTAAGGTGAGCGTGGTCTCAGGGTGCTGTAGTGAGTCTGTAATATTAGATATTCATGTTCCACATGGTTACGTTTGGCTTTGTTTATCATCATGCTCCAGAATGCAATCCATTCTGAAGGGGAGGGTGTCTATTTTACCATCTAAGGATTGTAGGCTATCCTTCATCTTGCGCAAGACAGCTGTAATGTCTACGGCAGCATTTTCTGAGAGTGACAGATTGCAACCTTCTGCTCGGGTCATAGGTTTTTTTCTCCAAACTGTATTATAGCTTTGCGGTGGTCATTTTTCACGGTTGTGCTCTCCACCCAGGCCCTGCAAGATTCTAATAATATTGATCTTCCCACCCAAGTGGGACAGTGCTGAGAGGCCACACATTGGGAGCAGAGGGTGGCAGCTAAAAATACCCCAGAGACCTCACCCCATCAAGAGTCAGCAACCGGGCTAGGAGGCAATCCAAAAATGGTGGCTATGGTAAAAAAAAAATGTAAATCCGTATTTGTAAAGCGCAAACTTCTCACCCTTACGGGTCTCAAGGTGCTGGGGGTCATCGTGGAAATTAAGTGAGCTATTGCCCAGAGTCACATGGTGCTGAGCTGAGCTGCCGCCGGAGATCGAACCGTGAGCCCTGTGCTCCGAAGTCAGCTGCCCTGGCCGCTGCACCACACCTCTCCACATGGTAAATATCACACCCAATATTTATCACTCCTGCAGGGCCACCAAAGCTCAGTTCCACACATGGGGACCTGGATGGATCAATCAATCAATCAACTCAAATTTGTAGAGAACAGCTAATCACCTGGGAGGGTATCCAGGCACTGGGTTCTTGCTGGGATCAGTCAAAAAGCCTGGTCTTGAGTCCCTTTCTGAATTTAGGTAGAGAGGATGAGGTTCAAAGGTGCAGGGGAAGGTCATTCCAGGAATTGGTGGCGAGGTAAGAGATAGAACATCCTCCACTGTTGCTTTGGTGGTTGTGGGGAGTGTGAGGGAGGGCAAGGGAGGCAGAGTGCAAGTGTCTGGAGGGTTAGTAGAAGTTCAGGCAGTGGTTAATGTACGCTGGTCCTTGGTTGTGGAGAGCCTTGTAGGCGTGAGTCAACTTCTTGAATTGGCATCTTTTCTGGATGGTGAGCCAGTAGAGGCTCTTGAGGTGGGGGCTGATGTGGCTCCATTTTGGGAGGTCGAGGATCAGTCTGGCAGCTGAGTTCTGTTTATCTGGGGTCTCTTTAGGAGTTGGGTGGTGCGTCCTCCATAGAGTGCGTTGCCGTAGTCCAGGCGGCTGTTGACTAGGGCTTGAATGACGACTTTCCTGGTGTTGATGGGGAGCCATCTGAAGATTTTTCAGAGCATGTGCCGGGTGTGGAAGCAGGAGAAGGCAACTCCATTGATCTGTTGTTTCATGGTGAGTTTGCTGTTCAGGACAATGCTACGATTGCGGGTGTGGTCTGTGGGTGTGGGTCCGAGCTTGGAGGGCCACCAGGTGTCATTCCACTAGGGGAGGTGTTGCTCCCAAAAATCAGCACCTACGCCTTGACCAAGCTGAGCTTTGGGCAGTTTGTCTTCATCCAGTTGATGACGCTTGTCATGCTGTTGTGGAAGTTGGTCCTAGAGTTGGAGGGAGTCTTCTGAGAGTGAGAAGATGAGCTGAATGTCGTCTTCATAGGATATGATATTGAGGAAGTGAGTTCTGATGATGTTGGCCAGGGGTATCATGTACATATTGAACAAGGTGGGGCTGAGGGATGAGCCTTGAGGGATGCCGCAGATGATGTTCTTGGATTCAGAAGTGAAGGGTGGTAGGCGGATTCTCTGGTTTTGTCCTGTGAGGAAGAATGCGATCCATTTGATGGCGTCTCCTGGGATCCTGATGTGGCAGAATCTCTTAATGAGGGTGTGGTGGGATACAGTATTGAATGCTGCTGAGAGGTCGTGGAGGTTGAGGGCCACTGTCTCTCCCCGATCGAGGAGGGTCCTGATTTCGTCAGTGGCAGTGACCAGGACGGTCTTAGTGCTGTGGTTGGTGCAGAAGCCGATTTAGGTGCTGTCCAGCAGGTTGTTGCTCTCCAGGTGTTCAGTGAGTTGATGGCCTTTCTGAGGACTTTGGCAGGGAAGGGGAGCAGAGAAATGGGACGGTAGTTCTTGGGTTCGCTAGGGTCGGCGGAGGCTTTCTTGATGATTGGTCCGACTTCTGTGTGTTTCCATTGATCAGGGAAGGTGGCTGTGATGATGGATACGTTGAGAATAGAGGTGAGTTTGCAGCTGATTTCCTTGCTTCAGAGGTTGGTGGGGGAAGGGGTCCGTGGGTGCTCCAGAGTGGATTGAGTTCATGATGGCTGTGGTGCTCTGTGTGATGAGTTGATCCCATGCGTTGAGTGGATGGTTGTGGGTGGCATTCCTTGGTGTGAGGAGGCTGTCGAGGTCGGTGGATTGGGGTTCAAAGTTTCTGTAGATGGTGGCTATCTTGTTGTGCCAGTATGTTGCAGAGTTTCTAGGAACGGTCGATCGTGTTCTCTGTGGCTGACAGGCAGGAGAACTCTCTGACGACATTGAAGAATTCTTTGTTGTGGTTGGAGTTGGCTTTGATGTAGTCCGCCTGGGCGCATCTTATAGTGTCTTTCAGGCATTGATGGTAATTGTTGAGGGCTGACTTGAAGGTAGCTCCATCTGTGGGATCATTGCTGGGGCGCCATCGTCTTTCTAGGCGATGTCAGTTGTGTTTCATGGATGCCATGAGCTATGACAGGCAGGGTGGTAGCAGTCGCAGTGTGTTCCAGCCAGTTCGGGCAACAGAGCTCTAGAGCAATCCCACAGTTAAGGCCAGATGTTATCCAGCAGTCTGCAGCCTCCTCGGAGGGTCTCCAATTATATCACAGCTCAACAGGAGCCCAAGTGGGCAACAGTAGGGGACCCGGGCGGCGCAGCACACTCCTGCACAACCCAGTGTGATAGTGAAGAGGGGCGACTCCCCTAGCGCCTCCGCAATGGCAGCACCGCGGGGCCACCACAGGCCGGGCAGGGCATAGCTTGGCGCAAGCACACCCAGTCTGACACCTAGCGCCGGGCACAGGCCTCGATCTGTCCCAGAAAAAGCACCCCAACAACACTTCTGTCACTTCGGTAAGCAGGTCCAGGAAGTTGGGAGCGCTGGGATCCTGCTGCCGCACTCCTCACAGCCCAGCTTGGTCTCTCCCAGCTCCATGATCACATCCACAGTCGCCCAATGTGTGGGTCCCAGGCCGAAGGTAGGATAAGAAGGTTTCACTGCCCCCTCACCGCCCTCTCACACAATACCATCACATCAGGCCCAGATCGCCCGCCAACGGCAAGGCAGCTCCTCACTGCCAGACTGCTCCATCCTCAGCAGGTCTCTGAAAAACCACATTTGATAGCCCCGCAGCCCCCTGGGGTGGAAGTCTCACTGTAGGGTCACTTCAATGCCAGATGACGGTGCATATTCTGCTGTATTATTGACGGGTGCTAGAACTAGAGACACAGGCACTCATCTTTGTAGCGACTTTCTGGCACCCCCATTCCTCTGTGTCTTGGTTGCTGGAGGTGATATAAATGGCGTTCCACTCCTTCACTGTTATGGCATCCTTGGACTCTCCTCTCTGGTCCATGGTGGTCTACTCTGCTCAGCTTTTTCTAGGTCACTACGCAGGTTCTGCAGCATAGTCCTTCTCCTTGTCTGACGCTGGGGTAGAGGGTCCGTCTGCTTACCCTTTGATGTTTCATTGTCCTCCTCCTGTTCGCTCCATAAAAGGGCTTGTGTCTGTTTTTTATAGTCTTTTTTCCTGTTGGTTGTTTCTCTGCTTACCTCTTTCCACTTTCCTTACCTTTTCCGTCCTCTAGTCTGGCTTTTGTTTCTAACAGTGTTTCTTTTCTTTTTTTATACAGGTGGTGGATGCAGAATACGGAAACACCCAAGCAGATTATTTGATATGAGCATTTCTTTTCTCCGCCCAGATGAGTTTCAGGTTCTAAAGCCTCATTTGGGGGTCCTCCAATAGGACCTCCATGTGTTCAAGTTAGAGGGCGTTCTCCCTTTCTATTGCTCAAAGGCTTGGTGTTGGAAATCCTGCCGTATGGTCACTGTGTCCTTCCCATGGGTCTTATGTGTCCAGAATGTTTCTCATGCTGATTCCCCCTCTTAAGGGTCCTCAAGAGGATTCTGAGGGAGAAGGTCGATCTTGAATAGTTACCTAATTTGAAATCTCTATCTAAATTGTGGCCTGACCCCAATTTATTTCAAACTTGTGAAGTGCCCATTCTTTTGAAATAAAGTTTTTTCCATCAAGCAAACTTTCTTCTTTTTTTTTAGCCATGAATCTGTGGACGTGGGTTCCCTATCTTTTCACAAGCTTGTGAATTTAAATCTAGCGACCAATATTGTGATGCACCACCAATTGGTGTCTCCACCGAGAATAATCCCCAGGTGTCTAGTGTTCACCAATAATGCGGTAAGGGCATTAGAATTGCATCGGTTCCGATGCAACTGGTCATATGGGAAGCAACTGCCCCCTGTATTTCCAGATATGACCACACCATGTGTTTCAGTCCCCTAATCCTTGGCATCTGGGACATACAAAAAGCTGCATTTTCCTAAAGTTGTTCCCCTTAATGCATTGGTGTTAAATTTACAAACTTCTTGCAAGTTTCCAGATTAACATTGTAGAATGGAGAAAAAACACTTAAGTAATACCAGCATATACATTTATTTAGGTACTCCGAGGTAGTGTGTTGACCAATGGAGATCATCAGCCACCAGACTCCTCCCGAGACTGAAAAAGCAGGCAGTATATGTACAAATTTCATGGCCAATGGTCATCTGGCTCCCCGTAAGATGAGACCTGTACGGAAATTATGTTTTACAGCCTTAACAGGCGTGCATCATATTTTAAGCAAGGCTTACTGCAATTAGAAACTGTTCCAGCTTCTCAAAAAACGATAGTAGGTAAAATACTTAACACTTCAGTCTTGTACATTGATATATGGTAAGCAATGTGCAGGATAGCATATGTCTTAAAGCAGAAACTGCTATTTTGCATTCTTCCATGGTTAATAGTGATAAGAAGTGACCTGCACGGATATTCTTGATGTTGAGGAATGGGGAACTAGTCAGGACGTCATCGCACGCAAGCACCGATGCATGCACGCACGCACACACACACACACGCTTACTTTATTTTTGTTTTGTCATCATGGCCACTATTGTGTTATCCTGGGCACTGCTCTTTTTTCATTTATCTTTTGCAATTCACCTCTTTTCTGCTCCCTCAAGCAGAATTAAGGACTTCTACAATGGCAATTAGTCTCTCTATATCTTTATTATACCCCTCTTTTTCCTTCCACTTTGGGTAGTAAAGCATATGCATATATATATTTATATTTACTACCAAAAGCACAGGGATTGTGCAGAAC
Organism: Calotriton arnoldi; assembly: GCA_963921515.1. Classification (NCBI taxonomy): domain Eukaryota; kingdom Metazoa; phylum Chordata; class Amphibia; order Caudata; family Salamandridae; genus Calotriton; species Calotriton arnoldi. The sequence goes on along the minus strand of CAWUFW010002001.1, from coordinate 541,909 downwards.
ATTATGAAGAAAAATAATTTTAGAGCAAACATAAACCTCCCCATATTCCCAGGAGAAGGAATTCCACCATCTTTCCTTCTGAATTGCGTTAATGACCATCTGTCTTTCTTTATACTGCTCGAAAAGCGACCCTTAGATATCTTTAATGATTGAATCATAGACTGGTGGTTAAGGGTCATGGCTTTCATACTGGCACCTAGTTTAGACCTCATCCTTTTTACCTCTTTCCTTTCTTCATTCTCTGTGTTCATTTTTTCACTATCATTGTACAGGATGGGATCTATAGGAATTTGCCAGGTGCCCACGCCAATTACCTGGGTACTTAGGGATAAAGAGTGTCCCAATACAAAAGGGACTGGGGCCCCAGGCAGAAATTCTCTGGGACCTCAAACTAACCGTGCTGAGAATGCAGTATCCTCTCATTTGCATTCCCACAAATTGTGACATTTTCCTAAGCCCATATGGAAGTTATTGTGGCTTCTTGATCCAGAAAGCTTGCTCCAAGAGTAACGTCGCATCCCCAACTTCTGTGGTCTCCAGGGGGCAATAGATGAATGAAGTGTTGTTGCACAGGTAGAGGTGACCCCATGGGTACCATTTCCAAAGTGCAATGGGGACATCAGCAGAAGGTGCCTTAGGCATTGTAGTCAGCAAGCTCCATTGCCCAATTCTGATGCCCATTGGTACTTCCATGTTTATTTCCAGTGTCCAGGAAGGCCATTGGCTATTATGGTGACAGGGTGCCAACAGTCTGAATCAAGCCAAGTGCCTACCTGAAGCCCAGGTAACCTTTTTATTACAGTAGAATTTGCACTTCTGAACAGGTCATGAGGCACATGGCCAATGGCAAATTCAGAGAGTGTTATTTGCAAAAGATTGAAAGCAGTACTAAAGGCCAAAGTACAACTTACTAGGGGTCTAGTTATGTTAAATGTTCTTCAGATGCTGCCGTGATGGTGTCTGCTGTTTGTGAGGTGAACTGTAAGTGTAGTTGATCAGTTTCTTTGAACAAATGGAGCAACCGTAGATTGAGCTTGCCATACCTTACTAACTCCCTCCCAGTTTCCCCTCTTTGAATATCTCCCTCGGTCAGCCTGTCCTCATTCCCTCGGCATCCATTCACTTTCTCATCCACCACAATAGTGTTGACAAGAGAATTTGTACTGCCCAAAACTCCTCCCACATCTCCTAATACACTTGTTCGCACTCAATGGCAGCTAGTAGTGTTAACTTCAGTCTCTTTTGCACCCAGGTTATTAAATCAGCATTAGAGGCACAATGCGAAATATACCTTTGCATGTCAGTGTGGACCACCACATACATGTCTGTTTTTGTTGTAGAGAAAAATATTGTACAGGGCTAGGAGGTGGGTAGGATGCCAAAGAAGGGGGTTCTCTGATGGAGGGCAAGTATTGTTTTTTTCTTGGTGCTCCACAGTGCGAGAGTTAATGATCAGATATTGTGTGACTAGGGAACCTATTTTTCTCTGCATGAGGTGTTTCGGGGTTAAATGCACAGTACCAATACTTCGGAATTTACCACATCATTTACATCTACTTACAGTCTTGAGTTAATTACATCATCATTACTAATAGAGAAACTGATATTACCATATAAGACAATGATAGAACGATTAACAGAAGTATTATTGCTTTCACATATATACGGTTCCCAACATTTCTTCACCCGCCTATTTACAGTGCAACTGTCTTCTACTATTACAGGAACATTCCATGCCACAGGCGAATTTGGATTCTGGACAGGGTTGAAGATACTTAATACAAAATCCCCAGCATCCTGAGGGTGGAAATTACACCTAGCTATCATTACAGTTTTATTTTCAGGTGTCTATAACACTTGTGGATGCAGTACTCTCTGTTTCGGGCCAGGCTGCTAAGGAGACGCTCAGGGTAGCACCATAGTATGAGCAGGGAACATTCTTGTTGCAGCAAAGAACAGTCATTTTACCCAGCTCAATGCTGACCCTACATCACACACTTGTTTTCCTTGGTCGGAGGTTGTATGGCTGGGGCCACACAACACTTTAATTTTGTAGTGAGACATCTTCTTCGGCATGCTCTTCTTTTATAGAGGGGAGGTTTCCAGCACTTGCATTCTGAGATTTTCTTCACCTTTCCGCCAGAGCACAAGTCTTTTTGCAGTTGGACGTGTGTGTCCAAAATAGGAGGCCTTGACACTTGCCTGCTGTATTGGTGGTGAGTAGTATCAGGAAGGGTCCTTTCCAGCGATGCTGGAAAACTTATTTTCGCTGGTGCACTTTAACATGCATTCAATCTCCTGGCTGACGTTGACGGAAGCGTTGACTGGGTTCCTTAGGCAAAGCCCTTGATACCTGTGAATGGAAGGTCTTTACACAACGTATTACAGCACAGCAATAATCCAAGACAATGTCATTCTTATTTTCACAACAACAATCATCCCCCCCTTGCTGACACGTGCAATTCCATGATGCATGTGAGCAAGGTATGGAAGTAGGACCCTTGCCGCTACAATGCGGCTGTCTTGGAAACACCATACATCCCCTTGCCTCCTCTGCTGTTCCTCCGGTTCTGGTGCGCCATCTTGTAGCTTAGATAATTCTTAAAAGCTTGTCTTTGGGGATTCACAATGGGGGAAGAGAGGAAACATCAAAGTAGCCTTGGGGGAGTGAAACCAATCAATCAATCAAGGGCTTGTGAAGCGCAGCTACTCACCCAAGAGAGTCTCAAGGCGCTGGGAGGGGAGGGGGCCGTGCAGCTCCCAGAAGACCACAGAGCTCCATCGAAGAGCCAGGTCTTGAGGTCCTTCAAAAACTTGAGGAGTGACGGCATCTGTCTGAGGTGGAGAGGGAGGGAGTTCCATGCTTTGGCAGCGTGGAGGGAGAAGGAGCGTCCTCCTGCTCTGGTCTTCTTGATGCGAGGTACCGTCACAAGGGAGAGCTGGGCCGAGCGGAGGGATTGTTGGGGTGCGTGGAACGTGAGGCAGTGGTTCATGTAGGCGGGTCCTGTGTTGTGATGGGCCTTGTGAGCGTGGGTGAGAAGCTTGAAGGTGATTCTCTTCTCGACGGGGAGCCAGTGTAGTGTCCGTAGGTGTCGGCTGATGTGGCAGTGGCGCGGTATGTTGAGGACTAGTCTGGCGGCGGGGGTTCTGGACGTTCTGGAGTTTGCGGGTGAGGTTCTTGTTGATCCCGGAGTAGAGTGCGTTGCCGTAGTCCAATCTGCTGCTGATGAGGGCGTGAGTGAGGGTTTATCTGTGTTCGGGGGGAATCCAGTTGAAGGTCTTTCGGAGTAGGCGGAGGGTGTGGTAGCAGGAAGAGGTGACGGCGTTGATCTGGTGGCCATTTTAAGTTTGGAGTCCAGGATGATTCCGAGGTTGCACGCGTGGTCTGTGGGGGAGGGGGATACCGAGGGCGAGGGGCCACCAGGTGTCGTTCCAGGCATCGGGGTGTGGGCCCATGATGAGCTCCACAACAAGAAGAGGTATGCTGTTCCTAAAAGAGTCCTACAGATCAATGGGTGAAAAGAGAGCATGTGAGTGCTCATAAAGATCGGAGAAAATCTTTTCTCCTTTCAGAAAAAGACCCTCACACACCCAGCCAGCTAGGTGTCATGCTTCATCACTGGGTCTGCTCCTTATCGGGTCGGCGCTGCAATACCCGATCGGCACCCGTGATGGGGCCTTCTTGGCGGAGATCTTTTTCTTAGCCGTTAGGTGAGGTGCGTGTGAGGGCCCTAGTGAGTGTAGATGTGAAAATGTGTAGTGTGTGCAATCTAAAACAGGAGATAGTGATCCATCCAAAACTATTTTAATGACAATGGTCACTATCCTGATTAAAAACCAGTAAGAGGCGCACGCGTCTGCTCAAGGATTGCAGGGTTGTGTGCTCAAACTCAGGCCAACATGTTTCTTGCCTACTGTTAAGTTAACGGCAATTCTTCAGGACCTATTCTTAATTATTCTACACTTTATGGTTGGTGGTCTGTTCATTACACAGTTCAGTGACCACCCATACAGCACCCTATAAAGTGGTACCTGTCAATCAAACTCAATGCCTGTAGGAGAGAAGAATCGTAAAGGTTAAAAATAAATACATCATTCAACTGTAGTCTGCAGTTCAAACTACGTGCAAAGGTCCATGAGTTTAACCAAGTTGTTGTGATACTGAAAAAACAAATGTGAATGATGAGCATGCTTCACACATAATGGTGTATGTGATCATGCGTATGGCGAGTATAAACAAAATATTAAGATAAAAACAGAAGTAGCAAGGAATATGCAAAAGATCGAGGTGTAACAGCACACTCACCCAACTAGGGTCATTTCAATGCCTCAAGGTGTCACAGCAGGCGAAAACACTGTCAGATTCAGTGTCCTAATAAAGGTACGAAGAAGGACATTAATATAGGCTCGGTGGAGGTTGCCAAAAACGGGGCCCGAAAGGGGAGTATCCCTTTGAGAAACCGATGGCTATCACCTAGAAATAACTATTTATCCCACACAATGGATGCAGGCGACAATCAGGGGATGCGGTGTGCCGCGCACTCCAGCTACTCACTCCCACCAGATAGTCAAGAAATATGCACTGGCGGGCGACAACCACAACCCCATAGTCTCTTCGGCAACCAAGGAGGGCAAAAGAGACAGTAAAAGTATGCGCAAGAAAGGAGCGCGCGGTGATCAGAAACAAAGCCGTACCGTATCGCCATACACTCCTTAGGCAATTAGAGAGGGTGTACTCACTCGGCCAACCTCTTCAATTCCGAGACTCACATAGAGTAAAAAGGAGGGTGAGGGATACAAACAAAGCCGGTCCCGCATCACGGTCACTCCTAACAAGGCGGAACAATTCCATGTATATAAGTCGAAGTGACAGCCAAACGGTCCCACATTATTATGCTCAGTGACCAATACTCACGTGTGTCGCTCCGTCCGATCGCGGTCGACCTACCCCTCACTCTGCCGGACCCGGGTGGATGTAACAACTCATTCGTGTACGAGTGATATTACCCGGTCGGTCAGCGGTGGAGGCAGGACTTCCGGTATCAAAGTTAGAACAAAGACTAGAGCGTCAACAACCACTTCCGGGTACCACATTGGAATCCCCATTGCGTGTGTATTAATGTAGGTATCCCCAATGACCTTATTGTATGCTGCTGTGCAGTGGTAGACAACTGATTACTAAAAATATATATATGAGAGTCTGGGAATAACAAGGACTAGTGTTCCAAACAGCTAATGTAGCAAGGTGTCTGATAAACAACAGCTCGATGTCTTAGAGTAGACCAAACCCTGTAGTGAAGTAAGGGGTAGACAAATAAATAAATAAATAATAACAACGGGTAAAGCGTCAGCCCCCACTTACGGGTGCAACATTGTAATCCCCATTGCGCATGTGTCAATGAAGGTCCCCCCAATAACCTGATTGTCCACTACTGTGGAACGGTAGTCATCGGGGTGCTCAAACTATCTGAGACAAGGGACAAAAAGGACTAATGTCCCTAGAGTGTGCCTCATAGAAACACCAGCTAATGTAGCAAAGTGTTTAATCAAATTACAAATCGGTGGCTTAGAATTGACCACACCCTATGATGGAGTAAAGGGTAGCAAAGGTACCCAGTTATCAATGAATAACGGATCCACCACTATTATAAAAGCTGCGTGGCGGAGACAGAACTTGACGTAGCACACAACCGGGGAAATAACCCCAATATAAAGGTGTCCCTGACAGGTGGAGGTGGTGTTTTCTAACGTGTGCTCTTAATTGATATCAGTATAGCTTATATCGGTGAAGATACGTTCGAGAAAAGCAGTACCATTGCTCATCCCAAAATACGGACATAGGGAGGGACGGAGTTATGGCAGTACATCATATGATGTATTACGTCAGCAAACTCCAAGGTATGTCTTCATTGAGTCCCTCCTTGTCCGAGGACACCCTCAGTACCCACCTCTGTTCTAGTCGGAACAGCATGTTTTTACGCATACCGGGGTGGGCTTCCAAAACCACCCACCGAAAGGAGTCAGGTGGGTGTTTGTGATCTTCAAAATGAGTAGTCATTTTTGTGTTAGTTCTATGACACCTAAAGTTGCTCCTGTGTTCAGTCATGCGGATTTTCACCGGTCTTGTCGTCATCCCTATATATAGGAGTTTGCACGTATAGGTCAGAGCATAGATGCAATTGTTGGTGTTACAGTTGGTATGTTTCTTCATGACCCATTTCACCCCATTTGTAAATATCATTTCTTTAGTGGTCTTAGTAAGAGGACAAACTGAGCAAGACCCACATGGATAGTGTCCAACTACGGGAGGAAGATCCCATAGACCTCTTTGTGCATGAGTTGTCAGGGTGGTGGGACGTGTGTGTATGAGCATGTCCTTTAGATTGCTTGTGCGTTTGAACGCAAATCTGGGCACGGGGAGATCTAATGCTCCTGTGTTCAGAATACCCCAGTGTTTCTTAATAATACTCCTCACTCGATTTGAGTCAGGAGTAAAAGTGGTTACACAGGTAATCGTGGTATCAGGATCCTTGTGTACATTCTCTAGTAGACTTTCCCGGTTGTTGTTTCTGGCTCTTTTACGAGCGAGTGACACAGTATGTTGTGGATAGTCCCTCTGTCGCAAGGCTTGAGCCAAGGTCTCAGATTCGATGTAATAGTCTGCCAATGAGCTACAATTCCTTCTTATCCGAAGGAATTGACTGAATGGGAGATTCAGTTTGAGTGCTCTGGGGTGATGACTACTAAATAGAAGCAAACTGTTTTTATCAGTTGGTTTACGATAGAGTGTTGTAGTAATGCAGTTGTGCCCCAACCTTACCAGCAGGTCAAGGAAGGGTACACTGGTCTCAGAAATGGTACTCGTAAATTTCAGGAAGGGATTTAGAGTATTGATCCAACCGCAGAATTCATCGCATTTTCTGCGATCCCTTTTCCACAGGACTAAGATATCATCAATATACCTTTTCCATACAAGGACATTCGCTAAGTATGGATTGTTGTGATGGTAGATCTCCCTCTCCTCGAATGCTGCCATGTACAGACAGGCCAGACTCGGCGCAAAGGTACTCCCCATCGAAGTACCTTGCGTTTGATGGTATAGTTGTTTGTTGTGTTCAAAGAAATTTTCAGTCAGTGCCAAAGTGGCACACTCCAGAATAAATGCTACCGGAGTAGGAGAAGTCCAGTTCTCTCGGCTAAGCACGTCCTCCACAACCTCTAAAGTGGCCCTTTGGGGGATATTAGTATAGAGGACCTCAACATCCAGTGTCAACAAAAAATTGATTTCCTCTGGATGTTGGACCCCCTCGAGTATTCGTAGGACATCAGTTGTATCTTTCACAAAAGAGGGGGTGGCCCTGACAAGGGGTTGGAGAAAGTGATCGCAAAATCTCGACAGAGGTTCCAAAATGGACCCGATACCCGAGACGATAGGTCTACCTGGGACCGGGGTCACCCCCTTGTGGATTTTGGGGAGGGTATAAAAATATGGGATCTTCGGGTCAGTGGTAACAAGAAATTCTGCCTCTTTTTATTGATCCAGCCTTCTGACTCGGCTGAAAATACCATAGAGGAGATGATGGTACTTAATCGGGGGTAGGGTCTTCTCTTACCGGAGTATAATATCTCCGATTGCTCAACTGTCGCTGGCATTCTATATCATAGTCCACAGTGGACATAATGACCGTAGCCCCACCCTTGTCCGCCTGTTTGATGGTGATATTAGGATCATCCGCCAAAGACCTGACGGCTGACATTTCATTAGATGATAAGTTATGAAATGGGGCAGGGGTAATGCCCCTATTGAGATCCTTCAGTACGGCCTGTTCGAAGGTCAAGACTTCAGGGGGACCATTCCATTGTGAGGAGTGAAGGTAGAGGGTTTGTGTAATCCTGAACCATTCTTCTCAGGTGGAGGTTTATCTTCAAAAAAGCTTTTAACCGTACCTTGCGAAAAAAGCCTTGTATCTCGCATGTATCGCGAAATTTGTCTATTTTGGGGGTCGGTACAAAGCCTAGCCCTTTCTGTAATACACCCTCTTCTGTTGATGTCAAGGCCCTCTGGGAGAGATTGATGATCAATTTTTCTTCCCCCTTGTCTGGCTCCTCGTCTCTACTGGGCGTGTCGATTGTTCCTTCCACTGTACTCTTTTTTGCTGTGCCCTCTTCCTCTGCCCCAGCCTCTGTCTAAAAAGGGGGTTCATTGATTGGTTGAAAAAAGGGGGCGGGGGCCCTGTTGGTACATAGGGTATTGCCAGAATTGAGGTCCCTGGTATGGTGGCATATTATATGATTGGTACATGGGGCGTGTGTTGTGTCTTGAGTTCTTATTATTCCAGCTCCCACTGCTGGAATCATATTAGATGATGAACCTCTCCGTGACTGGTTCGAGTTGTCATCTGAAGAGTAGCCTTCACCAGATGCAGTGTAATCTGCCTATAAATAAGGATAAACCTTTTCCTTATCAAACTTTTGAATGTCCTTTTGAAGTTTGCCAATCTTTTGTTTCATAAGGTATTCTCTATTGTCTGCAATCTCTGCATTAATTTCTGCTAATTTGGTCTTATACACAGTTGTTTGGACAGTTACTTTGATAGCTCCCTCTGCAGTTTGTATCCGAATCAAGAGGGCATCTGCTATCCTTTTAGCGGTGTTAATAATAAGAATGAGCCAGTCCCTAGTGCATTTCCACGCTACTAGGGACCACTCTTTCTTAAAAACCACGTCCTCCAAGAAGAGGCGGGGAAAATTGCTGACAATCAAGCCATTAGGAGCTATATTAGCCCGTAAATACTCGGTCATCATGGCTCCATGGAGAGTTATCTTGAGCCACTCGCGTTTCAAGGTGGACAGGGAAGTCCAGTCATCAGACTGGCTGCCGGAAGCGGCACAGCCATCAGTCCCTAGCAGAGATGGTGTCCTAAGAATATCTGTTGCTACTTCATCGCCAAAGGAGAGTCCCTGGTAATCATCCATCCTTAGAGTTTAGGAGGGGCAGGGATATAGAGAGAAACCAAGAATACACTAATTCTAAAGTTTCTGATCTGGGCCAGGGGTACTAATAGTAGCCTCCTGGTAACCTAAAGGTGCAGTCCCACGGGGGTAACCCGTGCAAACAATAAGACAACAAGGAGGGACTAAGGGCCACTTGAGTAGGTCCAGCATACAGGCCCACGGAACCACAACAAGAAGAGGTATGCTGTTCCTAAAAGAGTCCTACAGATCAATGGGTGAAAAGAGAGCATGTGAGTGCTCATAAAGATCGGAGAAAATCTTTTCTCCTTTCAGAAAAAGACCCTCACACACCCAGCCAGCTAGGTGTCATGCTTCATCACTGGGTCTGCTCCTTATCGGGTCGGCGCTGCAATACCCGATCGGCACCCGTGATGGGGCCTTCTTGGCGGAGATCTTTTTTCTTAGCCGTTAGGTGAGATGCGTGTGAGGGCCCTAGTGAGTGTAGATGTGAAAATGTGTAGTGTGTGCAATCTAAAACAGGAGATAGTGATCCATCCAAAACTATTTTAATGACAATGGTCACTATCCTGATTAAAAACCAGTAAGAGGCGCACGCGTCTGCTCAAGGATTGCAGGGTTGTGTGCTCAAACTCAGGCCAACATGTTTCTTGCCTACTGTTAAGTTAACGGCAATTCTTCAGGACCTATTCTTAATTATTCTACACTTTATGGTTGGTGGTCTGTTCATTACACAGTTCAGTGACCACCCATACAGCACCCTATAAAGTGGTACCTGTCAATCAAACTCAATGCCTGTAGGAGAGAAGAATCGTAAAGGTTAAAAATAAATACATCATTCAACTGTAGTCTGCAGTTCAAACTACGTGCAAAGGTCCATGAGTTTAACCAAGTTGTTGTGATACTGAAAAAACAAATGTGAATGATGAGCATGCTTCACACATAATGGTGTATGTGATCATGCGTATGGCGAGTATAAACAAAATATTAAGATAAAAACAGAAGTAGCAAGGAATATGCAAAAGATCGAGGTGTAACAGCACACTCACCCAACTAGGGTCATTTCAATGCCTCAAGGTGTCACAGCAGGCGAAAACACTGTCAGATTCAGTGTCCTAATAAAGGTACGAAGAAGGACATTAATATAGGCTCGGTGGAGGTTTCCAAAAACGGGGCCCCGAAAGGGGAGTATCCCTTTGAGAAACCGATGGCTATCACCTAGAAATAACTATTTATCCCACACAATGGATGCAGGCGACAATCAGGGGATGCGGTGTGCCGCGCACTCCAGCTACTCACTCCCACCAGATAGTCAAGAAATATGCACTGGCGGGCGACAACCACAACCCCATAGTCTCTTCGGCAACCAAGGAGGGCAAAAGAGACAGTAAAAGTATGCGCAAGAAAGGAGCGCGCGGTGATCAGAAACAAAGCCGTACCGTATCGCCATACACTCCTTAGGCAATTAGAGAGGGTGTACTCACTCGGCCAACCTCTTCAATTCCGAGACTCACATAGAGTAAAAAGGAGGGTGAGGGACACAAACAAAGCCGGTCCCGCATCACGGTCACTCCTAACAAGGCGGAACAATTCCATGTATATAAGTCGAAGTGACAGCCAAACGGTCCCACATTATTATGCTCAGTGACCAATACTCACGTGTGTCGCTCCGTCCGATCGCGGTTGACCTACCCCTCACTCTGCCGGACCCGGGTGGATGTAACAACTCATTCGTGTACGAGTGATATTACCCGGTCGGTCAGCGGTGGAGGCAGGACTTCCGGTATCAAAGTTAGAACAAAGACTAGAGCGTCAACAACCACTTCCGGGTACCACATTGGAATCCCCATTGCGTGTGTATTAATGTAGGTATCCCCAATTACCTTATTGTATGCTGCTGTGCAGTGGTAGACAACTGATTACTAAAAATATATATATGAGAGTCTGGGAATAACAAGGACTAGTGTTCCAAACAGCTAATGTAGCAAGGTGTCTGATAAACAACAGCTCGATGTCTTAGAGTAGACCAAACCCTGTAGTGAAGTAAGGGGTAGAAAAATAAATAAATAATAACAACGGGTAAAGCGTCAGCCCCCACTTACGGGTGCAACATTGTAATCCCCATTGCGCATGTGTCAATGAAGGTCCCCCCAATAACCTGATTGTACACTACTGTGGAACGGTAGTCATCGGGGTGCTCAAACTATCTGAGACAAGGGACAAAAAGGACTAATGTCCCTAGAGTGTGCCTCATAGAAACACCAGCTAGTGTAGCAAAGTGTTTAATCAAATTACAAATCGGTGGCTTAGAATTGACCACACCCTATGATGGAGTAAAGGGTAGCAAAGGTACCCAGTTATCAATGAATAACGGATCCACCACTATTATAAAAGCTGCGTGGCGGAGACAGAACTTGACGTAGCACACAACCGGGGAAATAACCCCAATATAAAGGTGTCCCCGACAGGTGGAGGTGGTGTTTTCTAACGTGTGCTCTTAATTGATATCAGTATAGCTTATATCGGTGAAGATACGTTCGAGAAAAGCAGTACCATTGCTCATCCCAAAATACGGACATAGGGAGGGACGGAGTTATGGCAGTACATCATATGATGTATTACGTCAGCAAACTCCAAGGTATGTCTTCATTGAGTCCCTCCTTGTCCGAGGACACCCTCAGTACCCACCTCTGTTCTAGTCGGAACAGCATGTTTTTACGCATACCGGGGTGGGCTTCCAAAACCACCCACCGAAAGGAGTCAGGTGGGTGTTTGTGATCTTCAAAATGAGTAGTCATTTTTGTGTTAGTTCTATGACACCTAAAGTTGCTCCTGTGTTCAGTCATGCGGATTTTCACCGGTCTTGTCGTCATCCCTATATATAGGAGTTTGCACGGACAGGTCAGAGCATAGATGCAATTGTTGGTGTTACAGTTGGTATGTTTCTTCATGACCCATTTCACCCCATTTGTAAATATCATTTCTTTAGTGGTCTTAGTAAGAGGACAAACTGAGCAAGACCCACATGGACAGTGTCCAACTACGGGAGGAAGATCCCATAGACCTCTTTGTGCATTAGTTGTCAGGGTGGTGGGACGTGTGTGTATGAGCATGTCCTTTAGATTGCTTGTGCGTTTGAACGCAAATCTGGGCACGGGGAGATCTAATGCTCCTGTGTTCAGAATACCCCAGTGTTTCTTAATAATACTCCTCACTCGATTTGAGTCAGGAGTAAAAGTGGTTACACAGGTAATCGTGGTATCAGGATCCTTGTGTACATTCTCTAGTAGACTTTCCCGGTTGTTGTTTCTGGCTCTTTTACGAGCGAGTGACACAGTATGTTGTGGATAGTCCCTCTGTCGCAAGGCTTGAGCCAAGGTCTCAGATTCGATGTAATAGTCTGCCAATGAGCTACAATTCCTTCTTATCCGAAGGAATTGACTGAATGGGAGATTCAGTTTGAGTGCTCTGGGGTGATGACTACTAAATAGAAGCAAACTGTTTTTATCAGTTGGTTTACGATAGAGTGTTGTAGTAATGCAGTTGTGCCCCAACCTTACCAGCAGGTCAAGGAAGGGTACACTGGTCTCAGACATGGTACTCGTAAATTTCAGGAAGGGATTTAGAGTATTGATCCAACCGCAGAATTCATCGCATTTTCTGCGATCCCCTTTCCACAGGACTAAGATATCATCAATATACCTTTTCCATACAAGGACATTCGCTAAGTATGGATTGTTGTGATGGTAGATCTCCCTCTCCTCGAATGCTGCCATGTACAGACAGGCCAGACTCGGCGCAAAGGTACTCCGCATCGAAGTACCTTGCGTTTGATGGTATAGTTGTTTGTTGTGTTCAAAGAAATTTTCAGTCAGTGCCAAAGTGGCACACTCCAGTATAAATGCTACCGGAGTAGGAGAAGTCCAGTTCTCTCGGCTAAGCACGTCCTCCACAACCTCTAAAGTGGCCCTTTGGGGGATATTAGTATAGAGGGCCTCAACATCCAGTGTCAACAAAAAATTGATTTCCTCTGGATGTTGGACCCCCTCGAGTATTCGTAGGACATCAGTTGTATCTTTCACAAAAGAGGGGTGGCCCTGACAAGGGGTTGGAGAAAGTGATCGCAAAATCTCGACAGAGGTTCCAAAATGGACCCGATACCCGAGACGATAGGTCTACCTGGGACCGGGGTCACCCCCTTGTGGATTTTGGGGAGGGTATAAAAATATGGGATCTTCGGGTCAGTGGTAACAAGAAATTCTGCCTCTTTTTTATTGATCCAGCCTTCTGACTCGGCTGAAAATACCATAGAGGAGATGATGGTACTTAATCGGGGGGTAGGGTCTTCTCTTACCGGAGTATAATATCTCCGATTGCTCAACTGTCGCTGGCATTCTATATCATAGTCCACAGTGGACATAATGACCGTAGCCCCACCCTTGTCCGCCTGTTTGATGGTGATATTAGGATCATCCGCCAAAGACCTGACGGCTGACATTTCATTAGATGATAAGTTATGAAATGGGGCAGGGGTAATGCCCCTATTGAGATCCTTCAGTACAGCCTGTTCGAAGGTCAAGACTTCAGGGGGGACCATTCCATTGTGAGGAGTGAAGGTAGAGGGTTTGTGTAATCCTGAGCCATTCTTCTCAGGTGGAGGTTTATCTTCAAAAAAAGCTTTTAACCGTACCTTGCGAAAAAAGCCTTGTATCTCGCATGTATCGCGAAATTTGTCTATTTTGGGGGTCGGTACAAAGCCTAGCCCTTTCTGTAATACACCCTCTTCTGTTGATGTCAAGGCCCTCTGGGAGAAGATTGATGATCAATTTTTCTTCCCCCTTGTCTGGCTCCTCGTCTCTACTGGGCGTGTCGGTTGTTCCTTCCACTGTACTCTTTTTGGTACCCTCTTCTGTGCCCTCTTCCTCTGCCCCAGCCTCTGTCTAAAAAGGGGGTTCATTGATTGGTTGAAAAAGGGGGCGGGGGGCCCTGTTGGTACATAGGGTATTGCCAGAATTGAGGTCCCTGGTATGGTGGCATATTATATGATTGGTACATGGGGTGTGTGTTGTGTCTTGAGTTCTTATTATTCCAGCTCCCACTGCTGGAATCACTATTAGATGATGAACCTCTCCGTGACTGGTTCGAGTTGTCATCTGAAGAGTAGCCTTCACCAGATGCGGTGTAATCTGCCTTTAAATAAGGATAAACCTTTTCCTTATCAAACTTTTGAATGTCCTTTTGAAGTTTGCCAATCTTTTGTTTCATAAGGTATTCTCTATTGTCTGCAATCTCTGCATTAATTTCTGCTAATTTGGTTTTATACACAGTTGTTTGGACAGTTACTTTGATAGCTCCCTCTGCAGTTTGTATCCGAATCAAGAGGGCATCTGCTATCCTTTTAGCGGTGTTAATAATAAGAATGAGCCAGTCCCTAGTGCATTTCCACGCTACTAGGGACCACTCTTTCTTAAAAACCACGTCCTCCAAGAAGAGGCGGGGAAAATTGCTGACAATCAAGCCATTAGGAGCTATATTAGCCCGTAAATACTCGGTCATCATGGCTCCATGGAGAGTTATCTTGAGCCACTCGCGTTTCAAGGTGGACAGGGAAGTCCAGCCATCAGACTGGCTGCCGGAGCGGCACAGCCATCAGTCCCTAGCAGAGATGGTGTCCTAAGAATATCTGTTGCTACTTCATCGCCAAAGGAGAGTCCCTGGTAATCATCCATCCTTAGAGTTTAGGAGGGGCAGGGATATAGAGAGAAACCAAGAATACACTAATTCTAAAGTTTCTGATCTGGGCCAGGGGTACCAATAGTAGCCTCCTGGTAACCTAAAGTTGCAGTCCCACGGGGGTAACCCATGCAAACAATAAGACAACAAGGAGGGACTAAGGGCCACTTGAGTAGGTCCAGCATACAGGCCCACGGAACCACAACAAGAAGAGGTATGATGAGCTCCTCAGTTTTGTCCGTGTTGAGTTGTAGGCAGCGGTTCTTCATCCTCCTGGCGACTGCTTCTATTCTGTCTTGAAAGTTGTTCGGTGATGTTGGATTCGTTGGTTAGGAAGAGGATGAGTTGGGTGTCGTCTGCGTACGATACGATGTTGAGTCCGTGTGATCTGACAATGGTTGCGAGCGGGGCCATGTAGACGTTGAACAGGGTCGGGCTGATGGAGGATCCTTGTGGGACTTTGCAGGTGGTCGGTGTGGGATCCAAGAGGAAAGGAGGGAGTCTGACCTGTTGCGTTCTGCTGGAGAGAAAAGAGCGGATCCAGTCGAGGGCCTTGTTCCGGATCTTGTTCC
This sequence comes from Calotriton arnoldi, assembly GCA_963921515.1. NCBI lineage: Eukaryota > Metazoa > Chordata > Amphibia > Caudata > Salamandridae > Calotriton > Calotriton arnoldi. The sequence goes on along the minus strand of CAWUFW010002001.1, from coordinate 526,631 downwards.
AATTCCTGAGCTGGAGCTGGAGCTGGTGTGGACGTCTGCGGGAGATGTTAGTTTTGAAGGTGAAGTGGACGCAGCGGTGGTCCGTCCATGGGAGTTCGGAGGTGTGGCTGAAGGTGATGAGTTCCCTGCTGTGAAGATGGGATCGAGGGTGTGTCCTGCTGAGTGCGTTGGTTCTGGTACGATCTGTTTGAGTCCGATGATGTGGAGGTTGTCCAGGAGGGAGGTGGAGTTGGGGTCTTGGCAGTTGTCGAGGTGGAAGTTGAGGTCTCCCAGCAAGGTGAAGTCAATGGAAGTGATGGCATGCGGTGTGATGATGTCGGTGATGGATTCGGAGAAAGGTGCGCGGGCTTTGAGGGGTCTGTAGATGAGGGTGCCTTGGAGGGTGGTGGATGGGTTGGTCTGTATCTTGAAGTGGAGGTGTTCCATCAGGTCTGTGGGTCCGTCGGTGTAGGTGCTCAGATGAAGGTTGGCCTTGTAGGCGATGGCAATGCCTCCCCCGCGGCGGTTGGGGCGGTCCTTCAGGGTGATTTTGTATCCTTCGGGGACGGCGATCGCGATGTCTGGCCTGGAGGCGGCGTTCGTCCAGGTTTCGGTGAGGAAAGTGACGTCCGGGTAGGTGCTGTCGAGGAGGTCCCAGATTTCCACGGTGTGTCTGTGGAGGGAGCGGACGCTGAGGAGGATGCATTGCAGGGTTTGGAGTGCGATGGAGTTGTTGCTGGAGGGTGGGGGAGGGTCCTGGGTCTCGGCGAACGTGAAGGAGTGGCGGCAGTGATGGCAGGTGAAGGGTCCGTGGGTGTTGAGATGTGAGGAGAGCTTGCATTTGTTGTTCTTGCCGACATTGAGTGCGTAGAGAGCCGAGGAGCTGTATCGCTGGCGGGTCAGAGGACCAGGGTTCCTGGCACTGGTCGCGGTCGGGTCACGGATGGGCACACACGGGCTTGCCTTTGGCGCACCTTCAGCACACCAGCGGTGTGGCCGCACAGCGTCCGCCATTAAGTAGGGGTCGGCAGGGAGGGCGGGACAGCTGGGAGGCGGGCGCGGGGTGCTGGAACACGCGGGAGGGGCCGCGGGGGCAGCAGCGGCGGGGGCTAAAACAGTACGGGAAAATAAAACAGAGCAAAAGAGAGAGAAAAAGAAAATAACAGGTAGAGGTGGAAAAGCAGAAATAAAGGCGAAATAAAGAGCAAAGAGCAAAGGGAATAACAGGCATATTGGAAAGAAAAGAGTGAGGAAAAGAGAAGAACAGAAGGCAGTAGCACTGGGCCTTGAACCGGGGCCTGCGGCGGTGCTGAGAGGGGCACTTAGTGAAAGGGCTGCTGCTCTAGCTGTGAATTAGCCAGGGCATTTCCATGAATAACTTCATCATGGAAAGACTGGTGGGCTGCGTACTTTATGACAGCAATTTCATAGGGGAGTTGAATGGCATCTAACAGGTCAGCTACATAGGGGCCTTTTTTGATTTGACCCCCGCTAGAACTGAAGTAGTCCTGTTGTTTCCCTACCTGTCCATAGTTGGCCTTGAAATTCATAAAACTGTTACCAGACATGCAGGTTTAATAACTTGAATAATCTACTTGACCTAACTGTAATGCTCTTGACCCATAAAGTGTTCTCAAATTGTGTGGTTGTAGTCAAATGTCCTAATTTACACAGCCTCCTTTTTCTTCATTATCACACGAGAGCACCTTCAAATCGATAAGTTTAGCATTCGTTCTGTACAAAAAAACTCTTTTGTTTGATTTAATAAACTAAACTTTTGCTCCAGGTACATTAAGAATCGAGCCCATATCTAGGTTACACATGAGCCCAAGCTCGCCTCTTAGTTCACTAATAGCTTTATCATCTGTGATGGGGCACGAATGTTTCTCATTCATGTTTAAAAACTCTCACTTTTATTAAATAGTCTAATTGTAGTGATGTTCTTTGATGAAATGCTTCTGCTCACCGTACTTAGCCAAGACATACCTGTCCTGCTATTTCAGTACTGTAACATGATCTCACTTTTGTACCTGGCCTGGGCTTGATGATACATCCATGCGTCCCTTGTACTGTGGGATCTTTACCTGTCCTTCTTGTAGACAAGATAAGCATGGGGCACAAGTTTAAGGCTTGCATTTATGGTTAATACAAAACTTTTCACAGCTTGACATTCCTCACACCCACACTTCTTCCCCTTGACCCCAAAACCTGTCACCAGCTATGGACGCCCCTCTGGTGTCTGTGTCCCTCAGAGGTGGATGTGGCTTCCTGGGTGCTCGGAGATACAGAGCCCCAGTGCAAGTTCACCATCTCTATGGGTCGGCATCATCAGGTGGGCTGTGACGGTGAGGCAACCACGTTGCTCACCTTCCTAGGAGATAGGTTAGAGGGACGCAGGGTTTAGGATCCAACATCTATTTAAAGTAATGTGACCTGCAGATAAGAATAGGATCTCATATGGGGTGAGTCGGGCACTAAATGTTGAGTTTTGAAGGTCAGTAAAAGTAAAACTACTGAACAGATAACATAGTCTCTAGTTCTTCTAGGAACCTTTGGAGTTCTTCCTTAATACTAGGAACTTCTTTAACTAAAGTCACAAGACCCCATGGTGACCAAGGGGCATGGACCATCACTAAGGCACCATTGCCACAGAGTAATAGCCTTAGTGGGGCCTGGAGAATATCCCCCTCTTGCATCACATGACTGCGAGTGTGAGCAGCAATTGGAGATAAGCCATTGTCCCTTTGTGACTTATAAACCGTCTCTTTATTGGGAGAAGTCGGGGACTTTGGAGCGGCACCCCGTGTGCTCGTACTAGTCCTGGTGTCCTCAGATTTGTGGGATGAAGGAGTGTAGGATGGCTCCTTTGGAGAGCTGAGGTTACCTGAGTGTGTGCAGGGAGAAGAGAACGGATCAGGGAGGAGGTAATCCTGTGAGGAAATCTACAATATCTTCAGGAGTCTCATCATAATGAGAAAGGTTTTTTTAAAGCTGAGGATACATTGGGGCACTAGTCCTAACTATCAAGCCTTTGCCATTTTTACCGTTTCATCAGTCGAGTCTTTGATGCATTTTTCTTTAATTCCTTGTAGGAAACCGGGTTCGAAATAAGGTCTAGGAAACTTTCCACGTATTTCTTTCCCAGTGGTGAATTATTAGTGATTAGGGAAAGAAGTAATACGTAAAGTCTTTCTAGCTCCCTGCTAGTGAAGTTTTTGTGGTTCTTGACTGAATCTTTCCTTTTTTTTCTCTTTCAGTCTTCCAGAGAGGGCACTGGTTGTCGGTCCCTAAAAAGAGATGAAGATCATGGAAGTAAAAGCAGAATGAATAGACAAAATAATTCTTAACGTTAGCTCTCTTTAGAGACTATCAGTGGGCATCTTACCTCTCCGTCTCAAGGTACAAAGAGATTCTTTGGTGTATTTGCCTGTCTGGGATTTATCGCTGTCTGCCCCCCCCCCCCCACCCTCCGCACACAGACAGCTCGGGATTTGGTGTATTTACACAAAAACCTCTTCATCTTAGATGATTTTCTCAATCAAGTCAGAGTAAGCCTCTTTTCCTCTCAATGTTATTTTTCCCTTCCCTTTCATTTCCTCAAATGTTATATCGGGCTTAAGAGAGATAAAAATTCAGGTAGTCGTTGTAAAGAAACATGAACCCCTCTTCTAATTAGTGTGACCATGCCAGTCTAGTGTTGTTGGTTTACTTATGCAATTTGTGGCCTTGGGTATCCATCTAAAGCAAACATCAGAATACAAATGGTAACAACAATAAACAAATAGCTTAACCCTTTCCATGCGTCCAGTCGGCCAACGGCCGTCGCGAGCACTACCTCCGTAGTGCTGCGCACGTCCGTTGGCCGTCGCGGCCCGCCCACTCAATCAAACCGCGCACCTGCGTGCGGAATTGCCGCTTGCGGTTAAGCGGTTAAATATTATAACCGTTTTCTTCTTCCTGTCCCCGCTGCTACCGCCCCCTAAACTGGTGAGCCGTGTCTCCTCCAGGACTGTGACTCGCTTCAGAGAACCCCACTCAGTACCTTTGTCTGCCTTCACTGACGTGGGTTTGCCTATGATTTCTAAAATGGCTCCTCAGCCATGCTTCTGCGCTGCCCCTTCGTGGGAGATGACTTAGTCTTTTCTGTCCTTCTCTTGCCTTCTTCTCCCTGTTTAATAAGCCAATCCTTTTTAGGTCGAACCTAGCGCAGCACGCGCTGCGCTAGGAGCGGGCCTCTTGGAATCACTCTGGACTTTTCACACGCTTGTGCGTGTGGCTTTTTTTACATCATTATTTCTATTGGGCTTTGCGTGCGTTTTAAAAAAAAAGACAGCACGCAATTGGGTAAAGGCGGGTGCATGTCCCACCTTTCCCAGTAAATGTATCCGCCCACGGCCTACAGCTTGCGGGAGCGAGCAGCGGCGCCATCTGTTTCCAATTACCGCGTTCGCGGTCGCTGCGCTGCCCCGCTTGTTCTAACTTTTGTGCTCGTGCTTTTTCGAGCAGCGGCACGCGCAGGGGCCATCTGTTTTTGTTCTAACAGAGGCAGACATGCTCTAACACTGCACACTAAACGTCTTCTCTTGACCTATAGATTAAAGTAGGCCTGAATTGTAATGCCGATAGAATTATTCTGCCGTTTATATTTGGCACAAAGAAATAAACAGCTTTAGGCAAAACGAGGCTCAGTTTAGAGAAAGAAGTCTTGTATCTGAGACAGCCCGTTCCTCTGGAGGGAGAGTGTGCTGTGTGTCTGGGCGGGGGAGAGAGCGCTGCAGAGTTCAGCCTGCTGGCGGCTTGTAGGGAATTCCTGCCCTTAGCCTCGATTACATCAGTCAGTGGAAACGGCCCTCTCCTCTGTGCCAAAGTAATTAACTGCAGCGGGACTCCCACATTCTGCGGACGTGCATTTGGCTGTTCCAATCTCCCGCGGGTTCCCACTGGCTTCAGTCCGGACCGGAGAGAGGGCCAGGGAGCTGGAAAACGCTTTGCTTTCACCTAAGAGACAGTAAGGGGCTGGAGGAAAAAGCACTAGCCTAATGTCCCTTTGAGTACACTGTAAGAGGGGCGCTTATTGACTTCCGGTTGATGAAAGTTTTGCAGATCCTGCTTGCGGCTCGCATCAGGTTTTGGGACGCAGGGTATTGGAGAGCGCGTCTATTTTTGAAGTCAAGAGTTCTTAAAACCAAATGTGGCTGCAGGTGGGCGAGCCAGGCTCGAGCCAGTTGCTTGCTTCTGACTCCGCTAGAGGCCACTTGCAACCTCGAGCCCAAAGCGACTCGAACTGTTGTGGGACAGAGCTTTTGTGGAACGCCCTTTGGCTTACTGGCTACAAATACCCACCATGAAACATTGGAAACTGAGCTACAAATCAGGTTACAAATTATGTAAATCTGCAAATCTCCCTGTGTCAGAGAAAAGTGTAAAGTAAAATTTTCTGTTTGTTGTGAAGCGCCCGAATTTCGTCGGGAAAGGTTCGCCATATGTGACACTGCTTAAAATAAAATGCTGATTCTGCCTGTTACCCACTCTATAGTCTCCTCTTCCAAGAATTATGGAGAAAGCATTAACTTCTGATTTCAGAAAGAGATACCATCAATGGCTAAATTGCCTACTGTGAAACTGGAAAATCTGGGATAGATCCTAGCTTCCCTACTTAGCCAAATTGTGTGATCCTAGGCAAATACTTTGTCACAGGGCATCCTTTTTGTTCATTATCATATATCGGAGCACCTTCAAATACATGAGTTCAGGATGTGCACAAAAATCTCAGTCGTGTTTGATTTAATAATCTATAAACTATTTGCTAAACTATAATGTTGCTTTGTGTATAATAAGAATCTAAGCCACATATAGGGTACACGTGACAACTGACTTGCCTCTCAGCTATCTCATTGTCATCACGGCGGAGGGCAGAAATGTTTCTCACCTTCTATTTAAAAACTATCACTTTCAATAAATGCTTCTGGCTGCAGAGATATGCAGTCTGATGTACTATGGGCAAACGCTTTCACATGTTCAAACAAGCATTGGCATAGCCAATAGGTCTCGCCTTTGGGACCTTATAAGTGTTTAGCCATGCAACAGTTGATGTTGTTGCACCAAGGATATTGTGCTGGATAACTAAATACTTATAAGGTCCCAAAGGCGAGACCTATTGGCTATGCCAATGCTTGTTTACTTTACCTATACACGGATCATCTCAATCAGGTAAGTGATTCCCTTCTTTTATTTGACTGACTTCCTCGCATCACCCTTCCCTTACTTTCTTCTGCTCGGGAAGATGTGTATTTTGGGGCTATCTTGATGAAAAAGTCTGCATTACCATGACATTTTCCTTTTCTATGATGTGTGTTAAATCTGAAAGCCTGGAGACTTAAAAACTATCTCATTACACTTGCATTATTGGCTTTATTCCATGCCATCCATTCCAGCGGGCATGGTCAGTATATAGTTAGAATCTCTGCCTTCTAAATATTGGAGATTCATGAGCCCACTTTCAGGCGAGGTACTCTTATTTAGTAACTGTATAATTCTTTTCTTGAAGAAAAAGCTTTCTGCTGATATACAGGGAGACTTTTCGCTCCCATCTAAATCTTTTTGTGAAGGTACTGCTCATAAACCAACCCATGAGGTGTCTATTGCAGTAAGAAAGTTAGAGGGTTGTAATATGGGTTTGGAGGCAATGATGGTTTTCTAGGTTCTTATGGCGTCGAGTACTTAAAGAATAGGGTTTTTTAGGAGTTGATTAGTATTTACATTTTTCTTCAAAAGATCAATCAAGGGAAAGGCCCTGTAAGAAACTAACGGGATGAATCTACGATAGTAGCCTACTAAACCTAGAAAGGGTATAAGGTCTTTCTTCATTGTAGGAAATGGCACCTAATATATAGCACCCATTTTCTCATCTTGTGGTTCAAATAGAACCTTTTCCTAATAGATATTCCAAATATTTTACTTGTCTACAGGTTAGTCTACTCTTCTTCAGATCCACTCTTAACCCCACTGGCTTAAAGTTTCCAACACTTCTAGTAAGTGACTTAAATGTTCAGACCAGCTAGAACAAAAATTAGCAGTGTTGTCAAAATACGGAGCTGCAGAAGCTCGTTGGGATTGTAAGAGAGTATTCATCATGCTTTGGAAGGTTGTCAGTGCCCCATGTAATCTAAAAGGTAAGATGATGGATCATTACAATCCACCTGGTGTAGAGAAGGCCATCTTATCCTTATCCTTTGGATCAAGGGGCACCTGTCAATAACCAATACAAGGTGTATGTTGCTAACATACTGAGCTTTACCCAACTTTTCAATCATTTAATCTATTCTGGGGAGGGGATATATGTCAAACTTGGATATTTTGTTGTCTCCAAGCAAGTCAATGCAAAATTGAATGGTGCCATTAGGTTATGGCACCAACTCTATCAAAGAATTCCATTCATCATTTGACTTTATTTCGGTTATAAAAAAACATAAAAGTACACATAGCAGCATAGATATGAAAACATGAGAGAGTATAAACATTTCATTTCAACAAACAGCATTAAAAGAAATTCTATTTCCAGAGAACATGAAACGTGATGGGGCCTTTGAACACAACCCTATTATCTAGCAGCTATTCTTGCTCAAAAGCTAAAAATCACTTAAAATCACTTGAAAGGAGCCCAAAGCTCAATTAAACTTAAAGTGCATGGTGCGTTAAAGTATTGTTACATCATTTTCTGAGATGCATATAGAGTTTAAGTAGCTGGCAACCAAGTAAACAACACAGCTCCTAGTATCTGCCCTACATATTCTCAAGGCATTATGCGTTTCGTCAAGCCCAAGGAGGTAGCACAGAGGGATAATCCAGCGGGCACGCTGTTTGGTGTATGCATCACAGAAGAACAATAGGTGCTCGTAGGTTCTCCACTGACCGACAACCCATGGGGAAAAATTGGAGGAGTTAACAATACTCCTCCAAGAGGAGGTAAATGAAGCAGTTGGTAAAATCCCCAGTCTAAATTTAATGTAAAGACACATTGACAATGGCGTATTCACATAGTCCATAAAATCTTCAAAGTAAAGCCCACAGTTAAAAGACAGATACTGATTCATTGGACTGCCCGAGGGAACAGCAGAATTTTTTTTTAATAAACAACTTTATTGAAAGTTTTGCGGCTAGACACATATCACCTCATTTCAAGAAAGTTCAATGTACATGCACATTAGTACAACACACCCGACATTCGCATTACATAACACAACAGGGTCAAATTGACAGTCCATAGTAGCTACACCATTTCCCCCATATTCGGTTATGCTTCTGGGGCCAACCATGAGCATCAAAAATCAGTTTCTCCTGGTCGGCGCACCAGTCCATCTCCCTGCGCCAGCTTCCCACAGTCAGTGGCTTTTGCTGCTTCCAGGCACGGGCTATGTCCCGCTTGGTGACCAAACAGGCCACCATTAAAAAGGTTCCCTCAGCCCTAGGACCACAAATCTCCTCCATCAATCCCAACAGCCGTGTACGTCCAAGGGTGCGGCCGAGGACACAAGAGAGCACTCGACCCAGCACCTACCAAAAGGGCCTTGCGCTGGACACTCTCAGGCCACATGAAAGAAATCTGCTGCTGGAAGTGCACACCGTGCAAAGATTGCCTGATCAATGGGGAGAAAGTGCTGCAAGCGCCGAGGAGTGAGATGCATCGCAGGTAAGTAATTGAATTGAACCATATGCAGCCGCGACTAAATTGGCAACTCTCGTGGAGCCATGCAGGTCTCCCTCCACTCCTCTTTATCCAGTTCCCCCACCCAGGCCTTCCACCTCTGCCGAGTCCGCTCAAGGCCGTCAGGGGCATGGATTACCAGTGAGCGATAGATCACAGAGGTTGCCCCCTTACCCAAACACCCAAAGAAGACCTTCACTTCCAGTGGACTGAACTCAGGTAGCGAGCCTTCTGGGATATCCTGGGCCTGCAAAGCATGGCGAAATTGGAGGTGATGGAAGAACTGCGAATTGGACAGGGTGTATCTAGCCTTCAAGTCCTGGAAGGTCACAATACTACCTCCACTGTAGACATCCCCCATATAGGAAATTCCAATACGGTTCCAAGAGGCAAAGCCCTCCATTTTTTGGGGATCTGTTTATTGATTTTTGCAGTAGAAAAACACATTTCACCTGTATACCACATACATAAATGCTGCATAAATCCCAGTGTCACCCTAGGGAATCGCCTTAGCAGTCCTTCACAGCGTTTACTATTTCTACATTATACATGTATAGCCATATGCGTGCAGGGGTCCATCTGTACAAACCGACTGCACCTCTATAATCGCCGAACTTGCAATTGCATCAGCAAGCTCAATCGCATAATAGTCGTGAACATGTTTACTCGAGGAGTACCTAGGAGACTCCAAAGTTCGCTTCACTTAATATGCCAGTTCCGTGCATGAGAGCAAATGCAAGATGCTATTATCACCAGCTTCAAATATCTTATGAAAGAACAGACAAGTTGTAACCCATCAACAGAAAAGAACGTTACCAAACTTCAGGCTGTTCCGTACTCAACGCCACCCCCCCAAGACACCCACTGCCCATCTCTAGATTTCAGAAAAAACATTATTTCCAATACATTGACATTCCATTAATTATGAATATGTATACAGAGCATCTCGTCCCGTTTGTCTCATCTGGGTAAGCCTTTGTCTTGCCCCCTCAACTAGTCTCCGGTTCCTTATTCTGTGAGATATCTTCTACCGGATCAGAGAGTATAATCATTTGCAAGGCCACTATAATCGAGTTCCAACTATCTACAATAGGAAATTTGTGCAGCCCTAAGGTGTCCTCCCTCCGGAGGGACACTGCCTCTGCTCTAGCCCAGCTGAGTACAGAACGGGTCCAGGATCCTAGCGGTGGTAAATCTTTGGATTTCCAGCATTTCTTTATGAGTCTCTTTGCCACTACCAGCCCCAAATCTATAAATCGACTAGTGGCTCTGTACTTTTTGTCTTGTGTGAACAATCCTAATATGCATATTTCCCATTTGTTCGAGAGGCATCTATCAGTGCAAGCAGCGGGACAAAGCCCTCCATGGTCGAGAGTTGACTAAGCCAAGTTCCCTGCCATAAGGGGGTCATCTCCGTGCGACGATGGTCCCAGCCAATTAGCCGAAGAGCCACCCTTCAGCAGGTAAGGGACACCGGCATACAAGAAGGTAATGTGGTGGGCAGTTGCGCTCCATACAGAAGATCGAGCAGACCCTCCAGACCTAGCAGGTATATCTCCAGATGGTACGCCATTTCATCCCACCCGCCTGTGAACCAGTCATTAATCGGTACCAAGTGAGCTGCGAGGTAGTATAAGTAAATGTCTGATAGGCCTAAACCACCATCAAAGGGGGATCTGCGCAATGATTGAAAGGCAACTTTATGCCTGCCACTCCCCTACACAAAATTAGTAATCTTGGCAGTAAAGGAGTTAAACCATTTTGCGGGGAATGGGGTATGGATAGTTGTAGGAAAGTGCCCCTTTTGCATCGTTGACCCCACTTTTTGCCTGATGTTGATGCTCTTTGACTAAGTGTGCCCTGAGTTCCTGCCAACCAGCTACCCAGGGCCTATGTTCTTTTCCTAACACTGTACTGTGTACCCCCAAATTGGCACCTCTCTGGCCACATGTAAGTCCCTTGTAAAAGGTATCCTAGGTACCAAGGGCCCTGTGACCAGAGAAGGCCTCTAAGGGCTGCATCACTTATTGTGCCACCCCTAGAGGTCCTGTACCTTAACATACACACACTGCCATTGCAGGCTGCGTGTTTTGGTGTAGAGAAAAGTGAAGAGTTGCCCTGGCACACATCCCTGTGTGCCATGCCTACAAACCACTACCTATGGCATAGTTCAGCCACCCCTCTAGCTGGGTGCACTATGCCACTGGTGAGGGTAGAGGTGCATGAGCCCTGTACCCATACAGTGTCTAAGTCTATTCTTGGACATTGAAGTGCATAAAGCCATAAAGAGTATATGGTCTGGGTGTTTGCCATTACGAACTCCACAGCACCATACTGGCTTTACTGAAATCTGGGAAGTTTGGTCTCAAACTGCTCAGCATATTAAACCCACACTGATGCCAGTGTGGGATTTAATTAAAAATGCACTCAGAGGGCATCTTAGAGATGCCCCCTGAAAAACGACCTAACTCTAGCGTCCTGGCTGACTGGCTGCTTGCCAGCTGCCACCCCAGACATGTTTCTGGACCCCTGGGTCGAGAGCCTCCTGCTCTCAGGGTCTGGAAACAAAGCACATCCTGGGCAGAGGTGCCAAGCCTCCTCCCCCAGGATGGGAAGGGTCCACGAAGGGAAAGCTTCAAAGGCTTGCCACCTTTGTGAGCAGACTTAGCCGCTCCCAGCAACTGGCCCCCACCGGTTCTGCCCCCCACTCTGGGCGGGAGAATCGGCGGGAAAACCAAGATAGGGGGAGAGGTGTGCCCACCTTTGCCAACCTCACCCCTCAGGTGGGGGAGGCAAGGTGAAGCACAACTCTCAGTCCCCGCCATCTTGAAGATGGGGGGACCCAGCCAACCAGAGTGAGGCTTATGCCCCCCTCCCACTGGACGGTGGCATAATAGGGGGTGTACCCACCTCAAGGAAGGGACAAATTGGTCTCACCCTTTACCTACCTGAAATGCCCCTAAATCTAGTATTTAAGGGCAACCCCGAACCTTACCTCCTCAGACAAGAAGAGAGAAGAAGAAGAAGGACTAAAGAGCCGTGCTGAAGGAAGAAGAGGAGGACACCAACTGACTTGGCCCCAGCCCTACCAGCTTGTCCCGACCTCAACCTGCTCCAGTGGAATCCCTGCGTGTCCTGCAGCAGCCCTAGAACCCGGAGGACCTGCCCTGCCTTGACTGGAAAGACTTTGTCTGCCATGAGCACCGCATTTGCTCACCAACATACTCTGGCTCCGGCCAAATCCGTGAGTCTGCACCCCTCTGCACCCGACGCCCACGGCCAGAGTTAGAGTGACCCAAAACCCAGAGGAAGTCTCCCCAGCGATCCTGACCCGAGAACCAGTGACCCCTGACCTGCCTCAAGCTTCCAGCCGACGCCTGCAGCCTCTATCTGGAGGCTCCCCCTGACTGCGACCAGGAGCTGGTAAGGAAACCCGACACCAAAGGACCCCCTGCACCCGACGCCCCAAGACCTTGGGTGGCGCAACTGATGGTGTCCAGCCAACCCCCAGCACCCCAACTTACCTCTCCAACAGGTGGTCGCCCCCAGAAAGTCTTCGTCCCCGAGCCTGCAGTGTTTTTTTAAACCAGAGAATCCCGATTGAAAACAAAAGGGCACCCGACGCCAAAACAGCACCCTGCACCCGGCCGCATCTGTGCCGCTGTGGGTGCACATTGTGTGCTAACGTGAACCCCCTTTAGCCCTGAGGTTAACCCTAGGAGCTTTTCTCCCTCAACCTTGTGGCCTGCTTCGGAGCAGCCACCAACCGGAGGCCCCCTATCAGCCATTGGATAACATTGGGCCTCAGCACTCTGCACCCGGCCTCCCTAGTGCCACTGAGGGTGCTCTTGGAGTGCATCCTTGAACCTGGGGGAACCCTCGTTCTAACCCCAGAAACCCAACTCCCAAAACCAAGTACTTACCTGTAAACCGAGAACTTCATTTCCTCCTATAGGATTGCATTGACTGCTTTTCTGTGGAAAAAGTTCTAAGTGTGGAGTTGGAAATTCTATGAAAAGGCATACAAGTGTGTTTTTATAACAAATTGCATTACTTAGCTTTATACAGGAAATGTCCCAGTGTGGTATCAAGGTATACCACACTGAGTAAGAAAAGTAATCTGAAAAGTAATCCAACAATTATTCACAAAGTAACTATAAAGTAAATGTATAGTCATTTCAACTGTTTATGAACATTTGACTTACCTGTAACCAAACCAATTGCATTCAACTGCATTCAACTGTATTTAACTGCATTATTCTTGCAAAGTACTATTACACTTACCTGTGCCAGGCTGTGCTTGATTCTACAAATAAAATACAACTAAATAATATTTTTATACAAAACAAATTGGTCAGAGTTTAGTCTTTGAGTGTGTAAAATCATTTCTTGCCTGAGTGTGTACAATAAATGCTTAACACTACCCTCTGATAAAGCCTTACTGCTCGCCCACACTACCACAAATAGAGATTAAGGTATTATCCACTTTAACCTCTGTAAACCTTTGGGGATCCACTGGACTCTGTGCACACTATACCTTACTTTGGTATAGTATATACAGCGCCAGCTTCCTACAATAGTTACCCAGGATATACAACTACCGTGGTAGGCACACTATCTTAAAGAGGGCGGTACGCCCAATGGGGTTCAGTGGCAGGGTAGCCCAACAGCCTCGGTCTCGGTCAAGTGTAAGGTCCAGCCCCCGGAAATTAAGGGCCCATACCAGATCAAGGAGGGGGACACGTGAACCCCTAAATACTTGAAAGAATTGTGTCGGATGGGAATATTGGGACATAAATCCCACCCCAGGGCATCTCCCTGCACCTCAACCACGTAAGTCTTGCCTTCGTTAATCCAGAGCCCGGACGCCTCGCCGTATAGCCAAAGAAGTGACAGAACGGGGGCCAGAACGCTGCGGATCCTTCAGAAACAACGCTATGTGGTCCTCAAAGCCACTCCCTCACTGCCACCACGAGTCCTGGGCATCACAGCGTATAAGTCGTGCCAGGGGCTTTATCACCAAGGTAACGAGCAATGGGGACAGCGGACACCCCTTGTGCGTGCCGCGCTCAATAGGAAAACGCAGATGACAGAACCCCATTTACATGGACACGAGCGGTCGGGGCATGACAGAGAAGACGGATCATACGGCGGAACCCATCTCCTATCCCGGCCTGCTGAAGGACCCTGTCTATAAACTCCCATGACACTGTATCAAAAGCCTTGGTGAAGGAACAGCAGACATTTTAGAACCAAGGACAACATTCCAGGTGTGGTCGTTAATGAGACCGCGGGAGCTGCTGGTCATTGATGTTGGTTGAAGACGAAATTGGGGCAATCCTAGCGTCACCAGCCATAGTTTAACATGTGCTATCCATGGGATCCTAAGAGCCAGTTGGTGAGCTAAGATTTCCATAATGCACGCTCTGTATGGCGCAAGTTGCTCAGATGTCCATATCCTTGCCCAAAATAAAATAGGCATAAAATGGGCTGTGTCTGAAATTTGCCTAACATTTAGGTCAAACCTTAAGGGAAGAAGTGGCGTATCTTTTGGCAACTTCAGTAGGGATCTTAGGAAAGAATTTTCACCTTTGTCTAACACATTAAGATTATAATATCCCCACAAATCTGAATCATAAAGCACGGCACGCTTGGGCCCTATATATTTCCAGTGCCGGTGAGATAGAATAGGAAGAAGCTTGATTTGCAAATCTTACAATAGACCCAACTTTGTACTTAAGGGACAGAGAGCTTTTTCCTATCTGCGCTGACCAACTAATGGAGTCTGATAATCTCTCCCCTAGATAGTCAAATTCTGACACCCTATTTCAATTGACTCCATCTAAAGCCACATTCCATTTAACTTTCTTGCTGTGTGTGAATATCATGTATTTTGTTTTATACTTGTTTATTTCAAGGTCATGGTCTTTACAAAATTGGTTGTACTTTCCCAACAGGGCATTAAGAACCATGGCAGTTTTCGATAAGAGAAGTGTGTTGACTGCAAATAGCAGACGTGGTATTTTGGAGCCGGCAATTCTGGGAGTTTCATTCACACAATTCATTAAATAGGTTTTGCTTTCATTAAAGAATACTAAAAATAATGTGGGGGAAAGAACGCACCCTTGCCAAACACCACGCCCTATTGGAAAGTTCACTGTGGTTCCCCCCCCCGGGCCCCATCTGACTCTGGCAAAATTATCTGTGTACAAGTTCTGAATCAGCATCAGTAGTCCTAAGGGAACTCTGATTTTTGTGAAGACCTCCCATAGATTCGCCCTTGGGACAAGGTCAAATGCCGCACGGAGATCAACGAAGGCAACAAAGAGCACACCCTTTCCAAATCGACTACTTTCCATTTTAAGGTAAAAAACCTAAAAATCTGGTTCACAGTGCTTGTTTTGGTAATGAATCCAGCTTGGAGGTGAGATAGGGATTTGTTGGATCTAATGCATTTTTAAAGTCTTACCAAAAGCTGTTTGCTATATATTTTTTTGAATGTTATCGATCAAGGATATGGGACGATAATTACCTGGTGTTGCCTTGAGCCCTTTCTATAAATGGGTATTATTTAGGCCCCTCTCTATGAGTTAAGGATAGGGTCACCCGCCCCGATTGTGTTAGTCAGGATATTTATATAGGGAGCCCATATCAGAGGTTCTGCAGGGAACAAGTCTGAAGTGATCCTGTCAATCCCAGGAGCTTCCCCCACTTTCTGCTCCTTCAATGCATTTAGGGATTCTTCTATGGTAAAATACACTGCCTCCTCCATTTCGGCCCTATTAGAGGGCTGAGTATCAGAATTATTTGGAAGTGTTTTTAAGGCTTCAATCGGAGTTGTTTTAGCCACTCTAGATTTTTTTATCAAACCATTCATGCGATCTAGGGGCCATTTTGTGAGGTAGGATCTTTCTCTCAAAAACAGGTTTCAATTTCCAAAATAATGATTTGTGCATGGCCGATATCTGAAGGGGTGTGCTATCTTTATCCATACAATTTGTTAGTGCACTATAGACAGCACCATACATCTCTTTCAATGAAGCCTCATTGCTTGCAATATCCTCCCATTTTACCTTGCGCCTATTGTTGCTGAGGGCCACGGTGTTAAGGGATATTTTCCCCAATTAAGATTTATCCTTGATCTGAGTCCCTTTTAGTTTAAGGGCAAGAGGAAAGATATCTCTCTCAAGGCGATCGATAACCTCCATATCTACCATCTCATGCCAGATCGTAAGGTCAGGAAGTACATAATCAATGTTACTGGAGTAGTCTCCTCTCTTAAAGGTTGGCTTGGCAATAAGGTCCCAGGGGGTATGCCCATTACAAGCTCATAGGCCATTAGTGGCATTAATGTCTGAAATATGGATGGCAGTTGCACTCATCTTGGGGCTCTTTTTGACTGAAGAATAGGAGGGGACCCCCCAACATTCATCCTCTAACCGAAACAAATCTAGCAGGGGTTGGTAGGGCTCAAAGTAGCAGTTAAAATCACATGCAATAAGCATGTGAATACCTGTCCCATAGTCTTCTAGTGCATTGTTAAGAATTTTCATAGTTTGCAACAGCTTATTAAAAGAGAATTCCATTCACTTTTTGATGCCTCAATAATTCCCAAGTTTAACATAGCATTTACTTCATCATCTATTCCAGTTCCCCTAGCTTCAGGGATTCTATATGGTCTTAACTTTACTACCTTGCCAGGTTCTATTATTATACTATGTTGTATCACATTAGCTCTACCCGGAGTTGATGAAAATATATTGTTATTGCTCTAAGACTTTTAAGAGTTCTTCCGCTTTTTCTTTTCGAATTGATCATCAATAAATCCTATTTCGGGTTCAAGCTAGAGGCAGGCAGCTTTTATATATAGGGCCATACTGTTCAATGTTTTTAATAGCTTCACGTGATAGATTTGTGATTCCTTCTTGCGGGCACAATTTATTTCCCTGGGCTAATTTGATGAATGAGTTTAAATGGGCCCTGCCAGTGGCTCAACATTTTGTTTTCTGACGTAAGAGCAAGAGGACTACATCACCATGAAGGAAGGTCCTCAATTTAGCCTGTCTGTCATACATAGATTTTTGTTCATTTTGTTCTCTTTCCATATTTTTGGACACAATCTCTCTGAGCATACCCAATCTAGTTTGCAGTTGGGTAACATATTCGAAAAGGGGCTTTGTGGTATCTCTTTCATTCTCTCACTTTTCTCTATCCATATCTAGTAGTGTTCTTGGTTTCTGCCCAAAGAGTAATTTAAACGGAGTATGTCATGTGAACTTTTGCTCTTGACATCTTATAGCAAATAATGCTAAAGGTAGCATCTGATCCCATGTCCGGGCTTCTAAACGGAACAGTTTTTTAAGGTGTTTTTAAAGTGGAATTATATGTTTTGAACATCCTATCGGTCTGTTGATGATAGGCTGACGTATGGATTTGCTTCATCCCTAGTAGTGAGTAGGCCTGCATTTTTAGGTGTGAAACGAATGGTGTGCCTTGGACGGTTATAATTTCTTTTGCAAAACCTACCCTTGAGAAGCTATCAATCTTAGCATTGCAGATTTGGGTGGTGCTGGGCTGTTTTGAGGGTACTGCTTCAGGAAATTGCCTTGTGTAGTCTACCATGACAAGAATAAATAGATTTCCTCTTTTATACGATAGAAGGGGGGCATTTGATATCCATATCTACTCTCTCAAATGGTTCATCAATAATGGGGACAGAATGTAATGGGGTCCTACGGGGTTGGCACCTGCAGCGCTTTTGGCAGATTTCATACTCTCTGCAATATTGTTTAGCTTGGGCAAATATCCCTAGCCAATACAACTTTTTCAGTGTAGTTTTTATTTTCTCATTTCCAAATTTACCAGTTAACAAAAGGCTATGAGCCAAAAACAAGACCTTCTCCCTAATAGGTGTGGGTATCAACAGTTGAGTATTTTGTTCTTTTGCCCCCATTCTATAGAGTAAAACCTTTTGCTTAAAGAGGTATAGGCCTACTTCCTTTTCCTCTTCTCCCTCCTAGGCATTTTTTCAAGCTTCGTGTAATAGGGGGTCCTCTCTTTGGGCTGCCCGAAAGTCTTGATCATGTTTCCAAAATCTCTGCCCCAGTTAAAACTGATATGGTTGGAGATCCTTGATACTTAAACTTTCTTCTTTCCTTTCTACTTTTCGACTCTTTTGTAGGCATAACCTCTGAATCCCAAGCTGGAAAGGGAGCTTCTGCCAACCACAAGTCGTCTTTTCCTAGGCTTTTTGTATGAGGGTCCCAAATTTAGGGTAATCGGTTCCCAATATAAGAGATTATGGGAGTTAGGTAACTATAGCAACTTTCATGGAAGTACGTTTTTCCTCTTTCTCTTGGATGCCGACCTTAACCAATGGGTACTCCCTTTTTTTCTTCTTCATTACCCATATGTTGATAAGCATTCAAGTTTAGTAATTCCCTATGCATTATAGGATGTCATTTAACATTAATTTGTTTGCATAGTTCACTGTTCAACATCTACATGGCCCCGCTCGCACGCATCGCCAGACAGCACGACCTCAACATAATCTCCTACGCCGACGACACTCAACTGATCCTCTCCCTCACCAAGGACCCCCTCGCCGCCAAATCCAACCTCCATGAAGGAATGAAGGCCGTCGCCGATTGGATGAAGATCAGCCGACTAAAACTGAACACGGAGAAGACAGAGGTCCTCATCCTCGGCTCCAACCCCTCAGCCTGGGACGACTCCTGGTGGCCAACGACGCTGGGAGCAGCCCCGACACCCACCGACCACGCACGCAACCTGGGAGTCATCCTCGACTCAACGCTCTCCATGGCCAAGCAAGTCAACGCAGTCTCATCCTCCTGCTTCAACACCCTCCGCATGCTTCGCAAGATCTACAGGTGGATCCCGGCAGACACAAGAAGAACAGTCACCCAGGCCCTCGTCAGTAGCAGACTTGACTATGGGAACGCCCTCTACGCGGGAGCCCCGGCCAAGCTCATCAAGCGACTGCAACGCATACAAAACGCCTCCGCACGCCTGATCCTCGATGTACCACGCCACAGCCACATCACCCCCACCTGAGGAACCTGCACTGGCTCCCCGTCGACAGGAGAATCTCCTTCAAACTCCTCATCCACGCACACAAGGCACTCCACAAGACTGGCCCAGCCTACCTCAACAGACGACTCCTCTTCTACGTCCCCAACCGCCAACGACGCTCCGCCGACCTCTCCCTCGCCACCGTCCCTCGCATTCGAAGAACTACCACCGGCGGCAGATCCTTCTCCCACCTCGCCGCCAAGACCTGGAACACCCTTCCACTAAGCCTACCACAGACCCAAGACCTGCTGACCTTCAGGAGGCTACTCAAGACCTGGTTGTTCGACCAGTAGCAGCACCCCCCCCCTTTTTTTCTCCCCAGCGCCTTGAGACCCTCGCGGGTAAGTAGTGCGCTTTACAAATTCTGTGATTGATTGATTGATAGTAATTCATCAGCCATATAAGTAAACCTTTTCTTTCCCTTTTTTAAGTAGAGTACATGAGGACGTGCTGTTGCCTTGACCAGGGATCATTTATCCCACAGCTATCAATCCCTCCAGAGTCAAGTTCAAAAGTTTTTAGAGGTCTCTAATATACATTTTGTATATAATTTCACAGGTGATGGTATTTTTGATAGATACATACAAAAGACCATTGCTGAATTGTAGCATGCAGCATGATAACACCTTCAAGTGGTCTTCATGTGATTACATTGGGAGACTTTTTCACAGTCTAAAGTCACAAGATTCCAACTATTTCATGTCAAGCCTTGGTAAGGGCTTACCACTTGTTTTGCATGAACACTGAATAATCCTTCTAGCGCATTATATTAATACTGGTATGGCACTCAAACCGGTTTTTTAGCTTTTTGTTATTCCCTCACTTATTATAAGATCAGGAAAAATTGAGAATATTGACTAGAGCCACATCTTTTATATCATAGCTGTTGTTTTGGCAAATAACATGTTTCATTTAATATAATTAGATATAAATGTAGATCAGAGTAGAATAATTTATCTTTATGAATTTTTTTCTGTTGAGTGTATGATGGATGTGTATGTATGGGCACATGTGAGTAGAGGTTAAAATGGAGGATGACTTGTTTCTATGAATTTATTGATGTGACTATTTATATTTATACATAAAAATCTATTGTGAACGTAATAGCCCAGAAGAATAAACATTTCTATTTTTATATCAAGATTTGTGTTTCCCTTCCTATGTTTGTACGTGCTTTCAGTTCTGTCCTCTGAATGAATAGTTGCCTAGGACTTTCTTGAAATTGATTTTTATCCCTGCCCTAGGAAACTCGAGTTATGAGCAGGGGAACCCCTTTCTTTATATTATACTCCCTTTGTTCTCCATGTACACATTGTATTTTGATAGTATCTTCTATCGGGTGGGAGTCAAGGTCAGTTATCTGGTAGTCATCACAGATTGTCTACAATCCGTATCAAGCAACGCTCTTACTGATTATTCATTCACCTTCATGGGATGGAGGAATAAGGACGGCTCTTCTTCATTTACACATGGAACTCTTTTTGTGACCCTAATCTCCATGGGCTCTTCCTCTCACTTTTGGGGGCAGAATCTAGCAATGTAGCACCAATTCACATATTCAAAACATTGGGGCCCTGTATGTTGTGAAGTTACACGTTTGCTTAGTGGAGAGGCCATTGGTTCAGATATTTTTTTCTATTTTTACAAAAGTAGGTTTTACATCTCTCTCCCTAGGGAGGACGTATTTCCCTTAATATTGGGCTCTTCTTTGAAACACCTATTTTTCTGGGCCTGATTAAACGCTGGAGCAATTTCCACAGCAGTGGCTATAGTTATATTAATATGTGGCTTTACCCACTTTTGTACTGGTGGCTGTAGTGAACTGAAAAATTGTTCTTTATACATCTTTTCAAGAACTTCCTCCTTTGTAGCGGTTTCAGACTTTAAGCAACAATCTGCAAGTTCTTAAGCCCTACAAAATGAGGCTTTAGGAGTTTCTGCACTGGTTTCTTTTAACTGTCATAGTCGTATCCAATAAGTTGTGTCATCAACTCCTAATCTTTCGAGAATGCTTTTCTTTATATCATCATATGGGGTACTTCCCCTAGGATTTGCGGCCTGATAAGCATTTAGCAAGTCTCCTGTAAGCAAGGGTCTGAGACACCATGTTGCCGCCTGTGCAATTCTCTCAAAATTGTTGAAAAAGAAACCTCTATATTCTTGCGAGAAATATAGTCCTGGTTGCTGATTATCCCAGAGGAAGCTACTGAATAATGTTTCAGTTTCTCCAACAAAATCAATCCAGCTTCTTATGTCTGCCATTTACACATTTCAATGTTGTTTATGGGGCTTCATGTCAGTTCCTTTTCCTGTTCCACTTTGATGGTTGATAGGACCTACAGGAAGGAGGCTATTTGTCAGATGTAGCCTCTTCCCCAGGATCCGCATAACGACCTGTGATGTCCACCTCCAGGCACCTCCAACTTGGAAAGCTACTATGGCACCGAGGATTAGAGTGGCCAGGCAGGGGGAAGGGTTTAGGAAGGGAACAGCAGGGAACGAGGCCTGTAAAGGAAAAGATTTAGCAAACATACACACAAATATATATATATATATATGATCAAGGCCTCTGGAAGGCCGAAACGCGTTATGGCGGCAGTGCAGGGTGAAAAATAAAGAATATTTGCACTGACATCTGGGTCTGTGTTCGTCTGTTCCCTGGAACGTGGAAGCTGGTGATGGAGTTTGCAGTGTGTGTGTGTGTGTGTGTGTGTGTTGTGTGTGTGTGTGTGTATATATATATATATATATATATATATATATATATATATATATGTAAATATGTCGGATATTACTTGACAAAGAAAAAGATATAACAATGTGCGGTCTAGTTGTTTTTAAAACATGTAAAAATTAATGATGGACTTAGGTCATGGGCCCTTGAAAAAGGGCAAGCTAGACAGCAGGACTCTATGGTCCTGTGGAAGGCGAGCGCCGAAACGCATCAACTGTCCCTATGTGTGATGCACTGGCGAATTAACAATAAAATTCATAGAATTTCAGTCCCGTGGTGCCGGTTCTGATTCCTGTCAACATCTTAGAGTTAAGTAATGGAGTCATGAAAACATGTTTAATGCAGCATTTGTGCTGCACGAGGCGTGCACTCGAACGTAAAGGCAAGACAGAGATCGATGGAAGCACCAGCTTACCGTGTTATGGTGAAAATCTCCGACGCCTCTGCCTGTAGTGGAGAGACGATATTGCTGTCGTCAACTCGTGGTAAGCAGCGGGAGTTCAGAGCATGGCGCAGCTGGGGAACTGGGATTGTAGTGTTGGGACCCGAATGCTTCGAAGCGGGTGTGGGGTAGGAGGACTCATCCTGGTTCCGGCTAGCGGTAATTGCAGTGCAACTGCTTGCAGACCTGAGAATCCGGCTCGGTATGTCAGGTAGGTGGCCACAAACAGCGTACCGAAGAGGTTTGCAAGGAAACAAAAGAAATGAATTTAAAGAGGCATAGTTTGAAAACCCTCACGAGGATAATAAATCAAGAGGGCTGCGGGATCAGAGCAACAAGAACAAAATTTGAAGTGCAACACTGTGGATTAGAGTCCCACAATTCACTATGGCAGAGAGGAGGCAACGGTGGTCTCAAAGGGCCAGTGAACTCCTGAATGACGATGAAGAAACAGTGCCACAAGTGCAAAACAAGTAGAGGACAAGACTAGAACCATCAATGCCATTATCAGGCAACTTGAGCAGGCTCGCACCAGTGAGCTGAATAAGTGGTGGGAGATGACATCACTACAAAAATACATAGAATATAAAGGAATACGAAGAGGCTTAAGAATTTTAATTTTACCTACCCTGAATGACTTTGATGAAGATATCATAAAAACCTGGCAAGATGACATAAATGAATGCTCCTTTAAATTAATGCATACTCTGATCATGCACGCAGAAAGAAAATTGGAAGTGCTAATTGTTAAAATAAAGGAATTTGAATAATAATTAGAAAAAAATACCATGCCTGATGAAATAATGAAGGTGCTTGAACAAATGGAAAAAATAATTGAGAAGCATGAAGCTGACATAGAAAAAAGAAAGGCAAGGAAATTTCACTGAGACCAAATTGACTATCAGGATAGATGTATATATACTTTTGTACAAAAATATGATGGCTTGAGGAGTAAAGCCTTGATGGATAAAGCATTTGAGACAAAAGGAGCCTCAGAGGCTTCAATAGACAGATCTGAAGCAAGCTCAGCATACGAAGAACCAAATCAAAGTTATCTGGATTTTTCTGGGGAACTTTGACTAGTCCGCATGAACATGGGACGGAGAGGAAGAGGGAGAGGGGCAACTGCTGGAAGGGGCAGGGGGAGTGGAAAATTAAAACCAGAAGAAGTAGAGGAAGATGGAAAAGTAAAAATAGTAAAAGAAAAGAAAAAGTAAAACTCAAAAATATAGTGAACCAAGAGAATCAAATTGTAAACTTGTCCAAGAAAACATTGACTGAAGATCAGATGAAAATCCTCAATAAGGGAATCTCCTTCTGCCCAGTCTCGGGGATGGATTTAGCCAACTTGAGAATTGATCTATACAATTTCTCACGTAAAATGAAATAAAAAAAAACATTTCTTGACACACCCTCCCTCAGAGACCAAATTGCATACAGCAAAGAACATCTCCAATTTAGCACTAAAAGAAATATCGTGCCTTAAAACTTTGACAACATTAGATGAAGAATCAGATGGGCAGTTTACACAATGCCATCTGGGGAAATGACAAATATACAATTTTGCTCAAAGGTGGGCATTGATACATGAGGAGGAGAGAGTGGATTAAGACCATGTTCCACATTTTGTCCACAGCTACCACCGGGGAACAAGATAGACTTGTTCCAAGAGATGGTGGTTGAAGATCTGAACAAATTATCCTGAAGAAATTTATTACGAAGTAAAGGAAATATCACTCTTAAGGAAAGAACCACGATAAAAGAACTAAGGGAAGATACACAGATCATAATAAAGGCAACTGGCAAAGGTGGAAACATTGTAATACAGGATCATGACAAATACTTAATGGAGGCTGAAAAACAACTGAGAAACAGACAGCATTATGAGAAATTAAAAGAAGATCTTTCACCAAAAATCATTCTTGAATACCATGGAAAGTTACAGGAATGGCATCAACAAGAATTGATTGATGATGAAGAATATAAGTACTTGAAATTGCCATACCCGACAACTCCTACAATTTACTTCGTACCTAAAATACATAAAAGCTTGATAAATCCGCCAGGACATCCTTTAGTCAATTCGGTGGATTCACTCCTGGAAAACACCTCAAGGTATATTGACCTCTTTTTAGCACCATATGTGACAGCCCTACAATCCTATTTACGGGCCTCCATGGATTTCTTAAATGAAATCTAAAATATACCTTGGAAGGACTCGTATCTGATGACTACAGTTGATGTATGTTCGTTATATACTTCTATCAGACATAGGGATGGAATAAAAGCAGTCAAACATTTCCTATGTGATAGATTTGCTTACCATTTGGAGCACACAAATCTGCTGATTGACATGTTGAATTTCTGGCTGACACATAACATTTTCATGTTTAATGGAAGTTACTATTTACAGCAACAGGGCACAGCCATGGGGACCTCTTTTGCTCTGACATACACAAATCTACTCATGTGCTACAGGGAATCGGATGTTTTTTGGACAAAGAGCAACCAAGCAACATTGGAAAAAGTAAAGCTATGGACAGGATTTATTGATGATCTTTTTATTATATGGGAGGGGGATAGTAAAGAATTGGAACTTTTGATCTCCTCCATCAGTAAAAATGATCTTAACCTAGCCTTTACTCATACCATGAGCTCTGAACATATCACATTTTTAGACATTGAGGTCCTCACAAAAGATATGCGTATCTGGACAAAAAATACACAGTAAGAAAACATTGTGTAATAGTATTCTCCATGGAAACAGTGGACATCCGAAAAATCTGAGATGGAGTATCCCCTACAGAGAAATGCTAAGAGCCAGAAGGAATTGCTCAGAGGATGAGGATTTTAAAACTGAAATGAATGAGATGAAAAACAGATTCCTTATCAGGGATTCCCACTGGCAGTAATACAAGAAGCCATGGAAAGAACACTGAAGAAACCAAGAAGTGAACTTTTGATACCAAAGAAAGTATCCCTGGAAAGTGGAAAGACAAAACTCGATTTATTATGGATTATAACATTCAGCATAAGAAAACTAAACAAATAATTCAAGGAAACTGGAGCATACTACAATCTGATGAGAAACTTAACAATGTTCTGTTAAATCATCCAAATATTACTTACAGGAAAGTTGCCTCATCAGGAGACATTTTGACAAAAAGTCACTACTCCACTGAAACAGGGAGAAAAATGAATTGGCTCAGTCAGCCAAGTTTCTGGAAGTGTTCTAAATGCAAGACCTGTGAACATGGAACTAATCAAAAAGATTGCAGATTGCATAATGGTAAGTAAGTAAGTGTTTATTGTTGTACAGTTAATTAAAACCTTTACAAACATACATCTCATATCATATTTTCGGAGTGATAATTTAAAACAGAGAGTGAGCCGCCATTAAAAAAAACACATTAAAATAACACATTAAAGTAGGCCCCCTAAAACCTTGGTGGACAAAAATGCAGGTGGACGATTATTATAGGCGAAAGATTAGCAGCAAAGCAGAACAAATTAACCTCCTTAGTCGGCTTCTTAGCAGCAGAGTGGGTAGAGCAGCAAGAAACAGGTGCAAAAAGTGTGCAGGGGAAAGTGCAGAGTGCAAGAATGACTTAATGACCGAGTGCAGGGTGGCCAAGATTATCCCACTGTTGTGTCCGATGTTAGCTCTGAGGGTACATTAAGCTATCTTCTTCATTTCGGTGCAGAGTTGATTAAAACCCATGCACTAGAGTAAAACAAATACATTCATATAACCAAAGGGTAGAAAAGACTGATTGTGCAAAATAGAAGTGGCTTCTAAGAAGCTATAGGGTCCAGACAGCTGATTTGAAAGTTCAGTACTAGCGTTCTCCCCCAATGACGCTCTTGGCCCGGTTTCCGTGTTGGTGAACTACATGAAAGCTGCCCTCACGACCGTTCACAGTTGATTATTCCAATTAAAATGCGTGCTGTGCAAGGACTTTCCTGTACTAGAGTTCTCGGTAGAGTGGAAATGCAGTCTTAGTCTTGCGCAAAGAGGGGCAGGGTACTGCTGCAGGTACAATGCCGCCTCCCAGGCGATCAGTTTGTTTTTTGATGCTAGATTCTGCGGCGATTAGAAATTTGACCAGGCGACAGCTTAGTTGGACGTCGTCGCCGGAGAAACTTGCTAGCACCGCTTGCCTACAGGACCTTATATAAGGAGGGTCCGGAGGTCCTGTGATAATTCCCTGCATATAGTGATGAGATGCACTAAGTCCTCCACTCCTTCCCTGCCAAGTCGACAGATTGCTGGCTTCAGCGGCCGTAGCCACGGCGGCATGTGGTGTGCGGAAGGCAGTAATCCTAGGCGGAATCTCAGGAACTTCTCTTTGGTGGTTTTAGAGAAGCTAGTGTGGAGGTATGCTTGAGGTGAAGCTTTGCTGTAGGACTGTAGGGTAAGCCAGCCATGTGCGTGTTCTGACAGGGTGGCTTTGTCTTGAATGAGGGATTCTTTTTTAACAATGTTGTTTACTGTTTTTTTGAAACATGCATGAGCCCCTGATTGCTCCCAAAGGTGCCGTAGCCCCAGTTGATCAAGTGCGGTGTCCAAGTAGCGTCTGGCGGGGCACGCCTCTTTGGCTTGCAGTTCTTTCCACAGGTAGGCTTTTAGCGATTCTGGGTCTCCTCTTCTGATTTTGTGCCAGATTGCATAATGGAACAATTGATGATATAAAAGAACAAGTTACTTGCAACACAGATTTTGTAGTGTATGTTTTAGTGTGCCCCTGCATGAAATAATATGTTTTTTTTTGTTGTATGTCCTCATTCACCTCAGGCATTGATGACTCTTGCCTTTGCCAAACCTCTAGGACTGGGAAAGACCACGGATCCCCCGCTGGGATTGGGGGAAAAAAAAGGAGAGGAAGGGGCGCAGGTCTAAGAGAAGGGGCGCAGGTCTAAGAAAACACCATCCTCCTGTTGGTATATCTCTCTCAGACAGCGTCCGGTTTCCCGGCAGCTGCATAAAGTGTACTGCGGGGGCCCTTAGCAGCTGAGTCAGAGAGTTCCATTGGTGTAATCATTGGACAGGGGATTCCTCTTGTTACCCTTCAATACTATGCATCAAGCCACTCCATGGCTTCGGTTACCCCCTGACCAACTTTGTAAAATCTCCCAGAATTTTTCCTCTTTTTGGACCCATTACCCAACAAATCCATTCTTGACATATAGAACATAGACTCTAGCCATTTTGCGTGCTGCGGCGGTGTTTCACTTATTCAATTACGACAGATCTCCCTTCAAGCTAGCAACAGTGCATAAAACAGCAAATTCCTGGGTGCTCCTGTCACACCCTCCTTAACCCCAAAGAAAATTTGTTCAAGGCTTACCTTTATGTGTATTCCCAAAATACCTGTAAGTGTTGATTCAACCTCGTGCCAGAAACTTTGAATACACATGCATTGGAAAAACATGTGTACATCTGTTGCTTTTTCTAAACCGCACTTTGCACAGGCCACCGGCTTTCCTTTCCCCATTTTGGACAGCTTCTCAGGAGTTATGTATGCCCTATGGAGTGAGAAGAAATGATTCCTTTTCAAAAAAGCAGGCTTGACAATAGAATAAAGTGTACGCATCGATACTTGCCAGATATGTTGTAAATTGCTGCTCGGCAAGCATCTGCCCCATATATCTTCTACCAAGGTGAATTCTCCGTCGATGTTATCCTGCAGACCCCAAAACCATAGGGAAACTTCTTTCACGCCTGGAGGTTTACTGGCCAGCTGCTCCTCCAGTTCATTGGCTACCCCCAATGGTGTTTTTCGTGCCTGCACCCAGCTCTTAAGTTGTATATATTTGAAAAAGGATATTTTGTCCTTCATTAGATCCTTCATCTCACTCCATGGAATTAACTGTCTATCCTGCCTAATCTCGCCCCACACCAGTATACCTGTCTCCCTCATTGGCCGAGCCAGTTTATCCTTAAGGCATTCAGGAGTTCCTGGAGAATCCCAGATTGGTGCGTAGAAGGAATAGTAATCTACTCTAAGCCGCCTACGTATCAAGTACCACATTCTAGTAAGAGCTTGTAGCACTTTTAGTTTAACTTTCTTGAAAATTTTGGGCCCCCGAACTTAAAGAGGAAACCACCATGTCCCCCTCTACTCTCCTTTATCATTGCAGAAAACATAGATCCTATATCCGTGTCGTCAGGGGTTCTAAAAAGCATTCTGGAGTTGGAGATTTGAAAAGCCCAAACATATAACTGGATATCAGGTAGTGACAGCCCCCCTTTCTCTCTTCGTCTCCGCAGCTTTTTCCAGGATATCCGCACCCCTTTGTATGCCCAAATGAAAGAATTTATCGCCTGTTGGATCTTATCTATCCTTGATTTCTCAAAATGGAGGGGAATGGTGTTAAATAGATATGTGATTTTTGGCAGGATCACCATCTTAACCAGGTTAACTCGTCCAAAGATCGTAAGGGGAAGGTATACCCAGCTCTTCAATGATTGCACTATTTCCTTATAGATTTTTGATAGGTTAATTTCCGGGATTTTATTGATATCCTCCACTATTTTAATCCCCAAGTATTTCATATCCTTTTTAATCAAAGGGTTATCTACCCTCTGATTCCAGACCATGATCTCAATTTTGGACTAGTTTATCTGGTACCCTGAAATTTTACCAAACCTTACAGCTAATTGAAGGGCAGGTGACAATATGGCCTCAAGGCCAGATTTAAAGATAACCAAATCCTCTGCATATAGAGCAACTTTCTTCTCCCAAGACCCCCAACGGAAGGTGGGGATATTTGTTGTCATCCTCAATTTCCGGGCAAAAGGCTCTATATACAAATTAAAATACAGGGGAGATAAAGGGCATCCCTGTCTTGCGCCTCTTGTGATTTTGAAGGGGGTGATTAGATTGCCATTAACTAGAACTCTCGCCGTGGGGTTTTGATATATTAACTGTACAGCCCTACAGAATTTGTCCCCTAATTCTAGTCTCTTCAAAACCGCAAACAGATAGGACCACCTAACCCTGTCAAAGGCCTTAGCGGCGTCTAACATAATAACCGCAAGGGGGACAGAATGGGCTGTAGCCACATCAATTGCTCCAATAAGCCCATATGTTAGTTCATGGATGTACCTCCCTCTGATAAATCCCTTCTGATCGTTATGAATTATCCCTCCAGCAACCTTGCTTAATCTCCCCGCCAGTATAGATGTAAAGATTTTATAGTCCGCATTCACTAGGGATATAGGCCTATATGATTCGCGGTTGGTAGGGTCCTTGCCGGGTTTTAGGATAAGAGAGATTGTTGCTTCACTCCAAGATCTTGGAGGTTGTCTCCCCTTGTCCAAGATCTCTTTAATTACGTCTGTCAAAAAGGGAATTAGGACTTCCCCCAGGGTCTTGTACAATTCCGCTGGTATCCCATCGGGACCGGCGGCTTTACCACCCTTGGATGTTTGTATGGCCTTCCTCACTTCTTCCTCTGTTACATCTTGATTAAGACTCTCTTTTTGGACCTGGTCCAAAGGCTTCACAGACTCTGCTAACCAGGCTACTACCTCCTCCTCCGAGACCTCATCCTCTTCGGAGTATAGGTCCCGGAAGTACTCAAAGAAAACCTCTTCCACTTCGGGACCCTGTGTTAACATTGTGCTGGACTGCCCCAGCCTAATTCCATTGATATAGTTCTATTTTGATCAGACTTAATTTTCCAGGCTAGGAGCTTCCCTGCTCCCTCCCATACTCAAAGTGGGCTAACCTGCTTGCATCCCATCTTTTCTTGATTCTATTTTGTAGGATTTCTTCCACTTGATTTTTAAGTGATGTCAGTCTCTCTTCCCTCTGGGTGTTACTGCCAGTGGTCATACACCTTTCTGACTCTACCTTTCCTATTTCCGCTTCCAAATTACTGAGCTGTTGTCTATGTTGCCTATTCCTATAGGTAAGTACATTAGTAATTCTCCCTCTGATGAAGGCTTTCATCGCATCCCACACTATCCCATTTGAGGCGGAACCACAATTAATCTGAAGGAACTCCCCTACATCTGTCTTCAGGCCATCCATGGTATCTGTCTCTGAAAAAATGGTGCGATCCAAAGTCCACCTTCTATCTTTATGCTGACTATTCTTTCTAAGTTTTAATAGTACTGCAGAATGGTCAGATAGATGTGCGGGAAGATATTCGATGTCTAACACCTCCTGTTTCAGATTCAGTTCTACCAAGAAATAATTGATCCTTGATCTATGCCCATATTTTTTATTATGGAACGATACACCTAATCGAGCTCCTACCCTCTCTCTCCATATATCACTAAGAGCATGCTGCTGCATCATGGATCTCAAAAAAGACCGAGATTTTGGAGTAGGTATAGCTCTGCTATTACAGGATTTATCCACCTTAGGATCCAAAATAATATTAAAATCTCCCGACATTATCACTGGACCAGGGAAATCTAATAAGTTCGTGAAAACAGACTTTAAAGGTTCGCAATCATCTTGGTTTGGGCCATAGTATCCTACTAGAGTAAGTGGATGGTCATCTATTTTTAACTTGGCTATGATCCATCTGCCGGACTTATCCACTCGTGTACTTACTAGCCTCACGCCACCACCCTGTTTTTTAATAACAACTGCTACTCCTCTTATATTAGCTGTCTGTTCTGTACACCCTACCTGTTGAACCCATCTTTGGTTTTTAAACAACTTCATACATTCTTCTTTAACCAGGTGGGTTTCCTGTAATATTAAAATTTGTGCTGGGGAATCTTTGAGATATTGTAAGATCTGGTCCCTTCTACCCCTTGTGCGGAGCCCGTTAAAATTCCATGATAAAAACTGTGTCATCTACTACGCTATCTTTCCAATATAGAAGCCATCAAGCTGCAACTCAACTGAATACTGTTTATTTAAGATGTCTGTGGAAATTTTTGTGATTTTTTCCCACATGCTCCCCACCCTGTGCCCTCTACCTCCACCCCCCCCCCCGGAGAACCCCTCCCTACTTCCTACTGGGCCTAACACAGGCCCCATTTTCTACCTAGCCCCCTTGCAGCACGCCGCCACCTATACTGACATGAATTAAAGCACCAACCCCTATACCCCCTACACCCCTCAACTATGTCTCATAAGCCTTCATCCCCTATATTATGTGTCATTCTCCATGTACTGCCCCCCCTTCTTGATTACTTCAAGAAGCTCATCAGCTTCTTTGACAGTTTTCAAAAAGTGCATTTTGTTGTTATACATAACTTTAAGGGCGGCAGGAAACTTTAATTGTGCCGAAGCACCTGTTTTTCGAAAATCCTCAAGCCGTTTTCCAAGTTTCCATCGTCTGTCTAGGGTGACCCGGGCCAGGTCAGACCTGATTTCAAAGGAGAAATCTTTCCCCCTTAGTGTTTTCAATTTCAGTGCACTCAATAGGATTTTTTCTTTCAGGGAGTATGTTTGGAAATTAAGCAGGATTTTTCGTGGTTTTGTTCTTTTCGGGTTTTTCCGAAATGGATCCCTGTGTACTCGCTGGATGTCCAGTTCGATATCTGCCTTACTTTCTTCTATCTGGAGGGAGTCCGTTATTAAAGACGCCACAAATGATTTCAAATTGTCCCCTTCGCGTCCCTCGGGAACATTTAATATACGCAAATTGTTTTTCCTTGAGCTATTTTCCAGTTGTTCTACTTTTTCCTGCAGTGCCTGCTCCACTCTCTGCAGGGCTGCAATCTCCTTCTGCCCTTAATTCGCCCACATTAGTTTCAATTGACTGAGTTCTTTCTGCCAGGGAGACAATTTTCTTTTCTAATACTTCACAAAAGTTGCGTATCTCGCTCTGATTTGCCTCCGATACCGCGAAACCTTTTCTAATGTCTCCAGAGAGTGAGGCGAACATATCTTCTAACGAGCCTCCACCAGCCCTAGTTCTGGTGATTCCAGCATCTACGCCCTGGTCTATTTTCTGATTAACATGCTCGGGTGACCCTGCTAAGGGGGAGGCCCTCCTGTCGCTATCGGGCGGATTATCATCCTTGCGGGCTACTGCTTTCTCCCTTTTATCACCTGCCACTACACCTGGTGTACCTTCTGTTGCTGACTCCATTAAGTGCGCAGTCGCCCCCTGGTCAAGCATTTCAGGATTCCTATTGAGGATGACTGCCGGTGGAAGAACCTTAAAGTAAGTCTGCAGGGAAGGGGTTACTTTAATTTTACGGTTTAAAATATCGCCCCTGTTCTTTTTTCCACCTCTGCGTACTTTCTGGGAGACTTGATCCCCTTCTCCCTTAGTTCTGAGGTCCCCAGTACTAACTTTGGAAAAAATGGGGGAAATGCAGTCCTTATCCAGAGGGGGAGGGGGCCTTGATTCCGGTTTCAGGGTAGAGACACTAGTGGGACCTTCCACTGTCCTACCGCCTTGTTCCTGCTGCCTCCCCACTTGCACCCCAGACCCAGCAAAATCCAAACCGTCCTCCTTACTGGAAGTCTTACCCGCTTTCACCTCTGTCTTCCTTCTTCCACCTCGGGGGCCTTTCTTGCCCCTCACTGCAGTTTCACCAGGGTAGCGTGTTTCGCCAGAATTCAGCTCCCGGACAGCCGCCTGGGAAGCAGCGCTTGTGCTGACGCTGCCCCCACTGTTCCTGTGGAGCCCTCGCGCCGCCGCCCTGCGGCTCTTCCGGAGCTCCAGGGCGGCACAAGACCAGTGGCTTCCTCCGCTCGATCCAAGCGGCGGAAAACCTCCAAACCACGTCTCCGTGGTCGAGGCCGGGATTGGCAGCTCGATGAGGCGCATCCGAATCAGGTACGGGAGAGGTGTGGGGGGTTGTTAAGCATCTGTGGTGGCGGAGCGCATCAGCGGGACCTAGCGATCGACTGGGTTAGCGGCCGCCATGTTCTCCACCGAATGAAATACTATGTTGGCAGTACTATAAATAATGTCAGACTAAGAATTTTGCAACATCTTCGAGCAGTAACAAACAGAGACTACTCGTATCCAATTGCAAAGCATTTCTGGTAAGAACATCAAGGTGATATTAAAGAATTACAGTATTTTGGCATCAAGCATATAAGGAAAAATTAAAGAGGTGAAGATAGACAGTTATTGTTGAGAAGAATGGAATTGAGATGGATAATTCTAATGGGAACAGAAACACCGATGGGACATACCTTGGACGTGGAATTGCATGTACACCTCTAACACTGTTCCCAGATGCAATTGTTAGAATATTGAACATGCTTAAAACTCCAGGATATTATCCACAGGATGTAAAGGCCTTATCCCAGAGAGTGTTCATGATATGCATTGGTCAATGGGGGTCTTTGGAGAAAAGGGTATAGAGGTTTTTTTTAAACTTTGGATGATTTTAGGAGGAGAGTCTTGATATCTATAATCTAAAATATTTTGATGCATGTGCACTTTAGGACAAGGAGGAATGGCACAGGGGGGCAGGAACTTCTTGAGCAAAATTCTGTCCGCCCCTGGAACCTGGGTGACTGGGGCGGGCCCAAGACTGTGCACTTCCGCAAGCCTGACAGTACTCCCCCCCTCCCAAGCACAGTCTAGGGCCCAGCTTCTGAGGATTCCGGAGGTGGAAGTGTCGTAGCAACCAAGGAGCATGGATGCTCTCGGCCGGCTCCCAGTAATCGTTTTCAGGACCATAGCCTTTCCATGACACCAGTACCATAGGGATGAACCTTCTGCAACGCAAGTCTAGAATTGCACGTACTTCATACACCCACTCGCCCTGAACTAGCATGGGAGCTGGGCGTTGTGGACAGTGAGCGGGAACTGGCTTGAGAAGGGACGTGTGGAATACTGGGTGGTTGCGTAAAGTGCTAGGGAGCCTGAGTTTGTATGTAACGGGATTTACCTGATGGAGTATCTCATAGGGGCCTATGAACTTGGGGTGAAAGGTGTTCTTGTGTTTAAATGTAAAATGTTTGGTGGAGAGCTACACTTTGTCCCCAGGGTGGTATACAGGACCCAGGTTGTGATGTTTGTCATATTGGGCCTTGTATTTGCATTTAGATTTTTCAAGGTGATCATTTAAACGAGTCTGCACCTGATGCACATGAGTTAAAGTGTCTTTTACCACAGGTGTTGGGTTCATAGAGACTGGTAGTGTCACACGTAATGTTTTTGGGTGGAACCCATGTAGTCCAAAGAACGGGGTGGTACCTGTTGAGGGATAATACAAGTTATTGTACGCCAGTTCCGCCAACCAGAGGAGATACACCCAAGAATCAGTGGCGTCATCAGCATAACAGCGCAGATATTGCTTTAGAGTCTGATCTAGGCATTCAGTTTGACCATCTGTTTGTGGATGGTGGCTGGTTGAGAGCATTTAGGAAATCTGGAAGGACTTACACCAGGTTTGCCAGAATCATGCAGAAAATTGAGAACCACAGTCAGGTAGAATAACCCTCAGCAGGCCCTGAAGACGGACCTCATTTTGGAGGAGAAGCATTACCAATTGACTTGACGTTGGAAGGCTTTTACAAGCGATAAAGTGTGTGTATTTGGTGAAACTGTCCACGACCACCAGAGTAACCATATGCTGGCGCACCACAGGGAGTCCAATAATAAAATCCATAATGATGTGCTCCCATTAAGTGGATGGGTTTGGTAAAGGCTGCAATAACCCTTTTGGCTTAGAATGATCAGTTTTGCATCTTGCATAGACTTCACATTCTTTGATAATGTGTGTTACATCTACTTTCAAAGTAGGCTACCAAAAATATCTTTGCATTAGCTCCATAGTCATTTGGGCCCCAGGGTGTCCAGCAAGATGGTTGACATGTAGCCAATTGGAAGGCTGTTTGTCTTAATTCTGAAGTGAATAAGAATACTCAAGATTCATACAATGGTAAGCCTTGAGCAGCAGTTCCTTTTGAGTACTTTTAAGCCATTCTGGCCATTCAGTTACCTGGAAATGATCTTGATGTTGTGAAATATGTCTTCAGCAGTAGTGAGACAGAGGATCTTGGAGGGAGCTATAATAGACCGCAGGGTTCCTACTGTATGAGTGACCAAAGAATATTGCCTGGACAGAGCATCTGCTTTCTGATTTTCAGTTCCAGGTCTATAGGTTACAATGAAGTCAAAATCTCCAAAAAACAACATCTATCTTAGTTGCCTGGGGTTTAGTACACGTGCGGAGCTCATGAATTGCAGGTTTCTATGATCAGTATATACAGTCACTGTATGCTTGGAACCCAGGAGATAATGCCTCCCTTCTCTGAAGGCATCGTAAATGGCCAACAACTCCTTCTCAGCAATTGTATAGTTCTGTTCAGCTTTGTTGAGTTTTCGAGATGTGTAGGCCAGAGGGTGAAGCTGACCAGTATCACTGTGTCTTTGTGAAAGGATAGCCCCTACTGCCACATCAGAAGTGTTAGCTTCTACTGTAAATGTTTTTCTGTGTTTGGCTGTGCAAGGATTGGGGCAGAAGTAAAAGCTGCCTTGAGTTTACGAAAGGCGACATCTGCCTCAGAGGACCATTCAAATTTGACCTTCTTTGCAATAGTTTGGTGATGGGTGCTACAGTTTGTGAAAAATGTTCAATGAAACAGCGATAAAAATTTGCAAAGCTGAGGAAACATTGTATGTCTCAAACAGATTTTGGTGTTGACCAATCTGCTACAGCTTGTACTTTCCTTTCTGCCATCTGCATGCCTGAGGGCACCAGTATCATATCTAAGAATTCTACCTGCGTAACATGGAAATCACATTTGCTGAATTTGCAATACAACTGTTGTTTCCTTAAGACCATTAACACCTTACACACATGTTGTACAAACAAGTCCAAATAGTCTCGCAAAACATTGGTTAGAAAGAATTAAAATGCTGCTGAGGCTTTGCAAAGGCCAGATGGCATCGCCAGATATTCAAAAAGACTACAGCACTTCTTAAAAGCTGTTTTCCACTCATCTCCCTCTCTTATGCGAACCAAGTGGTAAGCTCCTCGCAAATCAAGCTTTGTTTAGATTACTACTGATTTCACCTGGTCTAACAGAACCGGGATGAGGGGCAAGGGGTACCTGTTTTTAATTGTGATTTTGTTCAGCGCCCTTAATCTATACATGGCCTCAGGTCCCCATTGGCTTTTAGAACAAAGAAGATGGGAGATGTAGATGGAAACCGTGAAGGCTGGATAAAGATGTTGGCTAGGTTTTGTTCAAGATATTTATGAAGATTCTGATTATCTTCGTTTGATAGTGCATAGATCCAACAACTGGGTACGCTGTTGCCAAGCATTAGGTCAATTTGACAGTCATAGGGCTTGTGTGGAGGTAGAGTTTCAGCTTCCTTTTTGCTGAACACACTAGTATTGTGGGGGCAATTCAATCTCTTTTTCTGCTGCTGTTGCAACTTGCAGCTGAGGCCCCGCCTCAGTGTCTCCAGAGTTTTGATGTACACAATGAGTCATGCAGTGTGATGAAAGAAACTGGAGTTTTTGTGCATGCCAGTCGATGTGTGGGTTATGTAGGACTATTCAAGACACCCCAAGAATGAAACCATATTGAGGAGCCTTAATGCAGTCAAATCAGATTTGCTCTACATGTTTTCTCTTTGCCAGATGCTCACAAGACATTTGGATCTCAATTGTCTGCATATTTACTGGACGTCCTGACAGTACGCTACCATCTCCTGCTTGCACAGCCTCTTGGATCACTTTTTCACAAAGGGTATCTGGAAATGTTGAGCGGTTTCTAAGTCCACAAAATTACCTGCAGCTCCTGAATCAATGAGGACTTCAACCAAGCGTACCTTGTTGACCAGGGAGAATTGAGCTGGCAAACGAAAATTTGCCTTGTGGTTGGTGGCACAAGAATTTATTGAAGGGATTGATAGTGCACCCAAGTGGTCCCCTTCATTGCATCTTGGGCTTTCTAGTTTTCTGCCAAAGAATCTAGACTGGCTACACTTTTCTTGGTGGGATGACCATTGAATGCCTTTCCTTTTGGCTTGACTGGACGCTCTTTAACAAAATGGCCCTTACAACCACAATACAAGCAATGCCCATTAGGGCGACGTGTTTCCTTTTCATCTTTTGATAAAGGTTGACAAATTGTTCCAATTTCCATGGATTCTATGTTTGTGTCAGAGGATGGTGTCTGGGTTCTGTGTCTTTCTGGATGCCAACTTGACCTCTCAGATTGCTTTCTATCCCCCTTCCTCCCTGACAATCTGTGGTCTAGTCGCAGGGTTAGACTAATCAGATCCGAACAAGAGGTGGGTTGTGGATCTGTTTGCGCCAGAACATCCTTTAAAACGTCCTTTAACCCTTGATTAACCAAAGCTGACCTCTTTTCTTCAGGCCATGGAGTTTCTGCCCCAAGACGATTGAAATGAGGCAGGTAGGTCATTAAGTCTTTATTTCCTTGCTTTAATTCTAACAATTCTCTTTCAGCCAACAAAGTAACAATGCGTCTGTCAAACACTTTCTCAAATTCTTCTACAAATGGACACAAATCATACAGAAGTGTGCTGTCTCATTGCGACACGTGCACTACCCAGGTGGCAATATGAGATTAGGAACTCAATTCTAGATTGTGGGTCAGCGAAGGTGCTTGCTCTACATGTGAAGAGTAGTTCAACGTGAGTGAGAAATATTTGTACTTTAGTGGGGTCTCCCGAAAACCTCTCTGGTGCTGCTAAGGGTATTTGTGTGGGCACATTTACTGCAATATTAGTTGGGGGAGATGGGTGGGGTGCTGGGGCGAACTGATGCCTAATTGACTAGGAATTCCACCCATCTTATGCTGTCATTGGGCACCTTATCTGCAAGCACAGCTGGATTCAACTAAGTCCCTTTGCATTTGGGATATGACCATCATGAGATCATTGAAGGTGGCCATTGCAAAAGACCTTGCGCAGACCAAGAGGAAGTATAATTCATGGGTTCACTACTCTGTCAGATGTGGCCTCTTTCTCGGGATACGCATGACGACCTGTGATGTCCACCGCCAGGCTCACCCAAATCAGAACGCTATAATAGCACCGAGGGATAGAGTGGCCAGGCGGGGGGAAGGGTTTAGAGGAAGGGTTTGAGAAGGGAACAGCAGGGAAGTAGACCTGTAAAGGAATAGATTATGCAAACATATATATATATATATGAGCAAAAGAACGGAGTCCCACTCGCGCTCGCAGGTTACGCAAAAAACCAACCAACAATCCAAGGTAAAGTAAAGGGGGTTTATTCACACCATAAACCCTCCGTGACGCGTTTCAACCCCGTAGGGTCTTGATCACACGTGTGACTCCGTTCTTTTGCTCATTGAATCACCGGTGTACTCCGCTGGCATCGCGCCACCCCTCAACGGGCTTGAATCTCCGGAAGGAGTAACTTTGTTGTGATATATATATTTGGTGCCGTTTGACAAATCTTTGCAAAATTTTCAAAACTAATGGCCCACTCACTTTAGCTGCTGTCTTGAAAACTTCGGGGTGATCCGTCAAGAGGTGCTAAGAAAAAGGGGGGGGTCCCACAACGAATTTTCCCCATGTTAATTTCCATAGGAAACTTTAGACACGGCTACAGCCTGAACTGCTGAACGGAATTACATCAAATTTGGCAAAAAGGTAGGTAGCTTTTGGTTCAGAAAGCACTCTTTTTGTTAAATGGTGTAAATCCGTTCAGTAGTTGCTGAGAAATTTAAATATTTCTCAGATATACAAATATGGCAGCGGAGGATCCGCAAACCCTCCCGATCTCGTGCTTGAGATCTGATTGGCTGCCAACACTTCAAACCAAGAAGTGTTGGCAGCCATCTTGTGACTCTGTTGAACCGAGTCACAAGAAAAGGTTGAAAAACGATAAAAAACAAGAAAAGGGGGCAGGGTAGAAACAACCTGACCCCCTAGGCCTGCTCAGGGGAGGGCCAAAAAATGCAATTTTTTTAAAGAATTCAGCGGGATTCATGCTAGGTGCGCAAATCCAACCGGAAATTTAAAAAAAATAATGAAGCACGGTCTCCCACGCTTCGTTTCTTTTAAGCCCCCAGGTGGGCCAAGTCCCGGGGGCAATGCCAGATTATGATGTGGGGGCCCCCGCAGCCCCAGGGCCACCACCTCCCTGGGGCTATGTTAATAAAATGCGGGGGTCCATGCGGGCCCCCCTGCAGCCCAGGAGACCGCCACCTCCCGGGGCTTTATTTTTTGCAAAAATGTGTGGGGGGGCTCCTGCCCCCCCCATGCAGCCCTGGGGACTGCCACCTCCCCGGGGCTTTTTTAAAAAAAATGCGTGGGGGGGGCTCCTGACCCCACACAGCCCCGGGGACCGCCACTTCTCCGGGGCTATATTATTAAACAGGGGGCCATGTGGTCCCCCACAGAGCTGGGGACCACAACCTCCCCGGGGCACATATTAATTAAATGTGGGGGTCCGTTGTGGACCCCCGGCCCTGGGGACCACCACATCCCCGGGGCTACAAAGAGGATGGGAGGGGGCTGTGTGCCCCCCCTCCAGGAGCCCTCCATGGCCCTGGGGACTGCCACCTCCCAGGGCCGGCTCCAGCAATGTGCCGGGGTGCCCACCCCCGGGACATTGCAGTTTGCTATGGCATGGAGGGGGCATAGCAAACACTGCTTGGCTTCATGGAAGTGAGAGCATGAAAAATGCTCTCGCTTCCATGAAGCGAAGCATAATTGCTTTTGGGCAGAGGGAGCTGCATGTTAGCAGCTCCCTCTGCCCAAAAGCAATGCCGGCTCCCGCAGGAAGCGGACAGCCAGCAGGGTCCGCAGGGGCCCTAGGGCTTCCCCCGCGGTCCTCAACGAAGTGGCCATGCCCCGGGGAATGGGGTCCCCTGGGCTGTGAATGGCATGGGAAAAGGGCCCCCCTCCCTTTTGTTATTTTTTTTTTAAAAGGCCCTGGGGGATGGGGTCCCCGGGGCAGAAATTGGCCTGGGGGAGGGAGGGCGCTCGGCTCCCCTCCCTTTAAAAAAAAAAATATAAACAAAAATGGTTGAACATTGGGGGATGGGGTCCCTGGGCTGAAATCAGCCTGGGGAGTGGGGCCCCAATGCCCCCTCCCCATTAATAAAAAAAACAAAGGCCAAGCACCAGGGTATGGGGTCCCCAGGGAAGATATCGGCCTCGAGGGGGGGCCACGTGGCCCCCCTCCCTTTCTAATTAATTAAAAATTAAAAATAGGTCAGGCCCTGGGAGATGGGGTCCCAGGGGCCCAAAAGTGCCAAGGGAAGGGGGGCCATGCAGCCCCCTTTCCTAAATTAAAAAACAAAGACCAACCGGCAACTCGCCGGAAGCCCTGCCCCCTTTCACCACTACTCTGCAAACGCGCCTTCTAGCATGCTCTTGGTTGGGGTATGAAGTCCCCGTCACTACTGAGGGTCCTTAGGGGCCAACTAGCCCACCAGGTACCTCGAGTAAGCCTCACACAGTGGGATTGCTGAGAGGTGATCTGAGGCCACGCCCCTTTTTACAACACTCTGCAAACGTGCCTCTTGGGACACTGCTAGTGTGGCGATGAGGTCCCCTTGTGTTCTGAGGACTTTAGGATTAAAGTTAACTTCATCCCCCAAGCAGCAGTGAATATATCTATATATATATATAACATTCTTAAACTTTTTAGAAACACTCACAGTCACTGGATGAGGTCATCAGTGATGTTATTTGAGATGTCATCAGTGATGTCATCAGTGATGTCACTGACCATGTCATGAGTGATGTAATATGTGACGTCATCAGCAGTGCATAGCGGGGGCGCAAGTTATAATTAGCTCAGCTAACTATAATGGATGAATTTCTCTGATTTTGTACGAGTGAAATGTCAGCCTAACCATAACGGTCCTGTAACCTGTGTTTTTTCCAGTGAATATCTAAGGTTTTTAAAATACTAATTTCTAACTATAATGCCCCTGAAACCTGTGTTTTTTTTAGTGATTATATATATATATGGCTTCGGTATGGACTCTATGCAACCTCGAAAATAGGGATGCGAAGGAGCTGCGGTGAGCAGAAATTGACTTTATTTGTAAATGCATCACCCACCGGAGGGTTAGATTCCTCAATACACCACAAGTACCAGCATGCTTTATGAACATGTCCCATCTGGGCGACCACTAGGGGTCCAAAATTATAAAAGTCAGCAATTGCTGTTGTGATGGATGCTTAAAGGCTGTACCTTTGAAAAAGATCAAAGTTGATCGAAACGCGTCAGGATTTGCCTCGCAGAAATTACATTAATGAGGATTTGCCTTGTTGAAATAAATGAATTACTTGACTCACCGCGGGAGTGCAGCTCATTTCTTTTCGTGAGAGGAGAGAGCTTTTGTGATGTTTTAGCGGCTTGGTTCTGCAGCGAGCGATGCACCACCAGAGAGAGCGCCATGGCTGCCCGAAATGGAACCGCTTGTGTTAGCTCGTGAAAACGAACAGGGTTCAGCAGTGCGCCACCGAAGACTGGCTTCGGTATGGACTCCATGCAACCTCGAAAATAGGGATGCGAAGGAGCTGCGGTGAGCAGAAATTGACTTTATTTGTAAATGCATCACCCACTGGAGGGTTAGATTCCTCAATACACCACAAGTACCAGCATGCTTTATGAACATGTCCCATCTGGGCGACCACTAGGGGTCCAAAATTATAAAAGTCAGCAATTGCTGTTGTGATGGATGCTTAAAGGCTGTACTTTGAAAAAGATCAAAGTTGATCGAAACGCGTCAGGATTTGCCTTTGCAGAAATTAAATTAATGAGGATTTGCCTTGTTGAAATAAATGAATTACTTGAGTGCAGCTCATTTCTTTTCCTGAGAGGCGAGAGCTTTTGTGATATATATGTATATATATATTCACTGAAAAAACCATAGGTTTTAGGGACAGTTATAGTTAGTTGGACATTGCACTCGTACAAAACCCGTGAAATTCCCCTGTTATAGTTAGTTCAGCTAACTATAACTCGCGCCCCGCAATGCACTGCTGATGACGTCACATATTACATCACTCATGACATGGTCAGTGACATCACTGATGACATCACTGATGACATCATCCAGTGACTGTGTGTTTCTGTAAAGTTTAAATATGTTTAATATATAAAGGGAAAGGCGTATTGAAGAATGAGTGGGTGTATAAGTGTCTGAATGGATGATTTAGTACGTGAGTGACTGACTCTACAAGTGAGTGATTAAACGTATCTTACTGAATGCATGGGTTAGTGACTAAACTGTGTGAATGTCTGTATCCGTCTGTTTGTTGGTGTGTAAGTGGATGCATGGATTTGCGAATAGCTACATGAGTGTCTATATGGGTTATTGATTGGTTCTCTGAGTATCTGTATGGCTGCCTGAGTGTTTGTGTGGGTGGGGTGTGTTTGACTCTATACATAGATGTGTGAGTGGGTGATTCACTGGGTGCATGATTTCAAGAGTGCATCTGTGATGGACTGCTTGGGTGGGTGAGTGTGTGTATGGGTGTGTTAGTGAGTGAATGTATATCTCAGTGGTACATGTGCGAGTAACTACATATGTAAAAGGCAGTATATATGTGTGTTAGAGTATTTAAATGGCTATAAGTGAGAGTGTGTTATTGTGAGAGTGGCTGTATGGATGCGTGTGTGCTTGTATCAGTTATTGTATAAGAGCGTAAGAATGTGCTAGTATTTGTATGAGTAAGTGAGCTGGTGTGTGTATAACTGTATAGGTGAGTAAATGGGTGTGTGATTAATTTTTTGCATGACTGACTAGGTGTGTGAGTACCTCTATGGATGAGTGGCGGTGTGTGAGTGTTTATATAGGTGTATGAGTGCATATGATAGTCCTGTACTGAGTGACTGTAAGTATGAGTGACTGTACAGGTGAGTGAGTGGATGTGTGTGTAGACCTAAGAATCAGTGAGTGGGTATGTAGTTTTTGGTGTTGGAGTGTCTATGGTTTTGAGAATGGCAGTCTGTAATTTAGAGTGGGTGTATCAAAAGTTATATTAGGGTGTGAGAAGATGCATGAAATTATCACATGGACGATGTCATCAGTGATGTCACTGACCATGTCATGAGTGATGTAATATGTGACGTCATCAGCAGTGCATTGCGGGGCGCGAGTTATAGTTAGCTGAACTAACTATAACAGGGGAATTTCACGGGTTTTGTACGAGTGCAATGTCCAACTAACTATAACTGTCCCTAAAACCTATGGTTTTTTCAGTGAATTTCAAAGGTTTTTTAAATGCTAATTTCTAACTATAA
The DNA here is from genome assembly GCA_963921515.1 of Calotriton arnoldi. Lineage (NCBI taxonomy): Eukaryota > Metazoa > Chordata > Amphibia > Caudata > Salamandridae > Calotriton > Calotriton arnoldi. The sequence goes on along the minus strand of CAWUFW010002001.1, from coordinate 483,517 downwards.
CGTGTCTGAAACCTATGGTTTTTTCAGTGAATTTCAAAGGTTTTTTAAATGCTAATTTCTAACTATAACGTGCCTGAAACCTATGGTTTTTTCAGTGAATTTCAGAGGTTTTTTAAATGCTAATTTCTAACTATAACGTGCCTGAAACCTATGATTTTTAAGTGAATTTCAAAGGTTTTTTAAATGCTAGTTTCTAACTATGCCAACAGAGGTAGGACATGTGAAGAAAGAAGAAAAAACGCACAGAAAGAAGCAAAAGATGTGCAGAAAGAACCAACAGAGGAGCAGAAAGAGGCCTTGTTGCAAAATCATCCTGTGCCCACAACTTTTTCAGACGGGTACTGGTGGTAACTGACTCTGACTAACCAGAGCCAGTGCGGGTTTGCACAGTGGTGAAGGGAGGGGGCCTGAGGTGACATGTGTGCAAACGCGCCCCGTGGCGCGTTTTAAGTTGCGGGATTAAGTTCCCTTGAATCCTGAGGGTCCCTGGGGCCCAACTAGCCCCCAGGTACCTACAGTTAGGACCACAGAGCTGAGTTGCAGAGAGGCGTTCCGAGGCCACGCACCTTTTTCACCTCTCTGCAACGCAACTCTGTTGTGCTTACTGAAGGTACCTGGTGGGCTAGTTGGCCCCCAGGATTCAAAGGAATTAACTCCCCAACTTAAAACGCACCACAGGGCGTGTTTGCGCACATGTCACCTGAGGCCCCGCCCCTCCCTTCACCACTGTGCAAACGCGCCCCGTGGCGCGTTTTAAGTTGGGGGATTAGGTCACCTTGAATCCTGAGAGTCCCTGGGGCCCCAACTAGCCCACCAGGTACTTCCAGTAAGCACCACAGGCCTGCGTTGCAACGCCTGTAACAAATTGTGCAGTTGTGTTTAGGTAGTGAAGAGGGTCGTGCTGGGGGTAGTGTTTTAGGGTTTAGGGTAGTGCAGTGGTGTTTGTGTAGTGTAGGGGGTCATGCTGGGGGTAGATTTAGGGTTTAGGGTAGTGCAGTGGTGTTTGGGTAGTGTAGGGAGTCATGCTGGGGGAGTGTTTTAGGGTTTAGGGTAGTACAGTGGTGTTTGGGTAGTGTAGGGGGTCGTGCTGGGGTTAGTGTTTTAGGGTTTTAGGGTTTAGGGTAGTGCAGTGGTGTTTGGGTAGTGTAGGGGATACTGCTGGGGGTAGTGTTTTAGGGTTTAGGGTAGTGCAATGGTGTTTGGGAAGTGTAGGGGGTACTGCTGGGGGTAGTGTTTTAGGGTTTAGGGTAGTGCAGTGGTGTTTGGGTAGCGTAGGGGTACTGCTGGGGGTAGTGTTTTATGGTTTAGGGTAGTGCAGTGGTGTTTGGGTAGTGTAGGGGTTCGTGCTGGGGGTAGTATTTTAGGGTTTAGGGTAGTGCAGTGGTGTTTGTGTAGTGTAGGAGGTCATGTTTTAGGGTTTAGGGTAGTGCAGTGGTCTTTGGGTAGTGTAGGGAGTAGTGCGGGGGTATTGTTTTAGAGTTTAGGGTAGTGCAGTGGTCTTTGCGTAGTGTAGGGGGTTGTGCGGGGGGTAGTGTTTTAGGGATTAGGGTAGTGCATTGGTATTTGGGTAGTGTAGGGGGTCATGCGGGGGGTAGTGTTTTAGGGTTTAGGGCAGTGCAGTGGTGTTTAGGTAGAGTAGGGGGTCGTGCTGGGGGAGTGTTTTAGGGTTTAGGGCAGTGCAGTGGTGTTCGGGTAGTGTAGGGGGTCATGCTGGGGGAGTGTTTTAGGGTTTAGGGCAGTGCAGTCGTGTTCGGGTAGTGTAGGGGGTCGTGCTGGGGGAGTATTTTAGGGTTTAGGGTAGTGCAGTGGTGTTCAGGTAGTGCAGGGGGTCATGCTGGGGGTGGTGTTTCAGGGTTTAGGGCAGTGCAGTGGTGTTCGGGCAGTGTAGGGGGTCTTGCTGGGGGTAGTGTTTCAGGGTTTAGGGCAGTGCAGTGGTGTTCGTGCAGTATAAGGGGTCGTGCTGGGGATGGTGTTTCTGGGTTTAGGGCAGTGCAGTAGTGTTCAAGCAGTGTAGGGGGTTGTGCAGGGGGTGGTGTTTCAGGGTTTAGGGCAGTGCAGTGGTGTTTGGGCAGTGTAGGGGGTCGCGCTGGGGGTGGTGATTCAGGGTTTAGGGCAGTGCAGTGGTGTTCGGGCAGTGTAGGGGGTCGTGCTGGGGGTGGTGTTTTAGGGTTTAGGGCAGTGCAGTGGTGTTCGGGCAGTGTAGGGGGTCGTGCTGGGGGTGGTGTTTCAGGGTTTAGGGCAGTGCAGTGGTGTTCGGGCAGTGTAGGGGGTCGTGCAGGGGGTGGTGTTTCAGGGTTTAGGGCAGTGCAGTGGTGTTTGGGAAGTGTAGGGGGTCGTGCTGGGGGTGGTGTTTCAGGGTTTAGGGCAGTGGTGTTCGGGCAGTGTAGGGGGTCATGCTGGGGCTGGTGTTTCAGGGTTTAGGGCAGTGCAGTGGTGTTCGGGCAGTGTAGGGGGTCGTGCTGGGGGTGGTGTTTCAGGGTTTAGGGCAGTGCAGTGGTGTTCGGGCAGTGTAGGGGGTCTTGCTGGGGGTGGTGTTTCAGGGTTTAGGGCAGTGCAGTGGTGTTCGGGCAGTGTAGGGGGTCTTGCTGGGGGTGGTGTTTCAGGGTTTAGGGCAGTGGTGTTCGGGCAGTGTAGGGGGTCTTGCTGGGGGTGATGTTTCAGGGTTTAGGGCAGTGCAGTGGTGTTCGGGCAGTGTAGGGGGTCTTGCTGGGGGTAGTGTTTCAGGGTTTAGGGCGGTGCAGTGGTGTTCGTGCAGTGTAGGGGGTCGTGCTGGGGGTGGTGTTTCAGGGTTTAGGGCAGTGCAGTAGTGTTCGGGCTGTGTAGGGGGTCGTGACGGGGTGGTGTTTCAGGGTTTAGGGCAGTGCAGTGGTGTTCTGGCTGTGTAGGGGGTTATGCTGGGGGTGGGGTTTCAGGGTTTAGGGCAGTACAGTGGTGTTCGGGCAGTGTAGGGGGTCGTGCAGGGGTGGTGTTTCAGGGTTTAGGGCAGTGCAGTGGTGTTCGGGCAGTGTAGGGGGTCGTGCTGGGGCTGGTGTTTCAGGGTTTAGGGCAGTGCAGTGGTGTTTGGGCAGTGTAGGGGGTCTTGCTGGGGGTGGTGTTTCAGGGTTTAGGGCAGTGGTGTTCGGGCAGTGTAGGGGGTCTTGCTGGGGGTGATGTTTCAGGGTTTAGGGCAGTGCAGTGGTGTTCGGGCAGTGTAGGGGGTCTTGCTGGGGGTAGTGTTTCAGGGTTTAGGGCAGTGCAGTGGTGTTCGTGCAGTATAAGGGGTCGTGCTGGGGATGGTGTTTCTGGGTTTAGGGCAGTGCAGTAGTGTTCAAGCAGTGTAGGGGGTTGTGCAGGGGGTGGTGTTTCAGGGTTTAGGGCAGTGCAGTGGTGTTCGGGCAGTGTAGGGGGTCATGCACGGGGTGGTGTTTCAGGGTTTAGGGCAGTGCAGTGGTGTTCGGGCAGTGTAGGGTGTTGTGCTGGGGCTGGTGTTTCAGGGTGCAGGGCAGTGCAGTGGTGTTCGTGCAGTGTAGGGGGTCGTGCTGGGGCTGGTGTTTCAGGGTTTAGGGCAGTGCAGTGGTGTTCGTGCAGTGTAGGGGGTCGTGCTGGGGCTGGTGTTTCAGGGTTTAGGGCAGTGCAGTGGTGTTCGGGCAGTGTAGGCGGTCGTGCTGGGGCTGGTGTTTCAGGGTTTAGGGCAGTGCAGTGGTGCTCAGGCAGTGTAGGGTGTTGTGCTGGGGCTGGTGTTTCAGGGTGCAGGGCAGTGCAGTGGTGTTCATGCAGTGTAGGGGGTCGTGCTGAGGCTGGTGTTTCACGGTTTAGGGCAGTGCAGTGGTGTTCGTGCAGTGTAGGGGGTCGTGCTGGGGCTGGTGTTTCAGGGTTTAGGGCAGTGCAGTGGTGTTCGGGCAGTGTAGGCGGTCGTGCTGGGGCTGGTGTTTCAGGGTTTAGGGCAGTGCAGTGGTGCTCAGGCAGTGTAGGGGGTCGTGCTGGGGCTGGTGTTTCAGGGTTTAGGGCAGTGCAGTGGTGCTCGGGCAGTGTAGGGGGTCGTGCTGGGGGTGATGTTTCAGGGTTTAGGGTAGTGCAGTGGTGTTCGGGCAGTGTAGGGGGTCGTGCAGGGGCTGGTGTTTCAAGGTTTAGGGCAGTGCAGTGGTGTTCGGGCAGTGTAGGGGGTAGTGCTGGGGCTGGTGTTTCAGGGTTTTCGGCAGAGCAGTGGTGTTCGGGCAGTGTAGGGGGTCATGCTGGGGGTAGTGTTTCAGGGTTTAGGGCAGTGCAGTGGTGTTCGGGCAGTGTAGGGGGTCGTGCTGGGGGTGGTGTTTCAGGGTTTAGGTCAGTGGTGTTCGGGCAGTGTAGGGGTCTTGCTGGGGGTGATGTTTCAGGGTTTAGGGCAGTGCAGTGGTGTTCGGGCAGTGTAGGGGTCTTGCTGGGGGTAGTGTTTCAGGGTTTAGGGCAGTGCAGTGGTGTTCGGGCAGTGTAGGGGGTCATGCTGGGGTGGTGTTTCAGGGTTTAGGGCAGTGCAGAGGTGTTCGGGCAGTGTAGGGGGTCGTGCTGGGGGTAGTGTTTTAGGGTTTAGGGTAGTGCAGTGGTGCTTGTGTAGTGTAGGGGGTCGTGCTGGGGGTAGTGTTTTAGGGTTTAGGGTAGTGCAGTGGTGTTTGTGTAGTGTAGGGGGTCATGTTTTAGGTTAGTGCAGTGGTGTTTGGGTAGTGTAGGGGGTCGTGCTGGGGGTAGTGTTTTAGGGTTTAGGGTAGTGCAGTGGTGTTTGTGTAGTGTAGGGGGTCGTGCTGGGGGTAGTGTTTTAGGGTTTAGGGTAGTGCTGTGGTGCTTGTGTAGTTTAGGGGGTCGTGCTGGGGGTAGTGTTTTAGGGTTTAGGGTAGTGCAGTGGTGTTTGTGTAATGTAGGGGGTCATGTTTTAGGGTAGTGCAGTGGTGTTTGGGTAGTGTAGGGGTCGTGCTGGTGGTAGTGTTTTAGGTTTTAGGTTAGTGCAGTGGTGTTTGGGTAGTGTAGGGGGTCGTGCTGGGGGTAGTGTTTTAGGGTTTAGGATAGTGCAGTGGTGCTTGTGTAGTGTAGGGGGTCGTGCTGGGGCTAGTGTTTTAGGGTTTAAGGTAGTGCAGTGGTGTTTTTGTAGTGTAGGGGGTCATGTTTTAAGATGCAATGCTCCAATACCTGACCAGTCTGCACTACATAAAACTGCAAAAAAACTAAAAATAAAAAGTGTTTTGCACACTTTTGTCATTGGGCTATATGTGGGCTACATCTGGGTAATATTTGTGCTACATTTGGGCTCTTTTTTCACTGGTGGCCATCTTGGAAGACTTCTTTGTTATGAAGTTTCCTAATTTCTTCATTTACTGCAGTCTCCTCAGTAGGAAATGCTTTCAGTTTTTTACTTTGATTCCATCAAGAAGGCATTCAGATGTGTCTCACATCTGCCATAAATTCAGAATGTTAGCACTCTAGTTGCTCATTAGATCACTGGAGTAAAGCTACTGCTCACCAGGGAGTTAACTGGTAGTCTGCTGCTGGTATTGAAAGTGATTGTTTCAGTCTGCATGTCAGAATTTTCTAATGAAATAGAAGAGGATTTGAGATCTCACTTAAAACATGCCCTAATTTTTCTTTCTGCAGCACTAACCATAATTTCTATTTCAAAAAGAACCCCTCATTTTGTTCCTTTTTAAATTAAATGTTTTAAGTGTTACCGGTTTATTCCAATCAAGATGGCTTCAGGTGTGCCATACTTTTGTCATAAGTAAGGCTGTTAGCGCTCTAGTTGTTCTTTAGAACACTCTGGGAAGCTGCAGTAGAACACAAAGGCATCAACTGGCAGGCTGCTCCTGTTGAAATATAACAGGAAGATATTTGAGATCACACTTGAAATATGTCCTAATTTTTCTTTCTACAGCACTAACCATAATTTCTATGACAAAATGAACCCCATCATTTTGTTCCTTTTTAAATTAAATGTTTTAAGTGTTACCAGTTTCCAATCAAGATGGCTTCAGGTGTGCCATACTTTTGTCATAAGTAAGGCTGTTAGCACTCTAGTTGTTCTTTAGAACACTCTGGGAAGCTGCAGTAGAACACAAAGGAATCAACTGACAGTCTCTGCCCTTGTTGGATGTACATGTTTTACTGAGAATGTCAGACTTCATTCTCACATGAGTGAGAAAGATAATGTGAATTTACAGAAAATATGCTCTCATTTTAGCTTCTGGAGCACCTTCCAAACCTCCATGGGACAAGCATGAGAAAATAGTGTTCTCTCAAACATGATTCATGATATCCCAGCAGAAGGTTTTTCACATGGTAAAATCACCTTAGAATACACTACAATTCCTAAAATTAGTATGGTACCATCAACAAATAAATTCTAATGTAACTAAAGCCTGTTATCACCCTTTATAGTTCTCCTTTTGGTGACCCTCAAAATCTTCTATTCACTACAATGCATTTCAATGAGGTACTATCATTTATATTGGTCCCAAGATGGCTGCCAGCAATTCCAGGATGAAGTGCTGACAGCCAATCAGATCTCACGATGACATGTGTGGTTAGGCTCCGCCCAGATATATATGTGACTTTACTTTTGATTTTCTCAGGAACTACTGAACGGATTTACACCATTTAAGCAAAAGGCACGACACTGAACCAAGGGCTACCTCTTTGCCAAATTTGGTGTAATTCCGATCAGCAGTTCGGGCTGTAGCTGCGACTAAAGGTTCCTATGGAAAAATGAATGGGGAAAACGCGTTTTGGGACCCCCCTTTTCTCGGCCCCCGCTTGAAGTATCACCCGAGACTTTCAGGATAGGAGCGGACCGGAGCGCCCCAACAAGTTGGAAACTTTCGCGAAGATTCGTCAACCGGCGCCAACGTTATTTCAAATAGAATGTCGCGGATTTCCTATGGATAATAGGTTTTAACTATAACTATCTACTGGCGACCGCCAGTAGATAATATATATATATATATATATATATATATATATATATATATATATATATATATATATATACTCAAATGTCTCTATTCCTGTTCAAGAATGGCACTCCACGGTGGATTTCAAAAATTATATATATATATATATATAGACAGTAGGTAGTTATAGTTAGGACATAGTTTCCAAAGGAAGAGTTGTTTTTTGTTTTGCCAATAACTTTGGCGCTGCTTGACGAATCTTCACGAAATGTAAAAAATGTATACTTTATTCAGTTCAGCTGCTGTGTTAAAAGTTTCCGGGTGATGTGTCAAGAAGGGGCCAAGAAAAAGAGGGTATTTCCCGTGTTAATTCCTATAGGACCTTTGAACACGCCTACAGCTCGAACTGCTGGATGGAATTACACCAAATTTGAGAGAAAGGTAGATTTGGTTATGCAGATCACGGTGTCTGTGATTTGGTGTAATCGTTCAGTAGTTTTAGAGATATTAAAGATAAAAAAATATATATATATAGGGACGCCTAACCTCCGCGAATCCGACAGTCCCTGTATTGAAATCTGATTGGCTGCCAACACTTCAACCAGGAAGTGTTAGCAGCCATCTTGGGACTCACCCAAAAAGTTTTTTTAAAAAGAAAAGAGGGCAGGGTAGGGACACCCTTAGCCCCTAGCCGTAGTGCGCGGGGCCCCCAGCAATCCCGCCATGGCTAAAAAGCATTTAAAAAAAAAAAAATCTCAGGAAAATCCGTGCATGGATCCGCGTATTTTTCTGAGATTTAAAAAAAAAAAGTGTGGTCTCCCACGCTGTTCCTTTACTTTGCCCCTGGTTGGGCCATGTCCCGGAGGCATTGGGGGCTGAGAAAAGGAGGGGGGTGCATGGGCCCCTCTCCTATGGCTTATGGTAGCCCCGGGGACCACCACCTCCCTGGGGCAAAAGTTAGTAAAAGAATGCTTAAATGCGCAGAAAGAGGCAGAATAAAGGTCAGAAACGAGCAGAAAGAGGCAAAATAAAGGTCAGAAAGGATCTTGCAAAGAATTGCTGAGACCTTGTCGGAGGCCCCACCCCCTTTCTCAACCACTCTACAAAGGGGCCTCCTGGCGCACTACTGGTTGGGGGATAATGTCCCCTTGGCAACTGAGGGTCGTTGGGGGCCAAGAACCCCTTTTGTTGCCCCAAGTAAGTCCCCCACACCCAGATTGCTGAGTCATAGTCAGATGCCCGCCCCCTTTTTCAACCGTTCTGCACAGGAACCTCCTGGCATTCTTCTGGTTGGGGGATGAAGTCTTCTTGGCTGCTGAAGGTCATTGGGGGCCAAGAATCCCTATTGTTGCGACAAGTAAGCCCCCACAGCCAGATTGCTGAGACGTCGCTGGAGGCCTCGCCCACTTTCTCAACCACTCTACACAGGGGCCTCCTGGCGCACTACTGGCCGGGGGATAAAGTCCCCTTGGCTGATGAGGGACGGTGGGGGCCAAGAACTCCTATTGTTGCCACAAGTAAGTCCACCACAGCCAGACTGCTGAGACGTCATCGGAGGCCTTGCCCCCTTTCTCAACCACTCTGCACAGGGGCCTCCTGGCACACTACTGGTTGGGGGATGAAGTCCCCTTGGCTGGTGTGGGTCATTGGGAGCCAAGAACCCCTCTTGTTTGGACAAGTAAGTTCGCCACAGCCAGACTGCTGAGACGTCATCGGAGGCCTTGCCCCTTTCTCAACCACTCTGCACAGGGGCCTCCTGGCACACTACTGGTTGGGGGATGAAGTCCCCTTGGCTGCTGAGAGTCGCTGTGGGCCAAGAACCCCTATTGCTGTCACAAGAAGTCCCCCACAGACGGATTGCTGAGACGTCATCGGAGGCCCTGCCCCCTTTCTCAACCACTCTGCAAATGGGTCTTCAGGCCTACTACTGGTTGGGGGATGAAGTCCCCTTGGCTGCTGAGGGTCGTTGGGGGCCAAGAAGTCCTATTTTTGCTACAAGTCCCCCACAGCTGGATTGCTGAGATGTTGTTGGAGGCCTCACCAACTTTCTCAACCACTCTGCACTGGGGCCTCCTGGCATACTACTGGTTGTGAATGAAGTCCCCTTGGCTGCTGAGGGTCATTGGAAGCCAAAAGCCCTATTGTTGCAACAAATAAGTCCCCCACATCTGGATTGCTGAGAATAATTGGAGGTCCTGCCCCCTTTCTCAACCACTCTGCACAGGGCCCTCCTGGCGAACTACTGGTTGTGAATGAAGCCCCCTTGGCTGCTGAGGGTCGTTGGTAGGCAAGAACCCCTATTGTTGCCACACGTATGTCCCCGACAGCCGAATTGCTGAGATGTCGTCGGAGCCCATGTCCCCTTTCTAAGCCACTCTGCACAGGGGCCTCCTGGTGCACTACTGGTTGGGGGAGGAAGCCCCCTTGGCTGCTGAGGGTCGCTGGGAGGCAAGAACCCCTATTGTTGCCACAAGTATGTCCCCAACAGCCGGATTGCTGAGATCTCATCAGAGGCCCCGGCCCCTTTCTCAACCACCCTGCACAGGGGCCTTCTGGTGTACTACTTGTCGGGGTATCAAGTCCCCTTGGCTGCTGAGGGTTGTTGAGGGCCAAGAACCCCAATTTTTAAGCACAAGTAAGTCCCCCACAGCAGGATTGCTGAGACATCGTTGGAGACCTTGCCCCCGTTCACAACCTCTGCACAGGGGCCCGGGCCTCCTGGCACCCTACAGGTTGCAGCCGCAGTCGCTTGATTGAGCTTGATCATGCTCAACTATGACACACAAAAATTTGGCTCCATTGCGGAGTGAGGAGTTTATCGGTAACACAGAGTTGCCAAATTCCGTAAACTCCGCGAGCGGAGCAGAATTTTACGTACAGGCCTAGTTATCATTCACAGGCCTACTCAGAGACTTTGCACCCACTCACAGATCCAATCAGTGACTCATGCTCCCACTCAGACACTTACTGACCCGCTCACAGATCCACTCTGAAACTCACACAACTACTCACAGACCCACTGAGACATTCATTCACCTACTCACTCACCCACTCAGAGACTCACACACCTGCCTATACAGTCACTCACACACCCACTCTCATAGGTTGCAGGTTACAGTTAGGAAATCAAAAATGTTAAAAAGTTGAAATTCACTGGAAAAAAAGATCACAGGGACGTTATAGTTCGGAAATAGAATTAATAAAACCTTAGAAATTCACTGAAAAAAACAAAGGTTACAGCGACGTTATAGTTAGGCTCACATTTTACTCATACAAAACCAAAGAAATTCATCAGTTATAGTTACCTGAACTAACTATAACCTATGCCCCCGCAATGCACTGCTTATGACCTCACATATTATATCACTCATGACATAGTCAGTGACAGTTCTGATGAAATCACTGATTGACATCTGAAATGACATCACTGATGACAACACCCTGTCAATGTGAGTGTGTGTAAAACCATCTTCATCATCATCATTAACAACTTTATTTCGATCACAAAGATCAAAAAAGTACACAGCACATTATTGGTAAAATACGAAATATAGATAATTGGTTTTACATAACATAAATACCATAAAATAGTTTAAGATCAAAAAGTTAAAACAGATAAAAGGTTGAGTGCATCATACAATACATTTGGAACGCTTGATCCACAGTGCATGCCAATATCTGTAAAGGCCAAAGACCACTACTCTGCGTATATCGGTCATCAAAGTTCTCAACACCTCAAGGTAGGGACTCGGGCCGACCAGTTTACGTAGCGGAATTATCAATTTTTTCTTCAAAGATCTGTAATGTAGACAGAAAAAGAGCAAATGTACAATAGATTCTGAACTAGCATTGCACACAGGACAGAGATCATCATTAAAAACATCATTGCACCACTTTTTACAAAACAGTTTTGTAGGTAAGGTCTTATAGCGGAACTGAAAGAATAATTTACGTGCCAGAGGGGGTACAATTTCATCAATGGTATCCTCAAAGAGAGAAACAGATTTAAAATTTAAAAATTCACAAGTCAAACGTCCCTCAATTTTTGCCAGAACTTGTTCTGATATGGCTTCCCAAAACATTTCTTTCAGCCTCACCCGTGGTATGATGGCCAGACTTTGTGGGTTTGACCAAAACCCCTCCATCCCAAGCCTCCCTAGTAGATCCCTTAAGGATCTAAACCAGGGGATCGAGGTTACCAGTGGGGACTTCAAGAGGCCAATTAATGGCTCGCGGTAAGACACGAGCTTGTCCACCGACCACAACCTGTGCCAGAACATAAGAAGTTTATAATTCAATTTATGTACCAGCTGTCTACGGACGAGGTCCAAGTATAGGGGCATCAGAGGGGTACTAGAAGGTAGGTCTACCAAGGATCTAAGAAAACGATTCTCAATGGTAGACAAACAATTGGTGTTGCCCGTACCCCCAGAGTTCTGCTCCATAGTGGGCCCCCCTAGAACCTTATCTAAAAGTTTTATATAGCGCTAACTTTGACCCGTGGGTATCAGAGCGCTTTACATATACGCAGGAGATAAAGGTTGCATTACATAGCATGATCTAAGGAAGCAAAAAAGATATAAGCAAAGTCATAATAATTAGGCAAACAGTGAGGGGGAGGGAGACAAAATAAAGTAGGTGGTTGGCACAGTCCAGTAACCACCTATCCTTGATGGTCAAGTGAGGGGGGAGTCAACTAGGTTATCAGAGTCTAGGTTAGTTGACCTTGGTCGGTAAAGAATTTGTTGAGGAGATGGAGTTTCAAGTCCCTTTTGAAGCAGGAGAAGGAGGGGTTGCATCTGAGGTCTCTAGGGAGTGAGTTCCACATCCTGGGTACATTACCAGAGAAGGATCGACAATGAGTGGTTTTCCTTTTCACTTTCGGAGGGATGAGAAGAAGTGAGTTGGAGCTTCTCAGAGTTCTGGATTTTCCTGCTTTTACCAGTTTGCTGTTAAGGTTGTTGGGGAAGGTGAGTGAAGGGTTTTGTGTGTGATGCAGGCCAGTTTGTAAATACATCTACCTTCCATGGGAAGCCAGTTGAGGAGTTGAGAGCTGGTGTGATGTGATCAAATCTTTTACACCAGTAATGAGTCGGGCTGCCATGTTGAGGACTGACCTTAGTGGGGCTAGGTGAGCTTTCGGTGTCCCTGTTAGGATGGCGTTCCCATAGTCCAGTTTGGAGAGGACTAGGGATTGTACTATGGTCTTGAGATCATCTTGGGGAATGAAAGGTTTAATTTTCTTGAGGTGTTTTAGTGAGTAAAGCGCACCTTTTGCAGAGTTTTTGATGTGGTCTTTCATTGATAAGTTCTTGTCCAGGGTAATGCCTAGTGACTTAACCGAGTTGGATAGGACGAGGGAGCAGTTAAGGGCATCAAGATTCTTGAGCCAGTCTTGAATTGGTCGGTGGTTACTTTTTGGAGAGAACAGTATTAGTTCTGTTTTGTCTGGGTTCAGCTTTAAGTGTTTGCGTTGAACCAAGATTGAATCTTGGTTAGTGTGACATTGAGGTGACGGATGTAGCTGGGAGATTTGATTTTGTAGTAAATTTGAGTGTCATCTGCATATAGGTGGTAGTTAACTCCTGCTTGTTTCAGAATGATTGTCAGGGGTTCCATGAAGAGATTGAAGAGAGAGATGGTGAGAGGATCGATCCTTGCGGGACCCCAAGTGTGACTTGTGTTGGCCTTGAGAGACAGGAGTTGATTTTAATTTGTTGCGAACGGTGTTGAAGGAAGGAAGTGAACCATTTTAGTACTAAGCCATTAATGCCAGAGCACCTCTTCAAAGTCTCAAGTAAAGCTGGATGATTTATTGTGTCGAATGCCGCAGATAGGTCAATAAGGATGAGGAGACAGGCTTCGCCTTCATCTAAGGCTCTGTGGATATCGTCAGAAATATTGAGCATCGCTGTTTCGGTGCTACAACCTTTCCTGAATCCCGATTGAAAGGTGTCGAGGAGGTTGAAATCGTCAATGTATTTGTTGAGTTGTTGGAGAACGCACTTCTCCAATGTTTTAGCTAGGAACGGGAGGTTGGAGATCGCTCTGAGGTTGTTGAGATCGTTGGGGTCGGCTCCTGGTTTCTTGAGTATGGGTGTGATTTGTCCTAGTTGAAGGGAGTCTGGGACACAGCCTGACGTGAGAGAGGAGTTGATGATTTTTGTCCAGAACAGGGTAATGATGTGATTGAGTTGTTTTACTATTGTGGATGGGAGGGGGTCCATAGTGTGGGAAGAGGGCTTTAAGCTTGCAATTATGTTGAAGACCTCGTTTTCCGACATGAGTTTGAAGTCTGACCAGTGAGCATTATTTTTTGGTTGGAGGCAGACCTGGTTGTCCTTGGTATGATCTCTTTCTGTTTGGTCCAGGGTGCTTGAGAGGGGGTAGGTTAAGAGGGAGTGGGGATTTGAGGTTTGGATGAAGGATTGTTCAATTTTTGTTACTTTATCTGTGAAGAAGCAGGCAATTTCTTCGCAACGATCTTTGGTGGCTTTGATTTCGGGTGAGGATGTGCCGTTTGTTTGACTTTTAACAATGTTGAAGAGTTCTCTAGGTCTATTCTTCGCCTGGTCTAGTTGGTTGCGGACGAAGGAGGCCTTTTCTCTGAAAATGTGTTTTTTATAGGCCAGCCGCGCAGATCTAAGTTGCGTTAGGTGTAAAGTCGATGGGTTTAGTCTCCAAGTCCTTTCCGACTGTCTGAGTTGTCGTCTTTCGTTATTAAGATCCACGTTGAACCAAGGTTTAGATTTGATTGGTCTCAGCTGTTTGAGTTTGAGTGGCGCTACTTGATCTAATACCTCCGTCATTGTTGAATTAAAGTGATCTGTGAGGTCCTCAGCCGACAAAGTGGAAGGCTGGGGCTGTAGAAGGGCATGAATCCTGGATTCAAGTTCGGTTATAGGGACTTCTTTGATGTTCCTGGTCCAGTGCTTCGGTATGTCAGATTGCATTGGTTGGTATCTGACTTGCGAGTCAATATTAAACAGTATAAGGTGGTGGTCAGACCAGTCAATGGTAGAAATCACTCTCAGAGAGATCAGCTCATTTTTGGTGATGATCGCATCCAGAGTTGCTCCTTTGATGTGAGTTGGTTCATTGCAGAGTCGTTTGAGGTTGGTTATTTCAAGCAGGTTGGAGAGGGTCTGGACTGTTGTGTCTTCTGGCTTATTCCAGTGGATATTGAGGTCACCCAGGAACACGTCTTTCGTGTCTGTTAGGGAGAAACGTGTTATTAGGTCGGTTAGTTCTTCGGCGAAGAGGGCCTGCTCCCCCGGAGGATGGTAGATGGTGTGAAATTTGATAGGCGTAGTGCCTTTGCCTGTGAGTTCAACACCCAGGTACTCAAGAGTCAGGTATTCTGTAGGTTTTAGTGTGGTAAGCTGTATTCCTACTTTATGAATGATGGCTAGTCCGCCACCCGTTTTAATCGGTCTGTCGTGTCTGATGATGTTGGAGCCTGGGGGAGCGAGTATGTCTAGAATGGGGGTAGAGTGGTCATTGAGCCAGGATTCTGTGAGGAATGCGATGTCTATTTCATGAGTGAGTAAAACTTCAGTAATGTCTGTGGCGTGTTGTACTGCTGATCTACAGTTGAGGAGCATGCAGGATAGAGGACGGGGAGCCTCAATGTTGGTGTGTGCTGTGGGGATAGAAGTGTATTGAGCGGGAGGTCTGGGCGAGTGGACAGTTCTAGGGATTCTGTTTGTGCCGACTATAACTGGGATAGCGAAAGGAGCCGTGTTCTGGCTCATTGTGAGGTACGAGTCGTTGATCTCATCTGCTTCTAGAACAGAAATTGGCCGGAGAGCTCGGCTAGGTCGATGTGCTTGATTCCTCACAGGAATGGAGGGCCGTGGGGTGCCAAGTGGGGCAATGGGAGAGGCTGTGCGGGGGGAAGGTGCGTAGCTACCCTGAGTGTGTGAGCACGGTGGTTTATACCGGTTGAGAAGGTCTTGCTGTAGGTGTAGGATATCGGCAGCTAGGGCGTCTATTTTCTGCTCCATTCGGGTCAGTTGTTGGGTAATAGAGCTAGAAGAGCTTCTTGTTTTAGGCAGGAGCCGTGAATGACTAGGGTCTGTGGAAGGAGAGGGTACTGGATTATGGGCTTGAACGGTATCATTGGGATTAGGAGTGGAGATAGGATGAACGTGAGGGGCCGGGTCATTAATGCTTCCAGACTTGGTGTTGGGAGGAGGTGTTATGGGTCTAATGTCCAAGGGGGGAGAGTGGGCAAGGGTAAAGAGGAAGTCAGTGTCCAGGGGGTTGGCCGCGAGTTTAGAAGTGGAGACTGATTGAGGGTGAGGTCGTGGGACAGAGGAAGGAGAGTGTGTAGTGGTTTGAGCGAGGTCGGTGTCCACTGGATTATCGGTGACGATGGATAAGGGAAAGGTTTGGGCAGCTGGAATAGGGTCATTGTTGGGGTTAGGTATAGTTTGAGAGGGTCGAGTCGGATCATCAGGGGTCGAGAGGGGAGTGTCCGTGGCGGGTTCAGTCGTGGAAAGACAGAAGATTGTGTCCGGGCTGCCTAGTTCGAGATCAGCCTTGCGATGTTTATTTAATGTGAGATTGCTGGTGGGATCAGTTGCTGTTTTTATAGTGGGTGTTTGACGGCAGAGTGTGATGACGGGGGTAGTGAGATTGTCATGAGTGATCGTGGATGTCCATGAGTTGTAGAGTGGGTTGTCCGGGAGGGGAGATTGGATTGGTTCCGTATTGTTAGTCAGGGAGGAGGGGGATGGGGGAGGTTGGGTTTGATGGTTTTGTTGAGTTAGTGAGGAGAGTAATGTTGGGAAGTGACGATCAAAAGTGGTGAGGTGCGGGTCGGTGGCCTGTATGAGAATGTTTCCTGTTCTGTAGATGGAAATTGTGAGTTCCCCTTTAAAGGTAGGGGAGATGGTTGTGGAGATTTTTTCGCCATATGGAATATTTACTGATTTGGTGACATGAAAGTGAAGATTGAAGGTGTTTTTCCACTTTGCCGGACGATTAGTGTAAAAGATGAAGTTAGTTTTCGTGTTGCCGTTTGTCACAGTGTGGTAGTTGTCTATTATAAGTGTTTCCGGGTGTTGTTTTAAAGTACTGAGCTTGAAGTTCTTTTTAGCATTGCAGGTCAGATTATCTGGGTAGTTAATGGACCATGAGTTGGGTCCATAACGCGCGAGTTTGGAGTTCCGGGAGGGGTTTAGAGGGCGCATAGTTGACGATTGAGAGAACTGGTTCAATATGAATCGATGGGGGCGAAGTTAATTGCGCATTAGAGTCCTCGATTTCTCCTACATCTAGGGTAATTGGTCCTCTAGGGGTGAGTCGTTGGCCTTATTCCTATTACTAAGATGGCTTGAGATGATCTCAGACCATAATGGCTGCCATCCGAGGATCTTTTTTTCCTTTCCGTGGTCAATGAAGTAAGGATCCGGGGGCGAGGGACAGTTCAGGGGACTTTTTGTGATCTTTTAGGCTGGATTGGAATTATGTATTGTTGTTTGTTTGATTGTTATATTATTTATTATTGATATTGGTGTCCCACTGCTAGGTCTATGGGCAGACTTCAGTCTTTTCCACGCGCGTCCAATATCTGTGCCATTTTAGGGTCAGGCATGAGCAGAAGCAGAATGGTGTTGAAGCGTCGATAAATTGCTGCCCTGCCTCGCATAGACACTCCCGGAGTTAGAGCAGAATGAAGCTGGATCAGGAAAAACACTGGCGATGGGCGAGCTCCAGGCCACACCTCGCAATTCAGGGTTCTATTGTCCCACGCGCGTCCCGCCCAGACGCCATTTTAGGGTCAGGCAAGTGCAGAGTGTCGTATAATTGCAGCCCTGCCTTGCACAGAGTCCTCAAAGTCAGCGCAGGGTCAAATTGAGGGCCGTTAGTTTTTTAACTCCATTTTTTTTTCTCTCACCCTAACCAAGTCGATGTTCGGTGCTTGGTAGGTGGCTCGGTTCCTCGAGCACGTCCCCACATCCAGGCTCGGCTCGGTTCCTCGAGCACGACCCACATCCAGGATCCAGGCGCCGTGTGGGGGGGAAATGCCACGTCACCCTGCGATCAGCCACAACAACAATGGGGCGCGCTTCGGAGGCGGCCCGAATATCTATGTACAGTCCCCAATCTAGATCAAGGAGCAGGCGGCGGAGGGGGGGGGCACCCTGGGAGCCCAGCGATCAGCCTCCTTAGCACTCAAAGCCCGGGGCACGCTGCGGGGGAATCCGACTCACCCAGCTGCTGCGGGGTCGGGATTCAAAGGACGCAGCACAGCTCCGGAATCAGGGGGTCCCAAGGGAGGGATTTCGCCGAAGGCGGCCAGCAGGGGTCGGTTGCCAGTGGCTCGGGTGCAATCAGTCTCAGGGAGCCTAGACTGCCTCAATGCAACCGCCGGACTCACCAGCATCTGCGTCAGGACTCGGGCGTCTCCAATCTGCTCACTGGACCGACGTAGTCGCCGGGGATCATCAGCGTCTTTGTCGAGCATCCGGGTCCGTTGCAGGGAAGGCGACAGCACACACGTCCAAAGCCTCCTTGCGACGATGTGGCCGTCCACTCCCTGGTCCGCATCAGCAGGGGGAGCTTCGTCGTCAGCTACTGGGCGGAGTGCCAGGAAAACCGGCTGCCACCACGGCCAACTCTTCCTTGCGGGGAAGTGAAGCAGATCGCAGCAAAGCGTAGGCAGTCCTCTCTATGGCGGTGTTGAGCATACGGGTGGACGTGCGGGCATTAACGGGGATTTTCACAAAAAAGTGATCCCTAGCCCCGGAGCTACTTCGCAGAGCTCCAGCCCAGCGGCCATCTTGCCATTCAAATCCTTGGTATTATAAATTTCCAAAGCTGGTGCAAGCTGCCTGGACAGTGTTTTCCTCTGGATTTTAGTAATATGGCCAGTCTGATGAATTAATTGTAGTTTAGTTTTCTCAATGTGGGCAGGCCAGTGAGTTGTCAGGCGAATACCTAAATAGTCAAAAGCGTCAACTCGCTCCAATTTGCTACTACCAGCTAAACAGGTCTTTTGGTGGGACTGGCCATTCCTCTCTTAAAAATCATATATTTGGTTTTGGCCTCATTTAACACCAGACCCCGCTCGTCACAAAACTTGATAAAGTCATTCAAAAGCTGTTGTAATCCCTGCAGTGATTTAGAAATTAAGAGTGTGTCGTTGGCAAAAAGAAGGGCAGGAACTCTTTTTGAGCCGATTTTTGGAGCATCACACCCATCTCTGTCTATTTCCGTCCCTGCAGACGGCAAAATCTAGACTCTGCGCCACACCTGTACACTGAATATCCAGCGTTACTGGCCCCTTTGCTTTCGACCTTGTTGCTCTTAAATCAATCCTCATTTTGAATATGCATTTAGAACTTACCGCCCTAGGTAGTTTTCGGTTTCCTTTACAAACAAAAGGTATCTGGCAAGATAGTAGGGGAACTACACTTTAGCAACTATCTGTTTCATTTCGGCCAATATAATCTGTAGACAGTGTCCTTATCAAGTTTCCGCAGTCTAAATACTATACTAATGCATCATGTATTTCGTCTTGATTCACTATTCTCCATTTGATTTTAGAAAACATCGTGGTCCCCCTATTCATTTATTGACAACAGAATCTTTTCTTGAAGCGAAGCCCTGAAAGCTAGCTACTGATGGACACCCCATATTCATATTACGAGGTTCCTCCCATACCTTAATAATCAGGTATCTATCAACATATATATTGCCATGCATTCCAGTATGAAAAGCGGCCTCTTTTTTATAATTCCTTTTTCTTATCTTCATTTAGATTTCACTAGTTCACATTCATTGGATCTCACTGTGATGATGACCAATTTATGGGCGTAGACAGTGAATCTTTCAGCCCATGGTAAAATAACCGCTCCAATTATAAGAAATGGTTTTAAATAAAAAAAGAATATTGTTTAACTATTAGATATTCATCCAGTTTGTTCCCAATTTTCAGATTTGCCCATCCTTGCTGTATTCGACTTTAATAAAATTATTTCAATTGTGACCGGACTTGACCACTGCATCTGGTAAGCCCTTAATTATAGAAACTTAGCTAGTCTCTACCACCATCTGCATACAGGGTTAAGGTGTGATATGCCCAACTATCTATCTTGACAATTGCATGAAAACCTTGTGTTTAAGAAAATAGAACGCTAATCACGCACTTTTTGTGCCCCTATTTGTTTTTCCCTCTTAGAACATACACTATGTTCTTATCTTTGCATGAATATCTCCATACCTTAGGTGATGGTCTCTCCTCTTGGTCCACTCACTTATTCTTGTTTACTCCTCTCACACTTGGAAGATGGCGGTCTTTAAAAGGTAGTGATAGTCTCAACCTATTTATAATTGTTTATCGTTGGACTCAGTGTACTTATTTTTAATTTAGAAATTTTTGTGGCTTTCCTGATGAAGGCGTATTGCACGCCGAAACGCGCGTAGAGAAGATCAACTGAATAGCCACTAAAGCTACCTGTTCACATATTTTTGTTGTATTTGATGTCTTTATATATACTGTTTGTTATTATGCCTTATCGATCTTTTATGTCTGTCTATTTCATCGTAAGTCTTTAAAGAATGATATTGAGAATATTGACTCATATATGTAACCAACAGATGGATATCATGTGTTTTCAGAATGTTTTTAAATGAAATTTGTATCATAGAAATGATTTTTAAATGATCTTGATCGTACCCTGAGTCCTGTATCATGTATGTGATTTCAATGGTCTGTTAACTTGTATTGGCCTTGAGTTGCCTAGGGATTTTTCTTTCAATTGTATATTGCCCTGCCCTAGGAATCTACTTTATGCAGGGGGTCCGTGTTACTATACCTTAAAAAGTCAACTACACCATTAATAAAAAGAGTAAAAAGTGTGGGGGCTAGAACACATCCCTGCCTTACTCCGCGCTAAACTGGGAAGGTTTCTGTAACTTTATTGCTCTCCCCCACCTCACCTGTGCTGTGTTGGATGAATGTAATCTGATTAAAACATCTAAAAGATTTCTCGATATGCCCTGTTCCTTTAAAACTCTCCATAGGCTAGCTCGCGGGACTAGGTCAAATGCAGACTGTAGGTCAACAAAGGCCACATAGAGCTTTCCTCCTTTGACTGCCACTTCCTTCCAGTAGATACAAAGGAGGCAAAAAGCTTGGTCCAAGGTGCTCATTTTTGCGCTGAAACCAGCTTGAAAATCACTCAGGATTCAAGACTCTAGGATCCAGTCCTGGATCCGACCTAGGATTTGCTTACAGGAGATTTTCTGGAGGGAGTCAATAAGGCTTATAGGCCTATAGCTAGCTGGCTTTGCTCTGTCCCCTTTTTTATAGATGGGGACAACCTCTGCAATTTTCCAAGAGAGGGGAATAGGAGTGCCGGTTAGAATTGAGTTGGTGAGAAGATTTATGTAAGAGCCCCAGAGTATTATATCCTCTTTATATAAGTCATTAGGGATTCTATTGGGGCCGGGGGCGAGGGCTGGGACGCACAAGCGAATTGCTGCTTGCGTTTCTTCTAAAGTGAAATGGAGAGCACCACCCTCACCACCGGGCACCTCCCTGCACCCCTTAATCACTTCCTCAGCTATTGTATTGTTAAACTCATAAAGAGAACTATAGTGCGCTACCCACTCCTCAGGCTGGACTGACAATTCCAGGGCTCTCCTGTTTCCCTTAAGCCAGTATGCAGCTTTACTCCAGAAACTCTTTGGGTCTTTAACTAACAGTGCACTCCATAGGGAGGACCACAAGGAGCCCTCCCACTCCTTCTTTGCTGTCTTGATTGCCTGCCTGTACTTAGCTCTACATACCACGACCTCAGGGTGTACTTTCTGCTTGACTGCCCATACAAGCGCCTCCTTTGCAATCCTGCAATCTTTGTTATACCAGGCGCCCTGGGGGGCTGACCTCTGATGTGTACAATTTCCTTCCTTTTTCTGAGATTTACGCGGTTGACTTAGCATTTCCCTGATCTCAATATATAATATCTTATGACAGGGTCCCAAAATCTCCACAACATTATTAGCAGGGTATTTTGCTAGCTCCTCTAGTACCAGGCCTTAGCTGCATCTAAGGTCCCTGGATGTTCTTCCACCCAATCCCATCTGATCACCCTCTGGTTGTTCATGATTGAAAGGACACCCAGGTCAGGACTACCCCTCATATCATGTTCAAGAGTGCCCTGCTTGATGAGAGTAAGGGCTAGGGCATTATGGTCACTATCGGCTCTTTTGACCACTGCCATATCTTTGACTAAGTGCCAAACTTTAAGAGATCCCAGGCAGTAGTCTATTCTGCTTTCGTGGCCAAGTCTATTAAAGGCAAAGTCCCCATTTGGGTCAGAATTTGATCTCCCGTTCGTGGCTCTCAGGTCGTGCTACATGGTATCACATGGTGAGGGCCAGCACCTGAGCTCCTCTCTTAGTGCACCTAACTGTAGGGATTTGCCACTCACAATCCCACTCACAATCCCACTCGTCAGTCAGGGCGAGGCGAGGGATCGGGCGAGTGGTTCGAATGTACAGTTAAAATCGCCCACCACTGTGAGTGTAAAACATTACATACGTGAAACATACAATTAAACAATATCTAAAATCCCTCTCCGTTCTGAGCACAACTCACTTCTTGATATGTGAACACACTAATTAGTACACTAGTACGATTATTGCAGCAATGTGAATCTTCGCTTTTAGTACGCTAGTATTGTTATTGCAGCAATGTGGATCTTTGCTTTTCCCTTTCTAAAAGAACGTGTTAGAGAGAGGTTATCCCGTAATGTTGATGCAGGGAAATGCATAACGGGTCAAAGACAATGCCTGAAACGATCGGGTGGCTCAAAGCGAAGTGCGTCGCCTTACTGTGAAGGCCAGTCCGGCCCTACTTGCTTGGAGGACAGTACTGTGCACTGCCAACAAGAATGGTGCATCAAACACCAGCAACGCCTTCTCTCTGACCGGAGTCGGATCGGGAGCACCATCTGTACAAGCAGCTGAAGAATAGTGAGCACGTCTCCCAAGGAGGAGCCGTTTTTATGTATTTCTGCCACATCAAAGATGGCCACCTGCCAAGGCTGCTGGGAAATGTAGTCCAAAGTGACTACCCCGGCATGCAAAAGGAAAAGAAGCATCAAAGGGGCATCAAACGGAAGGGCCAGCACTATGTACATTGCACACATAACACATGGCCCTCAGAGGGATCTATATGAACAGCGCAAACACAAGTGCACCAAAGCAGCAGCCTGATGGGCTTTCCCACAAGGTGCACCCAAACCAGGAGGCTTGGCACAGGGGGGCAGGTTCTTGCGGAGCGGCATTTTTCCTATTTCTGCAACAGGGTAGACTGGAGCAGGCCTTAGACCGCGTACTGCCACAAGTCTGACACTATGGTTTTCCACCATTAAAGTACAAAGGGTGGTCATCAAGACTGTCACGGGCCTAGTAGTACAGTTGCTAGTTTTTATTTCCTGGCTGGGTATATGTTTCAGGATTTTGAATATCATAGGCTGGTGTTTCCTTTGCACCTGGAAGCTCATGATACCTCCAGCTGACCTTTTGGAATTTTTGACCTTTTCCTTTTTTGTCTGCCTGAGTTTGCTTTTTACTGGCTATTGCCTGGCCCCGGCATTTGGGGGAAATTGTGACCTTGTGATGGATAAGGCGGACTGCAAGATTCTCTTAAACCTAGTAATCTAGCTATGTTTGCTGTGGTTCCTACCTAAAGATTGCTTCCACTTGCAACCTGAACAGTGATATTTGAGACGGAGAAAGATGGGAAACCTTGCACATCTACTATGAGTCATTGAGTCAATGTAGTCATCTCCGTGGCTCAAGGGACTGCTGACATGTGTGTTCCTTTTGAGTTCCTGAGGAGGTCCTCTGGAGGGGGAGGACGGGCTGGAGTCTCCAGGTCTGATCCTCGTGTTAATGTCTGAGATCTTTTGCATAGTCAGGTGGTCCTCCTGTCACTTCTCTGCCATCAATGCATCCCATATGTGCTGTTCTCTTAGTCGAATGGTGCCTCTAAGTCGCTCTGCCTTCTGTTACTGAACCTTCTTGCTTTTATTTTCAACAAATAAATTTGAGTGATGCATTGATTCTGTGGTTGTTGTGACTTGGCTGCCAGCAGAAAGCCTCTGATCTTGGCCTCTTCTCCTGAGGTAAGGACTGTGACGAGGATGTCCTGACAAGGTGCTAATGTCATGATTGCCTATCACTATTCTACATTACTTTGAGTCAAGATCTTCTTGTCACAGTCCTGAAGCCCACCACTGCCACTTCTGCTGCCACCTTTTACTTGGTAATTTTAAGTTCTTCTGGGCCCTAGACAATGGTTACGGGTGCTCAGAAAGGAGTGCTAAGGGCATAACATTAAACAATTCACTGTGTCCAGAATACCGAAGGAGGGAATCTATTTACATCGTGCATGTTGGGGGCCATAGTACTGTTTATGTCATGGGGGAGGACACACGCTTACAGTAAGGACTATGACAAGGAAGACCCTGACTCGGATGTCTACAGGTAACTAATTGTGGATTTACACTTAACAGAAACTCATCTGTGTTCCTTGTTTTATCAGAGAAAAGACAGAAGGTCTCAGTCTTTCTACCTTTCATTTAAGAACTTAAACTCCTTGAAAGCCCTCCTACCCCATAGGAATGCCTCAAGACATGGCTGTTTCCTGACATCTGTTAGTTTTCTAGCACATGTCTACCTGTACTACTTATCAACTGACACCTGCATTGTGAGCATGTGTTCTATAGATGGAGCTAGGCAGCTCACAGCATGATTTACAACCTAAACTAAAGAAGACACAAAGCATACTTCAATGTGATTCACTACGTGAGTATCAGTTGTCAGGGAAACGCAGCCATAAAAGAAAGTAGCCAATGCGATTTCAAAGGTCTATGTGAGTAGTTTTGTTCAACAGATTAAATTTGCGCGCTATTATTGAGAAATAAATGAAACTGAAAGTGTGGCGAGCATGATATGACTGGGATGCACAAAATAAGTGAAACCCTACAGAGGTCCTGAAGATGCCTGCTGGAATTATGGCCTTGCCTATTGGAGTGTAGTTGTATATTTACAGTAGTGTGCGATGCTTTACAAGAGTCGTGACTGCTGCTTATATGACCCATGATGCAATCATTTAAGTTTTGCATCTCACGCACTGATATATTTAAACATTTGTATACGTTGCTTTGCATTTAAACGTATATTTCCTAAATTAATGTTTAGTAGCTGATACATGACCTCGGAGTGATTGCTTTCCATTTTTATATGTCAAGTCAATCAACAAAGATTAATACTTTTAAATGCCCTCTGGAGAGCATCAACACTAAAAGACAATTCCAAATAGAAGAGCCTTGTTAACTGCACATTGGATGCACTTTGGGAGGAAAACTATCGTCATCATAATTAACTTAGATGGGCGAATACTCTATTGATAATTGATAGTGTGTGTGTGTGTGTATATATATATATAATTTTAGGATAACCCCTTTTTTCCAGGTTTCCTGCTGTTTAGTAGAATTGATTATAATTGGTTCATTATATGAGAAATCTGGGATATAACCATATACATTACCACCACACTCAGATCTGTCGTCTCCACCACCTTCATACCCCTCCCCCCCCCCCCCCTTCGAAGAGCAAAACAGGTTGAATTGGCATGATATGGGTTGTAAAGTAAGATATTTCAATGAACACCTTGCCAGCTTCCTCCTGTGGTGTATTTCAGGGGTATACTGTGGCACCTGCATTTACCAATTCCAAGTTATTCTGTTTCACACAAGGCGAGGGACGGCACATTTGTGAACTTCGCAGGCATTGAGGCTGGTGCGCATGCACATTTTCGGTGAAAAATAGATGAGCTAGAAGAGATTTGGTATTGTTAGTTTGCAGGGATATGACTATCAAAAAAGAAGAGGTTGTCATCCTTGAAATGAATTGTGGGCAATTTACAGAACTACATTAATAGACATTAAGGCAAAGATGCATGAGATTTAGAGAGGTTGTGCTCAGGAAGATGAGGCATGGAAGTGAAGGAGAGGGCCATTTCAAATAAAATATGGTAAGGCGACAATCAGAAATTCAACTAAAGGTCAGTTTTACATGCAAGATTTCGAAAAAGACGGGATTTTTTTGAGACTTCATGCAATTTGAGGATGTAAGACTGTAGAGAGAAACAACATAATTTGCATGTGAAGATAGTTATATTTATTGCGTACTTTTGATAGGCACTAGAATCAGGAGAACAGTCTGTCCACTGCTAGGCTACCAGTAGGCCAGCGCTCCATCAAGGTCAGCTGATCAGCTCAGGGGTTGAAAGCATATAGTAATTGCTCGATGCATATACTGGCAAATATCAAGAGTTTTATACTGAGCTTAAAGGAAGCAGTAAACTCAAGATCATAGCAATGTGAGAAAATATGAGCAAATATTGCAATAATTGATAAGTAGATTCTGCACATAGTGGAGTGGATGTCCTTTGATATTCATCCTCGATTCTGGCTCACAGTATTAATTATAAAATTAAAGTGGGATCCTTTTAGATGCCCCTGGCTGCAGCATTGCACAAGATGGAGGGCAAGGGCAGCTCCCCCAGACATCAGAAGTATATTGCCTGCACTTCTGTGGCTGGAAGGTGAAGATCCAGACACTGAAGTGAGGAGAATGTTGACTGGGCTCCCTCTGTTAGCAGCAGGCTGCTGAATAATCTTTTGATTCATCTTCCGGACGCACTACCCTTTGGCAGATCATAGGGGGAGTGGCAGACTTGCATAGGCTGTTTGTGCAAGGTGAAGGGGACCCTTCAGGTAAGATCCAGCCTTTTGTCCTAGTTGATCACAGCCGAACCCAGAAACAAAGACCCCTTTCTGCATGCTCAGGATTGGAGACAAACCTGCTGTGAGGGACATCACCACAAACGACTGTGTGTGGAGAGCAGCCAGGAAAGGACATTTGCTTTCTGGTACAGGAGAGGTATCTTTGTCAGTCATAAACTAAATTAGGTATTAAAGTTGCAGGACAAAGAGGAAAAAACAGTAAGGATTTATTGTAACAACAAGATGTTTAATATGTGATCCCTGTGAAATAAAACATTGCAATTCTACATTCTGCCTTGAAGAAAGGATTACTTGTTTTTTTGTATGATCTGTTTATTGTAAATTTTGCATAATATTGTTACAACATATAAATAGGCAGTATAATAATACTGGGGCATCCGTAAATTATTATGAAATAAAAACATTTGAGTAGCCCAACCTTTCGGAACGAAATTGCAGCTCCATGTATACAACTTAGTAAGGTTATTCAACCCTTACTGGGGGTGGAATACACTTCATCAATCCCGGACCTAGGAAAGGAGAAAAAAAGATTACTTTGTTGTCTGCCTCACACTATGTTAATAACATCAAACATAGGTGTGAGTTCCATAACTCTGAATGACAATGTCACTTGGGAAGAAACAGAAATAGATAATAGCCACACAAATCAAACAAAAGAAAGAATCAGGGATAGAAACAAGGGAGTAAACAAAGATAGGTTCACTATCACTCAATGCATTATCGTCATGTCAGATGTTAAGTACCAACACTGCATTAAAGGACTGTTTTTCCTCTTCTTATACATCACAATATGTTCATTCATAAACATTGCAGCTATTAAGATTATGGCCTGTAGACTGGTTCTTGTCCAGGCACTGGTTCTACATCAGAAGAATCATCTCTTTCCCCTTCAGGGCGCAATGCTATTTGGAGAGCCATTTGGATCGTATCCCAACTGGACGAAATAGGGAATTTGCGCAAACCTAGGGTGTCCTCTCTACAAAGAGATATTAAGTATGGAATGTGACCAGGCCAGTAAGGACGGTGGTTCGCTAGATTTCCAGAGTCTTGTAATGAGTCGTTTAGCTACTATTAAACCGAGCTCTATGAATTGATTTGTGGCTCTCGAAGAAAGGATTAATGTTGCTTATGTTTATATACTGTCTGTAGGAAATTCAGCTTTTCTGCATGGTCACCGTGGATTTTTATGCCTTTGCTGGACCTTATGTTTGTTACCGGCTTTAGAACTCTGTGCCCTGCTAACCAGTAGTAAAGTGGGTTCGCTTCCACATTTCAACATGGTTGAGTTAGCATACTCCTAATTGACATATTTAACTTGTCTTTAAGTCTCTAGAATATGGTGCAAAATGTACCCAAGAGCTTGGAAGCTAAATGCCACTAGGGGACTGCAGCATCTATTGTACCATCCACTATAGTTGCAGTGAAAACATGGCTTCAGGCTTACCACTGTAGCCTAACTGTAACAGTGCAAATATTGCACTGCAACCTGTCAAATTAAGCCCATTTTGACAGTTAAAACATTTCCTTCTAAATATCAATAAGTAACCCCTGATGTAGGTCTTGCAGCACACAAGGCAGGGTGCATTGTATTTAAAAGTGGGAAATGTAATGTTAACATGTCTTTTCAGTGACTAGCACCCAAAAGTAATTTTTACTTTAGGAAGGCTAGTTGGCCCATAGAGAAACACTGGGAAGCAATATTAAATACTAATATTGTATCGCAGGAATGGGACCAGCTAGAAAAATGATTAAACAACCATTTTAATAGTTAATAAAAATCAAATTCAATGGTGAAGTCGGATGTGTAATAAATACAAAGGAAAAGTAACTTTTAGAAAGTTACCTCTTCGCTGCTTGAGGTTCCTGGAGGCTAATTTGCATTTGCTCCTCCACTTCTCCCAGCAAGTGAGTAGCCTTGAATAGGTGTTAAAAAGGAGTGAAATGACTCCCAGGAGCAAACAATATGCTGACCTGAATAGACAGAGATGACTCCTCTGAACTCCACAGACTATGCAGGGTGGGGGCTCGGGCATTCTTTTTGAACTACGGTGTCAAATCCTGCCCGAATTTCATATCCTGCTTGACAGGTTTGCTGTGTTCACATATAACACTTGTGGGGATACTTGCAAGAGAGAGACAGGATGGCAAGACAATTCTTTTATATCCAGTGTCCGGATGCTGAAGGACCCTGCTTTTGTCCTACCAGACTTGTGTCTCTGGGTTTGTTGTTGGTACAGCACCTGATTCAAAATGGATTTTAGTGTTTGATGTGGGAGGGCACTAGTATTACTAAAGTACACTCCCCACATGCTCCCCTGACCTAGTTTAGTGGGGCCAAAGACTTTAACCATCTTGAAAATGCTGCAACAACGTCTATTTATGGTCTGTTTGCAATACGGCAAACAGGAACTACTGAAAAGTGGATAGACTTGGCCCTGGGAACTTTTACCCCATTGGTTAGGGAGGGGGCTAGGAATCACCCCACCCACTAGCTTGTTCCAGGTATAAATGTGACATCTCCTGGCACCCACTCCAGAAAACCATTTGGACCTTCGGAAAATAAGGAGAGGACTGGACCTGCTGTCTGTGACCTGAGATGAGTCCTGAAGTACTAGACCTCCTCCATCTTTTACAGAGGACAAAGAAGTTAACTCCAAGGGTCAGCTGACTGACCTCCTTTGTCAGGGAGACAGCAAGCTGCAGGAGGCCTTTTCCTGGAAGAACCAAGCTGACTAGTGGCAACTGAACCTGGACTGGAGCGAGCTGTTGGCCTCTGCATGACACCGTGTAAGTCTTTAAGTGCCTCCCCTGAGGTCCCTGGGAGGCTTTAGGAGTGCACTCCTGTGGTGGAGTGGGACTTAAAAGACTGAGTCAGAAGGTAAAATCTTTGACCGGGTTGAACTTGATTGGTGTATTCGATCCATACACCATTGAGGTTATCCTCAAATTGCAAATTTTTCCTAATCTACCGCTATTATTGACTGTCATTGGTGTTTCATGGATTTTGGCACTATTTCCACTTGGGATTTTTATAGTTTTGCATTTGGCTTTATTGCTGTTTTGGTACTGTATAAATACTTTGCACACTGCCTTAAATTAAGTCTGTCTGCCGGGTGCTATAGCTACCATGGGTTGAACTCAGGTTCATTTAGTGACTTTGAGGGTTAACCCTGACAAGGGTTGCAATTATTCTTTGAGGTGGGTAGTCACTCACCACAAGTTGTAGTCCAATTTCTTATGATGTCCCTAAATACATATGTCAAAATCGGTGCCAATAGAAACCATTCATAGCCGGTTAACTGATATTTTCAATAGGGTAGACAGACTTTTTAAATAAAGCTTCAACCTAGAGGTTATGTACAAGATATTGTTACTAAATTTGACAGTGCTCGGATAGACATGAAAAGGATTTAGTGCTCTACAAATTATGAGATGTAAATAAAATAATATTAACTTGTTAAACATGAACCAACATGTTGTTTTTTAGAGCTGTTTTAGAGTCAAAGCAACATGTACTCTGAACATACGCTTAGTTTCTCGTGATTTGATTTTATCACATGCTCCTCTGATTCACATTTTAGACGAGACTGGGTATTGGCTTGTCCTGTTATCAAATTCTGCACACAGCTGGGCGTTCCTTCCCAAAATGCAATCATGTGATATATCCAAGCATTACACAAACAACTTTCCGATTCCCTTAACCAAGGGGATGGCGCAATATAGAATACTCCTCACCATTTCCTCCCAGTCACATATCTTCATCCTGCTTGCACACATCCAAATCCTAAAGACCAATAAAAGAACAGCATGCCTTGGTGGTGAGTGCTAGGTCAATGATGATGACGGCAAGTAGGCGGACTATATTGGCTTTCTTGGGGTCTATTTCCATGAAAATTGGGATGAATTTCATTATAAGTGGGCTATATAACAGAGGGTTGCTCAGATAGACCAATCACATCTGTGTTTGAAAAGTTTAACCATCACAATTAACAACCACCTTCTAAATACTTTATAAAACCTACAGAGTAGGTCCAAAGAAAAGTTTGGGATTTTGTTGAATCATATTCAAGTCAACAGATTCTTAACACAAGGTCTTTAAGTTGATATGCACATTTATGGACATTATATGCACCAGCAAAGCAGGAGCTGGGGACAAAGTGCGGTCTGAGGATTTATTACGGCTAAGGGATTGGAAGCAAGGGATGGGTCCGAAGGTACTTCATGAGCTTGGTTGAGTGCTAAAACAAGGTTAAACATATAAATCAGTGTATCTACCTCACAGGCAAGATGCAATTGGAAAATCTACAGCACAAAGCTCCTAAACTGCGAACATTTTAAAGACGACCCATAGAAAGCATAACTTGTTAACGTATGCTCAACATTTACCTGTGATAAATAGTACACAAACTGTGATAACACTGTATAGACTACATGATCAACATGTTTAAAACAATATGTTACACCACCCTCGCCATGCACTGCTAATTACTTCCAAAATTCCAACCCTCATTACATGTTCTATGACACCATTGAGAACATCACTGCAACATTCGAAATGACATTGATGCCACACTGTGCATGGCAGAGGCATGAGTTATGGTTACTTTAGGGCATGAGTTATAGTTACTTGAGATAACTGTAACTGGTGACTTTTAGTGATTTTGTGTGTTTTAAAATGGTATGTTTTAACTTGACATTACCTAACTATAACGTCCCTTTAAGCTTTGTTTTTTTCAGTGAATATATATCTGTATATATCTATATCTATCTATCTATCTATCTATCTATCTATCTATCTATCTATCTATCTATCTATCTATGTTGTTTTGACTTATACTGGGTGCTCCCTTGTGTCTGGACAAAGCTATACCTCTCTGAAGAGCTGTAATGAGAGTGAAACACGTGTCAGGGGTTGCTTTTATTCATTTCAGGTTGGCTTGGTTGGTATTTTACCAATTCAAAGCTATAATACTGTGTCTGGAGTGGTAAAAGGCGTTTGTCATTTTACAGCTCGGCATGGATAGCACTGTGCTAGTCCTATGCTTAAAGGCTTTGCTGTAGAAATGGCAAAAGACTTTGTCACTTTCTATCTCGGCATGGATGGCACTGTGCTAATCCTAGGCTTAAAAACTTTAATAGAAAGCAGACATTTGAGGTGAGCAGATCTAGAGTGTCGCTGGTGTTGAGAGTGCTCTATACAGGAGCTGCTTTCCACCTTAACTTGAGAACTACCCAGAGATCTCTGCTTCTTTTTTGCATATATATATATATTTTGTTTTTAATAAAAAAACAAAGGATAAACCTTTGCTATAGTTAGAAAAACTTTCTTTATTCTTCTATACAAACCGAGCTTAAAATACACAAACATTAGAAATTCTTAAGTCATAGGTATATCTTAAATTTATAATTTATACACCACTTTTAAATTAACATAACTTTATTTATTCTATAGCTCTAAACTATAGTTAAAGTACAGAAAAATTAAAATTTCCAAACTTATACCTTTAACCGCTTAACTGCTTAGAATGTTCCGCGCCAGTGCGGAACGTTCTATTAAGCGGGCGGGGCCGCGTCGGCCAACGGACGTGCGCAGCACTACCGAGGTAGTGCTCGCGACGGCCGTTGGCCGACAGAAGCATCGAAGGGGTTAATTTATAATTTACTTACAATCTTCAAACTATTGTAACTCACGCAGTCACAGTGTTTTCAATTCGGTTGCCACACTATATTAACTATAACTCGCGCCTTCTCCATGCACTGCTTTTACAATTTTATATTATCTCACTTATACCATGTAAAATAATTTTATTTACAAGCACAGTTATGACATTGCAAATCAAAGCTTCACAGTGATGATAGAGTGGCGAGTTATGGCTGTGTTTACCGAACGTAAAAGGCAGCCATGTCATTTTCAGCACATTGTTTCTGTATTTCACTGCGTTCTGGGTTAGGGACTTATATCTCGGTAAGTAGTAGGTTTTACTATTGGTGCTCTACCTGTTACCACTTTATTAAAGTGTTGATAGGTAGAGAATCTATTTATAATTTTCTGGCGACTACGCATTTAAAGAAAAAGTTCTAAGTAGTGTGGTAATTTGTACATATTACTGCAGTACTCCGTAGACTTTTTCATAATGATTTAACTATGTTAAAAATGGGAAATACACTGTAGTACACTATATGTGTAAAATATAGGGTAGTACAGTGTATGTTTTATTTTATAAAATGTTTATTTTTTAAATTTATTTTTGGTACCGCGGTAATCTCGACACTGTACCACGGTACTGTGTGCATTTTAAAAAAATATATAGAAACTTATAAATATTTTTCCCTATCTATTACCAATTTAATAAAGTGGTAAAATGTATGGGAAAAATATCAAACCTAATACTTACATCTATTAAAGAAAAGCAGAACACAGACAAAGTGTCCCTGAAAGCAATATGGATGCCTGTAACTTTTGTAAAGGTAGTCATTAGCCAGTCACATAATGAATTGTCATTGCTATGCTCCATGGTACTTCTATGAAATACCTTGAAATATCGTGAAAGTTCACCAAAATACTGCATAACAGATATCAATAAGTTAAAATGCCTCATAACTTAACAAAATGCTTACTCTACTTACTTGAAGGCCTCAAAAGGACCATCTGCACACCATAATGTCTAATACTGCCGAATTTCATGCAAATCTGTTCAGCCATTTTGAGCTACGCCCAATACAAATGTTTATGGAAAATGCATTGGTAGAAAAATGCGTTTTGGGACCCCCCCCATTTATGTTTGCACCCGTTTGGCCAATGACCGCAAAATTTTGCATCATCTGCCAATATAGAAGGAACAATAGGTCTGCAAAGTGTTGTAGAGATTCGTCAAATGTATATATATATAAATATATATATATATATATATATATATATATATATATATACACACTGAAAAAAACAAAGGTTACTGGGACGTTATAGTTAGGATCACATTTTATTCGTACAAAACCATAGATATTCAGCATTTATAGCTACCTGATCTAAATATAACTTATGCCCCCGCAATGCACTGCTTATGGCCTCACATATTACATCACTCATGACATGGTCAGTGACATCAGTCATGACATCACTGATGACATCTCAAATGACACCACTGATGACATCATCCAGTGAGTGTAAGTGTTTTCTAAGAGCTTGAGTGTTAAACATATATATTAAGCTACTACAAAAGTTACATGAGTATACTAGCTATACTACTAATGAGTGATACTACTTCTAACATATATTATGTGAGTGGGTGTGTCACTGTGTGTATCCCTGTGTGAGTGGGTGTCTGAGTGGCTGTATGGGTATGTCAGTGGCTGTATGGGTGTATAAGTGGGTGTCTGAGTAGCTGTGTGGGTCAGTGAGTGGCTGTGTGAGTGGCTGTATTGGTGAGTGAGTGAGTGTACCAGTGGCTGTAGGGGTGGGTGAGTGGCTGTGTGAGTGGCTGTATAGGTTAGTGAGTGACTGTGTGAGTGAGTGAGTGGTTGTTTGAGTGGGTGTTTGGTTAAGTGAGTTGGTGTGTGAGTGGCTGTATTGGAGAGGGAATGTCTGGCTGTACGGGTGAGTGAGCAGATATGTGAGTGCTTGTATGGATGTGTGAATGGGTATGTAAGTGGTTGTGTGAGTTAGTGTGTGAGTGTTTGTACATGTGAGTGAGTGCCTGTGTTGAGAGGCTGTATGGATAAGAGAGAGGGTGTGGCTGTATATGTGAATAAGTGAGTGTGTGAATAGCTGTACGGGTGAGTGTGTGGCTGTGTGAGTGGGGGTATGGGTGAGTGACTGGTTGTATGAGTAGCTGTATAGGTGAGTGAGTGGTTGTTTGAGTGTCTGTATGAGTGAGTGGATGTGTGAATGGCTCTATGGATCAGTGAGTGGGTGTGTGAGTACTTGTATGGGTCTGTGAATTGGTATGTGAGTGGTTGTGTGGGTGATTGCATGAGAGGTTATATTAGGGTGTGAGTGGGTGTGTGAGTGGTTCTGTGGAATATATCATCAGTGATGTAATTTGAGATGTCATCAGTGATATCACTGACCATGGCATGAGTGATGTAATATATGAGGTCATAAGCAGTGCATTTCGGGGGCATAAGTTATAGCTAGCTCAGTTAACTATAACTGCTAAATTTCTATGGTGTTGTACAAGTCAAATGTAAGATTAAATAAAACGTCCTTGCAACCTTTGGTATTTTCAGTGAAATTTCTAAGTTTAAAAAAAATTATATTTTCTAACTATAACATCCCTGTAACCTTTGTTTTTTTAGTGAATTTCTATGGTTTTTAATATTAATGTCCAACTATAACGTCCCTGTAACATTTGTTTTTTTGTGAATTTCAAAGGTTTTTTCATAATTTTATTTCCTAACCTCAACCTGTAATCTTCAAGGGTGTGTGTGTGAGTGGCTGTAAAGGTTGGTGAGTGGGTGTGTGAGTGGCTGAATGGGTCTATGTCTGGATGTGTGAGTGGGTTCTGGCCTTGAAATGCTGGGTGCCCTGGAGTCCACCCAGGGCACCCAGTCAGCAGCGTTGGGTACCATGGGGGTAGCTTGAATGCCCCTGCGGCCCCTGCCGGCTCCCAACCTCCAGCTGGAGCCACCATTGCTCTCACACACAGGGAGCTGCTAAACATGCAGATCCCTTTGTGTGAGAGCAATCGTTTTGTCTGTTTCTCTGCCCGCTTGACAACAGGCAGGGAAACAGACGAAAACTCAGCTCTCAGCAAGCAGGAGTGGCTTCACAGCTCTCTCTTGCTGACAGTGGAGTTAGTGTTTGACCTGACCTGCCAAGTCACAGCAAAGAGCTATGTCCTGGAGTGGGCACCATGGGACATAGCAGGAGCCGGTCCTGGGGGTTTGCCCACGGCAATTAATGGCTCCAGGAGGGGGGCTGCATTGCCCACCTCCTTCTGTTTGCAAGGGTTGGCCCAGGGTAGGTGGTGACCCCTGGGCCATATATGGCCCGGGAGAGGGGCCACGCAGCCCCCCTCCCAATATTATATTTTGTGTGGGCCCAGGGGAGGTGGTGGTCCCCAGGGCCCGTAGGGTCCACGCGGCCCCCCATAATTTGGTACAAGTATTGCCCTGGGAAGGTGGTGGTCCCCCTCCATTATTAAAATGAAAGCCCTGGAGAGGTGGTGGTCCCCGGGGGTTCGAGGGAGCCCAGGAGGGGGGTCCGCGAGGCCCCCCTCCATTAAGTAAATAAAGCCCTGGGGTGGTGGTGGTCCCCAGGGCTCTAAGAGTCTCAGGAGGAGGGACCCGTGCACCCCCTCCTGGCCCACCTGATGGCTTTTTCTAAAACAAGCGTGGGATCCTGTACTTTTTTTTTATTTGCCAGATTCGCTAATCCACCATGATTTTGGGCAAAAATGAAAAGAAAATGCTTTTTTTTTGCCCTGGAGGGCTCCCTCTGGGACCCCAACACCAGAGCTAAGAGGTCAGGGTAATCCCAACCTGCCCCCTTTTCTTTTTTTGAATCTTTTTTTCAGGGACTCAGCTGAAGCCGAGTCCCAAGATGGCTGCCAACACTTCCTGGCTGAAATGTTGGCAGCCAATCAGATCTCAGCACGGGATCGGGCTGGTTCGTGGAGCCTTCGCGTCCCTAGATATACAAATTTGTTTTGTCTTTAATATCTCCCAAACTGCTCAGCAGATTTACACCAAATAACAAAAAGGTTGCTTTCTGGACCAACAGCTACCTTTCTACCAAATTTGGTGTAATTCCGTTCAGCGGTTTGGGCTGCAGTTGTGCCTAAAATTCATATTGGAATTAACAGGGGAAACACACACATTTTGACCCCCCCTTTTTCTCATCCCCCACTTGGCAAATCACGCCGAAACTTCCATGCACAACAAGAATCACCTGCACACTTTTTGTGAAAAATTTCATGAAGATATGTCAAACAGCGCCAAAGATATAGGCAAGCCAAAAAACGCTTTTCCTATGGAAACAAGGTCCTAACTATAACTACCTACTGGCGACTCAGTAGAAGGCGTCAGCAGAAACGCGTCGGTTGATTAATTTTTTATTGCTTTTTTGTGCCTAAAGATAATCGGTGTTCACATAATAAAATTGAAACTTGCACAATATCTCCTGGATGCCGAGAATTTATGGCGTGCTACTGTGTTGGTGGTTCAGGAGGAGAAGGCTGTGAAAGAGTATATATACATATATATATATATGTGTATATATATATATATATATATAGACGCGTAATGGCCGATGAATAAAAGTTACAATACTTGCACGAAATCTGTGGCCCGCGTCTGCTTTTTTGCCAAGGACCAAAGCAGGAAGGAGCGGACAATCGAAATATATATATATATATATATATATATATATATATATATATATATTTCAAGTCCTCCAAGCAGGGTTAGTTTAGGATCGAGCCTGTTGTCAGTTGGTGCGTGCCGCCGGTAAACCCAAAACCGGCAATTAATTCTCAACAACGATTCAAAATAAACGCACACTCGGAGATCAGGTAACAATGATAGCTATTTAATGCTCGTTACGCGTTTCGACCGTAGTCTTGATCACACGAACAAAAAAGCATTTCCAGCATGTTTAAATAAAGTAAAAAACACACCCACAATAGTGAAAATCGATAAGGGACTACATTTCAGGTAACTACCAGCATCATGGTAAAATGGCAGACATTTTGTAATGGGCAAATTATAGCTGTAAGTACTATTAATTCAGTGAAAACATGTATTTCACGACTTAGTGTCAAACATTCTATAATAAAGGAAATTGTCGTAACCTTAATATCAACGATATACCCAGCATGATCGGCGAACACAATGATTTCGGTCTAGTGCCAAACAATACATAAGTTCATTTCATACTTCATTCGTCGCCCAATACAGTACGTTAAAACTTATAGTCATATTGCTGGACATGATGTCTTATTATTATGAAGTAACGCTCAAGTTGGCGCTTTCATAGCTCTAGTGGCTAACACCTGTATAGCATGTTCCTACGTACTTTGATTCGGTTTAGTGCCGATTTTCCTGTAATGGGTTTTATGCCATGAATTTTAGGCATATATCGTCTAATTTGTCCATCATAAACTAATATTCAATTACTAATACACATGATACTTGTTATCAATTCTATGTGATACCCAAATCATTAACAAAAAACTTCGTATATAAAATGCTCGTGAATAAAAGTGATACTAAATAATCAACTAAAGTGCTCCTTATAAAATACATTTCAACATTATTTCATTTTTGCTTTTTCTGCAAATTGTTTTCAAATTTTTTGCTATTAACATAAAAGTCCCTTATCTGGATTCAGTGACATCCGAGCCCGGGAAGAAAAGGATAGGGAACCCGTGAAGTGACCGTCCAGACGGTGGGTCCCCTCCTTTCTTCCTGTGAAAAAAAGAACCCAAATAAGAGATAGATAAATATAACATCTTTTGCGGAGCAAATACATACAGACAAGATAGTATATTGCAAACAACATACACATTTTATGTTCAACGAACGTGGAGATGAGAGGCTAATTCCTCATCAAGATTATGTCCCCCTGGAAATTTAGTTTCTAATTCTAGAATCCATTTGGATTCCTTTTGTCTCAGTGACAATTCCCTATTGCCACCTCTTAGACCTGGGACTATTTGTTCAATTGCAAAGAATCGCAATAAGGAATTATTGGACTGATGGTATTCCAAGAAATGCCTGGCAATCGGGTAGACAGTATTTACATTTGTTATGGCTCTAAGGTGTTCCATGATTCTTTTTTTCACCATACACGTTGTACATGCCTACATATCTACAAAGACGCCTCAAACGTAAACACAGATCGAAAAAATTCCGAGCCCGTGGGAACAAGAAAGAGAGGCTCAAAGAAAACACAGTAATGGATGCCCAAATGGTAAATAGAACTATTGTTAATCTGTCTATACGTTCTTTGTCCTATTTTGAGAAATCTACTTTATGCCTAGGCTTGACATTTTGTCCCACAGAACTTTTTAATTATGCCAATACTCGTATAGACATTTTTAAATTCATAAGAAAAATCAAACTAAAAAAATGGCATGTATTGAATAACAGTGAAGGGCAAGTGTATAGAACGCCAGGTAATATTCCAACACAACCAGGACTTACGGTGGGAGATGCCACAGTATTACAGACAATGCTTGAATTGGAAGCTTCTCATACAGAGGGCATAGAGGATCAGAATGAACTGAGTTGGCCAAATATGGTGACGGATAAAGCAGCCTGTACACCATTTAAACCACAATCAGTATTTTATCCGAATCTTTCTCATGATTCGATTGATACATTTCACGATGTTGTGAATAAGGAATTGATAAAACAAAAACATTT
Source organism: Calotriton arnoldi (assembly GCA_963921515.1). Lineage (NCBI taxonomy): Eukaryota > Metazoa > Chordata > Amphibia > Caudata > Salamandridae > Calotriton > Calotriton arnoldi. The sequence goes on along the minus strand of CAWUFW010002001.1, from coordinate 445,428 downwards.
GAATATACATCAGAAAACAAGAAACTATAATCTGTCTTGTAAACAACGTAATTTGATTCTATCTCTAGCTAATGATAATAGCTTGGTTATACGTCCATCTGATAAGGGTGGGAATGTTGTTTTATGGGACAAACAAATGTACATCGATGAGGCAGAAAAACAATTGAACAACTATGATTTTTACTGTACCTGTAACACAGCAACATACAATGCTAGTATAACCACCACATGGCAAAAACTATCAGAATGGCAGGAATTGGGTATTATTTCTTGGCAGGAATATTGTTTTTGAAACAAGATTTCCCCAAATTACCTATCTTGTATCTCTTACCGAAGATACATAAACACCCAACTATACCACCAGGGAGACCTATTGTTTCTTCAATAGGGAATGTTAACGAAAAAGTGTCTAAGTATGTTGATTATTTTTTGAAAGAATACGTCATGGAATTACCATCGTTTGTGAAGGATACTAAAGATTTTCTTAATAAAATAGGAGGATTTAGTTGGGATGAAAGTTATTATCTCATTACCCTAGACGTAAATTCATTGTATACCATAATCGACCACTCCCAGGGAATTGGAGCCTGCATGCATTACTTGGGAACTAGAGCCATTGAGTATTTAGAGCATACACGCATGTTAGCAGACATGATGATGTTGTGCTTAAAGAACAACATCTTCATGTTTAATGGAAAATTATACAGACAGGTGAGGGGCACAGCGATGGGGACGTGCTTCGCACCTGGGTTTGCAAACCTTTTCTTGGGGAAATGGGAGGAGGAAATACGTCAGGACCATCTATTAACAAAAGATTTTGATTCAGTAAGGATATGGCTGAGATATATTGACGATCTACTGATTGTCTGGAGTGGAAGTGAAGAAAATGCTGTTGCCTTCATTGAAAAACTTAACCATAATCCATACAATATAGTGCTAACACATACCATCAGCAAGGTTAGTGTGGACTTTCTTGACACCCGTATTGAGGTTCAAAATGGTAACCTTGTTACTAGCCTATACAGAAAAGAGACTGCAGGTAACAGTCTCCTTCATGCCCTCAGTGGACACCCAGATTCCCTTAAATGGAGTATTCCATATGGGGAGCTACTGAGGGCAAGAAGGAATTGCAATACTGAAGAGAGATTTCAGGAGGAACAAAAGGTTATGCTAAAGAGGTTCCGACAAAGAGGTTATCCAGAATGGGTCCTAGATAGAGCTGTAAGCAAGGTTAATGATGTCAGTAGGGAGAAATCACTGGAACAGACAGAAGGTAAACAGAGACAAGAGAAAGAAAGTGGTATCAGAGTGATCACAACGTTTAACAACAGATCCAGTAAAATTCGTAAAATCCTAACAGACAGTTGGAAGATCCTACAAACCGATGCAGTTGTTGGTAAAGATGTAGGAGTAAGACCCCTTATTACGTATAGAAAAGGAAAAAGTCTACGTGATATTTTAGTTAAAGGGGATATAACCGTAACTAAAAAGAATGATTTCCATCAACTGAAAGGGTTTTATCCATGTGGGCACTGTAGGGCTTGTCGATTCAGCCCTTCTGTAAAAGAATTCAGTATCCCAGGAAGAACTAATAGATGGAAAATCAACCAATTTCTGACATGTAGTAGTACTTTTATTGTCTATGCATTGGAGTGTCCATGCAAGCTCAGATATGTAGGCAGTACAACGTGTATGGTGAAAAAAAGAATCATGGAACACCTTAGAGCCATAACAAATGTAAATACTGTCTACCCGATTGCCAGGCATTTCTTGGAATACCATCAGTCCAATAATTCCTTATTGCGATTCTTTGCAATTGAACAAATAGTCCCAGGTCTAAGAGGTGGCAATAGGGAATTGTCACTGAGACAAAAGGAATCCAAATGGATTCTAGAATTAGAAACTAAATTTCCAGGGGGACATAATCTTGATGAGGAATTAGCCTCTCATCTCCACGTTCGTTGAACATAAAATGTGTATGTTGTTTGCAATATACTATCTTGTCTGTATGTATTTGCTCCGCAAAAGATGTTATATTTATCTATCTCTTATTTGGGTTCTTTTTTTCACAGGAAGAAAGGAGGGGACCCACCGTCTGGACGGTCACTTCACGGGTTCCCTATCCTTTTCTTCCCCGGGCTCGGATGTCACTGAATCCAGATAAGGGACTTTTATGTTAATAGCAAAAAATTTGAAAACAATTTGCAGAAAAAGCAAAAATGAAATAATGTTGAAATGTATTTTATAAGGAGCACTTTAGTTGATTATTTAGTATCACTTTTATTCACGAGCATTTTATATACGAAGTTTTTTGTTAATGATTTGGGTATCACATAGAATTGATAACAAGTATCATGTGTATTAGTAATTGAATATTAGTTTATGATGGACAAATTAGACGATATATGCCTAAAATTCATGGCATAAAACCCATTACAGGAAAATCGGCACTAAACCGAATCAAAGTACGTAGGAACATGCTATACAGGTGTTAGCCACTAGAGCTATGAAAGCGCCAACTTGAGCGTTACTTCATAATAATAAGACATCATGTCCAGCAATATGACTATAAGTTTTAACGTACTGTATTGGGCGACGAATGAAGTATGAAATGAACTTATGTATTGTTTGGCACTAGACCGAAATCATTGTGTTCGCCGATCATGCTGGGTATATCGTTGATATTAAGGTTACGACAATTTCCTTTATTATAGAATGTTTGACACTAAGTCGTGAAATACATGTTTTCACTGAATTAATAGTACTTACAGCTATAATTTGCCCATTACAAAATGTCTGCCATTTTACCATGATGCTGGTAGTTACCTGAAATGTAGTCCCTTATCGATTTTCACTATTGTGGGTGTGTTTTTTACTTTATTTAAACATGCTGGAAATGCTTTTTTGTTCGTGTGATCAAGACTACGGTCGAAACGCGTAACGAGCATTAAATAGCTATCATTGTTACCTGATCTCCGAGTGTGCGTTTATTTTGAATCGTTGTTGAGAATATATATATATATATGTATATATATATATATATATATATATGTGTATATATATATATATATATATCGTGATCGTGATCGTGAGCAAGGCAGCTGAGACTGCTGAAACGCGTAGATGTTGTTTTTGTCGTTCTAATAAAGAATTGAGCAATTGAACCCACCTGGGAGTGCTGGACGATCATTTTTGGAAAGCAAATATCTTATTTGGAATATATATATATATATATATATATATATATATATGTGTACATATATGTGTATGTATATATATATTCACTGAAAAAACCATAGGTTTCAGATAAGTTATAGTTAGAAATTAGCATTTAAAAAACCTTTGAAATTCACTGAAAAAACCATAGGTTTTAGGGACAGTTATAGTTAGTTGGACATTGCACTCGTACAAAACCCGTGAAATTCCCCCGTTATAGTTAGTTCAGCTAACTATAACTCGCGCCCGCAATGCACTGCTGATGACGTCACATATTACATCACTCATGACATGGTCAGTGACATCACTGATGACATCACTGATGACATCTCAAATGACATCACTGATGACATCATCCAGTGACTGTGTGTTTCTGTAAAGTTTAAATATTTTTAATATATATAGGGAAAGGCTTATTGAAGAATGAGTGGGTGTATAAGTGTGTGTATGGATGATTTAGTAGGTGCGTGACTAATTCTATAAGTGAGTGATTAAACGTATCTTACTGAATGCATGGGTTAGTGACTAAACTGGGTTAATGTCTGTATCTGTCTGTTGCTGTGTAAGTGGCTGCATGGGTTTGTGAATAGCTACATGAGTGTCTATAAGAGTTATTGATTTGTTGTCTGAGTATCTGTATGGGTGCCTGAGTGTTTGTGTGGATGGGGTGTGTGCGACTGTGCATAGATGTGTGAGTGGGTGATTCACTGGGTGGATGGTTTCAAGAGTGCATCTGTGATAGACTGTATGGGTGGGTAAGTGTGTGTAAGAGTGTGTTAGTGAGTGAATGTATGTCCCAGTGGTACATGTGTGAGTAACTACATATGTGAAAGGCAGTATATATGTGTATTGGAGTATATAAATAGCTATAAGCGAGAGTGAGTGATTGTGATAGTGGCTGTATGGATGAGTGTGTGCTTGTATCAGTGATTGTATAAGAGCGTAACAATGTGCTAGTATTTGTATGATTAAGTGAGCTGGTGTGTGTATAACTGTATAGGTGAGTAAATGGCAGTGTGTTTAATTATTTGCATGACTGACTAGGTGTGTGAGTACCTCTATGGATGAGTGGCGGTGTTTGAGTGTCTATATAGGAGTAAGAGTGCATATGATTGTCCTGTACTGAGTGACCATAAGTATGAGTGACTGTACGGGTGAGTGAGTGGATGTGTGTGTGTAGACCTAAGAATCAGTGAGTGGGTATGCAGTTATTGGTGTTGGAGTGTCTATGGTTTTGCGAATGGCAGTCTGTAATTTAGATTGGGTGTATCAAAGGTTATATTAGGGTGTGAGGAGGTGCATCAGATTATCACGTGGATGATGTCATCAGTGATGTCATTTGAGATGTCATCAGTGATGTCATCAGTGATGTCACTGACCATGTCATGAGTGATGTAATATGTGACCTCATCAGCAGTGCATTGCGGGGCGCGAGTTATAGTTAGCTGAACTAACTATAACGGGGAATTTCACGGGTTTTGTACGAGTGCAATGTCCAACTAACTATAACTGTCCCTAAAACCTATGGTTTTTTCAGTGAATTTCAAAGGTTTTTTAAATGCTAATTTCTAACTATAACTTATCTGAAACCTATGGTTTTTTCAGTGAATTTCAAAGGTTTTTAAATGCTAATTCCTAACTATAACATGTCTGAAACCTACGGTTTTTTCAGTGAATTTCAAAGGTTTTGTAAATGACAATTTTTAATGTATTAATTGTTATATTAATTTTTTTCATACTGATTTATTACATTTTTAGATTTTTTTTTACATATTTTATTTTTTAAATTACATTGTAATTACATTATACATTACATTACAAAAAATACTTTCTCAGAATGAATTACTTTAGTTTAAATACTTTGCACATAGGCAATAGACTTTTAAGTACAGTAGTTACAGTTGTTGCAATGGGCACCACATTTTCAAACACAATGCAACATTCAGCTCAATGTGAATTTCTAGTTAAATGCAATTAGTTACTTTATGGATTACTTTTCTAACCACAGGACTGGATCCTAGATTCAGTCCTGGTACATCTCCTGTAAACAGTTGAGTAAAAGCGTTTTGGTTACAGTCGTGATTTTTAAGGAATATTATTGTATTTTAAAAGTTGACACTTAGAAACTTTTTCTCATAGAATCACCAATGTTATCCTATGGAAGGAAATTCACTTAGCAGGTAAAAACTGTTATCGTTACTTTTTCTTACTCAGTGTTGGATCCTGGATCCAGCACTGGTGCATCTCCTGTAAACAGTTGAAAGAATGCGTTTAAGTCATACAGGCGATTTTTAAGGAATATTTGTAGTTTGTGAAAATCGACACTTTGAAACTTTTCTGCTGAAAACCAGACAATGGATTCCTATGGAAGAAAATATAAGTTACTGGTAAGTACGGTTAAAATTACTTTTCAGGACCAGTACTGGGCTGAAAGATGCAGCACTGAGGTCTCTCCTGATAACAGGTGAGTAAATTGAAATTCGTATTTCGGCTGATTTTAGAGGAATATTTGTATGTTTCAAAAATCAACACTTAGAAACTTTTTCAGCAAAAAGCAGGCAATGATATCCTATGGAAGGAAATTCAAGTTACTGGTAAGTACGGTTAAAATTACTTTTCAGGATCAGTACTGGGCTCAAAGATGCAGCACTGAGGTCTCTCCTGATAACAGGTGAGTAAATCGGAATTCGTAGTTCGGCTGATTTTAGAGGAATATTATAAAGTTCCAAAACTCCCCACTTTGAAGAATTTCCAAGTGAAACCAGTCAATGTTAGCCTATGGAAGGAAATTCAAGTTACTGGTAAGTATGGTTAGAATTACTTTTCAGGATCAGTACTGGGCTCAAAGATGCAGCACTGAGGTCTCTCCTGATAACAGGTGAGTAAATCGGAATTCGTAGTTGTGCTGATTTTAGAGGAATATTTGTATGTTTCAAAAATCGACACTTAGAAACTTTTTCAGCAAAAAGCAGGCAATGATATCCTATGGAAGGAAATTCAAGTTACTGGTAAGTACGGTTAAAATTACTTTTCAGGAATAGTACTGGGCTCAAAGATGCAGCACTGAGGTCTCTCCTGATAACAGGTGAGTAAATCGGAATTCGTAGTTCGGCTGATTTTAGAGGAATATTTGCACAATGGTGAAGGAAGGGGTGGGGCCTGAGGTGACATGTCTGCAAACACGCCCTGTGGCGCGTTTTAAGTTGGAGAATTAATTCCTCCTCAATCCCGAGGGTCCCTAGGGGCCAACTAGCCCACCAGATACCTCCAGTATGCGCCAGAGAGCTGCGTTGCAGAGAGGTGTTCAGAGGCCACGCCCCTTTTTGCACCTCTCTGCAACGCAGCTCTGTGGCGCTTTCTGAACGTACCTGGTGGGCTAGTTGGCCCCCAGGGACCCTCAGGATTGAAGGGGATTTAATTCCCCATCTTAAAACGCGCCACGGGGCCTGTTTGCACACATGTCACCTGAAGCCCCGCCCCCTCCCTTCACCACTGTGCAAACGCGCCCCGTGGCGCGTTTTAAGTTGGGGTATTAAGTCCCCTTGAATCATGAGGGTCCCTGGAGTCCAACTAGGCCACCCTGTACCTCCAGTATGCGCCAGGGAGCTGCGTTGCAGAGAGGTGTTCAGAGGCCACGCCCCTTTTTACACCTCTGCAGCGCAGCTCTGTGGCACTTTCTGGACGTACCTGGTGGGCTAGTTGGCCCCCAGGGACCCTCAGGATTGAAGGGGATTTAATTCCCCATCTTAAAACGGGCCACGGGGCCTGTTTGCACACATGTCACCTTTAGCCCCGCCCCCTCCCTTCACCACTGTGCAAACGCGCCCCGTGGCGCGTTTTAAGTTGGGGGATTAAGTCCCCTTAAATCCTGAGGGTCTCTGGGGTCCAACTATCCCACCAGATACTTCCAGTAAGCGCCACAGAGCTGCGTTGGAGAGAGGTGTAAAAAGGGGCGTGGCCTCCGTACACCTCTCTGCAACGCAGCTCCCTGGCGCATACTGGAGGTTCCTGGTGGGCTAGTTGGCCCCCAGGGACCCCCATTAGTCAAGGGGAATTACTTCCCTTCTTAAAACGCGCCAGGGTGCGCGTTTGCAGAGTGGTTAAGGGAGAGGCGGGCCTCCGGCACAATGCCAGTCTTTTTTTTTTGTATGGGAGGGGGGCCGCGTGGCCCCCCTTCCCTGGGCCTCTATTGGCCCCGGGGACCCCATCCCCCGGGGCATGCCCTCTTTTTTTTTGTTCCTAAATATTTGGAGGGGGCTGCGTAGCCCCCCTCCTCAGGCCATTTAAGGCCCCGGGGACCCCATCCCCCGGGGCCGGCCTTCTACCTTTTTTATTTTTATTTTAAATCTTTTCATTTTTGGGGAGGGGGCTGCGTGGCCCCCTCCCAGGCCACTAATAGCCCCGGGGACCCCATCCCCGGGGCCGGCCTTCGTCTTTTTTTTTAATTCCTTTTTTTGGGAGGGGGCTGCGTGGCCCCCTCCCGGGCCACTAATGGCCCCGGGGACCCCATACCCCGGGGCCTGGCCACTCGTTGGGGACCGTGGGGGGGTCCCCAATCCCAGCACGGTCCCGCCGGCTCCCCGCGTCCTGCGGGAGCCGGCATTGCTTTTCCATAAGGAGAGCTGCTGACATGCAGCTCCCCTTATGGAAAAGCAATTCTGCTGCTTCATTGAAGCGAGAGCAGGTTTCCCTGCTCTCGCTTCAATGAAGCAAGCAGTTTGCAATCACAGGACGGGAGCCGCGAGGCTCCCGTCCTGTGATTGCAAACAGCAGTGTCCCGGGGGTAGGCACCCGGGACACTGCAGGAGCCGGCCCTGGGGGTGGTGGTCCCCAGGGCCACCACAGGCTCCAGGAGGGAGCCGCGCGGCCCCCTCCCCACTTCTTCATAGCCCCGGGGAGGTGGTGGTCCCCGGGGCTTCGAGGTCCGAAACGGACCCCCACATGTATTTTCTTAGTGCCCCGGGAGGTGGCGGTCCCCGGGGCGTGTGGGGGGCAGGAGCCCCCACACAGGTCATTCTTTTAAAAAAGAAGCCCCGGGGAGGTGGCGGTCCCCGGGGCTGCGGGAGGGCGGAGAGCCCTCTCGCACCATTTTTTTAAAGCCCCGGGGGTGGCGGTCCCCGGGGCTTGGGGGCCTTAGAGGCCCCCATATAAATTAAAACCAACCCCCGCATGCCCCCGGGACTTGGCCCACCCGGGGGCAAAATAGCATCGAAGCGCGGGAGCCCGCGCTTCGATTTTTTTTTTTATCGGCAGGATCCGCGCACCTAGTGCGTTTTTTGCCGATTTAAAAAAAAAAAAAAAAATTTTTTTTTGGCCTTGGGGGTTCTTGTAGGACCCCCTGAGCAGGCCTAGGGGGTCAGGGTGTTTCTACCCTGCCCCCTTTTTGCGTTTTGCGTGATTTTTTTTATTGTTTTCTTGTGACTCGGTTCTCACAAGATGGCTGCCAACACTTCCTGGTTTGGAGTGTTGACAGCCAATTAGCATACAGCTGGTCATCGGGAGGGTGCGCGGACCCTCCGCGGCCATAGATATATATGTGTTTTTACTTTTGATTTTCTCAGCAACTACTGAACGGATTTACACCATTTAACAAAAAGGGTTCTTTCTGAACCAAGAACTACCTCTTTGCCAAATTTGGTGTAATTCCGTTCAGCAGTTCGGGCTGTAGCCGTGGCTAAAGTTTCCTATGGGAAAATGAATAGGGAAAACACGTTTTGGGACCCCCCTTTTTTCTCGGCCCCAGCTTGACGAATCACCCTGAGACTTTCAGGATAGGAGCGGACCGGAGCGGGCCATAAAGTTTGAACATTTCGCGAAGATTCGTCAACCGACGCAAGAGTTATTTCAAATAGAATGTTGCGGATTTCCTATGGAAAATAGGTCCTAACTATAACTATCTATCGACCGCCAGTAGATAATATATATATATATATATATATATATATATATATATATATATATAAAATGTGCTTCAGCTTGACGACATGTGGAGCATGCATCATCCCGCCCTTGATACATTATGACATGTGAGGGGATATATAAGTCTAGTGAATGCAATTAATTTGGTTAAATTTAAGGCACATATTCCTGGTAACAAATTTTGCATATTCCAGGAATTTCATCCACCTGTCATCTTGTAGTTCCACATCATTCGATTGCTTCCATACAGACCTTGCCCCGGATGTCTCAACCTGAAAGACAGGGCACAATGCCTTGAACATGAATGAGATAGCATGTGTAGCAGTGCCAAAGCGTCAGTGTCAGAAATATAGCTTTTCTGAATGGGGTGGTTCCTCTGGCATGCAAACCACATAGCTTTAGCCGCTCCGTACATTACAGTGCGTGCCATGAATTGCCCAGCACTGATCTAAAAGTGGTCCCTTGGCATGTCAAATAGCATATACATCCCGTCTGCGATTAAATCCCCAACCACGTGGATCCCCACCTCCACCCAAGCCCTTCGATCAACTTGTTTAGTGAGCAGTGAAAATTCTGATAGGCTGCACGGTGGTGCATCAGGAGCATATGGAATGTCCTTCCCAGAATCTCACATATATCTCAGCCAGAAACATGTGTCCACCATGATGGCCAATTAATTTTTTTCATAGCCAATTTGTCATCTAGAATCACATTCAGTAGCAGGGTTCCTTCCAAACATGCACAGTTCTCCGCAGCATCCCTTTCTTCCAGGTTCTCTACCCATCTAGACAGCCACACCAGTTGAGCTGCTGGGCAGTATGACTCAAAACAATGCAATCCTATCCCTCCCATATGTAGTGGCAGGGCCATTTTCCTTACAGCTCACCGTTTTTTGCTTGCCTGCCCACACCGAATCAGATAAAAGGCCGTCTAAAGCTTTAACATCTCCTGCACACTTGATCGGGCTGCTGGGTTGGTCTGGTGTCTTGTAGTCATGTGGATGCCACTGCTCATGCACTATAATACACTATCCATACACAAAAGCCATACAAACCTGGGTGCAAACTGGATGTCAAACAAGACATAAAAGTACACATGCTCAACCAATGCTTGGCCTATTGAACCCTTTATTCGCATCCTTACCACCCCTTTGACAAAACATAAAACAAACTATTAATTCCATCCAAGCCTCTTGGGCAAGCACTTCCGCTTTGATGGCAGTGCCAACCCTTTGGATTCCAAGATAATAAGCTGGCAAGGGCTTTAACCTCCTTCAGAAATCTTAGTGTTGCAACCTCACATTGCAGAACAATATTTAATGGTTAAAAAGGCAACCTATTTTAGTGCCCCCAAGCTGCTGCCTAGCCATGAATTAACCTTAGATTAACCTATAATGTTCCTCACCACAGTCTACAAGGAACAGCATCACTGCCTCCCCCGAATCCAGAATCCAGAGAAAACTACACATGATTGTGCCATAGGGTACTGGTACTGGCACGGATACCAAGAGGGTCCATTTCAAGCCCCTGCAGAGTATAATCAGCAAATCACCACCAGTGTTCTGCAAACCTTATCTAATAGTTCTTTCATGTATCACCTTCATCATGTGACTCCGGTTCCCCATCTTGGCAAGACTGGAAAGCTTCTGTCCTTGCCTCAGTGCTGGAACTCTACCAGGAACAGCCAATGACACTGAGGACCAAGTGGATTTAATTGAAGGGCATTAACACTCTCCTCCAACACACTCCGTGCTGTAATCCAATCTATCTCTCTTTTTTTAATTCTTTTTTAAAAATTTTATTCATCAAAATACAGCAGAAACATTTTACCCTAAATCAGAATAGCAATTCATATATATATATATATATTCTCCAACAAAGAAAGGCACTGCACTCCAGAAGCTGCTGAATAACCGTTTTTACTTCATTAAGTTACAGCACAATATCCACCACCACCATCACCGACGTTTCGACCAAGAAATGGTCTTTCTCACGGTTCACCGTGAGAAAGACCATTTCTTGGTCGAACGTCGGTGATGGTGGTGGTGGTGGATATTGTGCTGTAACTTAATGAAGTAAAAACGGTTATTCAGCAGCTTCTGGAGTGCAGTGCCTTTCTTTGTTGGAGAATCATTTGCGAGGTATTGTCCGACCTCGACACTTGCACCTGCTATGTAAAGAGCGCACTGTTTAAGGACTGTTTGATGAGGAATATATATATATATATATATATATATATGTATATATATTGTTCGATCAATATCAAGATCATACACACATATCATATCATAAAATACAAAACATATTGATAAAAAATTATCAGTGCAAGGATTTTAAAAAACAGAAAGTAGCAGCAAAAATCACCATTCTTGGGTATCAGAACAAGATAAAATGGGTTAAAAAAAATATATGTTTAATATATCTAGGAGGTCTAGCGTGCGACACAGGGCTTAGATCATGGCACTCCCTTGGAATGCCTCCCATTCCGGTGATGAGCGTTCATTTAACCACCTTGGCCCTCAGCCATCAGGCATATAGGAGATATCTAGATAGAGTATAGACAAGTAATTTGGTAGTGTCAGAGGTAAAGACACGCAGAGCATCTGTGTGGCGGGAAAAAGACAGGACACGACATGCAGGAACAATCCATTTTTCCTCGGTGTGGCATAAGCAGGGCAAAAGAAAAGATAATGATCAATAGTTTCAGTGGCGGAGTTGCAGGACGGGCACATGGGGGTAGAAGTAGAATTCGTCCATTTGCTTCTCACAGCGTTTAGGGGAAGGGTGCCAAATCTAAACTGAATGTAAAGTGCACGTGCTTGCGGGGGTTCTACATCATCCATATACATTTCGAATTTAAAACAACTTTTAACATTTAAAAATTGTGTTGTTAAAATGCCTAATGACCTCGATTCAGTGCAACCAGTATTAATAAAATTCCAATACATTGTTTTTAGTTGGGGGATCATTTTTTTTAAATATGGAGCGGGGGTCACCCCACATGCTGCTCAACCCTATTTTTAGAAGCCACCCCATAACCTTTCCAAACCAGGGCAAGAGACCTGATTTCCTTTGTAGGGACAGCACTTCTTCCACTGCATCCTTTATGGGTATTTGGGTTTTGGTGGTCCACAATCTCACCCAGAACGTGAGCACCTTTAGGGCAGCACAATGAGAGATAGATTTTAACCCAAGGTCGATGCGTAATGGCAATAAGGGAGTATTCTTTGGAATATTTAAAAGAGCTCTTAAAAATTTATTTTCGGCAACTTCTAATTGTTTGGTGTCCTCAAGGCCCCAAAGTTCAGCCCCATAGAGTGCCGCGCCCAAACCTTTGGCCCTTTGGATTTCTATTGCAGGGGAAACTGGGCGAAAGGCTGAGCATTTAGCTCTTTTAACAATTGCGCAGTCTACTTGTTGTAATGTCAGGCCACTTTACAGAATTTGAGGGGACCATGCCAGGTTTTCACAAATTCTAACGCCTAAATAATCAAAGGCTTTAACCTGCTCTAAAAGTTGACCTTCCAACAGCACTTTCCCCTTGGCAAATTGGTAGGGGTTGAAAATCATTTACTTTGTTTTCAGGCAGTTGATTTTCAAACCCCGGGATTCACATGCTTTTGAAAATTTAGTTAAAACATTTTGGGGTTTAGGGGTTTTAGATATAAGTAATGTGTCGTCAGCAAACAAGAGCGATGGTATTTGCTTGCCTCCCAATTTCGGTGGGTCACCTCCACAGTCGTCTAGCTCATTTATGAGCTCATTCATAAATAAACTAAACATGGTTGGTGCTAACACGCACCCCTGGCGTACTCCTTTCCTTATTAAAATATTTCCAGATTGCCTCCCATCTTGATTCCATCTGACTCTGGCAAAATTATCCTGGTGTAACCTAATTAAAAGATGGAGTAGGGCAGGGGGAAATCCCATGTCCCTCAGGGTATTCCAGAGCCGGGAGTGATCAATGGAGTCAAAAGCGGTTTTGAGGTCAACGAATACTACATAGAGGTGTCCTTTCTTAAGTGTAACCTCTTTCCATATAAGCATTAAAAAACGAAACACTTGGTCAAGAGTGCTGGTGGCAGCGCGGAACCCCACCTGCAAGTGTGAAATTATGTTATTGTTCTATGCCCAATTTTGAATACGAGTTAAAATTATTTTAGGAAATTTTTTTGGGGACACTTCTATGAGGCTGATAGGCATATAATTAGCAGGGTCCCCTTTGTCCCCTTTTTTATATATTGGGATTATTTCGGCACCCAGCCACGTGCCCGGGATCTTGCCTCCTCGTATAATAGCATTAAAAACAGCATCAAGCAGAGGGCCCCAGATATTGGGTTCCGATTTATAAAGGTCTCCCGGGAGTCTATCAAGTCCAGGGGCTTTGCCAGTTTGGAGGGAAGTGAATGCATTCTTTACTTCCATAAGGGAAAAACTCACTTCCTCATTTCGATCAAACTCCACATTTCGGCCCCTGGGTACCTCTCCTGCGACACCCACAGCCTCATCACCCTCCATGGAATAAAGTGCCTGGAAATACCCTTCCCAGATATGCGGCTGTATATAGAAATCATTTCGGCAACCTGATAGGTTACACCCTTAGAAAGGAGATGCCAGAATAAGCGGCAATCATTTTGCCTAGATGCCTCCACTAAAGTGCGCCAACTCTCAGTTTCCCAATTTCGTTTGGCCTCCCTTTGTGTACTCTTGTAGTTCTTCCGTTTATTGAGTATGTTAGACCTCGTCCCCTCCTTTACTGCCTCCTTGAGTTCTACTCTTGCCTGCCTACATACCTTGTAGTTCCAGGCTTCATTTTTCTGTTTGCAAGGGAGCGACCCACCCTGACTTTTAAAAAAGGGCGCAATATTATTCAGAAGATCAAGGTAGCTGACTAAAATGGTATCATAATTTAAGTTGGCATTAGACAACTTCAATAGGAATTGCGTCACCTCTTTATAGATTCCAGGGAGAAGCTTCCCATCAGCAACTACATTTGTCCACTTAATTCTCTTGTTGCTATTAGTTGTTACTACCTGTGCCTTCATTAGATTTTGCTGAGAATTTAAAACCGGTAACCCGGAATAACTTAGAAGTAGGGCATTATGGTCACTATCATTTCGATGAAGAATGGCCATATTAATTACTTGTGGCCAAAGATCAAGATCGACTAAAATATAGTCTATTCTACTTTTAGTGTTCTCCCTCTTAAAGGTGTAATCTGACCTAGGGTCAGAGAGGGTCCTCCCATTACATGCCCGCAACCCATAAGAAAGTGTAAACGATAAAACTTGCTGTGCTACACAGGTACACCTCTTAAGTGGTGGAATTTGGAGCCTTGTGATACCTCTTGCAGCTTCCTCCTCCAGGACTAATTCCTGCACGTAATCCACAGGCTCAAACGTAGTGTTAAGGGCTCCAGGTATAATGAGGGGGCAGTCACTACTGTCGGATTCCAGAAAATTGACTAACGTTGTCATGGTGTTAGAGGGTTTATGAGGACTAGTAAACCTATTGTAAATGTTGAAAATCTTAACATGGGTGTCCCCTTTGAGCGAACCCATGGCAATGGCCAAAATCTCCTGAGAATCTATTTCGAGGCGCTTAATTTTACAGGCGAGTGTAGTTTTGGCCCATATCATCATTCCTCCCGCAGGTCTGCCCGAGGGGGATTGTTTTGCCTCAATGCTAAAAGAAACAAAGCCCACCCTATGGATCGGTTCGGTGGCCCACGTTTCTTGAAAGAGGCACAGATGGCAGTTGTTCACAAGTGTGCCCCACTCGGGGTCATTGAGTTTGGAACGTAGGCCTGCAATGTTCCATGAGAGGATGTACAACTGCTGATCAGTAGAGGAACCTCCCCTCAATGTCTGCCTTGCATCGAGACTATGGCTAGTTGTAATTATGGGAATCGGCCTATTGACAGATGGACTAACTAGAGTATGAGTCTGTGGTTCAATAGGATGGGGGAGTATCAGCACCTCCACATTGGGGCCGACCTGAGTGGAGCCCTGTGGTATCCTCCCTTGGAGACTTGCTTGGCCATCTTTGCTAAGCTCTAGTCAGTCAACTTTGTCCAAACCTGAAAATACCTCGTATCTATTACTAGTTTGGATAGGGAAGTGTGCCTCTCTAGTCTTGTCAAGTCGTGTTGGTCGGGGTTTTTGTAGGTGAGGATTTGAGATGTCTGTAAAAAAAGCCTAATGGCAAGATACCTATCCCCTGACTTAAGCCCCTACTGAAAGAGGTGTTCCTGATTATAGACCCTGCAAGGTCCGGACTCCGGCAGGTTACAACCACACAATCTCAATCGAGGGATTTGTCTAGGGGGCCAACCCAACCCACTCTTCTTACCATCAGGATGTCCTTATAGCATGAGATGTTAAATTCCGTCGATTGTGATAACCAATAACAGACCTTGTTTTTTAATTGGACTGTGGTTTCTTGGATATTAGCCTGAAGCAAAGGAACATTGGTAAGTATGACGACATAGGGTCAACATTCGGGTGGTAGGTCCAAAGTGACCTCATGTGGTAGATTAGCAGAATGGACCAAAGCATTTGACTGACTAGGCCGTCGCCTCGGGGGGCCATTCCCCTTGAGAAGGGTATTAGAGCTGCGAGTATCAGACCTGGGCCTATTTCCAATGGTTTCGCTACCGTTTATATGACTAATATGCTCGGCCCTATTGGCATCCCCCCGGGCTGCCCCTCCCGACACGGGATGTGCTGCTGGTGACTCCACGTTAATCTGATTCCCCAGCCTGTTGTGGGTATTGGAGCATGATACCCCCGTGTTAATACTACCCTGATGTTGTACTGGATTATTCCCTCCCCCTTCCAGAACACCAGTAACAGATTTGATTAAAAGATCCACGTTTTGCTCTAACTTGTCAAGTCTAGACAGGATTGGGATGAAATTTTTGGTTAAAAGTTCTTGCAACCGATTTAAAAAAATGTCTGTGTCCTGTGAAGAAAGAGTTGGAGTGGTTAGATCCGGTTCTTGCACAGTGCGTGGGGCTGAACAATTACTGGAACGCCCTTGCGATAGGTCCTGCAACTTTTTCTTGGCCCTTGTCTTGGCTCCAACTGTGGGTTCCAGGTGTTTCGGCTTCCTCTTTCTTTTTACTGGAAGACCAGGGTCCATAGGAACTAAATGGGGGGGGGGGCAGAATTCTCAGGGGGAAATGATGGCTCAATTTGGGAGGTAGCTTGAATCAGCGTGCTTCCCGAAGCTCCGTGATCAATTGACTCATGCACCCCACTAGACAGTGGATCTTGATTCAATGTTGCAAAGGCACTCCCCCCCACCGATAGCCGTCGTTCAACTGCCGACATTTCTTTGTCAATGGCAGAGGCAGCCTTGGTTAGAAAACTGTCAAGTGTAGAATTTTGAAGCGTCTTTGGTGTCCCCTCCCTGCTCACCTGTTGCTTCCCTTTGGTCATTTTATGAGCGATAGCAGAGTAACCTTGGCTTGGCTTGGGAATCAGATGCAACCCTCACACCGTGTGACAATACCGTACATAAGAGAAGCTCAGGCAACCCCAGGTAAGTATTGAAGTATTTAAAGGAACAACTTACTTCACTAGGAGGTACTACGGAGACCAGCAAAATACGGCAGCCCCAAGAGAATGGGCCCAGCCCAGTCTCATCCGGGCTCTGACGGGCTAGGACAGGCCCGCCCTTGGCCTGGGCTTTGCCCGGGCGCTGCCCGCACGCGTCCTGCGCTGCGGGAGCCCAAGCCCCCTCTTAAGCGCCTCCTGGCGCGAGAACAAACGCGTTGGCGCCTCCCGGCGCTAGGCACTCTGGGGGATGGAGTCCCCTGATGGCGGCTGGTGGCAGCAGGACGATTTCAACAACACGGGCTCCTAATAATACATCAATAGTCTACATTTGCATATAAAATAATAGCACTGGTATTGACATTTGTTATAAAAAGCCATGTCTTATATCTCACACTCGTCCCCCCAAAAAAAAGAACCTGCTACCCACTGATTTCCCTGTTATTCCCGCTTCTCAGTTCTGCCAAATTTTCTGAAACCTCTTTTAGCACCCACTGTTTTTGCATACAAACTCTAAAGGTTTTTAACCTTACACATTTTGTTCTGCCACTCCCCCCGGGTCGGAATGGCTACCGATTTCCAATTCGCTAAAATAAGGGATTTTACTACTAAAGTAGCTATAAACCAAAGCTGGTTTTGCTCGGTGGAGAGATTATTCGACCCGGATGGAATACCAAACAGGACTCCAAGTGGATCGGGAGTGGTTTCTTGCCCCATCCGATTCCCCATTTCGTTAAAAATGTTAGTCCAAAATATAGACAATCTGGGACAAGTAAATGTCATATGTTATGTTCTGACAACTACTATTTGAACATCATGCTAAAAGTAGCCAGAATCGATCCTGATTCCTTTTTACAGCTCCCCAGATTACCAAAAAGAACACGATATAAGACCCCCCCGAATTGTGGTTGAGCACTTTAATTTAATTTGGCAAGAATACAAACTTCCCCGTTTGCACCCACAAATAAAAAACTCAACTCCTGTTCAGGGCTGGGCTTAAGCCTCGGTCGATCTGTACTTAGCCACTGGGCGACTGCCGGTTTTCGGAGGCTTAAAGATTTTTTCTATAACAATCAATGTATTGCATGGCCGTCATTAAGGCAGGCCAATCCACTGATTAGCCTTACACCTTTTTTTAGCTATACCCAAATATAGCATCTTTACTCTGGCTAACCCGTGGGTATGAGCGAAACAACAGATACAATTTGTTGGGCCTTTTTTATCTCCGGTTTATCAGGAGTTTGAAACTGGTATCGAGTTTTACTTCAGAACTAAGGTTTGAAGTTACTATCTGACCATATAAGCAAAATAGCCTCCGCCACTGGCTGCAAAACTACCTTAGCACAATGGTATTACCTCATTCGGTAGAGCAGGAAAGCCATTTGCGTGGCTAACTTCAAGAGAAGGGCCTTTTACTGCAATTAGATGATATATTATACACAAGATAAAATCAAGATGATGTATCGTGGGGCGTGAGCCATATGTTTTAAGTGCAGGTTGGAACCTGGGGATTGGCTGTAATTCAATCTCACGGTGCAGTGTAGAGCAGCC
The DNA here is from genome assembly GCA_963921515.1 of Calotriton arnoldi. Taxonomy (NCBI): domain Eukaryota; kingdom Metazoa; phylum Chordata; class Amphibia; order Caudata; family Salamandridae; genus Calotriton; species Calotriton arnoldi. The sequence goes on along the minus strand of CAWUFW010002001.1, from coordinate 427,184 downwards.
ATCACTTTGTGGTGGACAATGTAAACTGTTCCTAGTACATAGAGCACATTTATTAGGGTGAGGGTGGAAGGAATTATTAATAAAAAGGTGTTTTAAGTGTTTAGTGAGCTTGCAGAGGGGTAACCCTGGACCTGTGATTAATTTCACATTCCATTATCAACCAAGCATAATTGCTGCCTCCACTTTATAATGCATAAGAAGTAACTGATTTTAGCCAGTCAATCCACATGTTGGGCACGACATTAACAAGAGCAAAGTACTGTCACAAATGAACCAAGACATTAACCTAAACTGCACCATGTCCAGTTGGTCAATGAAAACCTTTAAGCTCCTAAGATACTATTAGAGCAACCCTACCAAGGTTCCATCAGTGCCGCTACAACCAAACAATGCAATAAAAACACAACTATGAAATACACACGAAAGAGGCAAGAGGGAAGACCCACTGCTAGAATACAAACTAATAAATACACTGCAGAATACTTTTAGTACATGGTCTTTGGTACAGTTTTCATTAGGAGGGATGCAAAGACTCCTTTGAGATGGCATGCAGGGGGTGGGTGGGTAGACAGAGTGCAGTTTAGACGTACCCCGGAAGGATAAATGCAGACGGGGTGAGCGTATTAAGTGTGGTACCGAAGCATGTGTGATCACAGACCTTCTGTGGCCTAGGAATAACAAAGCAATATGTAGATTAGGAAGAAAGATTCTATGTAGAGTCGATTGTGTTAGGAGGGCGGTAAATTGGCAAAACAAATGATCCAGAAGTCCAGTGGTGTAGCATACTTTCCAAAGCCCAAGTGCAAACAAGGTAAACGCCCCCCCGACTACTGTTTAGGGAGTAAACAACAGCAATAATCAGAATTCTGTGGGCCCCTCAGGTCTCTGGTCCTTTGTACCTCTGCATCTGCTGCACCATTGAAATCTACTCTACTCTCCTGCAAAAGCCCTGAAATGAAGCCAGCACCTATGCCATATGAAATTCCAGCAGCTATTCGAAGTCTTCTACGGAACTGAATATATCATGGGCTATAGGGGTTTGTTAACTCTGACCCATATTCAGGCAGGAGCCCACGGTGCAGATTTCCCTTAGATCTGAACTAATTAGCGTGAAACAAAACTGTTTGCATCGAATCTAGTACACGCAATACCTGGTTGGTATGGGTCAGTCAGCACAGCCACCTACGAACACAACTAATTCAACGAGAATGAAGCTAAAAACCAGTGGAGATCCTTAGGGTTTTTATCAGGGCTGCAATTTTTAAAGTACTTTTCAACGGAATCTAAAATTCCGTGTTTTCCTGACAACAGCCTGACAGGGCTTCCAAAGAGTCCCCTAACATCAGCACAATATCCCAGCACAGAATTGTTGAGTAGACGAGAAAGGCAGACTTTAAGCTTGATACCTCCAAAACTCACAGCAGAGCGAAAGCCCTGCATTTAAACACACAAAAGAACTAGCGATTTAATATACTCAATTATGTCCACAGAATAGAATGATTGATGGGCCAAATCCAACACTTAATTCCAAGTCTTCCTACCCAACTCCTCTGAAGCATATGAATGACTAAAATATGGCCTGTAAATAAAAATACTTCAAACCAGTAACCACTGGCTGAGCACGTAACCCACAGGTAGATTGCAAAAATGACTTTCAAGATGGCACGTCAGGTGTGATTACAAAATCCAGACATGGGGGCATATTTACAAGAGCTGATGCATTGGCAGCGATGCGTCAAATTTCTTGTGCCTGCGTCAGAAACCCTTGCAATGCCATGGACACGCTGTTTTCACAATAAAGGGCTCCATGGGGCAAGGATCCACAAATGCGTCAGAAATGCTGATGCACCTCTGGGCCCAAAAGTTGTGCATTACTGTTGTTGATCATAAGACTGACGCAACTACAGCAATGCATCAAAACACTGGGGCGGTTCCCATTATAAAGCCACTGCATGGATGAGGCACGGTGGCGGCGAGACAAGATGGCCGCTCCTTAGAGCCGTTCTGCAACACCGAGAAACGGCCGGAGCTGAAGGGCTTGCTTCCTGACAACGGTGTGGCAGCTATACTATGGAATCCCACGTCGGAAGCAGTGTGGAGCGCTGAGGGAAGTTCTTTAGACCTTTAAACGGTCAATTTGGACACTTTTCTTTCCTTTTTCCTCTGCCTCTGTGGAGCCTCACATTGCGGCCGCCATTTTGTGAGTCTGACACTCTCAATTTCCTCAGACGTCAGCGCGGCAGAAATGCCCCTTTGGTCGGTGTTTTTTGGCCAATTGGGCTACTTTCACCACTGCTAATGATATTTTGCACCAAAAATGTTTAATTAACAACGGATAATTCTTCTCTTCATTAAATGCCTTTACCTTCTCTTCATATGTAATAAAGGCTACTTATGCAGGCATCTGCAGTCATGGTCCTCACCTAAATTATTAGCACACTTTTCAGTCATATAGCAGTGTTTGTGGACTCAGATTCCTGTGCCTTGAGAGAGTTATTTATTTAGTCTTGTGGAAATACATTGATTCAAACATGGATTCCATGCACCCAAACAAGCCCCAAGGGGCTGCTGGCTCTAATACTAGGGGTCGCAAAGACTCGGTCGGCAATACCAACAAAATCACCTCTTCCTCTGACTTTAGAGGACATTATGGATGAATTGCGTAACATTCGACCTTTTATGATGGACACCAACGCGACACTTCAGAGAATTGAGGAGAAATGGTCTGGTGTGGACTCAAGGCTTTCGGATGTAGAACAAAAGATTAGTGACGTACAAGATGTTGTTGCCAAAGTGGACACTCTTTCCCGAGAGCTTGTGCAACTGAAGAAAACTACGAAAGATTTGGAAAATCGATATAGGTGTAACAACCTACGAGTATATGGAATTATGGAACACTCCGAGGGTTCTGATATGATCTCTTTTTTGAAGATTCACGTTCCTCAGATAGTTGGTTTGCCGAAATCTACAGATCTCAACATTCAAAGGGCTCACAGGATAGGTCCCCTGAATGCTTCATCTTCAAACAAACCTCGGGGAATCATTGCATATTTCCTATTATACTCTGATCTCATGGCGATTCTCAACGCTGCTAAGCAACATAAACAGATGCTTTGGTCTGGCCAAAAAATCTTATTCAGTCAAGATGTCTCTAAGCCTACTGCCAATCACCGAAAAGGGTTTCTAGACCTCAGACCAACGCTGTGATCCATGAATGCCCATTATGGCCTTATTGATCCCTGCTTTTTTAAAGTAACCTACAAGGACAGAACTTTCACTTTTGAGGATCCTGCAGAGCTTAGGAAATTTATCCACGTTCACAAAGGAGAAGCTATGGAACTGAGCAAAACTTAATTGCTTTCTCACATGTTCTCTCTTTTGTTCCACAGTTTTTCCCTTTCGTATCTTGTTCGACGGTGATGTCCTTATTCGCGTTGTCCATCTGTTTTGTTGTCTATGCTTCAATCCGTTGCGTTGTCTCCCTCAATGTTCGGTAACTTCCCTTCCATTGTGTTGCTTATGTTTACGTTTCATGATTACAGTTTTCCGATTTTTTGTTGTCATTAAATTTATTCTTTCTCGGTGTCCCTCTTTGGGGCGGCCTCTGTCCTTCTCGTCCCCCCACCCCCACATCAATGTTCTTTTTGTTTGTGACTATTATGGCTAAAGTCTTTTGGCTTTTTGTCATCTTCTCTCCGGCTATGTTTCGAGGGAGACTGTGTTCTCCTTTTGCTCCTCCTGCCTATTCCCTATTTCCCTTCCCTTTTCTCCACTTTTTTCCTTTCCTTTATGCATCCCAGTTTATTGCAGCTTCTCTTTGTCTTTATTTATCTGTTCCTGTTGTTCTTTACTATTTCCTACCTGATATGTTTAATTGGCTACATCAGGCTGTCTGTTTTATTTCCCTTCCTATGTCTAAATTCTTATTTCCTCTTATTCTCTGGCCTATATCTGTTTCTTTCTTTTTTGGAATATCTTCCTTTCAGGACTTGTATCACTTCATGAAATTCTGGCTTTGCAACTCAACCATTTTATTTCTTTTAAGTTTCATGTATTTTTGTGCATAATTTTGGATAAGTGTTTTCGATGAGTGGATTACGTATTATTTCATGGAATGTTAAGGGTATCCGTAATCCAGTTAAAAAACGTGTATTATCCCATCTTGCTAAATTGAAATGCCACATAGCGTTATTTCAAGAAACTGATCTTAATTAGCAAGATTTGCTTTCCTTGCACAAATTATGGGTTGGAAATGTTTTTTGTTCCCCAGCAGTTAATAATAAGAATGGTGTGGTAATCCTGTTTCAACAAGTCACTAAATGTTCTTTTGCAAAACGAGGTCAAAGACAATAAAGGTAGATGGCTTTTATTGAATGCTAAGGTTAACAATACTCAATTCTCTATCTGTAATGTATATGGACCTAATGGTATTGATTTAGTATTTTGGAATGATTTCTCTACTCTCCTCTCTTCTCATGCCTCAGAAAACTTGATTTTGGGAGGTGATTGCAATCAAATTATAGATCCTTTTTTAGACCGGAAATCCCAATCCAAATTCATCCCCAATAGACTGTAAAAGACTTTCCACAAAGCTATTACATCTAGAGGGTTGTTGGATGCATGGAGAATTTCTCACCCTGATGTCTTGGAATTTTCCTTCTTCTCCCCTGCTCACAGGTCTCATTCACGATAGATTATATATTTCTCACCCAATCATCTCTTCAATTCATGACAAATGCGGACATAGGCTCCATTCTCATCTCTGATTATGCCCCCGTCATTTTAGACATGGTCTATCCCACATCCGCACCCATCTCACGCCGATGGCGTTTTAACAATGCCCTTTTATTAGATTCTCAATTTGTTGAACGATTTTCACTATTTATACAGGAATTTTTCAATTAATAATCTTTCCTCTGATTCACAGTTTAATTATATTTGGGATGCTTTCAAAGCTACCGCCAGAGGATTTATAATAGATTTTGTTTCCCAGAAAAAAAGAAGGCATTTAATGATGCTACATTAATTTTAAAACAAATTAAGGCCCTTTAGCATTAATATTTTACCTCAAACTGTTCTGATACTTTATCCAATATCATTAAAGCTAAAATACAATACAATAAACACTCCTGGGATAATGCTTGCAGCAATCTCCTTAAGTTTGACGCCAAAATGTATGGCAGCCGTAATAAAGCTGGCAAATCCCTAGCTATCTTAAAATTAAAAAACAGAAATCCAAGATCGTTGCCATCACAGATAGCGCAGTAATCAGACATATCACAGATTCTAAGATCCTGGAGTGTTTCACTGAATATTACACTTCTCTCTACACTCCCGAGTTGACCCCTTCCACTGACCAAATTGATTCATTCTTTCAAACCATTCCCAAACCCTCTGATAACCATCTTGATCTAACATCCCTCGATAGTCCAATATTAGAACAAGAAATCACAAATGCTTAATCAACTTCCCAAAGATAAAACACCTGGTCCAGATGGTTTTACTGTACGTTTCTTCCTTCATTTCAAGCAATTTCTTGTCCCTCAGTTGTTATTCCTCATAAATCATTTCTTAACCTCTGGTAAAACGCAAGGTTCCTTCACTCAAGCGATGCTCTGTTTGATCCCTAAAAAAGACAAAGACCCCTCTTATTGTAAGAATTACAGACCCATTTCCCTAATAATACAGATTGTAAGATCTTTGCCAAATTATTAGCCCTTCGTATAAATCAGGTCATCCCGGACTTAATTAATATATATCAATCAGGGTTTGTAAAGGGGCGATCGATTACAGATAACTCCAGGACTTTCCTAAACATTATTCATTTAGATTCCAAGGTGGATTCACCAGTTGCTGCAAGTACGTTAGATGCCGAAAAGGCCTTCGACAGAGTAAATTGGGAATTCATTTTCGGAGCATTAAAATGGTATGGCTTTAGCCCCCCCCATCCTTCGATACATCCAGTTGTTATACTCTGCACCCTCCACCTCCATTTGGGTGAACGGATGTCAATCCAAATACTTTTCACTCCACAGAGGAACTAGACAAGGGTGCCCTTTATCCCCACTTTTATTTATTCTTGCCCTAGAACCCTTTTTGGAAAAACTTTGCCGTTCTCCACAGTTTACAGGATTCCAATTTAAACATACGGATATTAACTTTACTGCATACGCGGACGACATTTTATTATACCTATCCAACCCCACTTCCTCTTTGCCGGCATTTTTCTCTTTGCTAAAGGAGTACTCTCTAGTCGCTGGTTATAAACTCAATATTGACAAATCCGAGGTTTTGCCATTAAATAAACATTGCTTTTCTGATATGTTTAAAGATACAGGGTTCAAATGGAACTCAAAAAGTATTAAATGCTTAGGTATCCTATACACTAATAATATCAAAGAAACCATTAAAATTAACCTTGCAGATATACTTAAAAAACTTTCGGCACTCATTGATAGTTGGTCCCCACTAATTTTGTCTTGATGGGGTAGATTAGCTACTATTAAAATGATGCTGCTTCCTATCATTAATTTTTATCTCTCCATACTCCCAATCACTCTTCCACATTCTTTCTTCAAAACCATTAATCATTCCTTGACCAAATTCTTATGGAATAATCGCAAGACCAGGATTTCACTAATTCGACTTCAGCAGCCCAAAGACCTAGGAGGGGTTAATTTTCCCAATCTTAGACGTTACCATTCTGCATTTACCTTGAAACAAGTTTGGACCTTTCTCTCTGACTCCTCACATACAACATTAACGTCCTGGAGCACACTAGAACAATCCCAATATGCACCATTCTCTTTTTCTGCGGCCACTCGTTTATCTCAGCCCCCTAGACATTTTTTATCTCCTACTCTCACTCATTCTACTGCAGTTGCCAGTTCTTTGTTTAAAGTCCATCTCTCTCAATCGGATAACTTTGCACATACTCCTGTTTGGTACAACAAACACTTAAAGATTAATAACAGAGCCCTATTTTGGAAAGAATGGATTGATAAAGGCATTATTACATGTGAGCACTTGATGATTGACGGGTCTCTTATGAACTTCACGGAGATCCAAGAGAAGTATGATATATCCCCTCTACATGCTCCTCATTACTCTCACCTCAGATCATCTATAATTCAAATCCAATCCCAGAACTCTTCCTTGGATTCACACAATCGGACACCCACTCTCTCTCTTTTATTTTTATTTTTTATTTATTTATTTGAAAAGTTTTATATAGCTCTGGCTAGACCCGGAGGTATCAGAGCGCTTTACATGAGGAAGAACATTGTTTCAGAACATAGTTACACAGTTACATCAGTTGCTGGAGCAATATTTACATGAGTTACAAAAGCATAGCAAAGGCATAAGGATAAACAAAGCAGGCAGGGGGAGAGAAATTCAGGGGAGAGAGGAAAGGAATAGGGGAGGTAGACAAAGAATGAAGGAGGGAAGAGGTGGGGGAGGGGGTGGGAGACACAGCATGGAGACGAGGAAGTAACCGTGTCTGACGTCCGACTGGGTAGGTGACGGCTCCCAGCGGTAAAGGGATCAGTCCCAGTCCTCCGTTATGTGTGATTCCCTTGTCACGGTGGACTCTCTCAGCGGGGTCTCTGAGACTCCAGGGCATAAATGCTGGATCCCTCCCCAACGAGGGGAGAGGAGTGCTTTGGCCACGGGCACACTCTGAAGGATGAAAGAGGGAGTAGTAAACCCAGCGGAAATACAGTGTCCAACGTCCGGCTGGGTAGGAGACGGCTCCCAGCAGTAAGGGGATCTTTCCCAGTCCTCCGCTATGTGTGACTCCCTTGTCGCTGTGGACTCTCTCAGCGGTGTCTCTGAGACTCCAAGGCAAAAATGCTGGATCCATCCCCAACAAGGGGAGTAGGAGTGCTTTGGACAAGGGCACACTCATGGAGGCCGTTTTAGGGACAGTCGAGCTGGAAGAGAGGACTCTCACTGTAGAAGGGGAGATGCGAGTTGGGTCATGGGAGAAAACGATGCGGCTGCTGGTAGGTTGCGTATTTGGTTGCTGCTGGCAGAAGTAGGAATTGGTTGGTTGTAGTTGATGTGAACTCAATCCTTCTGATCTGTAAAATCTGCTGCTCGGGAAGCATCAAGAAAAGCCACTGTTTATTTAGCAAGCGGCGGTCATTTTAGGGTCAGGCACTGTTTTCCATTTTGTTTATAAACAGTTATGGTTTTAAGCGCTCAGGTAGATCTTAGTATGTTGGGTGCATCAGCTATAATAGCACGTTAGACGCGTAATACAAGTTCTTGAAACCCGTATTTTAGTTTCAATTTGCAACTCGTGAGGTTGCATTGCACCTCCATCTTAGTGTCAGGCACTTGGTTTATCGGTCGAGCACCCGATTGGGATTACAAGAGCATAAGTTAGTAGAAAAGGAGAATCTTTGTTGGCCTACTGTTTCCGAGGACCGGGTAATCTCTGGTGGTCTCCGATGTTGTGTGTGCTCTCCCCTGAGTGACCGGAGATCTTGATTTCTCTACCCAGTTTAAGGCATCCGCTATTTACAAGATATTGTCTCGCCCTACTGATATGAGAACCAAATCCAGTATAGAAATTTTATGGGAAAAGCATTTGGCACAAGATCTCTCGTTTCAGACCTAGGGCTCCATTTGGGCAAAAATTAACACCTCCTCACGATCAGCAAGTACAACGCAGACTCTGTATTATTTTTATAATAGGCTTTTTCTTACCCCTGCAGATCTCCATAAGTTCAAGTTGTTGGATGTTTCGAAATGCTGGTCTTGTCCTCACAAAAATAGTGATTTACTTCATATGTTCTTTCTCTGTCCTCTGCTTATGAGTTTTTGGTTACTCATTTGGAAGAAATTGAATTAAATGTTATCCACCAGTGTTCCATTTGATGTTATGCACGTTTTTCTGGGTGGCTCCTCCTCTATATGGAGTACCCAGGGAAGCGTGGGTAAATTTATTGACTTGTTTATAGCTTATACCTTTCAGATTATTACCATGAATTGGAAGGATACTGCTAAAATCTCGTACCAAGCCTGGTGGAACCTGTTATGCCATCATCACAGACTAGATCGCGCACACGCCACCTCTATACCCTTATTGATTAAAAAGATTTACTTTGGTCACCACTCACAACATTTCTATCTAGGATGGCTGTTTGATCTCCTTCGTATGTACTTTGTCATGAACCTTCTTAATGATATTATGTTTAGTAAGTTGTTACTGCTATTTCTGCATTACTGTTCAGCTGCTTCCTATTATTTCCCCTTCTCCTCCCTTCCTCCCCTTTTTACCCTTATTTTAAAATGCTAAATTACATATGCTTATGTACAGGTTTAGAAGGTTCAAATTGGTTTTGATGATATACTTCTTGACATTGCTCATACCCGTTTGGGGTTTATTTTGTTTCTTTCTTTTATTCACTGTACTCAAATTAGGGTTATGGTACTGTTTGAACTTAGCTTGTATATTTTATACTGATGTTTTACTTTGTATATTATCTCAATAAAGCATTCTAAACTAAAAATAAAGCCACTGCATCAATTCCTATGCCTGGTTTGAAGAGGCGTAGGAATTTTGATGCATTCAAGGGTTAGAATGGAAGCAGTGAAATTTACACGTTTTCACTGCGTCTTTCTAAGTGGCTTTTTACTCATACCCTCCATGCATTACACACTGTGTGGCGCACCCGGTTTCAGCTCAGGTATAATGTGACGCAGATCTATAAAAACTGACTCATTGGGCCCAATGCGTCAGTTTGTAAATATGGGGCAAGGTGGAGCACTGAATATGCCACCACTGCATCACAAAAAATGATACAACAGCGGTGCAAGCTCCTTGTAATTATGTCCCCTGGTTCAGTTATAACAATGCAACGCTAAAAGTCGCAGAACATAAGGACAGGATGAGCTATTCAAGCCAGACATAGGCTGACAAGATAAAGCCTGTCCTCTGCGTCCCCAGAGCCCAGACCGACCAGGCAGGCCAGAAACAGTTGCCCATTAAAAGGGCCTTATGCAGTCACACAGGGACATGTGGGCCACACTCCCATACATTAGAATTATAGCTCTGTAAGATGGGACTAGAGCAGTGCTTTAAATGGGCCGGTACTCACCGGCACTGAGTACCGGCACTTCTTAGATTTATCACTCTGAGTACCGGCACTTCTCTACTGCCGAGGAGAGTACCGGTACTCATGAACAGGTAGGCTTATTGGCTGTGAGTGCTGGTGAGCCGGAGTGGAAGGTGTCTCTGACAGCCACGGCGCCGCTTCTGTATACCCGATCTGAGCCCCAGCTGAGCTATTCAGCAGGGCTCATTTGAATAATGTCCGGTGCTCACCATCACGCTGTGCTTGACAGAGCAGGGTCGTTCAGGCCCTGTGCTGTCAATCACAGTCACACTATCCTGTGAATTTGTGCAAACAGAGGAATCATGGCAGTCCCCTGGCAGTGGCAATCAGGCTACGGTCAGTCCGGCCCTGGTGGCAATTAAAACAGCCATGGTAGGTGAAGAGTATAACATGGCTTTGATCATACCCAAGTCTTTTGTGTGTCTGCTTATGTTTGTGTGTTTGCCTGCATTCGTATGCCTGTTTTTTGTAAGACAAAAGTGAGAGAAAGAGAGAGAGAATCAAAACACTCTCAGGAGGAATTTTAAAGAAAATGGGTGGCACTTTGTGTGTACATGTCTGCTCGGCGACAAAGATTCATAAATAGCATAGTGGGAGGGTTGGTGGGTGGGTGAGTGAGTGAGTGGATAGATGAGTGAACAAGGGTGGATGTATAGATGGATGAATGAATGAATAGATGGATGGATGAGTGAGTGAAAGCATGAATGGCTGTGTGAAAGGGGGTGGATGATTGGATAAAAGGGCGGATGATGGGTGGATAAGTGAAAAATTGGATGGATGAATGAAAGGGAGGGATGGAGAATGGATGAAAGGGTGGATGATGGATGAAAGGGTGGATGATGGATGAGTGAAAGGGTGGATGGAATGAAAGGGTGGATGGAATAAAGGAGTGAAAGGGTTGATGGATAGATGAGCAAAAGGATTGATGAATGAGCGAAAGGGTGGATAAAGAGATGGATGAGTAAAAGGATGAATGGATAGGTTTTGAGTTGGATGGATGGATAGGTTTGGAAATGAAGGGTGGACAGACGGAATGGTGAAAAACTGAATGATGGATGGAAGACTGAATAGACGACAGAATGTAAAGGTTAAATGGTGGACATCAGCAGGTAAATGGTAGGATGAAAGGATGAATGGATAGATCTATAGAAGAGACAAGAGATATCTTATGGGGAGGGTTATGATGATTTGCTTCATTTGCTTTATGCCATAAGAGCTTTGGTTCGAAGTGGGGGTATTTTCAGTTTCTTCTTACTTACGTGCTGAAAAATATATAGTATTGTGCCAAACAGCAATTAACAGTATGGCATTAAGAAGGCGCAACTATTGCAAAAGAGGAAATGTTAACATATTATAGCATTTCTCTTTCATTTTGTGTAATGAGTTAACTTGCTTTGTTTATATAAACAAATTTCTCATGTGTTTTGGTATGTGCTGCAACTAATATAGAAGTCGTTAAGTATCATCATGTCTTGCCTTTAGCCCTGCCCCCTCACTACACATCCAGCTCATTTTAATGAGTACCTGACTTATTTTTTCCCATTTAAAGCACTGGACTAGAGCAAATCTTTTACTGCAAACTGGTTCTTGTATACTCGCCTCCGTCAAGTAGAAAAGCTAAACTACAAGTACAAGAATACAAAAAAACCTAGATAAGCTACTAAATCATACTATGGTCTGGTGCACTGCATTAGACTAGAGAATGCTATGTTATGCAGGCACAGTGCACAGTGGCCATGCGACTCGCGGTTTTATCGCTTTACCTATATATGAGCGCCTGCAATGCAGATCCTACTGAGGCCCTGACAATGAACAGGCGTTTTTTGTGCCTTATGCATCTGCACTTCCCTCGTAATCTACAGGACTGTGAGGGCGGCGAGTCCTCGGTGCGCATTCCAACCTGGAGAGTGCCTGGGGCCTGCCTGTGTGACTGACTAGCAAAGTTCCTTGTGCAGTTCATTTTCAGTTTGGCAGGACATCTGGAAAACGGAGTCCTGTTTCTGGGGTGAAGGTGAGGGTGGGGGCGGTACATTCTGGTGCCTTTGCAAACAGGATTTTTCTCAGGGGTCGGAATTCGGAGTTTTGCAGTAAACGCGACACCCCACAATTTTTTACTGGCAAATTTTATCAGGTAAATAAAACCTGCTAAAATTTACTGGCGAAAACATGGGCGAAAACACCACTATTTGTGGGATTCCGAGTGTTAAACACGAGTTGCACATGTACATCCTCGTTTTGAGAGTCAAAATGGGAATATGAGTTATTAACCACACACATTCAGGTGCCAGTATTTACAGCACTATTTATTTACCGGTCCACTCATAATGTGGGGCAAATATGCATTTCTGAATGTACTACTGATGAATGAATGGACCTTTGCTCACAACGGGTAGGAAGATTAAAAACAAGCAATACTATAAGGTTAAAGGTTTCAAGAGAAGAGTTTCACAGGAGCCAGCCAGGCCTGCTGCCTTTGAAATATGGTCGGGATCTTTCTATATTGACTCTCCCATGACTGAGTCTGCTCTTACACTTGCCTAAAATGATAAAAAATAATAATAACATAACGAAACGAAAGTTTTGATTTTGGTATTTACTTTCCAGCGCAAAACATCTGTGCTGGGAATTAACCTCAAAGTAACATAAAGCAGCACTTTACACTAGTTTGCGCTACTTTGCATTAAGGGTGGGGGGGGGGTACCAAGGGTGGTACATAGTCATTCCCTGCAGCCACCCATGGTATTTGACGCCAATCCCATTCTTCTAACATCGGTAGACAGGGATTTGCATAATATATGTACCACGTAAAAGTCCATGATAAAAACAGGTGCCTATGCAAAGAAGGTCCACTCTGGCGAAAGTGGAGCAAACTGTGGGTTATCAGTTGACTTGCACATCAACCAAACAGCTTAATCTGTAGAAGTCAGTTGTAGAACATTTTACAACTCTACTTCACATGTCTGCCCAGTGTTGGTTCTATCCCAGGCGGCTGCTCCTTCTCCCATTCTGATTACTAGAAAGGCTGCCCTCACCCGCACGTGTTTCTAGAAACCTTTGGATCTGGGTCGCCATGCTTGCCATGGTCAGCAGCAGTGAGGTGGTCGTGTGGGGCCTCATGTTTCATTCGAACTCCTTTGTAAATGAATGGGAGGTCGTTGCCTCAGTCAGTGGGCCCACACTGCCCAGATCATTGCAGTCAGTGGGCCCACACTGCCCAGGTCATTGCCCCAGTCAGTGAGCCCACACTGCCCAGATCGTTGCCTCAGGCAGTGGGCCCACACTGCCCAGGTCATTGCCCCAGTCAGTGGGCCCACACTGCCCAGATCGTTGCCTCAGGCAGTGGGCCCACACTGCCCAGGTCGTTGCCCCAGTCAGTGGGCCCACACTGCCCAGGTCGTTGCCCCAGTCAGTGGGCCCACACTGCCCAGATCGTTGCCTCAGTCAGTGGGCCCACACTGCCCAGATCGTTGCCTCAGGCAGTGGGCCCACACTGCCCAGATCATTGCCTCAGGCAGTGGGCCCACACTGCCCAGATCATTGCCTCAGGCAGTGGGCCCACACTGCCCAGATCATTGCCCCAGTCAGTTGGCCCACACTGCCCAGGTCATTGCCCCAGTCAGTGGGCCCACACTGCCCAGATCATTGCCTCAGTCAGTGGGCCCACACTGCCCAGATCATTGCCTCAGTCAGTGGGCCCACACTGCCCAGATCATTGCCTCAGTCAGTGGGCCCACATTGCCCAGATCATTGTTTCAGGCAGCGGGCCCACACTGCCCAGATCATTGCCTCAGTCAGTGGGCCCACACTGCCCAGATCATTGCCTCAGTCAGCGGGCCCACACTGCCCAGATCATTGCCTCAGTCAGTGGGCCCACACTGCCCAGATCATTGCCTCAATCAGCGGGCCCACACTGCCCAGATCATTGCCTCAGTCAGTGGGCCCACACTGCCCAGATCATTGCCTCAATCAGCGGGCCCACACTGCCCAGATCATTGCCTCAGTCAGTGGGCCCACACTGCCCAGATCATTGCCTCAATCAGCGGGCCCACACTGCCCAGATCATTGCCTCAGGCAGTGGGCCCACACTGCCCAGATCATTGCCTCAGTCAGCGGGCCCACACTGCCCAGATCATTGCCTCAGTCAGTGGGCCCACACTGCCCAGATCATTGCCTCAGTCAGCGGGCCCACACTGCCCAGATCATTGCCTCAGTCAGTGGGCCCACACTGCCCAGATCATTGCCTCAATCAGCGGGCCCACACTGCCCAGATCATTGCCTCAGTCAGTGGGCCCACACTGCCCAGATCATTGCCTCAGTCAGCGGGCCCACACTGCCCAGATCATTGCCTCAGTCAGTGGGCCCACACTGCCCAGATCATTGCCTCAATCAGCGGGCCCACACTGCCCAGATCATTGCCTCAATCAGTGGGCCCACACTGCCCAGATCATTGCCTCAGTCAGCGGGCCCACACTGCCCAGATCATTGCCTCAGTCAGCGGGCCCACACTGCCCAGATCATTGCCTCAGGCAGTGGGTCCACACTGCCCAACTTCATCATTACAAGCTGGTTCTCCTTGATAGTTGTGAACATGTTGCATTAGTTTGTTTTGCTCTTCTGTCAAAGACAAGATCCCTTTGGACTCCTTCTTAAAGCATACCAATTCATCCAAATAACACACATACCATATTCAATTCATCAACAATCAAAAGAAACCAAAACCATAATATAAAATAGTATTCAATTTTATTTTATGTATAATCCCCTCAGGATTCAAAATATATACACTTTAAAAGTCAAATTCATATAAAAACATTGATTTTATCACAGATGATCCTATACAAGTAATTATAAAAAAACACAATCTAAAAAACTGTAACACTTCTTGGAGATATGAAAAAATGTGGGAGAAAATGGTCAAATTGGCATATCCAATATTAATCATAAACCATGCTCAATCAGCACTCAATCATGTAATTTATTTTTTCTTTTCAATTGACCATCGGAGTGCTAGTATGTCCTTCCCATGTAGGGTAGCAACCAATATGAAGTAGCGACGCGTTTCGGTGGTCTATTCAAATTCACCACCTTCTTCAGGCTTAATATATCAAATTAATATCTCCTCATATGATCTAAAACAATGTACAAAAAACATACAATTAAAATAATGTCCTTCATTGTAATCATTAGATATAATATATATTTAACACTAGGTCATAACAGGACAATTTATTAACATTTTCATACTCAAAATACATTTATATTACAGTCTTGGTCTCATATATCAAAGTTCACATATCCATATCCAACATACAAACTCATCAATCATACATATTTTACAACTCATATTTATACATTGCTCATATTCTAATACTCATAAAAGTACAAAGTTATGTACCAAAATAGAGTTACCCACCCATAAAATGGTGTATAAAAATAACGAAGGAGATCTGTTTCTTCCTTCAAATTGGTTATAATCCTCTTCACACACCACTCGCAAAGAATAGGGGATGTGGACCTCTATATCATCCCTGAATTGAAATAATAAAGATAGAGATATACTTCAACATTCTTGTTCTAATGATTCCCTGACGCTTATACTGCTTCTAAATATATACTGCCAATTATACCTTAGTCAAACTTGCAATGTTTCTTGTCATCCTTTCTATTGGGTAATTCAGAATAAAACCATAAAAAGACTCTGCCTTTGTTCCCTGCAAACGTAAAAAATTATAATGATTATACTCATTCACAGTTTTAATCAATCCATAAGGCCCTCAATTACTAATCTTGTCCACTACTCTAACCAAAGAAATTTCTACCTGTGGGGTAATCCAAAGTCACACCTCCACTGTAGCTGTAGTAATATATTTCTTCGAGAACCTTTCCTTATCACGTCGCACTAGCTTGATTTTCACACGTGCGCGTGCCGGTCCCAAACAAGCTGCCTATATGTGAAAAGATCACACCATTAGACCGATAGACGTGTTATTGCCAGTGCAATCATTTCAACCAATATTCCTTCATTATTATAATAAATTGTGAAATAACCCCATCGGTTCATACTTAAATGTCTATCAATAAAAAAGACGATATATTGCTCATCCGTGAACAATATGTCTATCCATTGCTTCCCACTGTCAATGTACCTATCGATATTATACTATGCCATACAGATACCCAAAAAAAGGGAGAATACCAAAGATAAACCGCATAAACTTTCCGTTAAGGGGGAAAAAATCCACCTGTACCCACTAACTAGTGTCGTGCCTTCACCCATGTTCAACAAAGATCTCATCCAATATACGGAACCCACGTTTAATAGTTGCGGTAAAACGGTAAAAACCAAGGGTACCCTTCCCATATACCGACTAGCCCAATTCAATCTGACCCGCATATCGGCCTACTAACACACTTACCGGGACGTAAACAGTCTCCTGGCGAGATACAAATTCTTCCGGGTTCCTGCAATGATTCACAACTGGTAGGAAGGCGACGTATTTAAATACAACCGTCATCACGTTCCTCCAATCACAATTTTCACCAAAATAGAAAACGGACCATCAACACTCGTCATGTTCCCATCTGAACGCCTACTCGGTCCGCACTCAACAGACCCATAGTTATAAAGAGGGGGCATTATGTTTCACTCATATATCCTACACTCGGTCAAATATTGCATATGTTCATGAATGCGATGACAAATCCATCGCAGAAACTACCGCTCGTTGTTAAATTACCGGACTTATACTCATCATAGCGATAAACATCCGAATAACCGAGAATAATGTCGGCCATCTTGGAGTAAAAGATCATCCAAGTTCCATCTATAGTTAGCCTGTTTTTTAAAGTAATAGCCATAATTTACGGTGCCAAAAATTGAATTTATAAACTCGAAAACTTTTCATACATTGTGAGACAGTAGTTTGCTTCACCAATCCAAATAGTATATATGCATATAACCGATAACTCAGCTTGGTTATATAATAGAATACTTAGAAGAGAGATCAACAAGTCCCTCATAATACATATAGCCATCCACGGATAAACTCGGCAATATATGGATTTATTCAAAATTCCATATGGCTTATAGTATTGGGATTAATATCCATATTCTTATTTAGCGCCCACTAATTCTATAGCTATATCACAAACATTATTAATATATTATTGAATGATTGCCCCATATCACAGTTCCTATGTCATCAACTAGTCATCTTAATATTTCAGTTTACTGATTATATAACCTAAAACTAGGACCAGGTAATGGAACAAAAAAATGTTTATTTCTTATCAAACCAATAATATTGAAAGCTCAACTCTATACAACTATGAATCTTATCTAATGAACTTTTCCCATTCTTCTCGAGAGTTCAATCCTTGCCTAATAGTATTGAGAATAGAAATATACCACTGTTCTCTACATTTTCTTTTTCCTCCATATTTCCACCACGCTTATTCAGAGTGACCTTTTCTAAAATGTACCACTCAAAATCATTTTCTTTATGTCCCTTTTCTGTGAAGTGTGATACCAAAGGTGCATTCAATTTCTTCGTTTTGATGGCAGACCTATGTTCCAAAAGGCGTATTCTGAGCTCACGGCCCGTCTCACCCACATATGCCTCTCCACACGGACATCTTAGCAGGTAAATAATGTTTTTGCTGCGACAGTTATTTAAGGTATGCGCAACAATAATCCTACCATTGTGGTGTAACTCCTTTGTCACTATACATTGGGGGCATATAGAACAACTACCACATTTGGTATTACCTTTAGGTAGGGAATTGTCAATTGTTCTCTGTCTCTGCACTGGTTCTTCCCTATATGTGTGAACCAATTGATTGCGTAAGTTGGTATTTCTTTTATACGCAAATAATGGTTTTTCAAGTTTCACATTTTCATCATCATTCAAGATACTCCAATTCCTATTTATTACATTTTTAATCTTGTTGCTAATCTCATAAAATTGACTCACAAACACCATTTTAGTCAGCTTTTTCTCCTTACGGGGTCCCTCAAACATCGCTTCCCTATTATAGAAACGAGCTCTTTTGAATGAATGAGAAATTAGTTTCCTGGGGTATCCCCTATCTCTCAATTTAGTCTTCAGGGTCTCAGAGTGTTTATAAAAGTTATTCAACTCAGTACAATTTCTTCTAAGACGAAGAAATTGACTGAATGGAATGTTGTCCCTTTGTGACCTCGGGTGGAAACTGGAGTAATGGAGTAGTGTGTTTTTATCCATCGGTTTGGTATAAAGTTCAACTTCCAGTTTACCACGCCCAGATCCAATGGTAATGTCTAAATAATCTACACTAGTCCTACTAAATTGGGCAGTGAATCTAAGGTTGTCATCCCCCAAGTTCAACCAACTAAGAAAATCATCCAAAAGCTCTAAGGGACCATTCCATATAAAGAACACGTCATCAATGAAACGATGCCATTCATCAATGTTTTCATAAAATGGTGCAAGTTCGTTATAAATATGGCGTTTCTCAAATTCACCTACATATAAACACGCTAGACTAGGAGCACAGGTAGCTCCCATGCTAGTCCCCTTCCTCTGACGAAACAGCTGATCTTTAAAGAGAAAAATATTGTTTTTCAATACCAGGTCAGTACATCTTAAAATAAAATCCTTATTGACACCATCCATATCTATGTTCTCCAAAATTCCTTGTATAACCTCAACAGTAGATTGCTGCGGAATGTTAGTATACAAGGCCTCAATGTCTAGGGTTACCAGACATTGAGTATTTTTGCTGAAAGGTTTATTTTCTAACATGCCAATAATGTGAGTTGAATCTCTCACATACGACTTCAATTGACACACCAAAGGTTTTAAGAAAAGTCAATATATTTGCTAAAAGGTTCTAAAATAGAACCCAAGCCACTCACAATTGGTCGCATAGGGGGATCCTTATTATCCTTATGGACCTTTGGTAGGCCATATATAGCTGGTATTTTTGGGTTATTAGTATGGAGGGATCTAAATTCCTCTTCACATATCCAATTATTCTCTTTGGCCTCTTGTATCAAATCACTACATTTTTTAGTTAAAACTAACAAATCCTTCTCATGCACCTTCTCATAATGGGCTTGTATGTTTAAGAGCTTATACATTCTATTGTCATAGTCCAAAGTATCAAATATAACAACTCCTCCGCCTTTATCCGCGGGTTTAATTGTTATTGACCGATCTTCTTTTAAAGTGCTAATGGCTATTCGTTGAGCTTTGTCTAAATTGTATGAACTACAAACCTCTTTTTTGAGAATGTTATGAATCTCCAATTCCACCACCTTTTCAAATGTATCGATATTCTTCCCCACTTGAGTGATGGAGGGCGTGAATGTAGATTTTAATCTAAGACCAGTGATATTTCCTGACTCACGGGTAGGCCTATCCTCAAAAAATCTCCTTAACCTAATCTTTCTAAAAAGGATCTCAAATCCCTTTCAAGTTGGAATCTATTAACTCTGGCCGTGGGAACAAAACTAAAACCCCTACCTAATATTTCAGTCTCACTCTTACTCAAAGATCTGTTAGAGAGATTAATGATAGGAATTTTGTCTATCGCCAATATCTCTGGCGCCGGGTTTGCATATATTCTTGTGGTGGGTGATTGCGTGCTTGTTGAGCCCCCGTCTGATTCACATTGTATCTCCCCCTCCTGTTTCTTGGTTCTAAAAAACCCCCTGTTGTTCAGAGGACCCTCTACCATTTTCTTCCCTAAGCATAAATTCGTCTTCACTACTGGAGCCTGATGTTTCAGAGAACGTAATTTGTTTTCTGCCACCCCGTGTATACCTAGGTCTCCTAAACGGATTTCTCTCCCCGCCTTGATCATTTTTTTGTTGTTCATAATAATTCTCTCTAAGGTATGGATAGGCCAATTCTTGACTAAATCTATTAATATCCTTTTTAAGTTTGTTAGTTTTTTTATTTATTAAATAGTCCCTATATCCATCCACATCTTGATTAATCTCATCTAGTTTAAGTTTAGCTTGTTCGAGACCTGTTTTTTCTTTTAATTCTAATTCTAATTTCTCAATGGCCTCTCTTTCTATAATAATTATCTCTTGAGCCGTTTCTATAATAAGAAGCATCCAATCACGGCTGCAGCGATTAGATATATGGGTCCAAATCTCTAAAAACTTTTTATTCTCAATAAATAAACCTGGTTCATTGCGTATCTGTAACCCAATTGGTATAACCCCAGACTTGACGTATTCAATTAAAAATTCTGCATGGGCCTCAGTTCTTATCAACTTCTTCTTAAGGTTGAGTAAAGTTCCCCATTTTTCACCTTTACCAGCAATAACAGTAAATTTATTGCCCTTTTTGGTATTAATTATTTTATTATACTGGTCTTCACTAAACCCAAATACTTTGAGTTGATCCATTCGCTTGAACAAGCTAGAACTGGATAAAATCTCAAATCTCAAGTATAGTTCGCTTAAACAAGCTGAAACAGAATAAAATCTCAACTCTCAAATATAATAAATGAGATAAGATAATATCTAAAGCTCTCCGGTCCGAAGACCGTGCACAAAGTCAAAAATATAGGAGAGGGGTCCCACACACCAAAGGGACAGGACACCAAAATCAGACACTTCTGTCAAAGACAAGATCCCTTTGGACTCCTTCTTAAAGCATACCAATTCATCCAAATAACACACATACCATATTCAATTCATCAACAATCAAAAGAAACCAAAACCATAATATAAAATAGTATTCAATTTTATTTTATGTATAATCCCCTCAGGATTCAAAATATATACACTTTAAAAGTCAAATTCATATAAAAACATTGATTTTATCACAGATGATCCTATACAAGTAATTATAAAAAAACACAATCTAAAAAACTGTAACACTTCTTGGAGATATGAAAAAATGTGGGAGAAAATGGTCAAATTGGCATATCCAATATTAATCATAAACCATGCTCAATCAGCACTCAATCATGTAATTTATTTTTCTTTTCAATTGACCATCGGAGTGCTAGTATGTCCTTCCCATGTAGGGTAGCAACCAATATGAAGTAGCGACGCGTTTCGGTGGTCTATTCAAATTCACCACCTTCTTCAGGCTTAATATATCAAATTAATATCTCCTCATATGATCTAAAACAATGTACAAAAAACATACAATTAAAATAATGTCCTTCATTGTAATCATTAGATATAATATATATTTAACACTAGGTCATAACAGGACAATTTATTAACATTTTCATACTCAAAATACATTTATATTACAGTCTTGGTCTCATATATCAAAGTTCACATATCCATATCCAACATACAAACTCATCAATCATACATATTTTACAACTCATATTTATACATTGCTCATATTCTAATACTCATAAAAGTACAAAGTTATGTACCAAAATAGAGTTACCCACCCATAAAATGGTGTATAAAAATAACGAAGGAGATCTGTTTCTTCCTTCAAATTGGTTATAATCCTCTTCACACACCACTCGCAAAGAATAGGGGATGTGGACCTCTATATCATCCCTGAATTGAAATAATAAAGATAGAGATATACTTCAACATTCTTGTTCTAATGATTCCCTGACGCTTATACTGCTTCTAAATATATACTGCCAATTATACCTTAGTCAAACTTGCAATGTTTCTTGTCATCCTTTCTATTGGGTAATTCAGAATAAAACCATAAAAAGACTCTGCCTTTGTTCCCTGCAAACGTAAAAAATTATAATGATTATACTCATTCACAGTTTTAATCAATCCATAAGGCCCTCAATTACTAATCTTGTCCACTACTCTAACCAAAGAAATTTCTACCTGTGGGGTAATCCAAAGTCACACCTCCACTGTAGCTGTAGTAATATATTTCTTCGAGAACCTTTCCTTATCACGTCGCACTAGCTTGATTTTCACACGTGCGCGTGCCGGTCCCAAACAAGCTGCCTATATGTGAAAAGATCACACCATTAGACCGATAGACGTGTTATTGCCAGTGCAATCATTTCAACCAATATTCCTTCATTATTATAATAAATTGTGAAATAACCCCATCGGTTCATACTTAAATGTCTATCAATAAAAAGACGATATATTGCTCATCCGTGAACAATATGTCTATCCATTGCTTCCCACTGTCAATGTACCTATCGATATTATACTATGCCATACAGATACCCAAAAAAGGGAGAATACCAAAGATAAACCGCATAAACTTTCCGTTAAGGGGAAAAAAATCCACCTGTACCCACTAACTAGTGTCGTGCCTTCACCCATGTTCAACAAAGATCTCATCCAATATACGGAACCCACGTTTAATAGTTGCGGTAAAACGGTAAAAACCAAGGGTACCCTTCCCATATACCGACTAGCCCAATTCAATCTGACCCGCATATCGGCCTACTAACACACTTACCGGGACGTAAACAGTCTCCTGGCGAGATACAAATTCTTCCGGGTTCCTGCAATGATTCACAACTGGTAGGAAGGCGACGTATTTAAATACAACCGTCATCACGTTCCTCCAATCACAATTTTCACCAAAATAGAAAACGGACCATCAACACTCGTCATGTTCCCATCTGAACGCCTACTCGGTCCGCACTCAACAGACCCATAGTTATAAAGAGGGGGCATTATGTTTCACTCATATATCCTACACTCGGTCAAATATTGCATATGTTCATGAATGCGATGACAAATCCATCGCAGAAACTACCGCTCGTTGTTAAATTACCGGACTTATACTCATCATAGCGATAAACATCCGAATAACCGAGAATAATGTCGGCCATCTTGGAGTAAAAGATCATCCAAGTTCCATCTATAGTTAGCCTGTTTTTTTAAAGTAATAGCCATAATTTACGGTGCCAAAAATTGAATTTATAAACTCGAAAACTTTTCATACATTGTGAGACAGTAGTTTGCTTCACCAATCCAAATAGTATATATGCATATAACCGATAACTCAGCTTGGTTATATAATAGAATACTTAGAAGAGAGATCAACAAGTCCCTCATAATACATATAGCCATCCACGGATAAACTCGGCAATATATGGATTTATTCAAAATTCCATATGGCTTATAGTATTGGGATTAATATCCATATTCTTATTTAGCGCCCACTAATTCTATAGCTATATCACAAACATTATTAATATATTATTGAATGATTGCCCCATATCACAGTTCCTATGTCATCAACTAGTCATCTTAATATTTCAGTTTACTGATTATATAACCTAAAACTAGGACCAGGTAATGGAACAAAAAAATGTTTATTTCTTATCAAACCAATAATATTGAAAGCTCAACTCTATACAACTATGAATCTTATCTAATGAACTTTTCCCATTCTTCTCGAGAGTTCAATCCTTGCCTAATAGTATTGAGAATAGAAATATACCACTGTTCTCTACATTTTCTTTTTTCCTCCATATTTCCACCACGCTTATTCAGAGTGACCTTTTCTAAAATGTACCACTCAAAATCATTTTCTTTATGTCCCTTTTCTGTGAAGTGTGATACCAAAGGTGCATTCAATTTCTTCGTTTTGATGGCAGACCTATGTTCCAAAAGGCGTATTCTGAGCTCACGGCCCGTCTCACCCACATATGCCTCTCCACACGGACATCTTAGCAGGTAAATAATGTTTTTGCTGCGACAGTTATTTAAGGTATGCGCAACAATAATCCTACCATTGTGGTGTAACTCCTTTGTCACTATACATTGGGGGCATATAGAACAACTACCACATTTGGTATTACCTTTAGGTAGGGAATTGTCAATTGTTCTCTGTCTCTGCACTGGTTCTTCCCTATATGTGTGAACCAATTGATTGCGTAAGTTGGTATTTCTTTTATACGCAAATAATGGTTTTTCAAGTTTCACATTTTCATCATCATTCAAGATACTCCAATTCCTATTTATTACATTTTTAATCTTGTTGCTAATCTCATAAAATTGACTCACAAACACCATTTTAGTCAGCTTTTTCTCCTTACGGGGTCCCTCAAACATCGCTTCCCTATTATAGAAACGAGCTCTTTTGAATGAATGAGAAATTAGTTTCCTGGGGTATCCCCTATCTCTCAATTTAGTCTTCAGGGTCTCAGAGTGTTTATAAAAGTTATTCAACTCAGTACAATTTCTTCTAAGATGAAGAAATTGACTGAATGGAATGTTGTCCCTTTGTGACCTCGGGTGGAAACTGGAGTAATGGAGTAGTGTGTTTTTATCCATCGGTTTGGTATAAAGTTCAACTTCCAGTTTACCACGCCCAGATCCAATGGTAATGTCTAAATAATCTACACTAGTCCTACTAAATTGGGCAGTGAATCTAAGGTTGTCATCCCCCAAGTTCAACCAACTAAGAAAATCATCCAAAAGCTCTAAGGGACCATTCCATATAAAGAACACGTCATCAATGAAACGATGCCATTCATCAATGTTTTCATAAAATGGTGCAAGTTAGATTTATAAATATGGCGTTTCTCAAATTCACCTACATATAAACACGCTAGACTAGGAGCACAGGTAGCTCCCATGCTAGTCCCCTTCCTCTGTCGAAACAGCTGATCTTTAAAGAGAAAAATATTGTTTTTCAATACCAGGTCAGTACATCTTAAAATAAAATCCTTATTGACACCATCCATATCTATGTTCTCCAAAATTCCTTGTATAACCTCAACAGTAGATTGCTGCGGAATGTTAGTATACAAGGCCTCAATGTCTAGGGTTACCAGACATTGAGTATTTTTGCTGAAAGGTTTATTTTCTAACATGCCAATAATGTGAGTTGAATCTCTCACATACGACTTCAATTGACACACCAAAGGTTTTAAGAAAAAGTCAATATATTTGCTAAAAGGTTCTAAAATAGAACCCAAGCCACTCACAATTGGTCGCATAGGGGATCCTTATTATCCTTATGGACCTTTGGTAGGCCATATATAGCTGGTATTTTTGGGTTATTAGTATGGAGGAATCTAAATTCCTCTTCACATATCCAATTATTCTCTTTGGCCTCTTGTATCAAATCACTACATTTTTTAGTTAAAACTAACAAATCCTTCTCATGCACCTTCTCATAATGGGCTTGTATGTTTAAGAGCTTATACATTCTATTGTCATAGTCCAAAGTATCAAATATAACAACTCCTCCGCCTTTATCCGCGGGTTTAATTGTTATTGACCGATCTTCTTTTAAAGTGCTAATGGCTATTCGTTGAGCTTTGTCTAAATTGTATGAACTACAAACCTCTTTTTTGAGAATGTTATGAATCTCCAATTCCACCACCTTTTCAAATGTATCGATATTCTTCCCCACTTGAGTGATGGAGGGCGTGAATGTAGATTTTAATCTAAGACCAGTGATATTTCCTGTCACGTGTGAAAATCAAGCTAGTGCGACGTGATAAGGAAAGGTTCTCGAAGAAATATATTACTACAGCTACAGTGGAGGTGTGACTTTGGATTACCCCACAGGTAGAAATTTCTTTGGTTAGAGTAGTGGACAAGATTAGTAATTGAGGGCCTTATGGATTGATTAAAACTGTGAATGAGTATAATCATTATAATTTTTTACGTTTGCAGGGAACAAAGGCAGAGTCTTTTTATGGTTTTATTCTGAATTACCCAATAGAAAGGATGACAAGAAACATTGCAAGTTTGACTAAGGTATAATTGGCAGTATATATTTAGAAGCAGTATAAGCGTCAGGGAATCATTAGAACAAGAATGTTGAAGTATATCTCTATCTTTATTATTTCAATTCAGGGATGATATAGAGGTCCACATCCCCTATTCTTTGCGAGTGGTGTGTGAAGAGGATTATAACCAATTTGAAGGAAGAAACAGATCTCCTTCGTTATTTTTATACACCATTTTATGGGTGGGTAACTCTATTTTGGTACATAACTTTGTACTTTTATGAGTATTAGAATATGAGCAATGTATAAATATGAGTTGTAAAATATGTATGATTGATGAGTTTGTATGTTGGATATGGATATGTGAACTTTGATATATGAGACCAAGACTGTAATATAAATGTATTTTGAGTATGAAAATGTTAATAAATTGTCCTGTTATGACCTAGTGTTAAATATATATTATATCTAATGATTACAATGAAGGACATTATTTTAATTGTATGTTTTTTGTACATTGTTTTAGATCATATGAGGAGATATTAATTTGATATATTAAGCCTGAAGAAGGTGGTGAATTTGAATAGACCACCGAAACGCGTCGCTACTTCATATTGGTTGCTACCCTACATGGGAAGGACATACTAGCACTCCGATGGTCAATTGAAAAGAAAAATAAATTACATGATTGAGTGCTGATTGAGCATGGTTTATGATTAATATTGGATATGCCAATTTGACCATTTTCTCCCACATTTTTCATATCTCCAAGAAGTGTTACAGTTTTTTAGATTGTGTTTTTTTATAATTACTTGTATAGGATCATCTGTGATAAAATCAATGTTTTTATATGAATTTGACTTTTAAAGTGTATATATTTTGAATCCTGAGGGGATTATACATAAAATAAAATTGAATACTATTTTATATTATGGTTTTGGTTTCTTTTGATTGTTGATGAATTGAATATGGTATGTGTGTTATTTGGATGAATTGGTATGCTTTAAGAAGGAGTCCAAAGGGATCTTGTCTTTGACAGAAGTGTCTGATTTTGGTGTCCTGTCCCTTTGGTGTGTGGGACCCCTCTCCTATATTTTTGACTTTGTGCACGGTCTTCGGACCGGAGAGCTTTAGATATTATCTTATCTCATTTATTATATTTGAGAGTTGAGATTTTATTCTGTTTCAGCTTGTTTAAGCGAACTATACTTGAGATTTGAGATTTTATCCAGTTCTAGCTTGTTCAAGCGAATGGATCAACTCAAAGTATTTGGGTTTAGTGAAGACCAGTATAATAAAATAATTAATACCAAAAAGGGCAATAAATTTACTGTTATTGCTGGTAAAGGTGAAAAATGGGGAACTTTACTCAACCTTAAGAAGAAGTTGATAAGAACTGAGGCCCATGCAGAATTTTTAATTGAATACGTCAAGTCTGGGGTTATACCAATTGGGTTACAGATACGCAATGAACCAGGTTTATTTATTGAGAATAAAAAGTTTTTAGAGATTTGGACCCATATATCTAATCGCTGCAGCCGTGATTGGATGCTTCTTATTATAGAAACGGCTCAAGAGATAATTATTATAGAAAGAGAGGCCATTGAGAAATTAGAATTAGAATTAAAAGAAAAAACAGGTCTCGAACAAGCTAAACTTAAACTAGATGAGATTAATCAAGATGTGGATGGATATAGGGACTATTTAATAAATAAAAAAACTAACAAACTTAAAAAGGATATTAATAGATTTAGTCAAGAATTGGCCTATCCATACCTTAGAGAGAATTATTATGAACAACAAAAAAATGATCAAGGCGGGGAGAGAAATCCGTTTAGGAGACCTAGGTATACACGGGGTGGCAGAAAACAAATTACGTTCTCTGAAACATCAGGCTCCAGTAGTGAAGACGAATTTATGCTTAGGGAAGAAAATGGTAGAGGGTCCTCTGAACAACAGGGGGTTTTTTAGAACCAAGAAACAGGAGGGGAGATACAATGTGAATCAGACGGGGGCTCAACAAGCACGCAATCACCCACCACAAGAATATATGCAAACCCGGCGCCAGAGATATTGGCGATAGACAAAATTCCTATCATTAATCTCTCTAACAGATCTTTGAGTAAGAGTGAGACTGAAATATTAGGTAGGGGTTTTAGTTTTGTTCCCACGGCCAGAGTTAATAGATTCCAACTTGAAAGGGATTTGAGATCCTTTTTAGAAAGATTAGGTTAAGGAGATTTTTTGAGGATAGGCCTACCCGTGAGTCAGGAAATATCACTGGTCTTAGATTAAAATCTACATTCACGCCCTCCATCACTCAAGTGGGGAAGAATATCGATACATTTGAAAAGGTGGTGGAATTGGAGATTCATAACATTCTCAAAAAAGAGGTTTGTAGTTCATACAATTTAGACAAAGCTCAACGAATAGCCATTAGCACTTTAAAAGAAGATCGGTCAATAACAATTAAACCCGCGGATAAAGGCGGAGGAGTTGTTATATTTGATACTTTGGACTATGACAATAGAATGTATAAGCTCTTAAACATACAAGCCCATTATGAGAAGGTGCATGAGAAGGATTTGTTAGTTTTAACTAAAAATGTAGTGATTTGATACAAGAGGCCAAAGAGAATAATTGGATATGTGAAGAGGAATTTAGATTCCTCCATACTAATAACCCAAAAATACCAGCTATATATGGCCTACCAAAGGTCCATAAGGATAATAAGGATCCCCCTATGCGACCAATTGTGAGTGGCTTGGGTTCTATTTTAGAACCTTTTAGCAAATATATTGACTTTTTCTTAAAACCTTTGGTGTGTCAATTGAAGTCGTATGTGAGAGATTCAACTCACATTATTGGCATGTTAGAAAATAAACCTTTCAGCAAAAATACTCAATGTCTGGTAACCCTAGACATTGAGGCCTTGTATACTAACATTCCGCAGCAATCTACTGTTGAGGTTATACAAGGAATTTTGGAGAACATAGATATGGATGGTGTCAATAAGGATTTTATTTTAAGATGTACTGACCTGGTATTGAAAAACAATATTTTTCTCTTTAAAGATCAGCTGTTTCGTCAGAGGAAGGGGACTAGCATGGGAGCTACCTGTGCTCCTAGTCTAGCGTGTTTATATGTAGGTGAATTTGAGAAACGCCATATTTATAACGAACTTGCACCATTTTATGAAAACATTGATGAATGGCATCGTTTCATTGATGACGTGTTCTTTATATGGAATGGTCCCTTAGAGCTTTTGGATGATTTTCTTAGTTGGTTGAACTTGGGGGATGACAACCTTAGATTCACTGCCCAATTTAGTAGGACTAGTGTAGATTATTTAGACATTACCATTGGATCTGGGCGTGGTAAACTGGAAGTTGAACTTTATACCAAACCGATGGATAAAAACACACTACTCCATTACTCCAGTTTCCACCCGAGGTCACAAAGGGACAACATTCCATTCAGTCAATTTCTTCGTCTTAGAAGAAATTGTACTGAGTTGAATAACTTTTATAAACACTCTGAGACCCTGAAGACTAAATTGAGAGATAGGGGATACCCCAGGAAACTAATTTCTCATTCATTCAAAAGAGCTCGTTTCTATAATAGGGAAGCGATGTTTGAGGGACCCCGTAAGGAGAAAAAGCTGACTAAAATGGTGTTTGTGAGTCAATTTTATGAGATTAGCAACAAGATTAAAAATGTAATAAATAGGAATTGGAGTATCTTGAATGATGATGAAAATGTGAAACTTGAAAAACCATTATTTGCGTATAAAAGAAATACCAACTTACGCAATCAATTGGTTCACACATATAGGGAAGAACCAGTGCAGAGACAGAGAACAATTGACAATTCCCTACCTAAAGGTAATACCAAATGTGGTAGTTGTTCTATATGCCCCCAATGTATAGTGACAAAGGAGTTACACCACAATGGTAGGATTATTGTTGCGCATACCTTAAATAACTGTCGCAGCAAAAACATTATTTACCTGCTAAGATGTCCGTGTGGAGAGGCATATGTGGGTGAGACGGGCCGTGAGCTCAGAATACGCCTTTTGGAACATAGGTCTGCCATCAAAACGAAGAAATTGAATGCACCTTTGGTATCACACTTCACAGAAAAGGGACATAAAGAAAATGATTTTGAGTGGTACATTTTAGAAAAGGTCACTCTGAATAAGCGTGGTGGAAATATGGAGGAAAAAAGAAAATGTAGAGAACAGTGGTATATTTCTATTCTCAATACTATTAGGCAAGGATTGAACTCTCGAGAAGAATGGGAAAAGTTCATTAGATAAGATTCATAGTTGTATAGAGTTGAGCTTTCAATATTATTGGTTTGATAAGAAATAAACATTTTTGTTCCATTACCTGGTCCTAGTTTTAGGTTATATAATCAGTAAACTGAAATATTAAGATGACTAGTTGATGACATAGGAACTGTGATATGGGGCAATCATTCAATAATATATTAATAATGTTTGTGATATAGCTATAGAATTAGTGGGCGCTAAATAAGAATATGGATATTAATCCCAATACTATAAGCCATATGGAATTTTGAATAAATCCATATATTGCCGAGTTTATCCGTGGATGGCTATATGTATTATGAGGGACTTGTTGATCTCTCTTCTAAGTATTCTATTATATAACCAAGCTGAGTTATCGGTTATATGCATATATACTATTTGGATTGGTGAAGCAAACTACTGTCTCACAATGTATGAAAAGTTTTCGAGTTTATAAATTCAATTTTTGGCACCGTAAATTATGGCTATTACTTTAAAAAAACAGGCTAACTATAGATGGAACTTGGATGATCTTTTACTCCAAGATGGCCGACATTATTCTCGGTTATTCGGATGTTTATCGCTATGATGAGTATAAGTCCGGTAATTTAACAACGAGCGGTAGTTTCTGCGATGGATTTGTCATCGCATTCATGAACATATGCAATATTTGACCGAGTGTAGGATATATGAGTGAAACATAATGCCCCCTCTTTATAACTATGGGTCTGTTGAGTGCGGACCGAGTAGGCGTTCAGATGGGAACATGACGAGTGTTGATGGTCTGTTTTCTATTTTGGTGAAAATTGTGATTGGAGGAACGTGATGACGGTTGTATTTAAATACGTCGCCTTCCTACCAGTTGTGAATCATTGCAGGAACCCGGAAGAATTTGTATCTCGCCAGGAGACTGTTTACGTCCCGGTAAGTGTGTTAGTAGGCCGATATGCGGGTCAGATTGAATTGGGCTAGTCGGTATATGGGAAGGGTACCCTTGGTTTTACCGTTTTACCGCAACTATTAAACGTGGGTTCCGTATATTGGATGAGATCTTTGTTGAACATGGGTGAAGGCACGACACTAGTTAGTGGGTACAGGTGGATTTTTCCCCTTAACGGAAAGTTTATGCGGTTTATCTTTGGTATTCTCCTTTTTTGGGTATCTGTATGGCATAGTATAATATCGATAGGTACATTGACAGTGGGAAGCAATGGATAGACATATTGTTCACGGATGAGCAATATATCGTCTTTTTATTGATAGACATTTAAGTATGAACCGATGGGGTTATTTCACAATTTATTATAATAATGAAGGAATATTGGTTGAAATGATTGCACTGGCAATAACACGTCTATCGGTCTAATGGTGTGATCTTTTCACATATAGGCAGCTTGTTTGGGACCGGCACGCGCACGTGTGAAAATCAAGCTAGTGCGACGTGATAAGGAAAGGTTCTCGAAGAAATATATTACTACAGCTACAGTGGAGGTGTGACTTTGGATTACCCCACAGGTAGAAATTTCTTTGGTTAGAGTAGTGGACAAGATTAGTAATTGAGGGCCTTATGGATTGATTAAAACTGTGAATGAGTATAATCATTATAATTTTTACGTTTGCAGGGAACAAAGGCAGAGTCTTTTTATGGTTTTATTCTGAATTACCCAATAGAAAGGATGACAAGAAACATTGCAAGTTTGACTAAGGTATAATTGGCAGTATATATTTAGAAGCAGTATAAGCGTCAGGGAATCATTAGAACAAGAATGTTGAAGTATATCTCTATCTTTATTATTTCAATTCAGGGATGATATAGAGGTCCACATCCCCTATTCTTTGCGAGTGGTGTGTGAAGAGGATTATAACCAATTTGAAGGAAGAAACAGATCTCCTTCGTTATTTTTATACACCATTTTATGGGTGGGTAACTCTATTTTGGTACATAACTTTGTACTTTTATGAGTATTAGAATATGAGCAATGTATAAATATGAGTTGTAAAATATGTATGATTGATGAGTTTGTATGTTGGATATGGATATGTGAACTTTGATATATGAGACCAAGACTGTAATATAAATGTATTTTGAGTATGAAAATGTTAATAAATTGTCCTGTTATGACCTAGTGTTAAATATATATTATATCTAATGATTACAATGAAGGACATTATTTTAATTGTATGTTTTTGTACATTGTTTTAGATCATATGAGGAGATATTAATTTGATATATTAAGCCTGAAGAAGGTGGTGAATTTGAATAGACCACCGAAACGCGTCGCTACTTCATATTGGTTGCTACCCTACATGGGAAGGACATACTAGCACTCCGATGGTCAATTGAAAAGAAAAATAAATTACATGATTGAGTGCTGATTGAGCATGGTTTATGATTAATATTGGATATGCCAATTTGACCATTTTCTCCCACATTTTTTCATATCTCCAAGAAGTGTTACAGTTTTTAGATTGTGTTTTTTTATAATTACTTGTATAGGATCATCTGTGATAAAATCAATGTTTTTATATGAATTTGACTTTTAAAGTGTATATATTTTGAATCCTGAGGGGATTATACATAAAATAAAATTGAATACTATTTTATATTATGGTTTTGGTTTCTTTTGATTGTTGATGAATTGAATATGGTATGTGTGTTATTTGGATGAATTGGTATGCTTTAAGAAGGAGTCCAAAGGGATCTTGTCTTTGACAGAAGTGTCTGATTTTGGTGTCCTGTCCCTTTGGTGTGTGGGACCCCTCTCCTATATTTTTGATTTAGTTTGTTTTGCTGCCATTATGCATGACCAAGAAACTCTCTCCCTTGTCAATAGAGGTGTTCCCTTAGAAAAATCAAAATGTGAAGGGAAATGTGAGGCAATTTGAGTTTGTGTTTCCTTCCAGGTGTCTCCGCTCTCTTTTCCGGAGGTAGCTGGCCTTTGAAATCATTGTAAAATGTGTTTGTTGCTCGGTTAATTCAATCCCGGATAGGACTGCTATGTTTTCAGACTTGGATGTACTTCTAACAAAAGAGTGACATCCTCGTCATCTTTCTAATTCTCTCTCCCTGGGCGGGGGCTTGGAAGATGGCACATTGCCAATGCCTTAACACGTATCGCCTGTACATTTTAGCACGAAAAGTTTTGGCCACTTGAATTTATTATTTTTTATTAAGCACTGCCCAGTGCTCCATCTGCTTTTTTGGAAAGCACAGACTGGGAATAGGAAAGCTACTAGAGTCTCAGGAGAGCACGAGGGAGGCAAGGTTGACACAGAGGTAGAGCAACGCCTTGTTGCCTTCCCAGCCTGCGTTATAGCAACAGGCTGTGGTTACTGGGGTAAATGCAAGCCTCCACTTCTCCGGCCATCTTGAGTCAGGCTACTTCTGCACGCTATGCAGACAGCAGAGAGAGCACCAAATGCAAACAGGCCCTGGCTTTAATGTGTCTGCGCATATAGCTTGCTGTCTGTGACATTTCAGGAAGTAATGTTTTGTAGAACCGAGATGCAACATTCCAAAACAAGCAAAAAGAGCAGGCCGCCAGGCCCCATTCTTTTAGGGAAAATGAAGATGAATGATCCCATAGCTAATTGAGGCGGTTTTAGACATAATATAAACAGCTCAGAGGTGCAGGGCTTCATATTGACATAGGATGCATTTTATGACAAAATGCTATTGTGGGCATTCGTTTTGTGGGAAAAAGGTCCATGACTGTAAGTCGTCCTTGCTGTGCTGTCCTCGATAATGTCATCACTGGATTATTAGGATAGAAAGTCCTTGGCAGGGAAATGTTCCTCTTGACTCTCTCGTTTTCCTTTAGTGAGCTTAACAGTCATGCAACCCACCAAAGGTTTTTTTAATTTTTAATTTAATTTTATTTTTTATTCCAGTCAGCAATGACGAAATGCACATAATACAGACAGAGCAGTCTTTGCAGGTATGCCCAGTTACATATTTCAAAGGAAAACACACATAGTTCTGTACATAAGGAGGCTGATTAAGATTCTACCATATCCCGGGCATCCGACAGCCATAGAGCTCCGCAGTTTACCACCATATAAATACTCTGGCACATTTCTGACCACAATATCTTGTTGTAGCATCTGTCCGCTGCTCTACTATGAACGGGAGAAAGCAAACATATCGTGTGTAATCAGACCTTAAAGTGTAAATCAATCGTCTACTTGTGTAGCTTGAAGGTACTGCGTTAGGGGTTCCCAGAAGTCCCTAGGTCTGGACGCTTGCGGTAATTCTTCCGCATAAACCTCTAATGTCTCCTTACAGTATGACATGTCAGTAAGCCAGTCTTTAAACCTAGGGGGACGTTTGCTACCCCACCGAATTGCAATGCGGCGTTTGGCCAGCAGTAGTGCAACAGCTAAAAATTTCCTTTTTTTGGCTGGTTTAAGTTTGTATATACCCAGTAGGCAAACAAGTGGTGCATTTGGTATCAGTTCCATCAGCATAATCGTCAGTGCTCCTGTAATTTCGTGCCAATACGGATGAATCTGGGGGCATGCCCAGGACATGTGCAAAAAATCTGCGTTCAATGCCTTACATGTTTGGCATTTGTCATGTGTTCTAAGTCCGTATTTGTATAACTGAGTCGGAGTGTAATAAATTTGATGTATAAATTTAAAGTGGATGATACGTAAGTTGCAGTTGGATGTCAGCAACTGCAACTGCGTGCAGCTATAGTCCCAATCACGTTCATCTATGGTGTCACCTATTAGTGCTTCCCACCGTTGGAGCGATTTGTTCACTACCTCACTCTGTTCTGCTTGTGATGTATTGTATAAGCGTGTAACTAATTTTTGACGAGTAGGTGCCGTTAATAAAAGCTGTAGTGCTTGCAGTTTTGGCGGTTCCTCTGGGAATGATGCGTATAGCTCCCTGAGCGCCATATGTAGCCGTAGATGTGCGAACAGCTTCATAGGTGTATGGTGTGCACTTAATGATGGGTCTTCCCTCGGAATGAATCTGCCATGTGGAAAGACATCCCCCATTGCGTACATTTTCATCTCCTCCAACAGCAGTAACATTTTTTTCTCCTGCGCAACTGATATTCGTGGGTGGTGAGCTATAGGGAGAGATGGGGCGTAAATGGGGAGTTTCTGCGCGCGGTGTGCTAGCACATGCCATGCTCTTGAAGTGCAGTGTACAGTTTGAATCGTGTCTTTAGGGGTGAAGGACTTTGGATCTGATATGTAAGCTATCAGTGGGGTTGGCTGTACGCTATCTCTCTCCACTGCTATGTGTGGTATATACTCATGCGGATGTAACCAGTAATGAGCATGCTGTGCTTGAGCGCAATAAAATATAATTGCAAATCTGGTGCACCGAAACCCCCTCTGTGATATGGTTTCGTTAATGTTTTCCAGGCTATTCTGGCCTGCTTCCCCCCCATGTTAACCTTTGCATGGCCGACCGTAATTTAGAGAACATTGTTTGTGTGAGCCAAATAGGGATATTCATAAATAAATATAAAAATTTGGGCAAGACTATCATCTTTTGTAGAGCTATTCTATCAGCTAGAGAAAGAGGCATCCTTATCCAGCGATCTATCTGTTCCTCAAGTTTGGTCAACGCTCTACCGTAATTTTCCCGTATCACTAGTTCTGGATCACGGTGTATCCATATGCCCAGATACTTAACTGGTTCAGTTTGCCATTTCAGTGGATAGTCTAAGTTGGGCTGCGTTGTGGTCTGTGTAAGAGGTATAACTACTGATTTGTCCCAGTTTCTACGGAACCCTGAGTATTGTTCGAATCGTATATATTCTCTTATAAGTTCATTTAAATTAGTGTCCGGATGTTGGGTAAAAAGCACCATATCATCAGCGTATAGTGAAATGCTAATGGGCCGAAGATGAAACTGCAATGCAGTCTCGGAATGTCGTTGGCAGATTTTACAAGCCAATGGTTCAAAAATCAATGTGAACAAAATGGGTGAAAGCGGGCAGCCTTGTCTCGTCCCTCGGCTTATACTAATGGAAGTGGACGTGCGCCCATTAATTCTGACTCTAGCGGTGGGGTCTGTATAAAGAAGTTCGATCCATCTTAGAAATGGCTCCGGAAAGCCCATTCTGCGTAACACTGTGAACATAAATACCCATTCCACAGAGTCAAAGGCTTTCGCCGCATCCAATAAAGCTGCGGCTGCCGGTAGATCGGGATTTAGATGGTGATACAGTGCAAAGATGGTGCGTATATTCTGAGTGGTAGATCGCGTCGGTACAAAGCCGGCTTGATCTGGAAGGATCAACTTGCCCAGTAGGGGTTGAATTCGTGCTGCTATAATTTTTGCCAATATTTTTACATCAATGTTTATCAAAGATAAGGGCCGATAGGAGTCACATTTAGTTAAGTCCTTGTCGGGTTTAGGGAGCGCTATTAAAAGTGCTTCTCTTAGTGAGGTCGGGAGTTTACCCTCCTCATATGCCTCTTCATACATTTCTGCTAAATGCGGTATCAACAAGTCCCGATATTCTTTGTAGAATCCTCCGGGTAGCCCGTCAAGGCCTGGAGCTTTGTTGTTTGGTAAAGAATTGATCGCTTCTATAATTTCGTCTTTTGTGATATGATGGCAAACGTATTCGCGGTGAGTGTCAGACAGCCAGGCCAGGGCCACATCATCCAAGTATTGGTCAATATCTATGGGGGTGGCGTTGGATCTCGTCGTATAGAGTTGGAGGTAGTAGTCCTTAAAGCAGTCTAAAATTGACGAGGTATCGTAAAGTATGTGATTTTGCGTGTCCTCTATCTGTGTTATATAAGCTGCTGTTGGTGCAGGTCTGATTTTGTTCGGTAGCGCTCACCCTGGTCTACCTCCCTCTCCGTAGTTACGCGCTGTGTACCTACGCGACTTATATTTTACCTCATCAGCAGCATATTCCTGATAGGCGTCCATTTTCCCCCTTATGGCCGCTAATAGTGTGGGATTTTGTGTTTGTGTATATTCCGTTTCGAGTTTTTTTATATCTCTTTCTATCATTTTTAATTGCTGTTGAATGTCTTTCAGAATGCCAGGGTGTTTACTAATACAGTGACCCCTGATAGTGACCTTAAAGGCCTCCCACAGTGTCCGTGCGCTATCCACCGACCCAGAGTTAAGGTCAAAGTAGTCCTCTATTGCCTGGTGTAATTCACTACGAAATACTGGATCGAGTAGGGCGCTTCCCTGAAGTCTCCATGTAAACTGTCTTGGTATGTATGTAGGGACCTCCAGCAAAAGGCGAACAGGAGCATGATCCGATAGCGTTTTGGGCAAGTGTTCCACCCCCCTTGTCCACGTACAAGCATCTTGTGTGATCAACCAATAGTCTATCCTTGACCATGTGTTATGTGTCGTTGATGTACATGTACCTTCTTTACGCTCTGGATGTCTCAACCTCCATATGTCAGACATCATCCACATCTCCATTCCCTCTTTAAGCACTTTAGCAGCTTGTTTACCGTATCGTTCATTCCCAGTGGATCTATCAAGGGCCGGGTCCAGACATGTATTAAAATCTCCCCCCCATATTATTGTTGTGGTTGGTAAATCCCGCAGCTTAGACCATATGCTTGTATAAAAACTGGGGTCGTCATTGTTCGGGCCGTATGATGCGACTATCGTTAAGACAGTGCCCCCAAATTTCCCCTGTACTATAACATAACGTCCTTGGTCATCTTTAATGACATGGATTAGCTGAAATGGAGTGCTGCGTCTAACCAAAAGCAACACTCCCCTAGCATATGTAGAGAAGGAGGATGCCATGCGATACGTCGCCCACCGTGTGCCTATTCGTTCTTCGGTGAGGGCCGTAAGATGCGTTTCCTGCAAACAGGCAACATCTATGCCATGTCTGTCTAAATACGCCAGTACCTTACGTATTTTCTGCGGATTATGAAGTCCGCGAACATTCCAGGTTATGAACGTCAGTTTCCGGGCATGTGTGTTAATGTCAGCCATGTGTGCCGTCTTCCATACATGGAAACCACTGCCGCCTTTTCCATACCGTGCAGTTGTAAATATAAGTAATTATGTCCTCAGAGCTGACCAGAGTTTTTTGTCTTGTTCCCCCCCGCCCCCTCCCACTCCGCCCATTCCCATGCAGCGGAGACAATTCCCAACAAGTGTAACATAAACCCGTCCCTCCCCCCCTGCCTTATTAACTAAAGACTAACTTGTGTGGTGCACACGAGTGGGCGGGAGCTGCCACCCCAATTTCTTGTGGATAACCCACATGGGTGGACGCCATATCTACACAAATCTAAAGCACATCAGAGCACATCATAGCTGCAACTCGCAGCTAGCTAGACATTTGCCAATAATTGCATATTGTATTGAAATCAAAACCCAAACGACCTATTATACACAGTCTATAAGAAACATTTGTTGAGTACTCCCAAGTCTTATGTTTCAACTTATCTGCTCCCAGCAGCATGCGTTACTCAAACTGTTCATCAGGGTGAGTCCGCCTCCTCCGATTGCCGCCCATATTTACACTTCTCTGTCTTCCACAGCGTTAGGGCTTCATCCGTATTGCAGGTGCAGCATCTCGGTTTGGCGTAGCAGCCGCTAGTCTAAATTGCTCTCAGTGTAACCAAGTTACTGAAATGCTAATCATGAAGAGTATCTGTAGCAGTTTATAAGTGTTTTATTCCACGTCTGAAGTATTTGCTTGTTTTTCCAGTGCTCCTCTTGGGGATGTCCTGCGCATGCTGCGCTGTCCTTTCTGTTGGAGGTACTTCATTATCTCTTTGGGCTCATTGTAAATCTTCGACTTCCTTTCATCAGTAACGCGGAGTCTGGCAGGGAATAGCATAGCATAGGGTATAGTTAGTTCCCGCAGTTTTTGTTTTGCATGCCCAAATTTCTTCCTTGCTTCTTGGACCGCCGCTGTAAAGTCAGGATATAAGGATATATCCATACCTTCGTGGCATAGCTTACCCAGCTCTCTGGCTTTGCGAAGTGCCGCATCCCGATCTCTGTAATTTAAGATCCTGGCTAATATCGGCGTTGGTCTTGATCCAGGTGGCGGTGGTGGTGCCAACGATCTGTGCGCCCTCTCTACGATAAACACTTCAGAGAACGTTTCCCTGCCCATTAAGGTAATGAGCAGCCGTTCAACATAGCGCTCCATGGGCCCTGTGTTTGTAGTTTCCGATATGCCCATTAGGCGAATATTGTTTCTACGGGACCTCGCTTCCAAATCCTCCGCTTTCGCCGTTAGGGCTGCCAAGTGTTTGTCCATTTTCCCTTGCTTAGTTTCCATCTGCGTTTGAGTGTCTTCAGCTTCAGATAGACGGCGCTCAGCCATATCAAGCCTTTCCGTGTGTTTGTCCAAGCGCTCAGACATATGTTGAACACGATAGGTGAGTGAGTCTATTTTCCCGTCGATAGTAGTTAGGGCTGCTTGGATCGTGGTGAACATGGCTTTCACATCATCATTTGTGACTCCACCAGTTGCACTAGACGCACATTGCGCTATTTGTTGATCATCCACCCCCTGATCTGGTTGTTTTTTGGCCTGTTCAAAAGTAATTTTTGGTTGATTTCGGTCCGTCTACACATGTTTCTGGTAGTGTCCGTTCCGCTATGCTGAGTACCGCCCCTCTCCAGGCAAAGAGTGATTATCGCAAATCGTAAGTTGTGGATGTTGGGTCAGATTTTACGCTCCTGCTGTAATGATGAATAGTTATATGCAGAGCAGACTAGTGCTTTTTTTGGATGGGCTTCACCGAGCGAAGCAAGGCACTCTATGGATTCCTAACCTTCCAGCATGGATTGAAGATTCTGTTGGAGCCCCTTAACAGCACATACTCCACCTCCGCTACGACTGCAATGTAACGTTTTCCCCACGCTATATTATGTGCTTACTGCTAGTCTCGTCTCTCAGGGCCCACTATAGGTACGCCATCCCCTCCTTCAGTAGGGCTCACAATTTTGGCCCCGCCTCCTGTTGGAGTCCTGGTCTGGAGTTAGAGCCGTCCCCAATGCACAGCCTGCGTGTATGCCCACGGTCCTCCTCGGGGCACATAGGATAGACGCAGCGCTATTTGTCCCCACAATGCTCAATGTGCAGGACTTGGGCGTCTGTAACCAGCACTTCGCAATTGTATTGGTATAATACCTGAGCCTAGGGACGTGTCTGTAAGTTGCACCTCTTTAAGCAAGAGTGCAGGCAGGTGCAGAACAGTCTTGAAGGGGGAGAAGGCCAACTATGTGCTGTAGTGCCCAATATACTCTGTTGCCAAGCACACCAAAGTCAACAAACGGCAACACCCAGCATAGCCCAGCCCAGATTCTTCAGCGCCATTTGAGAACTGCACACGCTCACACCGCGAAGCTGCGCTGAGCCGCTCCCACTTCTCAGACCTCCAGCTGGCTCCTCAAGCGTAGCGCCGATTTTGGTATGCCGCTCCCGCCTTCAATACACCTCGCCGAGCGTTTGTAAAGATAGCGGCTCAGTCTCCCGTAGTGTCTGCGGGCGCTCGTTCTTTTTTATTCCCGCAGTTCTTCAGTTAAGCGGTGCACGCTCTTACCGCTACTATGCTCCGATCCACCCTTACTGCACAGATCGCCGATGAGGTCCGCCAGGACAGCGCCGACGCTCAGGAAGCCGCTTCTTCTTCTGTGGCACAGACCCGGTCGCTCCGCCTCGTCCTTGACCTTGCAGCCAGGTTGCGTGCCTTGCGTCGCGGTCTCTCTGTTCACGCGAGCCCGCCGCCTCAGTCTCGGCGTCCGCTAGCAAGGCCTCGATGTCGTCGCACCTCGTCCCAGAGTTTCGGAGCACCTCGAGGCGTAGAAAACAGGGTACAACAGGTGTCTGCGCTTACGAGGATGGCATGTCCCCAAACAGTGGGTGTACCACGACTCTATACGTGCAGGATCTTGCAGGATATTGTGGCGTCCGAGAGGAGCTCGCTCAAGCTGTAGCCATCTCTCTTCGTGGCTAGCTCCGCCCCAACCCACCAAAGGTTCTCCTTTTTAAGGGGCAACGAAGCCTCAAAGCCATGTTCTGACGTTAAGGAGTACCCAGAGTGCACCCCTCATTTAGAAGGTGGCTACTGTGTTCTCTACCTGGGGTATGAGAGACTGATTACGAGCTAAGACGCTATTTATCGCCCCTTAAAAATAACGATACCATGGGGTACGTTATTTATCGAGTGAGATAAATAACACTTATTACGGGTTCATGGGGAATAACACGTGATTTTTGGTGTTTAATGCACAGAATTCTGCATGATACGGTAAATACTGTGGGGCATATTCACAAGGACCTACCACCAATTTATCTCCACCTTAACGCATCCAAAGTGGAGATAGATCCAACACCCCATTCACAAGCGGGTGCAAACTGCAGACATCGCCAGTATTCCCGCGATAACTGCCCCAAAATTTATCTCCACGGTGGACACCACCAACCAACCCTAATGAGATGCAGAGTAGACGTTCCCATGCAAAAACACACGAAAAAACCACAACACCACTTTCACAACGAACTGCCAGATCTCGGATGCGAACCAAAAACAGGCGATAAGCTGCGGTAGCACCAGTGATTTAACACCTGCCTTTTTCTGGTGTTAAGCAGGACGACTACCTGCAGTATGAAAGGGAGCCCAGCCAAGAGCCACACCTGAAGACCCACAGATGCCATGGAGACAATGATCATGCAGCTCGGATATCCATGAGGGCCACAACACCCACCGCCACCAACCCAAGCCCCCCGGACAAACACATACCGTGCACGACACAAGAGCCACAAAAGCGCATGATGACGCACATTGTCAAAAAATAACACACATGTGTGGCCAGAAGAATGAGAAACAGTCACACAGCACTGAAGTAACAACCAAAAACTTTATTGAAATACAACACAAAACACCAATGCGGAAGACTCCTGTCGGGTCCCTCCGGGCCAATCTCGATGTCACAGCCTGGAAAATAAAGCATAAAATCAGAACGTGTGCCATGCGCACATCAAAGGAGCGAGACACAGAGAAACAGAGAATGAAAGAAAGGCAGAGAGAGAAAGAGAGAGAAGGAAAGGAAGGGAGAGAGAGAGAGAGAAGGAAAGGAGAGAGAGAGTGAGAGAGAGGAAAGGAGAGAGAGGGAGATAGAGAGAAGGAAAGGAGAGACAGTGAGAGAGAGAGAAGGAAAGGAGAGAGTGAGAGAGAGAGGGAAGGAAGGGAGAGAGAGAGAGAGAAGGAAAGGAGAGAGAGTGAGGGAGAGAGAGAGAAGGAGAGAGAGTGAGAGAGAGAGGGAAGGGAGAGAGAGAGAGACATCGCCGCCCCTGCGCACCCAGGCCCCACTGTTCACCTGCTGCCACCGGTGTGTCTCCAACCACGTGCCGGGATACACTGCAAGCCACCAGGTCTGCAATCTGTAATCGAGGCCAGAGTCAATCATGGCAGAGTCCATCACACAGCACACTGCAGCAACGCCTGTCCGTCCCTGCGCATGCATAAAGCCGCACCCTACCCCCTCCTGCCTGCCAGCGCTGGCTGTCCGCACTTGCGCACCCCGGGCCCACTGCTCACCTGCCGCCAACGGTGTGTCCACCAGTGGGCACACCACGTGCCCGTGCAAGCTCCAGGCCCCGGTCACGCCACCATGGCATGGTCCACATCATGCAGA
The DNA here is from genome assembly GCA_963921515.1 of Calotriton arnoldi. Lineage (NCBI taxonomy): Eukaryota > Metazoa > Chordata > Amphibia > Caudata > Salamandridae > Calotriton > Calotriton arnoldi. The sequence goes on along the minus strand of CAWUFW010002001.1, from coordinate 384,469 downwards.
CCCGCCCCGCGGCCCAGCAGGTCCCACACATGACGCTGAGTCCTGAGGCATCAATGGCAGAGACCACATCAGTGCACACGTCATCATCGCAGGCTGCACACCCGCTCAGCTATTTCGGTGCCACTAACCCTGTGCAACCCCAGTCAGCGCCACGTGGTGGTAGCCCCGTGACGGGCGCAAAGGCCTCGGGTGCGACCAACCCTGTGCGCCACAACTCATGGGCCCTTTATGATTGAGAACCGTGGAGCGTCCGTCATCCTGTCACCACCAGCAGTGGGGAATGTGACATTGTTGGGCCCTTATATTGGCGGGGTCACATGGCCTGTGCCGCCTGTGCCGGATGGGTGTGGTGTGTGTGCAGACCTGCCCTCAGGGGGTGGCTGTGACATGCTGACAACTAGACCAGTGATCTGCATACCACCAGCGTTTACGCCTGCGACATGTAGCTATGTGGGCCCCCCCTCGGAGCGTAAGCGGAGTGGTCTGGCCTGGCGTACGCCGGACCAGCGCAGGGCTTGCAACAATGACTCGGGGGCTCTGGGCGTGGTTCAGTCCATGTCCGGACAAGGGAGTGACTAATGCGTGTGTCCCAGTTGTAGTGTCCATGGCAAGCGGAACTCAATAGGCAATGTAGCACATTGTGACTGGCATCCCACTAGATGAGCATCATTGACGTAAGGGAAATCACTGTCCCTACATTCATCCACACATTCATACATGAATGATGAAAGCCATGACACAGCAGTGCGTTTCTGGATGTTTATTTCACATCCAGTGGAGTTTTGCAGCTGGAGCGGTACAGGGCCATGCCAAGCACACTACACAATATGGGCCCGTGGAGGTCCAGCCAGAGTCCATCCGGGGATGACAAGTACTGCGGAAGAGGAAAGGTACAGTCCGCAGTCTGGTCGCCGTGTCATTGGTCATCAAACAGGATATGGCAGTCCATGTCGCGGTCCAAGGTGAGTGCAGTGGAGTGTATCAGGGGTCAGTGGTAGGTCATGGGGCCATGTGCGGCACCAAGCAGAAACAGGCAAGGTGGCGGAAATGAATGCTAGTGCCTCCTTCTGAACTCAATCCCATCCACGTCCTCGTCCTCGGATGTGTGCTCTGCCCCACCTGTGGGCGTTGCAGTACCGGCTGCGGCACTGTGTGCCACTGACACATCAGGGGCCGGAGGAGGATTGTCGGCCACACTGTGTGGCAGTGACACATCAGGTGCCGGAGTGGATACGCCTGCCGCACTGGGAGGCACTGACACACCAGGGGGCGGAGATGTGGATGGTGTGGGGGCAGCAACATTCATCTGCGCCACGCCTTGTGGCAGCAATGCCATGATGAGGATCTGCAGGGCCTGGTAGATCCCAGCTACATTTTGCTGATGTGCAGCGGTGGCTGCCATCCTTTCCGCCTCCATCCGCACCATGTCCTCCATGAGCCTCCGCATGTGTGCCAGCTCACGGCTGGGATCGCTGGAGCCACTCTGAGCGGACAGGTGTTCTTGTCTCCGAGTCATGACTCCAGCGATGTCAGCCAGGGCTCGTTGGAGACCATGGAGTGGGCCGTGGGTGTCCGTTAGGGACTGGAGCTGGTCCTTGATGGGACCTAGACACCCATGGATGGCGTCCAGTTTGGTAGCCATGAGGTTGAACCCCACCCGCACCTGCTCAGCTGTCTCCCTCTGGCCCTTCAGCACACGGCGTTGGAAGGCCATGTGTTGTTCCTGGGGGTCTTGGGGGACTGCCGGGGCTGTGGGTGCCTCCTGCTGGGTGGTTTGGGTAGTGGGTGGGGTCTCCTCGATGCAGCTGGGCTGCCCTGATCCTGGAGGTGAGTTGCGGATGATGTCAATGATGTCTTGGAGGGCTTGGGTGTCGATGCTGGGGGTGTCCTCCTCGTCATCAGTGAAGAGTGGCTGGGACTGCTCTGCAGGAGGTGTTGACGGTGCCCCTGCAGTGTGAAGGGGAGATGGTGTATTACATTGTGTCCGCATGTATGTAGCCGCATGGTACAGGTTCACATTCAGACAGCATGGCATTGTACATTGTGACAGTCTGTGGATCAGGGCCATGATCCAGAGTCATTGTGGGTGTGCACTGTGCTCTGCTTGATTGTGCATGTGTGCCATTGTGGCCATCTCCACCCGTCCCCCAGTACCTGGTGGTCACTCACCCTGTTGCGGTTGTGTTGTGTCCTGTCGAGCAGTGTCCGGTCCCCCGACTCCGGCCACAGTCTCCACACTGATGACTGTCGACACCAGCTCCTCCATGACATCCAGCTCCAGCTGTGGCGCTGGGCTCCCACCTCCAGTCTGCATTGCTGCCTTCTGGTTGCCTGCGAATTTCTCCTTGGTCTTGCGCTTGATGTCAATCCATCGCCTCTTGACCTCGTCCATTGACATCTTGTGCTCTCCAACGGCATTCACCTTGTCCACGATGTCCCGCCATATTCCATTTTTGGTGCCCAATGACACGTTGGAGGTGACGAACAGCTGTTGATGGTGTTCCATCACCTCCGTGACCAGGATCCTGTTTTCCTGCGGACTGAACTTCGTCTTCCTCTTCTTCTTGTCCTTGCCCTTCCCTGTCCCCGAGGTCCCAGGCTGGTCGTCCGGGGTGCTTGTGGGGTTGCGCTCGTCCTCTGCGCCTGCTCCGGCTGCCTCCATGGTGCTTGGGTGTTGGTCATTTTGTGTTTGTGTGTTTTTCCTACTTTTATAGTGGTTTTTCCCGCCTGCCATGTGTGTATTGCAGGCCTGGCACTGCTTATCGCTGATTTCCTCATCGCGCTTTGGCCCATCGCATGTTTTTTCACGTTGAGGTTTGTGTTTTTATCACGGTTGCGGTTGTTATATCGCCGACATTGGCCGCGTTTTCGGGGAACTATCGCATGGTACCGCCGTGTTGTGAATACCAGGTTAACACGGGGTTATTTTCCCGCGATCGGCTGCGATGTGTAAAGTTGCGTTAACATTTTTTGGAGATGTTTAGCACTCGTTCTTGTGAATATTCCCCTGTATGTTTTCCCCTGTTAAATTTCAGCAGGTTTGACCTACCAAAATTTAATGAAGGTTGAGTTATTTAACACATTTGATAATTATCGGATGCGTTAAATACTTTCAAACTCGTAATTCCGACCCATACTTAAACAGGAGTTTACACATGGGTCGAAATAGTACGCACATCTCGTAATTAGGCCCTGAGAGTGGTAGCAGCTTAGCTGTGCGAAGGGAAAGCGTATTTTTTATTGTGCTCTTCTGTAGTAAAATGTTTATTCTTTCCCCTGAAACCAGAGTCCTTTACCTCCATCATTTCTGTGACATGCAAGAGGACTGTGCTTGACTGTGTATGTTAGTGGTCAGGTGGGAGGTTTGTGAACATGTCTGATTGAAAGTGTGGTGGAACCCAATAGGTTCCACCTTTCTCTCTCTTTAGAAAGATGGCTGGCTTTGGGCGAAGACTACCCATGTTACTGCTGGCCTAGAAGCCCACCTATCAACATTCCTTTACCCGGTTCCCCAGTACAGTTGTATCTGTGGGTGGGGAGGTAGCCCACTGGGCCTTTGAAGTAGCTGCAATGCCTCTATCAAGAGAATTAGTAGCTTATCTCACTCTTCCTGCCAGGATTTCTGTTACTGCGGAATCTGGCTTTCATGTCTGTGGATGACACATTCTACTTGGACAAGTCTGAATGAGCCCAGGAAACTCTCCAGAGGAAAACAACCCCTGTATGCTGTGATCACAAAGTGGTCAGAGGCTGGAGAAGACCCCCACCCCCAAGATTCAATGGTTGCAGATGATCCTGTTGGTTAAGGCTGTGCTTGGTTTCACAAGGGTGTGTTTGAGGGTAGAAATTTGCTGACTTTTGACTCTTTTCAGGCGAAGAGTAAGCCTGAGTGGGGATTCTGACAGAAGTGCTCTTATGACCGACCTGTGAAAAGAGTGCACTGCCTACCTGTGGAGTAGATGCTGGATTGCATATTTCTGGTTGAGAGCTTGCTCGCCATTCAAGTCTAGAACCAGCTGAATGTGAGGCTGTGTGGAGTTTCCTTTGGATTGTGCCACTTCAAGACTCAAGGTCGGTCCCAACTGCTGTTCAGAAAGTAGTCTCATAGCACCATTTGCTACTGCACGTAAGCATGAGGACAGAGGGGATGAGTTTGTGCCTGTCTCAGATGTGAGGGTGATGCTGCTTCATACCTGACACCCCTACACATAGCTGGAAAGTCAATGCACAGTGTATTCCCAAGTGTTATTGATCCAGATAACCTTTGGGAGGGCGACATGATGATAATCAAATTAAGAGGGATCAGTCTTGGTGTAGAAGGTTCATTTAAAATGTACAAAATCAAACTTAGAAATATTTTAGTCTAGGAAATTTCAGACATCCATGGACTCGAATGTTGATTTCCTCTGCGTACGTTTGGAAGGATCACCACCAATAATATTGCTTCACCATTCAGTGTTCTCTTCCAATTTCATTTTTAACCTTTCAGTCTGGCTGCCACAGAGCTGTGTTATAGCTCGCCAGGTTTTAAAGCAAATTTGTTTGTTTTAATACTTTTTAAACTGCTCTTAACTGTATTTGCTATTAATGTTGCCTCAGATTTAAAACGCTGTGTTTTACGTGAATCTGTATGCACGATTGCACTTTCTAGAAAGGACTGCTCCGACCGGAAGGGTATTGCCGGAAGGGCAGTTGGGGGAACGGCTTGCCATTACTGTTAGCAGGCCAGTTGTTAATTGCCCATGATATTTAAGCAGACGCTGATGCGACCGCGCAGTGCTACACTTCCTGGCTGCCACAGAGCTGTGTTATAGCTCGCCAGGTTTTAAAGCAAATTTGTTTGTTTTAATACTTTTAAACTGCTCTTAACTGTATTTGCTATTAATGTTGCCTCAGATTTAAAACGCTGTGTTTTACGTGAATCTGTATGCACGATTGCACTTTCTAGAGCGGACTGCTCCGACCGGAAGGGTATTGCCGGAAGGGCAGTTGGGGGAACGGCTTGCCATTACTGTTAGCAGGCCAGTTGTTAATTGCCCATGATATTTAAGCAGACGCTGACGCGACCGCGCAGCGGGCGCGCCGCCCGCGCGCCGAAGGCCGCGCTCGGATCGGGCCCAGGGCCAGTCCCCCTGGCCCCCTAAGGACAGGCATAGGCTCACGAGTTTATTCTAGGTATGACCTACTAGCTTGGAAGCCTAAAACTATAAATACAGAGTGTCCCTCCCTAAAACTCAGGGCGAGCCCCAAAGGACAGCCGTCTACGTGTGTCAATTGTCAGATCAGCCTTCCCCATATTTTGTTTGAGCCCATAAAGCTGCCTGAAAAAATAGAAAACAAACAAAGAAAACCCAAAGTGGACACCATGCGGTGTTTACTATTAAATGCCAGATCTCTGATAAAACATAGCATAGAATGTGCACTATTTCTGGAAGAAAATAAAATACAATTAGCATTTATCACAGAATCATGGTCAGATAAAGCCTCAGGACCAGACCTTGCCAAAGCCACCCCTCTGGGTTTTTAATGCCACACCCAAGATAGACCCCATAGAAGAGGGGGTGGACTTACAATCATTTATCATAATTCCCTTCAGTCCTCTTTTCAAACTGCATCAAACACAGATTGTGAAGCGGTATCGTTTTGTTTTTATTCAGCCCAGCAGAATGCCTTTAAGGGCATTCTTATATACAGACCACCTGGTTCCAGAGCCGCGTTTTTAGAGTCAATTGGGACTCTACTAGAAGCTGGCCTTTGCAGTGACACCTTCACGATCCTGGGGGACTTTAACTTCCATTTGGAAGCTCACCTTGATCCAGATACCAGCACTCTGGCTAAGATGATGAATAGCTGGGAGCTAAGACAATTAGTGGAAGGTCCGACACATGTGGCAGGACATACATTAGATGGGATATTTTCAAACAATCCCCTAATAAAGCTCTCCAAGGTACTACCTCTGACCTGGACTGACCATGCTGCGGTGATATTTGATTTAACACATATAGAATCCCACCGGAAAACATTAGGACCTAACAAGGAAATTGAAACTAGAGCCTGGAAGGAAATAAACAGGCGGGAGCTAGCCGCCTCTCTTCAGGCGACAGCTAACCGTCTTCCGGCAGATGTAGAAGAAGCTACCACTTCCTACACCAACTGGATAGACGCAACATGCAAGAAACTAGTCCCAGTGAAACGATGGACTCCCAAACGCACCCAGCCTTCAGCTCCTTGGTACTCTAAAGAACTAAGGAAGCAAAAACTTATATGTAAAGGACTAGAGCGGAGATGGAGAAGAAGCTATAAGGATGATGAGAAAAAATCTTATAAATAAAGCATTACTGTTTATAAACAGCTACTGCACGATAACAAAAAAACTTTCTTCATGGAGCAAATTACAAAGGCTAAATCATCAACAAAGGAACTTTTTAAAACAGTAGTTAATTTGACAACCCCACCCATCTCAAAATGTCAAAGCAGTCCAGAACTCTGTGAGGAAATAGCCACCTTCTTTCAACAGAAGGTAGAAGTTATCTTTTCCTCGTTCAGATCTCCCTTAACCACACTGACCCTGGAGCGTGTAAGACCAGTGACAAATCTGATGGAGCATCAACCAACCCTTGATAAATTCCGGTCACTGGCTCTACTGGACACGATTAAACTTCTGGTCTCCATTAAGTCAGGATCACCAAATGACCCATGTCCAGTTCCAGTGATCGAACTCGTCCCAGAGCTTATTAGCAAGGCACTGACTCCGCTTTTTAATGCGATGTTCGAATCGGGATATTTCCCAAAAAATTGGAAAATAGCGTCCATTCTCCCATTGCTAAAAAAACACAACCTTGACTATAAGGATCCCAACAACTATAGGCCAATCTCCCGCTTACCTCTGCCAGCAAAAATGGCTGAAAAAGCTATGAACACCCAACTCACTACCCATATCCTTATAAGGAACTCACTAGACTCCACTCAATATGGGTTCAGCGCAGAGCATAGCACAGAATCAGCCCTGATAAAATCAACAGAGGAAATAAAAGAAGCCTTGGACAAGGGAGACAGTGCGGCGCTCATCATGTTGGATCTCTCCGCCGCATTTGATACGGTCCATCATGGAATTTTGATGGACCGTTTATCTGACTGCGGGGTAACAGGAAAGGCCTGGGACCTATTGAAATCCTTTCTGACAGAAAGGATTCAAACTGTGGATCTTGACAAAGCCCGTTCATCGCCATTTTCCTTACCATGTGGAGTACCTATGGGGTCCTCCCTGAGTCCCACGCTCTTTAATGTTTATGTTACACCTTTAGCCGCGTTAATCAGATCCTTTGGATTTCACCTGACATCCTACGCAGATGACACACAAATAGTGATGTCATTAAGTCCTGGGCAAGAAGCAGAGAAAGGGAGAAAATTCCACGACTGCATGAAAGCAGTCGGACTGTGGATGTCAATGAATTGCTTAAAGCTAAACTCTAGCAAGACGGAAGTTCTTATATTTGGCAGCAATGCCAATTTCTGGACATCAGGCTGGTGGCCAGAAGAACTTGGGTCGCTCCCAGAGCCAACCAGAAAGGCTAAAAATCTAGGAGTCCTAATTGACAACAAACTGACATTCGAAGATCAAGTGAGTGCGATTATATCGACCTGCTTCCATCTTCTTAGGATGAAACTGAAAATCATGCCGTTCCTGCCAGCAGATAGCCATAAGGTAATAATAACATCCCTAATACTATCACGGGTGGACTACTGCAATAGCTTATATTTAAACATCCAAAAGAAACATCTTAACAGACTCCAACTTGTGCAGAACGCAGCAGCAAGACTCCTGACCGGAACACCGAAATTTGTCTCAGTAAAAAAAGGTCTGAAACAGCTGCATTGGCTCCCTGTTAAACAACGGATTCAATTTAAATCCTTATGCAGAGTTTTCAAGGCCCTCCATGGAAGAGGCCCAGAACATCTAAAACAATGCTTTAAATGGTATGCCCCCAGGAGAGCACTGAGATCGGCAGGAGCAAGACTAGTGATAGTACCCTCCTTTAGGAAAGCAAAATGGGGGGGGGGCAGAGGCTTCAGCACCTGTGCCGCTAGGGCCTGGAATGAGCTGCCATTCCATCTTAGGAATGCCACAGATCTATTGGCCTTTAGGAAGGGACTCAAAACCTGGCTTTTTACCTTATAGGCATCTCACTCTCTGGTAACAGGAAGATAGCGTGCAGCGCCAGGACACCCTCGGGTAACAGTTGCGCTTAAGAAATGTGAATAACATAACATAAGAAGTCAGTGCCAGGAGTATTCATCAAGAGCCTAATCCCTATGGATAGAAGTTTAAACAACAAAGGCTACTCTGCCCATCCATAAAGAGACAGCTGGGTGGTACTTTCTACCTCTTGTGAGAAGCAGCAACAGCTATCTCAGAAGTAATGAAACTTTGTAAGGTACCTGGGGTTCCTGGTCAATGCAACTAATTCCCACCTCGCCCTCTTCCAGGATCTCTAATTGTTTGTACCAGATTTAGCCTACCTGGGCTCCCTCGGGTCAGGGAGTGGCTCAGAGTACAAGGTGGCAGTATCGGTGCAAGGGAAAAGTATCTGAACCCAAGCATCTATAAGAAGAGGGTCCCATTAAATGTTTGTGTGTTCCAGTAGGCAACATTTTATTTATTCTTTGTCTAATTGTTTATCTTGTTTTTTTGGGAATAATAATCTTGAAACACAGGTGACAAGATTCGCCTCTCCAGTGTTAACTGCATCATAGTGCATTTTTTATTTACTTTCAATCATGATGCACAGCAGCCACACTGTTGTACAACATGGCTAAAAATCATTGACAAGGTTAGTAGATCTCACATATGAGTGACCTAATGTGTTGCCAATGCTTTTTCTAATTGCAAACAGGATAAGTTGCTAAGAATGGGATCATTTATGAAGTTATTTAGACAAAAAATGATACAGTATATTGGAATCAGAGAGAGTTAATCTAAAGACCCACCAGATTAATTGATTAACCATATAACTCCATTGAGAAAAGTTCATACAGGCGTATAATCTTTTTTGTCTAAACTTCACAAAAGACCCCCTTGTTAGCAACTTACCCTGTATGTTATTGATACCTTAGCTCCCAAGGGTTTAATGGGTTGCCCATCCTCATAATAGTGTTTGTAATTGCAGGCATGATAGCACCTCAAAGCCCGAACTTCTACTCTGAGATGATGTCTTAGATCAGCAAACTCAATGACTAATGGGTAGGCGAATTTTCCAAGACCCAAGAAGCCAGTCTCTGCCTGGGATGAGGTGCAAAAAGAATCACTCGGGGAAATTTTCAAGGCATGATTCGGGCTTTCCGAACTACAATTCACAATTACTACAGATTGGAGGCAAAGAACACATACTCTTGTGTATTGGTACGTACGTGTTCTAAAGTATTCTCATCTTTTTTGTCTTTAGGAGCACTTATTTGTTTGTTTTATTCGTGACTGGGATTAGATAAGAACTAGACCGAAGAAGATGAGCAGGAAGTAATGCTTCTACTGTTTGCCAGGAACCTGATTACTCCAAGTTAATCTTCCTTGTTCTAGTCCTTGTGCTTCATCCTCCATAATGAGGTACATAATACTTAATTTAAGAGGAGCTTTGATAGTGAACAGAGATGAAGGCAATAACCTATTATAGGCACTGTGGGAGCTCTTGGTAAGATGCACCGTGGGGTGGCCCACTCTAAATGAGGAAGCTTGGGATTACATAAACACAGGGACAAGGACGATTAAATCAGAACAATGATATTATTGATGAATACTGGAAGTATAAATTCCATTTTATCTCTGGTGGTAAAATAACATAAGAAATAGAATTAAAAAAATGCATTGGAAGATAAGGTGGTTATGGTACAAGAGCAAAGGTAGACCTGGGCAGTACGTTGATCCGGTGGACTTCCCTGAACCTGAAAGCTTGAGTGTAGTCGTTGTACAGGAGCATCCACTGGCCATATGGACCCTTTGATGTTGACTGGAAGCGTACAAAAGGAGCTAGCATCAGCAATGCATTTCAATCACACTGAAACCAATGTGGCTCAAAAAAATTAAAGAGAGGGTTGTGTCCAAACCATGAAGGTTTTATTAGCAAAATTGATCACGTTATAAATCGACCAATCTGTAAACCAATTTCTCCAAAAAGCATGTATATCTATAGAATTGTGCAATCTAAATTTTTATATTATAAAGAAAAAGATGCAAAATATAATGACGTAGAGAGCACAAAACAAGAAGTAAATTGGTTCCATAAAGGAGTTCCCCTATTCTAAACAAGGCATCGAACATGGCAAAAGGGAAATTCTAAGTGGAAGGTGTCAGCATTCGAAGAACCACATTAAGGTTCAAGGGGAAAACACAGGCGCTCAAGCATGAAGCTCAACACCCAAGTAAGGGAAATCAGCAGAGTTCAAGAAAGGTCTTCTCTCAGCAAAGTTAGGACAGGATCTGCTAATCTATTCTAAGGAACACAAAATTAATAAGAAACAGGAGATTCTGGAAGCTTCTCCCCACCAACTCCCACTGCGTGGTCCAATCAGGAGACATTGTCCTCTGAGAGCAGGTAGGCTCACCAGGTTCCCAGCGTTATACAAAGAGGTATGCGGTTGCATAGATTTTGAAGTTAGCAACAGTCTTGTCGGCTTGTACAAGAGGCTGTCTCCTATCCCCATGCACTGCACATCCACTGCCAGGTCCCTATTAAACTGTCTAATCTAATAGTTCCCCACAACAAACATAAAGACTATTCTAACGAGTGCTTCTTGATAGGCACCTACAGAGGAAAGAGAAATGTGAGACTTACAGTGTCTTTAATAACGGAACATGTAAAGTGGCTTTGGACTAGTCATAGTCGGGCCAACATTAAGAGAACAAGCATTGGCAAAGCCAACAGGTCTCGCTTATGTGAGAGATACTGGCTCTGCCAATGTCTTTTAGCCATGTTGTCCAAAAGTGTGGCTGTTGTTCAGCATGGCTAAACATTAGTTGTGTTGCATAAAGTAGAGCGGCATAGAGGAGAGTGGCATAAAGTAGAGTGGCATCGAGTGGTATTGTATGGAGTGAAGTGCTGTAGAGTGGAGTGGCGTGGAATAGAGAGGCATAGAGTGGAGTGGTGTAGAGTGGCCTAGAGTGGAGTGGAGTAGAGTAGTACAGTTGTGGATTTAAGTAAGTAAAGTGTCAATAGAAATGGCAAATAGAGTTAAAGCAACAAAAATAAGAAGCCATATGCATGTGTTAAAAGTAGGAAAGCACATTGCATGTCCAGAAATAAAATCAAAATGCTTTAAAAAAAAAAAGAATAGTGCCCTGCAAAAAGACGAGGAAGAACACATGTACTTGGAATGCTCCAGAGAGGAGCTAACATGAGAAAGGAAGGCAAGCTTACAGCAGCTAAGCAATCAAAAGATTTCAAATGGGAGTGACAGTAAAAACAACTAATGGTATGCTTTGGGTGGGCTGTAAGCCCACTGAATTGTAAACAATACGTCTTGCAGCATAGCGCATGTGCTGTGTAGACAAGACCTAAAAAGTGAGGTTTCATCCTCTCTAGGCATTTGCAGTGCTTAATTCAAGCCGGTGGTGTCCAGTGCTCGGCACCTGCACTTAATTGGCAATACCGGGTCTAATGACAGTGTGCCACATGGTGGTGATCTTTGTGTTTTTAGAGATGAGCACAACAACAGTTGTTTATGAATTTAATATACTTTTAAATGACTAATATCAGCCACCCAAGCAATTCTTATAGCTTTGGGGGCCGGAATAGTCTGAAGTGCCACACTTGAAGGAGTGTAATTTTTGTAGGTGTGTTTGTACTGTCACCGGCAGCGCTGTCCGGGGGAATGGGTGGTGCTAGCTGCAGAGGCCTCCTGACGACAGCCCTGGCACTTATCCCTTTACAAATTAAGCACTGGGCATTTGTGATCAACTTTCCAACTTTTTTAATGAAAAAAATCTGTCAAATTAGAGCCACTGTTAGAGCACAGGTTAAGATCACAAGACTGTGTACAGATATCATTTGTATATTAAGTCAGACGTTCTGAAAGTATTACATGCATATTTCCATATAATTCTTTCAGCAATTGTTTTTTGTGAAAACGCTTACTGTAGGACTATACTAAGGCAGCCCTGCACTGCAGACCCGTAAACCTGTGTTTACAATTAGAAAGAAACAAGTGCACATCTCAGGGTGGCAGCGGTGGTGTTCTGTAAGTGTGTTATACATGGTAATGATCCATAAATCGGAAAGGACATATTTTAGCTAAAGATATTTGCAGTGCTTAATTTGAGCCAGTGGTTTCAGGTGCTAGGCACCGGCACTCAATCGTCAACACCGGCGTTTATAGCGTGAACTTGATTCAAAGGTATTGGAGCACTTACCCAGAATCACAGGTTGTTGAGCCTCTGCCGAGCCTCGAACTTGTTTCCCCGGCTTCAAAGTCGGCAGCTCTGGCCATTACAGCACATGCTCTTCCCACTTGTAAGGTTTCATGGTTAGTTGTTGGTTCTGTTATAGACAGTGATAATAGGAGCAATGGGCTGGTGTAAGCTGCCTCCTGACGAGAGCCCCGGCACTTATTTTTTCACAAATTAACCACTGGGTATTTGCAAACTTTGTGTTTCTATTTTTCATCGCCTCGCGCCCCTGGCTGCCATGAGCACACCAATTGCCTCTCACTCTGCTGCGCACTCTCCCTCCTGGGCATTGTCCCGGGTTGGCACATATGTTGTGTGAAAGCAAGGACCCAATTAATCACTTGATCAGGGCGGGTGAGCAGACAGCGAGCGCCTGCTCTCTGGTTTGGGGCGGCGGAGGATTGTAGGTCCTTTGTTCTGATGAGTGCCACTAGAGATGCTAGGGTATGGCCAATAACAGCCTCCATTCTACCCAGGGTCATTTGATTTATTTAATCAGTGTTGGCCATCCCTTCACAGGCAGCGGGGGCATTGTGCCAGGGGAACGGGGAAGGTGTTTGGGATCTTCGCAGGTCATCTGCTGTTGAGAGCTTCTGCTCCAGTTGGCATTTGCATCTGATGGGTGGGCTGGTCTGGGGCTGCAAGATGAGGATGTACAGGGTGGGAGGTGGAGGAAGGGTTGCTGGGCGTTATGAGATCTCGCACCGCCTTTGTCTTTGCCGGTAAGCGAGTCTTGTGAGTTAATAAAATGCCTCCATGGGCATCAGACTGGTTTGCAGCCCATGGGCACTTGCCCATGCTGGTGATAGAGCGCCAAGATATTCTGAAAATTGTAGGGGTACCTCATATTCATAGGTAGTCTGTACCCGCATATATTTGTAGGTGTGCGTTAATCTTAGTTAGAATTCGTGATGTAATAATTAGTGGTAAATGAAATAGTACGATAAGTGTGCCATTCAAGAACCGTAAAGTGGCATTTAGAAGGAATTATGTAACTTTGAATGTGCATTGTAATTGTTTAATGAAGTAGCTATGAAATGTAGCGCAGTAGATTTAAATGTGCAGTATGTTGAAGTTGCACACGCATAGATGATTAAAATGTGTTTAACCATGATGAAATGTAGTGCTTATAAATGTGATATTAATGTGTGTTTAATTTGATGTTAAAGGCCTTGATAGAGTATTTACTCTTTCGTGCTAAGAAAGGCCTATTCGTTTCCTTATGTTAGCTGGTTTATGTAGGCCCAAATTGTATTCTCCCCTGGTGAGGCTCTCATTTGGAGACGGTCAGCGAATTTCATTTGCGTGCAAGGTTGTTTCGTTCACATGCATTCGTTGCAGGTGCAAGGACATCGTCTTCGTTAGTTAGAATAATGCTTTTGTTTTAGGAGTTAGGTATGGAGGAGATCCGCTACAAAGTCTCCAGGAATGCTGATAATTGGAAGATGCGCTGAAGAAGCCTGAGACCCAAGGACACTTCAACCGTCGTTGGAACGATTTCAAGTTTTAGTGGAAAATCACCTAGAAGAGGTGTTTGGCCAGAAGAGGTGTTACCTGGGCGGGCCTAACGAAGGTCCATTTTGTATTAGGGACAGTGCCCCGTGGGAGGAGGGTAAGGTGAGAGGAGAGACAGGCAGAGGAGAGGTAGTCCGCAGAGAGGGCAGATCGAGCAGGAGCTGATTGAGGGGAGGTAGAAGAGCAAAGAGAGTAAAAGGAAGGGATTGATTCTTAGGATGGAGACTTAGACGGATTTTCACAACGTAAGTGTACTTCTGAGGCAGACATCACGAGCTGACACCTTTTTCATGATCTTGCTTGAGCAAATTTAAGTAGGGATGCCCTTTAGAATAGAGTAGGGATAGACTAACGGTTTACTTTACAGATTTCAATGAAGACTAATATAGATGTTGGTGCAGTTATTGCCTGTTTAGTGTTTCTGGAGCTACTCATTCTTTTCATGCTATGCCGGATTAGATTGGTGCGTAGGATGAACTTTGTATTAGTGCCTTTGTATTTTTGCAACCTCGTTCTGAGGTGTCTGTATGTTCAGCTATTTTTGGTTTTGTAATAAACCCCTAAACTTGAACTTTGGAGTCAGTGAGTCTTTCAGAATTTTGATTAAATTGATGCATGTTAGCTTGTACAAAATACGTTGTTTCTCCCCTTTACACTTCTCAGCAGGTAACAAAAGGTCCAGTCGACCGAGGGTTCCTAGTAAATTATCAGATTGGAATCCGGCTTAAGCAGTTGGTAGCAGTTGATCCAGCGCGGCTAATATAAATTTCTCCTTAGGGCACGAATCCAGGTAAAACATGCACGTCAATTAAACCATATGTCGGTGGGGCCCATGACACCGCATATCATACATTCATTCGTTCACTGGATTACACACCAAGGAGAAAATGAGGTTGCTGGAGGAACGGGATACCTTGTTAAATTCGACAGAATGATACCTCAGACATCATATACATTTAACTTTGATCCTGTCAGTTCTAAACATCAAGGTATTCCACTCTTTGGTCGATGGACCAACTAGTAGAATATGTTGATGGTGATTAAGACCAGCTCAATCACTCTTAAAACTTGTTAACCTTTTAACTTATTAATGAACTAAAGAACCACAGACTCATTTTTAAGTTAGAATGAAATTTTATCTAATTTCTCAATTGCACGGGTGAGATTCTTTGTTTATTAATCACTTTAATACATTAATAACATTTATATGAAAAATCTAATAAGGAATAGAAAATTATGCATTTACCCATTTAGATGCAGATAGGAATGGTTCACCAAAAGAAGATAAACCGCAGATCACATAATAGAACTCCCAAACTGACTGACTGTCCCGCTAAATGCCTCCTCGATCGGACCTCCCATACAGATGTCCCGCAACGGTCTCGTTCCTTCCCCAGTCAAGTTCGAAGTCCAAAATTGACAGAGTCCTCTCGTAATATTGAGGTGGAAAAATGGAAAATAGGAAAAATGGTATGGCAAGAAAACACCAACGGCAGCAGTAGCATCAATAGCAGCGGCCACAGCAGCAGCAAAAGGAGCAGCTCAAAGAGCAACCCAAAAAGAGCAGCCCCTCCCACATACGAGCAGACCCTTTTATACCCTACTTTCTAGCTTACTACACAAAAAGTTGCAATCCTTAGGGGCAAGAATCACGCTAATTGGTCCATTTGAGGGGTGGTGATGATCACCTCATCGCCCTCCTTGTTCAAACTGGTTTTGGGGACAGTTAAACACACAATGAGTCTCATGACCTCTGCGTTAAAAGCAGTCCAATTTGTCCATTCATTTTGTTGCAATCTCGATGGTCACAATTTAGTTAGTCCATTGTTGCTCAGTACTTTTCTCTTCCATTCCCACGAATACGTGCTGAGTCTTTCTTGGCACTCTTTTTATGGTAGGTCAGTACGACCTTGACATCTCTCACTCCGTGCACAGGCCGCACCCACGTGACTCAGTTTTTCGGTTTCTTTCATCCAGAGGCCATCTTTGGCTTCTCACGTGACCTCATCGGCCTCGGCAGCCATTTTCGCAGCATGGCTTAACAGGCCCGAACGAACTATCATAAGAACAAACACAACCAAAATTAAAACAAAGAAAATAAGCCTTTCTGTTGATGGAGCAGGGAAAATAAAAATTTTTAACCCCTAACAATTTTTATAAATAATTAATAAAATGTTCGTTTAAATGTATTAATCAACACTGTATGTGTGGGAAAGGTAACATGCCAATGTGTGTGCTAAATAATCTATTAATGGATGTCCGTGTGTCTAATTATAACGTAAAAATAAATGCGTACTAATTTAAAATAAATGCATGTTTTTGTGCTTCATAGAAATAAAACGTGTCGTTGCAAAAACAATAGTGATGGTAAGTAAGGAACAGCTTAAATGTTGCTTTCTGCTAGGTAATAACTAATTGGGGTACGTAGATGACGGGAGGGAAACGAAAAGGCTATTTTTCTCTATTTTAATTATGTTTTGTTTACTTCAAATTAGTGCTTCTAAAGTATAACCGAGTGGCGATATAAAATGGCCTCCAGTGGGAAGATGTGCGCAGGCGCAAGGGGACATGTGACACGGGATGAAGTCGGAGAAAAACTAACCTCGTGATGTTGCTGAGAGGCTAGGATGCGAGAAATGGTCAAGGCTGATGTGACCTAATTGAACTGATAGTGTGCCGTGGTGATCAGCAGAAGACCCGTGGGAAACCAGTTTAAGAGAAAGGACAATGACTGCGGAGTTCTCGAATGTATCGAAAGAAGTTACAAATGTACTGATCAAAGCGGATGGAAACATGTCTTGAGCGTGTGGGAAAGGAAATGATCCAAGGACCATTGGATCCAAGAGAACTTGATTAAAAGAATGAATAAGATGGCATGCATGGACCAATGAAAGAAAAGCGTGTTATTAATGTTGCAACAATTAGTTAGCAAAGTTAGAATTAGGGTATAAGAGGGCCTACTCTTAGTGGGAGGGGGTCAGTCGCTGTCACAGTCAGGAGCGGAGTTGGAGAGTCGTGTTGGTGTTGGTGGCTTCCAGTGCTGGGTGGTCCTGATCGATCCCTTACTGAGCGGGAGATGCTGAAAGACTGTTAGATGAGACGGGTTGCAGGTAGCTGATGCTGACGAGCTGAAGTTGCTGTTGCTGTCTTAATTTTCCAGTTGAGTATGAGAATCAGGTTATTTCTAATTCTTAAACTTAGGTTAGAAATCATTAGGCTAAATTAGGAAGGTAGGCAGGTAATTAGGGTTTTGCTTCATGACAAAAATTTCCTTTCTGCAATAAATTGATTATGCTTAATAAATATTTGAATTAATAATGAATGAATAATTGAATAAAAGTTTTAAAATTCTTTCTCATGCTTTTAAAATTATATAAAATTTAAGATTCTTTAAACCAAATGACTCAGTGGTTATTTTCCTAAATGATTGTGACATCAGTAATTGGTTATTGTGATTCAGCTGGTCTTAATCACTATGAACTAATTTCTTATATGAATGATTCATCGACAAAACAATGAGCAGGAATATCTTAAGAAATAACTAAAAGAAAGCGATAAGTTAAGGTAATAAGATATCCCGGCTCCTTCCAGCGGTACATAAATGGTGTTTTCCATTTAGTTCTCATGCTTCTCCTAGGAGTACAGAATTTCATAAAGGTGTAAAGGAAATCCAGGTGTGTGCGTGTGTGTTAGGCGATGTTTATGGGCCCCATCGTCATGTGGATGTGAGAAAATATAGTTTGCCCCTGGATGACCTATAAGTGACCTAGGAGGAGAATAGTTTTTATTGTACGCGCTGCATCAGATTTCTTGGTAGCAGAGTTATGGTTTTCTATAGATTAGTTTAGTGATTATTGTTTATTGATTATTGATTATTTTTGATGACTAACACTATATGTTGAGTCGTGTTATGTTATATGTGAGTTTTCACGCTTCTGGGATGTAGGAAGTGGAACACGTGTGGCAAGAGAAGTCACATGGAATTTGGTACATGGTCTGAATTCATTTTGGTAATAACGCAGGTTGTGTTATGTTAGGGATTTTCTGTACGAAAAGTGTGTAATTGAAATAGCAAATCACGTTTACTTGTGAAACTTTGGCCTTAATTCTCAGGAGCCTAGTCTCCACATGTGTCTTATCCCCAGAGAAACGAGTAAATTGTTTGCTTGAAAGAAGGGTAAGGTAGAGGGAAGTGCTACTTTATCGGCGAGAGTAAATAATTCTGTGGTAGGGTAGAGGTAAGCGCTGCCTACTGGAAATACAGGATTCTTGTGTAAAAGGACAAAGCTGTCACTTTTGTTTAGCGAATCAGACTATGGAATTGTTTTAATTGTTGTAACTAACGGAGAAAACAGCGAAAAGAAAAATTGCCGATAAATTTTGTAAAGGAGGGTAAAAGAGCAGAAGTGACGTGGAACAGTGCCGCGCTAGTATTGGATAGTGCGCTAGTCACGTGAACACAGAGCAGGAGTGACGTAGAAAAGTGCCGCGCTAGGATTGGTTGGTTCGCGGACGGAGGGAATTGTTCTGATTGGTACGTTAGTGTGAGTCGCGCTGTAATTGGTCGAAGTTCCGTACACAGAACAGCGTTAGCGTAAAGAGAAAACAAATAGAAAACATGCCGTATTACGAGTATGAAAGGGAGAGAACGTCATGGACGACGAAATTGAAGAATTTCTTTAAGAAAGACAAAAAGGTTGTGACTAGAGAGGGACAAGTAATTCCTCCGCCGAAATCAGCAGCTTCACATATGATGCTGAAATATGGATATCATACGTGCATATGGTTGGAAAACTGGGCAAAATATACGAAGAATGATGGTGCTTTAGCTTTCCCTGAGAATGGTTCATTTAGTGTAGCGGTTTTGCGAAATTTGCGAGAAAAAATGTGTAAATTGGAACCTAGACCTAGACCAACACAGTTTGAGGCTTTGACGGAATGGGAAGATGAGATGTATGAGCGAGAGAGATTCAGAGGAATGAGAGATCATGAGTTTATGCCTGGAAGATTGTGGGGAGTAAATCATGAGGACAGAATAAAACGATGGAGATGTGCTAACATGACAGGAGGTTTGTTTCCAGCTTTTACAGTTGAGGAAGGGACTAAGAAAAAGCGGACTGAGAAAAAGAAACATATAGAGAGGGAAAAATATATGCATGAGAGCGAAACGGATGATGAATTGCTGGAAGATATTCTAAATAGAAATCCACCTCCGTATCAGCAGAGTTCTACAGTGGTGACACCAAATGCGCCGCTAATAGAGACTATGCGAAATAAAAGTCCGGAAAAGAGAATTGAAATAAATAGGTCACAAGAACAAATGAGAACTTCTCAAAATGAAGGAATAGAAAGCGACAATGCAAGCGAATTAGCAAGGACAACAAAAGAACTAACTGAGAAGATTAGAGAATTAACGAAAAATATGGAAGCAGTTACTGTGCCTGTAACAATAGGTCCAGTAATACCCGTTTTTGAGAATCAGAAAATTGATGAACGATCTTTGGTAATTCCCATGAGTTCACAATTTCAGAGAGAAAAAGAAAGGATGGAACAAAGTGCAAGTACAAGTAATTTGGCTAGTACTTACAGACCAAGTCCACCTACAAATTTGACGGTAAATGAGTGCAATGGTAGGAAAATGCATATGGTAACAGAATCTGCAACAGAAACCCCTGAAAAGAGTGGTAATTGGATAGAACTAAATAATACACCCATAGGTCCAACTCCTGATGAGTTAAATGAGTGGATGAAGGCATTTAAAATAAAAGAACCAGAAGAAAAACCATTAGATGTAATTAGATTAAAAATCGATATGGAAGAATTAATTCTAGGAACGATTGGTACCGAAAAGATAAAAAATTACCAGGATGATGAAATAATGCTTCTGTGCAAAAGTATTACATGGAGGGCAAAGAATTTACATGACAAACTAGAAGAAGTAGCCAGTGAGATTGGAATAGACTTTGCGAAAGTGAAAACATTGCAGAAACCATATAGAGTAGACTTTTGTGAAAAGGATATTGAAAATTTGAACACGGCAGGAAGGCTGACACAGATAAAAGAGTTAATTGTGTTGTTGAGAAAATGGGGTGATGTGGACAGATGGAAGGTTAGATGGACAAAGAAGAATGAGAAAACTACAGACAAAGGTTCATTGGCTTTTATGATAACTGAAAAAGAATCTGTTGCCAAAGAATACCCCATGAGAGAAACTCCAGGTGGTAGTTACGTGCATGTTCCCTGGACTAGGCAGGATATACTGTCATTTACCAATGACTTTCCAAAGCTAAGAGAGAAGCCAGTTGAGTGGTACCGACAAGTAGAGAGGTTTGTAAAAGTCTCAAAGGTGTTGTGGATAGATTTAGATGGATTATTTGACATAGTGGTACCAACAGATTTGTGGTCAGAATGTAAGATTACAGTTGACTGGCCAACTACAGAATATCCAAGAGATCCTAAGACAGGAGCTCCAGGTCCTGATGTGATGAAGAAGTACGATAAGCTGATTACCTTTTTGAAGAATAAGATTCCTCCTAAAGAGACAGATTGGGTAAAAATCGATAGAACTACACAGGAAAGTAAGGAGTCTGTACATGCATATTATGAGCGATTGTTATTGGTTTTCAAGCAGTATAGTGGTTATGAGGAATTGAGTGAGAAAGACATGAGTCATTTTGTATACCGATTTGTGTTTGGCCTGAAACAAGAAATAAGTGATATGATTAAGCAACACATGATAAACTGGCAGAATGGAAGTGTAGATGAGGTGCTGAGGTATGCTAAGTATTGTAGTGATGAAATAGAGAGTAAACAGCGTAAGTTGAAAGAGAAGGCAATGTGGGCACAGGTGAAGGTGGCAGAAAAACAAGAAGCTCAATTGGACAATAATAATGGAAATGAAACAGGACAGAATAAAATGCGACCGAACATAGGTAAAGGAAAGGGTCAAGTGAGTCTAGAAGAGGCAAAGAAGAAATGGCCATGTCATAATTGCGGAAAATTAGGGCATTGGAGAAACGAGTGTAAGTTCCCACCTAAACCTAATCCGGAAAATCAATCATTAACTCCACAGGTGCAGAATGAGGTAGTTGTTCAACAAAGTCAGGTGCCGCAACCACCACTTCCCAACACTGTTAACCAGCAAAGATACAGAACAGAAACAGGATTCTACGGAGGAGAGCAGGTAACACAGTTGCCACGAGCAGCTAACATTTCTCAGTATTGGTTGCGTCAGAGTGAGGATGACCCGGATGAAAGATTCTGACGGTGCCCAGGAGAGGGGAAAGAGTGCGTGCTTGGCGCAACTCTAGAGGTAGATCAGTCTGGTCCCTTTGTGGATGGCGAAGTGAATGGTGCAAATGTAACATTCCTTGTCGATACTGGAGCTACCCGTTCTACTGTTAGATCAGTGGAAATTCCAAACCTTCCTCTCTCAGGTGAATACATCCAAGTAGTAGGAGTAGCCAATCAGCAGATTAAAACCCCACTTACTGAATTGGTGGAAGTAAAAATTGGTTCTTTTAGCAAAATGCATAAATTTGTAGTGTGCGATTGTAGTCCTGTAAATCTTTTGGGTCGTGACCTCTTGTGCAAGATGAATTGCACAATTTATTGTACGCCAGATGGAATTGGATTTCAGACTTCAGATGAAGATGTCTTGTATAAAGTAACTTTGATGAATCAGGAACCTGAAACGAATGGTTTGTTTCCTGCATTTGATGCAGAAAAACTTCCAGAAGAATTAAAAGGTGCAGTAAAAGAAAGTGTGTGGGATTTCACAGGAGAAGACATTGGATTAATGAAAGAAGTTGATCCCGTAAAAGTAACAGTAAAAGAAGGGACAACTTACCCGAATACGCCACAGTACAAATTAACTCCAGAAATAATTGAAGGAATAACTCCTGTGATAAATAAAATGATTGAACAGGGAATTCTAAAAGAAATAATGAGCAGTCCATGTAATTCACCTATTATGGGACTGAAAAAGCCAAATGGAACATATAGAATAGTACAGGATTTGAGAAAGATCAACAAAATAGTTGTGCCCTGTTGTCCAATAGTGCCAAACCCTGCAGTAATTCTATATCAAATTCCACATGAAGCTGAGTGGTACACTGTGATAGATTTGTGTCACGCATTTTTCTCTATTCCTTTGCATCCAGATAGCCAGCCATTATTTGCGTTCCGGTTTGGAGAGCGTATTTTGGCATGGTGCCGAATTCCTCAGGGGTATACAGAAAGCCCCTCAATCTTTAATCAGATTCTAAAGAAATCTCTGGAAGATTTGAAAATGCCAGAAAAGTCAGTGATGGTGCAGTATATCGATGACCTGTTGGTGGCATCAAAAACCAAAGAAGCATGTGTAAGTGATACAATTGCTTTACTGAACCATCTAGAGAAAAGAGGACATAAAGTGTCTCCTTCAAAATTACAGTTTTGTCAGAAAGAAGTCCAGTATTTAGGGCATAAAATTGAGAAAGGAGTGCGAAAGATAGCGACAGAAAGAGTAAGAATGATTCAAGGAATGAGAGCACCAATGACTCAAAGAGAGGTAAGAATGTTTTTGGGAATGGTTGGATATTGCCGACAATGGATAAGTGGTTTCTCTTTGATTGCAAAACCATTACAAAAGTTGACTAAGAGAGATGTAAAAGACCCTTTTGAGTTAAACAAAGAAGAAATGAAATCTTTCAAAGAATTGAAAAAGAAACTTTGTGAGGCACCTGCATTAGGCATGCCTGATTATGAGAAGGATTTTGAGTTGTACTGCAGTGAAAGAGATGGATGTGCGTTTTCAGTATTGGTACAAAAACATGGAACAACAAAAAGACCAATTGCTTATTTTTCAGCTGTTTTAGATCCAATAGCAAAAGCATTGCCTGGATGTCTGAAAGCAGTTGCTGCTACTTGTGTAAGCCTGGAACAAAGTGAAGGTATAGTGATGGGGTATCCACTGAGAGTATATGTTCCCCATTCAGTAGAAATTCTTTTGACAAGAACAAAAACACAGTACATGACACATAGTCGGCTGACTAAGTACGAAAAAGTCATCTTGAGTGCTGAAAATGTGACCATAGATAGATGCATGAATGTGAATCCTTCAACATCATTGCCAGATGAGGAGAATATAATTGAACAGGGCGAAGTAGATCATGATTGTCTGAACGTGCTGGAATATTGCACGAAACCAAGAGCTGACATAAAAGATGAACCGTTAAAGGAATCTGATTATGTCATGTTTGTGGATGGCTCATGCTTGAGAACAAAAGAAGGAGTTTTAAGCGCAGCTTACGCAGTGTGCACAGTGGCTACTGTGATGGAAGCGTCTTGTCTGAAAGGAATAAGGTCTGCACAAGTTGCGGAACTGATTGCTTTGATTCAAGCATGTAAATTAGGAAGGAATGTATGAGTCACGATTGTGACCGATAGCCGAAATGGTTTCGGCATCGTACACGATTTTGGTCAGATTTGGTCACAAAGAGGATTCTTGACATCTGCAGGAACACCTATCCGAAATGGAGATTTTGTTAAAAAGCTGCTTGAGGCGATACAGTTGCCTAAACAAATCGCTGTAGTGAAGTGCAAGGCGCATAAGAAAAACGAAGATTACATAGCCGTCGGCAATAATTATGCCGATGAGATAGCCAAATATTGTGCAGAGAACATGGTGTCCATGAACAAAAATAGAGAAAGGGAGCATGTCTCTTCTCCTTTGCTTTTTACTAATACTGTCGAGACATGGGATGAAGTAAGACAGCTACAAGAAACTGCAAGTGATGAGGAAAAAGATTACTGGATAAAAGCAGGATGTAGAAGACAGGAAAATAATGGTGTGTGGGTATATAGAGATGAAAGACCAGTTATGCCTGATAGCATGATTGCAGACATGGCACGGATGTACCATGGACAAGCTCATATTGGGAGAGATGCAATGATCAGACTTTTTAGACAAACCTGGTATAACCCAAAATTCAGAGCCATTGCTGAAAGTCTTTGTCAAAGATGTCTTATTTGTCAGCAGTTTAACCCAGGAAGAAAAACAGTAGTGAGTCTAGGAACAATAGGACGAGAAGGAGGTCCATTCACTAGAATGCAGTTGGACTTTATGTAGATGCCCCCTAGTAACAGACTAAGATATGTTCTAGTGGTCGTCTGTTTGTTCTCTCGTTGGGTGGAGGCATACCCCACAAGAAGGAATGATGGAACAACAGTGGCAAAACTTATGCTGCGAGAGTTCATTCCAAGGTATGGTTTTCCAGTCACGGTTGAGACAGATAGAGGAACACATTTTCAAAATGAGTTGATCCAATTGATTTGTGAAGCATTGAGTATTAAACAAAAACTACATTGTGCTTACAGACCAGAGGCTTCTGGGGTAGTGGAGCAGATTAATGGAACAATTAAAAACAGATTAGGAAAAATGTGTCAAGCTACAGGACTCAAATGGCCAGATGCACTGCCTCTTGTTCTGATGACCATCAGAAGCATCCCTGAAAAGAAAACTGGACTCAGTCCTCATGAGATGATCATGGGACGAGCAATGAGACAAGCACACGTACCTGTCAACAAGTTATTAACTATAACTGATGATCTAGTACTGGATTATTGCAAGGGACTGGCTGATGTGGTGCATTCTGTGTTTCATCAGGTTGGACCGGATGCGACCACTCTTGAAAGAAAACCAGCCCACGACTTGAATCCAGGAGACTGGGTCCGTATAAAAATCCACAGGAGAAGAAACTGTCTAGTTCCTCGCTGGGACGAACCACGACAGGTAATCCTAGTAACAACGACTGCAGTCAAGTGTGCAGGAGTGAAGAACTGGGTCCATGCCAGCCACACAATCAGAGTTCAAGAACCTACTGATCGACATGTGAGTCGACGTCTGGAAGTGTGGGATAAAAGTTTAACGGCTGGGACAACAAGGATAAGAGAAAGGGTGCCAGAACTTGAAGATCGACCTGAAAGTCGACATCTGGAAACCCCAACGGCAAACACCTCTAGAAGAAGAAGAAGAAGAAGAAGAAGAAGAAAGAAATTCAGAAATTCCAGAACTTGAAGATCGACCTGTAAGTCGACATCTGGAAACATCTGACACAAATTCAGAATCTGATGATTCAGTTGCAAACTGTGAAGAATTCCGAAGGAGAACTTGGGGTTATAAACCAATTAGAGAAGAAACTGAGCAAGAAATTGAGCTAGATGAACAACCAAGTACAAGTTATGGTGGAAATCCTTCAGAAATAATATTAATAGATGAAGTAGGGAAAGAAGTACACAAAAAGTTAGAAAATCGAGAAGAACCCCGAGGAGCAATAGGGACAGATAGAGAAACAGAAGAACAGGGAAATTTAGAAGCAGAAAGGGAGGAAAACACCAAATCGGAAGAACACCGAGGAGGGACAGTAATAAGGGAAAACAAGAAGGAGAAGACAGATCCACCAGTAGGAGATGACGAGATCATAAGTTTCAAAATAAGAGACAATAGTGAAACAGTTGAAACAGAAACTGAAGAAAGTGGAGAAGAGGAAAAGGCAAAAACTGAATCAAGAAAAAGAAATTGGAAATCAGAAAGAGAAGAAAAAGAAGGTGAAGCCAAAAGGCCAAGAAAAGGAGATAATTGGCCCAACAGCTATATAAGAAAATTGAGATATAGAATAATAAGAGCAGGAGACGAAAGTGCTGAACAAGTGAATGAAATAACAAGTCAAAAGGGACAAGAAAAACCCAGTGGAAAAAGATTACAAAAGTCCAAAAGAACAAAGAAAGTGAATGCAAAGTATAAGTCACCTGAGTGGCTGTATATTGCACTGACAGATTACAAAGAAGAAGAAAACACTCACGAGAACCAGAGACTAAGAAGTCGAATGGGAAAAGGTGAGATGCAACAAACTTGAAGTGAAGACTTATAGTGCTTCTGCCGGACATGACAATTTTACTGGATGTGACAAATCACCGGATGTGACAACGAAAGAATTCTGGAGAGAATTAAAAGAAAGTACCAAGCAAAGACTTTTTGAAAGCAGAGTGGCATCTAAGTCATTTCTGAGGTGTAGTGACACAATTTTCTGAAACTTAACGAATAGAAAAAGAAAAATGGAAAATACTAGGGATAGAAGAGATAAATGTGAGTTTATAAAAAGATGGTGCAAAATGTGCTGCTTTTGTACAGGGTTATTAATGACCATATGGATAGTTTTAGCAATCACAATTCCTATTAGTTTAGCTGTAATAGAAGCAAAGAATGATACTAAACCATAAAAAGAAACTTAAAGAACCAGTTATCCTAAGAAGTAGTGCAGAGTTACATAAGGATAAGTCAGTAACAGACTTTTCTAAAAATGTTTTTACAAAATTGTTGTACGAATATGTAGAGACAATGGATGTGAGAGATTGTTATGTTTGTATGCAGTTGCCTGCATCAGTGTCAGAAGGTGTGACTTATCATCACCTACCTCTAACTTATGGAATAACATGTAGTGTAATAGCAAGTTTATTTTATAAAACAGGTAGATTAGAATCTTATTATACTGACATAGATAAGATTTTTGCAAACATTCCAGTAGTACCAGAACTTAACAAAGTAAAACCAGCAAAAGTTTTAGGAGAATTCTTTTTAGAACATAGAAAATTAACGTTAGAAGAAATAGTTAGTAACAACCTTACCTGTGAGTTAAAGAAAGAAGAAAAAGTATTTTTAGAAATGGTTGAAGAAAGAAGAATGAAATTTCAAAAAGAAGCAATAAAAGAGGAAGGAAAACATCTATGGACGTTTGAGGAAGGAAATCATGAAGGGAAAAAGATAAATGCAGCAATGACATTAGATTGGCCGCAAACAGGAAAGTTGTGTATTAGGAGAAATAAGACAGTCTATGACAATTACTTTGTAGGTTCCAGTATCTGCCATGACAATTATCAAATTCTGGGAGGTTGGGGATTCAAAGGTGGAAAAGACCCAATATTTCCAGGTATCTATTATATTTGTGGGAATAGAGCTTATTACAGGTTACCGGACCATTGGTATGCAACTTGCTATGTAGGCCTGGTCTTTCCAAAAATCTTTCACATGGACAGAGAAGAAAAGGGAACATACAAGATGATTAATAGCTTTACACGTAGAAAGAGGGAACGCTTTTCAGAAATTGTAGGTGATATTTTTGGAGCATTAATACCAGCAGTGGGAATATCTTTGAATGCATTTAAAATTCGGAAGTTATCCACAGTAGTAGATCGTTTGTCTACAGATACTGCGGGAGGGTTCTTAATGGTAAATACCGAAATGGTTGCCATGAGAGCTATGGTGATGCAAAATCGGCTTGCCCTTGATATTCTTTTGGCAAAAGAGGGTGGAGTCTGTGGAATGTTGAAAGTCCAACATTGTTGTACTTACATTCCTGATAAAAGTGAAAATATACAGAAGTATATTACAAATATTACAAATTTGCACAAAGAACTAGTTCCACTGGAGGTTGAAAATGTCTTGGGAAAACTTGGTAGAGGGTTTTCTTCGGTAGCAAATTGGTTGACCAGAATGAGTAGATTAATGATAGGGAAAGTTATAATAATAGCAACTGTAGTAATATTGTTAGCCATGGTGTTGAAAATAGTAATAACGTGTATAAAAAGAAAAGTAAGACAAAATAAGATAAAAAGAAATAACAGAATAATGAAAGAAAGAGAGAGAGAAATGGGTGAAATTGAGTTGGAGAAAATGAAAGAAAACATGTTTAAGGAGACAAAAAGACAAGATGAAGAAGAAACAGATGTGTAAATAACAAGAAAGCAAAGGATAAAAGACATGCTGCCTGAAAAGAAGTATAACTTGGGTTTTATGTGGTGATTTAAAAATCACCAAAGGGGGAGTTGATGGAGCAGGGAAAATAATTTTTTTAACCCCTAACAAATTTTATAAATAATTAATAAAATGTTCGTTTAAATGTATTAATCAACACTGTATGTGTGGGAAAGGTAACATGCCAATGTGTGTGCTAAATAATCTATTAATGGATGTCCGTGTGTCTAATTATAACGTAAAAATAAATGCGTACTAATTTAAAATAAATGCATGTTTTTGTGCTTCATAGAAATAAAACGTGTCGTTGCAAAAACAATAGTGATGGTAAGTAAGGAACAGCTTAAATGTTGCTTTCTGCTAGGTAATAACTAATTGGGGTACGTAGATGACGGGAGGGAAACGAAAAGGCTATTTTTCTCTATTTTAATTATGTTTTGTTTACTTCAAATTAGAGCTTCTAAAGTATAACCGAGTGGCGATATAAAATGGCCGCCAGTGGGAAGATGTGCGCAGGCGCAAGGGGACATGTGACACGGGATGAAGTCGGAGAAAAACTAACCTAGTGATGTTGCTGAGAGGCTAGGATGCGAGAAATGGTCAAGGCTGATGTGACCTAATTGAACTGATAGTGTGCCGTGGTGATCAGCAGAAGACCCGTGGGAAACCAGTTTAAGAGAAAGGACAATGACTGCGGAGTTCTCGAATGTATCGAAAGAAGTTACAAATGTACTGATCGAAGCGGATGGAAACATGTCTTGAGCGTGTGGGAAAGGAAATGATCCAAGGACCATTGGATCCAAGAGAACTTGATTAAAAGAATGAATAAGATGGCATGCATGGACCAATGAAAGAAAAGCGTGTTATTAATGTTGCAACAATTAGTTAGCAAAGTTAGAATTAGGGTATAAGAGGGCCTACTCTTAGTGGGAGGGGGTCAGTCGCTGTCACAGTCAGGAGCGGAGTTGGAGAGTCGTGTTGGTGTTGGTGGCTTCCAGTGCTGGGTGGTCCTGATCGATCCCTTACTGAGCGGGAGATGCTGAAAGACTGTTAGATGAGAAGGGTTGCAGGTAGCTGATGCTGACGAGCTGAAGTTGCTGTTGCTGTCTTAATTTTCCAGTTGAGTATGAGAATCAGGTTATTTCTAATTCTTAAACTTAGGTTAGAAATCATTAGGCTAAATTAGGAAGGTAGGCAGGTAATTAGGGTTTTGCTTCATGACAAAAATTTCCTTTCTGCAATAAATTGATTATGCTTAATAAATATTTGAATTAATAATGAATGAATAATTGAATAAAAGTTTTAAAATTCTTTCTCATGCGTTTAAAATTATATAAAATTTAAGATTCTTTAAACCAAATGACTCAGTGGTTATTTTCCTAAATGATTGTGACATCAGTAATTGGTTATTGTGATTCAGCTGGTCTTAATCACTATGAACTAATTTCTTACATGAATGATTCATCGACAAAACAATGAGCAGGAATATCTTAAGAAATAACTAAAAGAAAGCGATAAGTTAAGGTAATAAGATATCCCGGCTCCTTCCAGCGGTACATAAATGGTGTTTTCCATTTAGTTCTCATGCTTCTCCTAGGAGTACAGAATTTCATAAAGGTGTAAAGGAAATCCAGGTGTGTGCGTGTGTGTTAGGCGATGTTTATGGGCCCCATCGTCATGTGGATGTGAGAAAATATAGTTTGCCCCTGGATGACCTATAAGTGACCTAGGAGGAGAATAGTTTTTATTGTACGCGCTGCATTACTGTTTACCACCCGCCATTCTAAAAACCCATGTTAGGTGTTACCTAGCAGAAGCGACATTTAAAGCCATTTTACTTACCATCTGCATTCTTTGCCACAATACAAATCTACAACATAGCATAAATCATGCGATTTTACTCTAATTAGTACGCAAATCACAATATTAGGGTTAATCAACTTCACAATTGTAAATAAATTAGATTTTGCACAAATTTGCGGGTTACCTTATATAGTGTTTACTAAAAATGCATTTGTTGGTTAATTCATGCTCCTTCAAACAATTAATATTGTTAATTGATTAAAGTTCATTAATTTTCTAAGGGGGGGGTACAAATTATTTTATTTACCCTGCTCCATCAATTCCCCCCTTTGGTGATTTTTAATATCACCACACAAACCTACCCTACAATTTATCAGAAAAATGTTTCTTGTCCACTTGCTTTCTTGTTAGTTCATACAACTGTGTTTTTCTCATCTTGTCTTTTAGACCTTTTGTACATGTTCTCTTTTAACTCTTCTAATTCTATCTCTCCCATCTCCCGTTCTCTTTCTTTATTTTCTCATTTTCTCTTTTTACTCTATTTTGTCTCTTTCTTCTTTTAATACACACATATGCTAATCTCACTAATAACATTACTAATATTATCACTGTTACGGGTATTAGTATCTTTCCAATAAGAGAACTACCTATTTCTCTGAACCATCTTTGCATTGAGGAAAAACTCTTACCAAGTTTCTCCCAAACACTTTCAACCTCCAGTGGGACAATTTCTTTGAGCAAATCAGTAATATTCTTTATATACTTCTGTATATTCTCACTTTTATCTGGAATGTAAGTGCAACAATGTTGGACTTTCAGCATTCCACAGACTCCACCCTCTTTTGCCAAAAGAATGTCAAGGGCAAGTCGATTTTGCATTACCATAGCTCTCATGGCAACCATTTCGGTGTTTACCATCAAGAACCCTCCAGCAGTATTCGTTGATAAATGATCTACTACTGTAGACAATTTACGAATCTTATATGCATTCAAAGATATATCCACTGCTGGTATCATTGCTCCAAAAATGTCACCTACTATTTCTGAGAAGCTTTCCCTTCTCCTACGTGTTAATGTTGTACCTATCTCGTGTATTCCTTTTGTTCCTCTCTCCACGTGAAAAATCTTTGGAAAGACCAGGCCTAAATAACATGTTCCGTACCAATGGTCCGGCAACCTATAATAAGCTCTATTTCTGCAAATATAATAGATCCCTGGAAATACTGGATCTTTTCCTCCTTTAAATCCCCATCCCCCTAAAATTTTATATCTCAGCACTCACTAGAACCCACGAAATAGCTATCATATATAGTTTTACTTCTACTAATACACAATTTTCCCTGTTGGGCCAATCCAGAACCATAGCTGCATTTGTTTCTCCTTTGTCATCAATTTTCTCTTCAAACGCCCAAAGTGGTGTTTTTATCTTTTCTTCTGCTACCTTTCTTTGAAACTTAACTCTTCTGTTTTCTACCATGTCCAAGAAAATCTTTTCCTCTTTCTTTAGTTAACAGGTAAGATTGTGTCTAACTATATACTCTAATGTTAAATCTTTATTTTCTAAGAAAAATTCCCCAAACATTTTTGCGACTTTCACCTTATTTAATTCAGGGATTACGGGAACTTTAGCAAAAACAGTGTCTATATCAGTGTAATAATATTCTAATCTACCTGTTTTGTAAAATCAACTAGCTAGAACGCTACAAGTTATCCCATACGTCAAAGGAAGGTGATGATAGGTCACACCTTCTTTGACAGATGCAGGTAACTGCATACAGACATAACAATCTCTCACATCCATTGTCTCTACATATTCATATAATAGTTTCGTGAAGACATTTTTAGAGAAGTCTGTTATGGACTTATCCCTATGTAAATCAGTACTATCTACTAATGCTGCAGTGTTCTTTATGATAGCTTCTTTGTCATTATTCGTGTCATTCACTATTACGGATATATTTTCTACAACTAACCTAAGTGGAATTATTATTGCTAAAATAAACCAGATAAGCATTAGCAAACCTGTACAATAAAAACACATTCTACACCACCTACGTAAAAACTCACACCTAGATCTTCTATTCTCAGTGTCTACCATGTTGTACTATTATCTAGCTATATATATATATATATATATGTACAGAAAATGTGTCACCACACCTCAGAATGACCTTTCAGTCACTCTACCCTTTATTTTGTCTCTTTTTGGTGCTTTCTTCAGCTCTTTTCAGAACTCTTTCTCGTCTTATTCGGTTTTGGTGTCCAGTCCGGGTTTCTTTCTTTGTCTTTTCAGATTTGGTGCAATTCACTTTCACCCATTTGTTTACAGCTTTCGTCTGGGCTTTCGTGACTGTTATCCTCTTCTTTAATGTCGGTCAATGCGATGTATAGCCACTC
Source organism: Calotriton arnoldi (assembly GCA_963921515.1). Lineage (NCBI taxonomy): Eukaryota > Metazoa > Chordata > Amphibia > Caudata > Salamandridae > Calotriton > Calotriton arnoldi. The sequence continues at coordinate 352,526 of CAWUFW010002001.1, read as the reverse complement.
AGGTGACTTATATTTCAAGTTAGGTCTCTTCACTCTTTTTGATTTCTGTAATTGTCTTTCACTTTGTTTTCCTTGTCCTTTTTGACTGGTTATTTCATTTACTTGTTCCGCATTATCTTTGTTCAAATTTATTATCTTATATCTCAGTCTTTTAACTTCATGGGGCCAATTGTCTCCTTTTCTTGGCCTTTTTAGTTTGTTTTCCTTTTCCTCTCGTTCTGCTCTCCAAGTTCTCTTTCTTGGTCCTAGTCTTTGCTTTCTTTCTTCTTCACTTTCTTCTGATTCCGTCTCAGACCTTACTTCACTTCCTCTAACCTTGAACCTTATGATCTCAGTTTCTTTGTCTGAATCTGAACCTTCTTGTGACTCTTCTGTTGGGACATTTGATTCTATCCCTCCTCGTTTGTCTTCCGCATTTATATTAATCTTTCTATCTGAATCTAAATTTCCCTGTGTTTCTTCTATTTGTTGTTCTGACCCTATTACTCCTCGGGTTTCTTCCACTTTTTCCCCTATCTCTCTGTCTGAATCTAAGTCTCCTTCAGTTATCTCAACTATCTCTGGAGGAATTTTTCCATAACTTGTACTTGGCTGTTCGTTGTCACTGTCTCTTTGTTCGGTTTCTTCGTTTATAATATCAGTTCTTTTGTTTCCAGTTTTTCTCTTTTGTCTTTCACCAGATTCAGGTTGGTCTGTTTCAGATTCCGAACTGGTATCCGATATTTCCAGATGTCGACTTACAGGTCGAGCTTCAAGATATGGAACTCTGATCGTTTCAGTTTCTTCTTCAGTTGTCAAGCTTGTACCTGATTCTTCCAGATGTTGACTTACAGGTCGAGCTTCAAGATCTGGAACTCTGTGTGTTTCAGCTTCTCCTTCGGATGCTGAGCTTGTATCCGATATCTCCAGATGTCGACTTACAGGTCGAGCTTCAGGATCTGGAACTCTGATGGTATGACTGGCATGACCCCAATTTTTCACACCTGCACATTTTACAGCAGTCGTTGTCACAAGGATCACTTGACGTGGCTTATCCCAGCGAGGAACCAAACAGTTTCTTCTTCTGTGGACTTTTATGCGGACCCAGTCTCCTGGACTCAAATCATGAGCTGGTTTTCTTTCAAGAGTGGTCGCATCCGGTCCAACCTGATGAAACACAGAATGTACCACATCAGCCAATCCTTTGCAATAGTCCAATACGAGATCATCAGTTATAGTCAGCAGTTTGTTGACAGGTACATGTGCTTGTCTCATTGCTCGTCCCATGATTATTTCATGAGGACTCAGACCTGTTTTTCTGTCAGGTATGCTTCTGATGGTCATCAGCACCAATGGCAGGGCATCTGGCCATTTGAGTCCTGTGGCTTGACACATTTTCCCTAACCTATTCTTTATTGTTCCATTTACTTGCTCTACCACTCCAGAAGCCTCTGGTCTGTAGGCACAGTGCAATTTCTGTTGAATGTCAAGTGCTTCACATATCAATTGGATTAGTTCATTTTGGAAATGTGTTCCTCTATCTGTTTCGATCGTTACTGGAAAACCATATCTCGGAATGAATTCTCTCAGTAGGAGCTTAGCCACAGTAACTCCATCATTCCTTCTTGTCGGATAGGCTTCCACCCAACGAGAAAACAAACAAACGACCACAAGGACATATTTCAATCTATTGCTCTGGGGCATTTCAATAAAATCTAGTTGCATTCTGGTCAAAGGACCTCCTTCACGTCCTATTGTTCCCAAACTCACTACTGTTTTCCTTCCTGGATTTATCTGTTGGCATGTAAGACATCTTTGACAGAGACTTTCAGCTATAGCCCTAAATTTTGGGTTGTACCAAGTCTGTCTGAAAAGTCTGATCATGGCATCCCTACCAATGTGAGCTTGTCCATGGTACATCCGTGCCATACTAGAGATCATGCTATCAGGCATAACTGGTCTTTCATCTCTATAAACCCAAACTTCATCTTCCTCTCTTTGTCTGCAGCCTGCTTTTATCCAACCATCTTTTTCCTCTTCATCTGCTTCTTCCTGCAATTGCCTTACCTCATCCCAGGTTTCAACCGTGTTAGTAAACAGCAAGGGACATGAAACATTCTCTCTTTCTCTTCTCCTATTCAGTGAGACCATATTTCTGGCACAGTATTGAGCTATTTCATCTGTGAATTGGTTTCCCACTGTAATATAGTCAGTTCCATTTTTGTGTGCAGCGCATTTTACCACTGCAATCTGTTTAGGCAGCTGTATCGCCTCAAGCAATTTCTTCACAAACTCACCGTTCCTAATAGGAGTTCCTGCAGAAGTCAGAAAACCCCTCTGGGACCAGATCTGTCCAAAGTCGTGGACCACTCCGAAGCCATACTGGCTATCTGTGATCACCGTAATTCGGACGTTCTTTCCCAGTTTGCACGCTTGAATCAGAGCAATCAGCTCAGCCACTTGGGCTGAACGTATCCCTCTCAAACAGGATGCTTCCGTTATGGCTGCTACTGTACACACAGCATACGCAGCACTTAAAACTCCTTCACTTGTTCTCAGGCATGACCCGTCCACAAACATCACATAATCTGATTCTTTTAAGGGCTCATCTTTAATATCTGGGCGAGGCTTTGTGCAAAATTCAAGCACATCCAGACACTTATGATCAACATCATCTTTGACTCCTACATCTACTTCATCTGGCAGTGAAGTTGAAGGATTCACACTTGTGCATCTATCAATGGTTACATTATCTGCACTCAAAATCACTTTTTCGTACCTAGTCAGCCGACTATGTGTCATGAATTGGGTTTTGGTTCTAGTCAGAAGGATTTCAACAGAGTGTGGAACATATACTCTCAGTGGATACCCCATCACAATGCCTTCACTCTGTTCCAGACTCACACAAGTAGCAGCTACTGCTTTCAGACATCCAGGCAATGCCTTTGCTACCGGGTCTAAAACAGCTGAAAAATAAGGGATAGGTCTTTTCATTTTTCCATGCCTTTGCACTAACACCGAAAGTGCACATCCATCTCTCTCACTACAATACAGCTCAAATTCTTTTTTATAATCAGGCATTCCCAATGCTGGTGCCTCACACAACCTTGTTTTCAGTTCCTTGAAAGCCTTCATTTCCTCCTCATTCAACTCTATCGGATCTCTGACATCCCTTTTTGTCAATCGCTGTAAAGGTTTTGCAATTAATGAGAATCCACTTATCCACTGTCGACAATAACCAACCATCCCAAGAAACATTCTCACCTCTCTCTGTGTCATCCGGGCTCTCATTCCTTGGATAATCCTTATTCTTTCTGTCGTCACCTTTCGCATCCCTTTTTCAATCTTATGACCTAGATACTGTACCTCCTGTTGACAAAATTGCAGTTTTGACGGGGACACTTTATGCCCTCCTTCTGCCAAATGATTCAGTAAAGCAATTGTGTCTGTAACACATGCTTCTTTGGTCTTTGATGCCACTAATAGGTCATCAATATATTGGACCATCACAGATTTTTCAGGCATTTTTAAATCTTCTAATGATTTCTTTAGGATCTGATTAAAGATTGAGGGGCTTTCTGTATACCCCTGAGGAATTCGGCACCATGCCAAAATACGCTCTCCGAACCGGAACGCAAATAATGGCTGGCTGTCTGGGTGCAATGGAATAGAAAAGAATGCATGGCACAAATCAATAACTGTATACCATTCTGCATCATGTGGAATCTGATACAGTATTACAGCGGGGTTTGGCACAATTGGACAACAAGGGATAACAATCTTATTTACCTTTCTCAGGTCCTGTACTATCCTATAAGTCCCATTCGGCTTTTTCAATCCCATTATAGGTGAATTACATGGGCTACTCATTAATTCTTTCAAAATTCCTTGTTCAATCATCTTATTAACTACAGGTGTTATTCCTTCAATAATTTCTGGCGTTAATTTGTACTGTGGAGTATTTGGGTAATTTGTTCCTTCCCTTACAGTAATTTTTACAGGGTCTACTCCTCTCATTAGCCCAATGTCTTCGCCTGTGAAATCCCATACATCAGATCTGACTATTCCTTTCAACTCAATTGGGATTTTCTCTGCATCAAACACAGGAAACATGTCATTTACTCCTGGTTCTAGTTCTCCCATTGTCATTTTATACAGGACATCCTCATCTGGTGTCTGGAAAGCAATACCATCTGGGGTACAATAGATGGTGCAATTCATTTTACAAAGCAGATCGCGTCCTAACAAATTTACAGGTCTGCAATCACATACCACAAACCGATGCATCTCTTTGAATGGTCCAACTTTCACCTCTACTGGTTTGGTAAGAGGCGCTTTAATCTGTCTGTTTGAAACACCTACAACTTGGATATATTCTCCTGAGAGAGGAAGGTTTGGAATTTCCACTGATCTAACAGTAGAACGGGTAGCTCCAGTGTCCACAAGGAATGTAACGTTTACACCATTCACTTCTCCATCCACAAATGGACCTGACTGATCTACCTCTAGAGTTGCGCCAAACACGCACTCTTCTTCCTCTCCTGGCACCGTCATAAACTTTCATCCGATTCATTTCCAACCTGCCGTAACCAATACTGCGACACTGCAGCTGCGCGCGGCAATTTTGTTGCCTGCTGTCCTCCGTAGAATCCTGCCTCTGCACTGTATCTCTGGGGGTTTACACTCTTTGGAAGAGGTGGTTGTGGCACCTGACTCTGTTGAGTAACTACCTGCGGTTGTTGCAGCTGTTGGTAACTCACCTCATTCTGCACCTGTGGATTTAATGGTTGGTTTTCCGTATTAGCTTTTGGAGGAAATTTACACTCGTTTCTCCAATGCCCTAACTTTCCGCAATTATGGCATGGCCATTTCTTTTTAGCCTCTTCTATACTCATTTGACCTTTTCCCTTACCTATATTCGGTTTGGATTTAGTCTGTCCTGCATCACTAGACTGATTATTCATTTGAGCTTCTTGTTTTTCTGCAACCTTTACTTGTGCCCACATCGCCTTTTCTTTTAGTTTGCGCTGTCTACACTCGATATCATCACTACAATATTTTGCATACCATAATACCTCATCTACAGTGCTATTCTGCCAACACAACATATGCTGCTTAATCATTTCACTTATTTCAGGTTTCAATCCATATACAAATCTATATACGAAATGACTCATGTCCTTTTCACTCAAAGTCTCATAACCACTATACTGTTTGAAAACCAAAAGCAACCTTTCATAGTAGGCGTGTACAGATTCCTTACTTTCCTGAGTTGTTCTATCAATCTTTACCCAATCTGTTTCTTTCGGTGGAATCTTATTTTTCAAAAACGTGACGACTTGTTCATACTTTCTCATTACTTCTGGACCTGGGGCTCCAGTTTTTGCATCTCTAGGATATTCTTCCTTCGGCCAGTCAATTGTAATCTTACATTCTGTCCATAAATCTGCTGGCACTACAATTTCAAACAATCCATCCAGATCTTCCCATAACACCTTTGAAACCTTTACAAATCTTTCTACCTGTCTATACCATTCTACGGGTTTCTCTCTCAATCTTGGGAAGTCATTTGTGAATGACAATATATCTTGTCTGGACCATGGAACATGTACATAGCTACCTCCTGGAGTTTCCCACATTGGATATTCCAGTGCTATTGGTTCCTTTTCCTTTACCGGAAAAGCCAACAATGCTTTATCGGTCGTTCCCTCCTTTCTTCTTATCCACCTGCTCCTCCATCTGTCCACATCTCCCCATTTTCTCAATAACACAATCAGTTCCTTTATCTGTGTTAATCGTCCTGATGTGTTCAGATTTTCTATATCCTTTTCACTAAAGTCTACCCTGTACGGTTTCTGCAATCCTCTGATTTTTCCAAATTCTACTCCTAGTTCATTCGCTGTTTCTTCCAATTTCTCATGCAAATTCCTACCTCTCCAAGTAACACTCTTGCACAGGAACATAAGTTCATCATCTTGGTAGGATTTCAATCTATCTGTACCAATAGTCCCTAGAATTAACTCTTCCATGTCTATTTGTAGTCTGATTAAACCCCAATGGTTGCGGTTCAGCATCCTTCTTCTGTAAATTCCTCATCCACTCATTTAATTCTTCTGGAGTCGGACCCACAGGGGTATTATTTATCTCTATCCAATTTGTACTTCTCTCTGGGGTCTCAGTTGCTGACTCGGTTCCCATAGGAATCCTATTTATCTGACTCTCATTAATCGTCAAATTTGTAGGTGGACTCGATCTATATGATCCAACCAAATCTCTTGCCTCTCTAGTTTCTGGAATTATCCCTTCTCTTACTCTTTGCATATTCGAGTTCATTGGAATTGTCAAGGAATGCTCATCTATTCTTTGGTTTTCAAATACCGGTATTACTGGCCCTATTGTCACTGGCACAGTCACGGCTTCCATGTTCATGGTTAATTCTCTTATTTTCTAAGTCAGTTCTCTTGTGGTTCTTGCTAACTCGGCTGTATTACCACTATCAGGCTTCGCATTCTGTGGAGTTTCTAATTTTTCATAAGACCTATTTATTTCATAATTTCGTTCAGGACTTTGACTCCTTACAGTTTCCATTGGTGGTGCATTTGGAGTCACCACCACAGAATTCTGTTGATATGGAGGGGTTTTCTATTTAAAATGTCTTCCAGCAACTCATCCTCTGTGTCGCTACCTCCATACCCATACCTCTCAGTTACTGCATGTTTCTTTTTCTCCGTACACTTTCTCCCTGTAACTTCTTCAACTGTTCTAACAGGAAACAAACCATCCGTCATATTAGCATACCTCCATCATCTCATCCTGTCTTCATGATTCACTCCCCATACTCTTCCATGGACTAAACTATCATTCTTTGCACCTCTGTGTCTTTCTCTTTCATACATCTCATCTTCCCATTCACCTAACGCTTCGAACTGTGTTGGTCTAGGTCTCAGTTCAAGTTTAATCATTTTCTCTCTCAAATTTCGAAGTACAGCTGTGCTAAACGAACCATTTTTTGGAAACGCCAATACTCCATCGTTTTGGGTATATTTCGCCCAATTTTCCAACCAAATGCAAGTATGATAGCCATATTTCAACATCATATGAGAAGCTGGCGTCTTCGGCGGAGGAAGTACTTTTCCTTCCCTAGTCACTACCTTTTTGTCCTTCTTGAAAAAGTTTTTAATCTTCGCAATCCATGACGGTTTCTCTCTATCATACTCATAATAAGCCATATTGCACTGTTCTTTCTCTCAAACAAACACACGAGAATTCTTCACTATTCTGTTCTTTCTACTGTTTGGCTATTCGGACCTATCCCAGCGCGTCTCACACCAACGCACCAATCCGAAAGCTCTACGTCACTCTCAACTGGCCAATACCAGCGCGTCTTCACACTAACGCACCAATCAAGAAGCTCTTCGCTCTCCCACAACTGGCCAATACCAGCGCGGTCTTTGTTGACGTCAGTTCTACTCCTGTCATTTCTGACCCCTCCTTTACAAAAATTATCGGCAGTTTTCTTACCTTCTCTTTTCGACAAAATTTTATTAGTTACAACATAAAACACATTACCATTGTCTGTTTCGCTAAACAAAAGAAATAGTTTGCTCTATCTTGCAAGAATACTGTTTCGTTCGATAAGTGTAGCACTTCTCTCTACCTTACCCTTCTCTCAAGCAAGGGGTGAACCCGTTTCTCTGGGTATAAGACACATGTGGAGACTACACTGCTCCTGAGAATTAAGGCCAGAGTTTCACAAGAAAACCTGTTGCTATTTCACTCAGACATGTTTTCATACATGAAATGTCCCTAACATAACACAATCCTGTGTTATCACCAATTTGAAAATCAGACAATGCACAATTCCCTGTGACTTCTCTTGCCACACGTGTCCACTTCCTACTTCCCGGAAGCTTCAAAATTTTGACTTACACATAACATAATACAATTCAACACAAAGTGTTAGACATGAAAAAATCAATAAATCAATAATCAATAATCACCAAACTAATCTATAGTAACCATAACTCTGCTACCAAGAAATCTGATCCAGCGCGGCTAATATAAATTTCTCCTTAGGGCACAAATCCAGGTAAAACATTCACGTCAATTAAACCATATGTCGGTGGGGCCGATGACACCGCATATCATACATTCATTCGTTCACTGGATTACACACCAAGGAGAAAATGAGGTTGCTGGAGGAACGGGATACCTTGTTAAATTCGACAGAATGATACCTCAGACATCATATACATTTAACTTTGATCCTGTCAGTTCTAAACATCAAGGTATTCCGCTCTTTGGTCGATGGACCAACTAGTAGAATAAGTTGATGGTGATTAAGACCAGCTCAATCACTCTTAAAACTTGTTAACCTTTAAACTTATTAATGAACTAAAGAACCACAGTCTCATTTTTAAGTTAGAATGAAATTTTATCTAATTTCTCAATTGCATGGGTGAGATTCTTTGTTTATTAATCACTTTAATACATTAATAACATTTATATGAAAAATCTAATAAGGAATAGAAAATTATGCATTTACCCATTTAGATGCAGATAGGAATGGTTCACCAAAAAGAAGATAAACCGCAGATCACAGAATAGAACTCCCAAACTGACTGACTGTCCCGCTAAATGCCTCCTCGATCGGACCTCCCATACAGATGTCCCGCAACGGTCTCGTTCCTTCCCCAGTCAAGTTCGAAGTCCAAAATTGACAGAGTCCTCTCGTAATATTGAGGTGGAAAAATGGAAAATAGGAAAAATGGTATGGCAAGAAAACACCAACGGCAGCAGTAGCATCAATAGCAGCGGCCACAGCAGCAGCAAAAGGAGTAGCTCAAAGAGCAACCCAAAAAGAGCAGCCCCTCCCACATAAGAGCAGACCCTTTTATACCCTACTTTCTAGCTTACTACATAAAACGTTGCAATCCTTAGGGGCAAGAATCACGCTAATTGGTCCATTTGAGGGGTGGTGATGATCACCTCATCGCCCTCCTTGTTCAAACTGGTTTTGGGGACAGTTAAACACACAATGAGTCTCATGACCTCTGCGTTAAAAGCAGTCCAATTTGTCCATTCATTTTGTTGCAATCTCAATGGTCACAATTTAGTTAGTCCATTGTTGCTCAGTACTTTTCTCTTCCATTCCCACGAATACGTGCTGAGTCTTTCTTGGCACTCTCCTTATGGTAGGTCAGTACGACCTTGACATCTCTCACTCCGTGCACAGGCCGCACCCACGTGATTCAGTTTTTCGGTTTCTTTCATCCAGAGGCCATCTTTGGCTTCTCACGTGACCTCATCTGCCTCGGCAGCCATTTTCGCAGCATGGCCTAACTGGCCCGAACGAACTATCATAAGAACAAACACAACCAAAATTAAAACAAAGAAAATAAGCCTTTCTGTTTACCACCCGCCATTCTAAAAACCCATGTTAGGTGTTACCTAGCAGAAGCGACATTTAAAGCCATTTTACTTACCATCTGCATTCTTTGCCACAATACAAATCTACTACATAGCATAAATCATGCGATTTTACTCTAATTAGTACGCAAATCACAATATTAGGGTTAATCAACTTCACAATTGTAAATAAATTAGATTTTGCACAAATTTGCGGGTTACCTTATATAGTGTTTACTAAAAATGCATTTGTTGGTTAATTCATGCTCCTTCAAACAATTAATATTGTTAATTGATTAAAGTTCATTAATTTTCCAAGGGGGGGGGTACAAATTATTTTATTTACCCTGCTCCATCATAGTGTAGGATGGTTACCTCTGCAGTAAGGGGAGAAGTAGAGAAGGGTAGTCATTGAATCCCCGTAGAGCCCAAGTGATGGTTATCCAGTGGATTGTGAGCGGAGGACGACGGCGTTTGATGGAAATCGACGGCGAGTGACGGTGCGGCGGAAACAGCAGTTCGTGGTGGAGTGAGTATGAACAGGGATGTGTGTCTGTTAGATTGTGGTGTTGTTTGATTGTGTGATGTCTTGCGGAGTTGGAATGAGAGTTGAGTGATTGTGGTTTCGGGCCGAACGCGTGCGGTCCATGAGACTTGATTTATTGATATCCCGGGATAAGAGATTGTGGTGTAGAAGACACCCAGAGTTGAAATTGTCTGACCAGTGATTGTGGGAGTCATGAGACGTCGTTGACTAACCCACCGGTGATAGGGAAACGTGTGTGTGAGTGTGTGAGTAACCGACGCAGGTCATGGGTTACTGCATGTGGAACATCGAGTAATTGGATCCTATCGATTAAGTACATGACTGTCCGGCCGTTCGTGGGTAGATAGTCTGGGGCAATTGTCCGGTCGTTCGCGGACAGACGGTTGCCAGAGTTGAGGTCGACAATTATGAGACTGTCCGGTCGTTTTGTGGACAGACAGTCAGAGAAGTAACTTTTCGGTCGGTTGGTGACAAACAGTTATTTCAGAGCATAAGTGAGACGCGTGAGTGTGCGAGAGACGAATTGTAAAGGAGGGAAACTGCTGCATGAGGAGGAAGAGTGACGTCAGAGAGTGTTTCGCTGTGATAGGTCGGTTGGTGTGAAGTCGCGCTGGTATTGGTGGATTGTCATCAGGAAGTCGAGTAAAAACAAGTGAAGAAAACGTTGATTATCATGAAATGTTTTAAAGTTTTACGAGATATGTGCAAAGGAGACAGATGAGTGATTACTCGGGGAGGAGAAGAAGCTCCACCTGAGGATACCCCAGCCCATTATATGGCTATGAATGTGGGATTGCATACTATAATTTGGCTTGAAAATTGGCATAAAATGACTGAACATGAGGGAGAATTGACTTTTCTGCGTTACGGTACTTTCAGGTTGGAAGCGTTGTACCAATTGAAAATGGTGATGTCCTCATTGCGACCTTTACCCAGACCAACACAGTTTGAGGCGCTACATGCATGGATAAGAGCAGCGCATGATAGGAAAAGAGACAGAAGCCAGGAAAGAGTGAAAAAGTCAATCAGGGCGTTTCAGGATGCGCGATGGGACGCATTGCAGAAGAGATGGAGGGTGGAAACTATTGAAGGGGATAGGTTATTCCCGTTGCTGATAAATGTAGGAGCGGTCCACAAGAAGTGGGGTGAGGAAGACGATAGTGACACAGATGACAGCTTGCTAGACAGATTGCTATCAGAAAGACCACCTCCATATAATCCAGATTCCGAAGAGGGAAAGGCAGTATCAACGGAGGGAACTGGAGAACCACAGACTCAGCCTAGAGTGAGAGTAGTCAGAAGAATATCAAGGGGAACAGAAGGGATGGGAACACACACACCAACAAGCATCGAAGCTAATGGAATTACAGTTGTTACAAGGCTACCGGATGCTCTTACAGTACCGGTTACCATAGGCCCTATTGTGTCAGTATATGACCCGGATCAAACAAGAAATGGAAGTCTATCACGATCAGTAGCAGGAGAAGGGACTGGCTCTGGAGGGAATGGCATAGTGAGTGGAATAGGTCACCTTCCGAGGCCCGTGGAATCAAGTACTCCTTTGCCAGCCACGGCAGACTCCTCTAGAGGACAGGTAGAAGTAAGAACGGCGAAACCAAGGCCTTTAGCCGATTCGAGATCTGACATAAGGATGTGGGAACCACCAGTAAGAAACCCTAATGATAGGATGACAGGAGACTGGGATCGCGGGAACACAGGAAGTCGACTAGTCTTAGGGAATATAGAGGAAGGGAACCGATGTGAGGATCAGGACAATGAGAATGGAGAATCAAGTGGTTCATCAAGTCGAGGGATGCTCAAAACTGCTATAAGAGCAAAGATGCTGGACGTGATGAGAATAAAAGCTGAGGTAGATGAGATAATTAGTGGGAACCTGCCATTGGAAAGAGTAGAGCTTTATGGACCAGACGAGTTGCTGTTCGTAGCAAAAGATGTAACTCGCAAGGCGAGGTTAGCACATGAGAAATTGACAGAATTGGCAAGAAGACACGAGGTGGATCTATCCAAGACTAAGACGCTGCAGGGAAGCCATAGGTTACAGTACAGTGACCAGGAACTGGAAGAGAAAAGAGTGATAGGGCTGAGGACTCACATTCAAGAACTGATTGTAGAGATACGCACATGGAGCATGCTTGACAAGTGGGAGGAAAGATGGTCCAAAAAGAAAACCACTAAAAAGAGTATAGGAGAGACACCGCCTTCAGGAGGGGGTATGACAGGAGAAGGGAATTATCCTTTGCGAGAGGTACAGAACGGAGGGTATGTGCATGTGCCTTGGAGTAGAGGTGATTTGGCAGCATTCACGAACCAATTTCCTCGGCTAAGGGAGAAGCCTGTCGAGTGGTACAAACAGGTTGATCATTTTGTTAAAATCTCGAAGGTGTTGTGGGTTGACTTAAATACACTGTTTGATATTGTGGTACCAAGTGATTTGTGGGCAGCTTGTAAAGTTGCAGTTGATTGGCCAACTTCCGAACCAGACAGGGATTTGGTTACCAAAGGTCCGTCACCAATTGTCATGAAAAAGTTTGAGCAAGTAATTACATGGCTGAAATCCAAAATCTCACCACAAGATATTGTTTTTGTTAAAATAGATCGAACTGTTCAGGAACCAAAAGAGTCCGTACATGAATATTATGAGAGGCTCTTACAAGCCTTTAAGCAGTACAGTGGGCTAGACACGTTAGACCCCAAAGACATGGGACAGTTTGTTTCCAAGTTCGTCTTGGGTCTAAGATCAGAAATCAGCTTCATGATTCAGCAGCATTTGATCTGCTGGCAGAACAAGTCAGTGGACGAGATACTGCGGTACGCAAGGTACTGCAACGATGAAGTGGACTCGAAACATAGGAAGCTTAAAGATAAGCTAATGCTAGTCCAGATGCAAAATGCTGACAGGGAAATCATGCAGACACAGCCCAGTGGAGGGACATTAGGGAGAAGACAGGGGAACAATCAAGGAGGGACCCAGAATGGGCAGGGTCCAGGAAGGGGGAAACCTATAGACCCTAAGACAGGGATGGATGTGGCAACACTGAAAAAGACAACTGCTTGTCACTTTTGTCACAAGATCGGGCATTGGAAATGCGAGTGTAGATCGAATCCAGCGAACCAAGTGCAACAAGAGGGAGAGACAGTGCAGGCATCTGAGGTCGTCAATACAGTGACGAGACCCAGGTCCATGCAAGGGGGGACAGTGTCCCCGCAGGCGCAAGTTCCGCAACCTCCGAGAACTCCACAGGGAAATCGAACGTACCAGCAGATGCCCCTTTTCAAGGATTATGATGATTACAGCTCAGACCTGTTTGCATGACGGTGCCTGAGGGGGGAGGAAGACTGTGCTCTTGGGGCAGTCTTAGAGGTAGACCAGAGGGGACCGTTTGTCGAGGCGGATGTTGACGGTCATCCCACCACCTTTTTGGTTGATACTGGTGCTACCCGTTCTACTGTAAGATCTGCAGTAGTTCCCAACCTACCCCTCTCGGGACAATCAATCCAAGTAGTAGGAGTGGCAAATAAGAAGATGAATAGCCCTTTGACCGAGCCGATTCCTGTGAGAATAGGAACTTTTTGAGATTGACACCAATTTGTTGTGTGCGACTCAAGTCCAGTCTGTTTGCTAGGACGTGATCTGTTGTGCAAATTGAATTGTACCATCTATTGCACCCCAAAGGGAGTGGAACTACAGACAAATGATGATGATGCCACCTTCAAGGTTGCAAATCAGTATTTCTGTATAGAGATGTATCCTGTGTTGACCTGAGAGACTCTGTTTCATTGGGTGTGTGGGACTTTACAGGAGAGGAGATCGGATTGATCAGAGGTGTTGAGCCAGTTAAGATCCAGGTCAAGCAAAATGCTGAGTTTCCGAGAACACCTCAGTATAATCTGTCACCTGAAACGATTGCAGGGATAAAACCTGTCATCGAATCCATGATTCAACAGGGAATCCTGAAGAAGATAATGGGCAGTCCATGTAACTCACCCATTATGGGATTGCAGAAACCAAGTGGGAAGTACAGAATCGTGCAAGACCTGCGAAAGGTCAACACGATTGTGGTTCCATGTTGTCCAGTGGTACCGAATCCATCAGTGATACTATTCCAGATTCCATGTGAAGCTGAGTGGTTCACGGTGATTGACTTGTGCCAAGCATTCTTTTGGATACCGTTGCACGAGGAGAGCCAATTTTTATTTTATTTCCGTCTGGGAGATCGTGTGTTAACGTGGTGTCGTATACCTCAAGGGTATACAGAGAGTCCATCAATCTTTAACCAGATCTTGAAAGTCTTGTACTGCCACAGAATTCTGTTCTCGTGCAGTACATTGACGATCTCCTCATCGCGTCCGAAACGGAGGATGCTTGCAGGATCGACACGATTGCCTTACTGAATCATTTAGGAGAAAATGGACACAAGGTGTCCCCGAACAAGTTGCAGTACTGTCTAAGTGAGGTTCAGTACTTAGGCCATCGAATTGAGAAAGGCAAGAGGAAAGTGTCGCCAGATCGAATTGAGGCGATCATGAACATGACTGTGCCCACCACTCAAAAGGAAGTCAGAATGTTCTTGGGAATGGTTGGTTACTGTCGCCAATGGATTCCCAGTTTCTCGCTGAAGGCGAAGCCTCTGCAGAGACTGACGCATAAGGATGTGAGTGATCCGGTACCATGGGACAATGACTGTCTGATTGCGTTCTTGGAGTTCAGAGAGGGCTTATGTCGTGCTCCTGCTCTGGGGATGCCTGACTACAATAAATCTTTTTCACTGTTCTGTTATGATCGACAAGGTTGCGCATTGTCAGTCCTGACTCAGAGTCATGGAGGTGTCCGTAGACCAGTTGCCTACTTTTCAGCTACTTTAGATCCAGTAGCTTCAGCGTTGCCCGGATGTCTCAAATTCGTTGCTGCAACAGGTGTCAGCATTGAAAGGTGTGAAAGCATTGTTATGGGCCATCCTTTGACTGTTTACGTTCCGCATTCTGTTGAACTGTTGATGACAAGGACTAAAACACAGCACCTGATGAATAATAGACTCACACGCTACGAGCAAGTCATACTTGCCGTGGAGAATGTGACTCTGAAGAGGTGTTCTGTTTTAAACCCTGCTACATTGATACCATTGCCAAATGTAGATGATGAAGATTGTGAAGACCACGACTGTCTTGATGTGACTGAACTTTGCACCAAACCAAGACCTGACATTGTTGATGAACCTCTGTCTGACCCTGATGAAATTTTCTTTGTCAATGGTTCCTGTCTCAGAGACAATGTGGGTCATTTGAGAGCAGCATTTGCTGTATGTACCATTACTGGAGTGGTTGGAGCTGCTTGCCTGGAAGGAGTCTACTCCGCACAGGTGGCTGAAATCATTGCTTTGACTCGTGCCTGTCTGGCAGCTGATCAGATCAGAATCACCATCTATACCGACAGCCAATATGGGTTTGGTGTGGTTCACGACTTTGGACAGCTGTGGTCTCAGAGGGGTTTCTTGACCTCATCTGGATCTCCCATCAGAAATGGAGATTATGTGAGAAGATTGTTAGAAGCGTTGCAATGTCCCAGGGAAATTGCAGTGGTAAAATGCACTGCACATGGGAGGGGGACGGACGTTGTGTCTGTTGGAAATAAGTACGCGGACGAAATTGCACGCTTCTGCGCTGAACAAGGGTGCATATTTACTGGAGATTACACTGGAGAGAGCCAAGAGGGAACCGAGCTCAACATGATGTTAGCCATGGCAGACACTTGGGAAGAACTCAAGAGCCTGCAAGAAGGAGCTTCAGGTCAGGAAAGGGATGTATGGGTCAGATCAGGATGTGAGAAGGGAGACGATGGAATTTGGGTTTCAAGTGATGGTCGAGCAGTGTTACCAGATGACCTATTGAGCCCGATGGCAAGGCAAATTCATGGTGCTGTACATCTAGGGAGAGATGCGATGGTGCGAGTGTTCAGACAAACGTGGTACAATCCACGGTTTTGTGCGTTTGCTGAAGCATTGTGCCATAGGTGTGTTACCTGTCAACAAATGAATGCTGGAAAGAAAACTGTGGTTGCATTGATTCACATTGGAAGGTCAGGAGGACCTTTCAACAGAATACAGCTTGACTTTATTGAGATGCCTAGGTGTAACGGATTGAGATACATTTTAGTGGTGGTATGTGTCTTTTCACGATGGGTGGAAGCTTACCCAACACGAAGGTGTGATACTCTAACAGTGGCCAAGCTACTGTTGAGAGAGTTGATTCCTAGGTTCGGTTTTCCAACTTCATTGGAGTCGGCTAGAGGAACACACTTCGACAGTGAGATCATGAAATTGCTTTGCGTGGCTTTAAATGTTGATCAGAGACTTCATTGTAGCTATCGACCAGAGGCTTCTGGGATAGTGGAGCAGATTAATGGAACTTTAAAAGTACATATGGCGAAAGTGTGTTAGTCTACATCCCTGAAGTGGCCTGATGCGTTGCCCCTAGTGTTGATGAGTGTTCGCAGTGTCCCAGATAGGAGGACCGGTCTTTCCCCGCACGAAATCATTATGGGGAGGGTGATGTGATTACCAGCAATACCGTATTCAGCCTTGATAAACATCACTGATGACTTAATCCTTGATTACTGCAAAGGACTAGCTGATGTGGTCCGTTCTATGTCTCAGCAGGTGGATGCTGCTGCTGTTCCGGCTTCACGAGATCTCTGCCATGACCTGTGTCCGGGAGATTGGGTGCTAGTCCGGAAGCACGTGAGAAAGAGCTGTTTGGATGCTCGGTGGCGAGGCCCTTACCAGGTGATACTGGTAAGGAACACAGCGGTGAAGTGCGGAGGATTGCCAAATTGGATACATGCTTCCCAAACCCGTCGAGTTTCAGAACCCTTGGAAGAGACAGCTCCTCTCGTGAATGAAAATCCAGCTGTGGTGGCAGGGCCACGAGAGAGGACAAGCCAAGCTGTGAGGGTTGCTGACGAAGTTGGTGGCTCACCAGACCAGGCTGAGGAGGGTTACACTACACACAACCCAGATATTGACTCTGAGTAAGAAGGTAACGTTGTGGGTAATATAGAGTCAGACTCAGCCGAAGGAAGTGGTGTGCAGAGGGTTCGAGAGAAAGGCAAAAGGGCTGATCGAGCAGAAGAATCGTGGCCTGAAAGCCAAAGAAGGCTGAATCTGAGGTTGGCCCCTGAGAGAGATCTCGCCCCTGTGTCCGAGACATCTGAATCAGAAGTGAGCGAAGAAGAACAAGACCGAGAAGGTCCGAGAAGGTCAAGAAGGACAAGAGTGCCTTGACAGAGATACGCTGCCCCGGAGTGCACTTACGCAGTAACTGATGCCGGGAGTAGTGAGTTCCGGGAGGCTGAGGTCCGTGCGAGTGATCAGCAGGAATCCTCTACTGAAAATTGATGTGGGACTGATAGTTCCAGGACTCGAAGTTGAAGGAGTGCTGACAATCACGGTCCCAAAACCTCCAGTTTTGAGCAAGGTGCGAATTCTGATATTGCATAAATTAGTTTTCGCAACGTTTGGATTTGAAGCATCACCTCATGAACTGGTAGATGTTCGTCTTGAGATTTTGCAACATGTTCTAGCTGCAATAGGATCTGAACTTATCGTGGATTGTGAATGAACTGTGCATTGTAAATAGGTGTTCAAAAGAAGATAACCTAGGCCCGAGTGGAAGAAGAATACATTTAGGGCTTTTTCAATAGAAGAGGAAGGAGGGCTAGGGAAGTCTTTTGGACTGTGTAAATAAATCCGGAAAAATTGAACTTTGAACGAATTTCCAGAATTCCAATGAACTTTGCTTGAACTTTTGAGCAGCAAACCGAGATGGAAAGAAGAGACTTTTGTGTATCCTCTAAATTGAACGACTGACAAGAAAATGGAGTCTGGAAATCCGAACCATAGATCCAAGTGTGTGATAGGTACTTTCATAGTGGGAGTGATAGTTTCAATAGTTATAGTTATTATAGTGACAGTTACTATTTCACATGAGCCAGAAGTCGTGCAGGTGAAAGGGACACCTACACCTAGTACTTCTAGCAAGAAAGAGGACACCATAGGAGCTGAAAAGGCTAGCTAGATCAGAATAGTCGTAGATTGCATGTAGATTTGTGTAGAAGTGATTTTAAGCTTAATGCGTATGCCAAGCTGCTATACGAGTACATTGATACGATGGATGTGAGTGATTGTTATGTGTGTATGCAATTGCCTGCATCAGTGGATGAGGGTATTAGAAATCATCATCTTCCGTTGACTTATGGGATTTCATGTAGTGTGTTGCTTAGCATGTTTTATGGGAGAGGTCATTATGAATACTTCTTTTCCAATTATGATGCGGTGCTTTCAGAGGTTCCAGCATATAAGCACCTGAACAAGTATGATTATTACAAGCAAGAAGAGAGAATTGGGAAGTATTTCATACCGACTGCATCACTAGATACAGCTTATGCACATAGACATAACCTAACCTGTTCACTAACAGAGATAGAAAAGAAGTTTGTAGATCAAGTAGAGGATAGGTATAGACAACTAACACAAACACGTAACACTGGAGAAAGTCCATTAGATTGGATGAAGGAAGAGTTAGCTCACAGAGCGAAAGGGAGCTATGGCCCTATAGCATTAGATCTAGTGCAAAAAGGGAAGCTGTGTGTGAAACGTGTCCAGACCTATTATGATAAGGTTTATGTGGGACAGAGTGCGTGTGATCACATTTTCACCATGGAAGAGTCAGCTAAGAACTTTGTGCAGGGTCCGGTACAAGTGGTACCAACAGTATACTTCGTATGTGGGAAAAACGCTTATGTGAGATTGCCTGCCAATTGGTATGGTACTTGTTACCTGGCAGCTATTTTCCCCAAGATTTATCATGTGGAGGAGCTGGAACTCCTCGAGGGAGGAATCCATTCTAGGGTAAGGAGAGATGCAAGTGCAGGAGGAGTGATTGGAGACATTTTTGGAGCTGTAATACCAGGTTTAGGAGTGATTTTGAATGATGTGAAGATTAGAAAGCTGGCGACTGTTGTGGACAGATTGTCGACGAATACAGCTAAATCACTATTGCTTGTGGATGGAGAGTTGTTGTTGATAAGGACAATGGTGATGCAGAACCGTCTTGCTTTAGATGTCTTATTGGCAAAAGAGGGCGGAGTCTGTAAAATGCTGAAGGTGCAAGAGTGCTGTACTTATATACCAGATAATAGTAAAGATCTGAAGAAGCATATAAGTAACATCACTGAGATTCATCATGAGATCCAGGAAATGACCGAAGAGGGCGTTTGGGAGAAAGTTGGAAAGGGATTTGGTAAAGTGGGGAATTGGTTTGCGAGCTTAGGAAAAGGTATTCTTGGTTACATTCTGAGACCTATCCGTATAATCGTGGTCTGTGTGATTTGCCTATGGGGTTTTGTGAGGACCTATAAGTGGTACCAGGCGAATCAGGCCGAAAGGTCCCTTAAAGCAAGAGAAGTAAGGATGACTAGACTGCAGGACAGTCATTATGAGAATATCAAGAATCTGGAAAGGTTCCGACAAGGAAGAATGGCTACGAGCTCTGTTTAGGTCGGTTCTTTCTCCAGGGAATTGTGATTTCGTTGATGACACTAGTCATCAGAGGGGGGAACTGATAGAGAGCCAAGATATTCTGAAAATTGTAGGGGTACCTCATATTCATAGGTAGTCTGTACCCGCATATATTTGTAGGTGTGCGTTAATCTTAGTTAGAATTCGTGATGTAATAATTAGTGGTAAATGAAATAGTGCGATAAGTGTGCCATTCAAGAACCGTAAAGTGGCATTTAGAAGGAATTATGTAACTTTGAATGTGCATTGTAATTGTTTAACCCCTTCGCTGAGCCCGTCGGCCAACGGCCGTCGCGAGCACTACCTCCGTAGTGCTGCGCACGTCCGTTGGCCGACGCGGCCCCGCCCACTGCGCTAAACCGCCGCACCGCGGCGGAATTGCCGCCGCGGTTAAGCGGCTAATGAAGTAGCTATGAAATGTAACGCAGTAGATTTAAATGTGCAGTATGTTGAAGTTGCACACGCATAGATGGTTAAAATGTGTTTAACCATGATGAAATGTAGTGCTTATAAATGTGATATTAATGTGTGTTTAATTTGATGTTAAAGGCCTTGATAGAGTATTTACTCTTTCGTGCTAAGAAAGGCCTATTCGTTTCCTTATGTTAGCTGGTTTATGTAGGCCCAAATTGTATTCTCCCCTGGTGAGGATCTCATTTGGAGACGGTCAGTGAAATTCATTTGCGTGCAAGGTTGTTTTGTTCACATGCATTCGTTGCAGGTGCAAGGACATCGTCTTCGTTAGTTAGAATAATGCTTTTGTTTTAGGAGTTAGGTATGGAGGAGATCCGCTGCAAAGTCTCCAGGAATGCTGATAATTGGAAGGGTGCGCTGAAGAAGCCTGAGACCCAAGGACACTTCAACCGTCGTTGGACCGATTTCAAGTTTTAGTGGAAAATCACCTAGAAGAGGTGTTTGGCCAGAAGAGGTGTTACCTGGGCGGGCCTAATGAAGGTCCATTTTGTATTAGGGGACAGTGCCCCGTGGGAGGAGGGTCAGGTGAGAGGAGAGACAGACAGAGGAGAGGTAGTCCACAGAGAGGGCAGATCGAGCAGGAGCTGATTGAGGGGAGGTAGAAGAGCAAAGAGAGTAAAAGGAAGGGATCGATTCTTAGGATGGAGACTTAGACGGATTTTCACAACGTAAGTGTACTTCTGAGGAAGTCATCACGAGCTGACACCTTTTTCATGATCTTGCTTGAGCAAAGTTAAGTAGGGATGCAGTTTAGAATAGAGTAGGGATAGACTAACGGATTTCTTTACGGATTTCAATGAAGACTAATATAGATGTTGGTGCAGTTATTGCCTGTTTAGTGTTTCTGGAGCTACTCATTCTTTTCATGCTATGCCAATTAGATTGGTGCGTAGGATGAACTTTGTATTAGTGCCTTTGTATTTTTGCAACCTCGTTCTGAGGTGTCTGTATATTCAGCTATTTTTGGTTTTGTAATAAACCCCTAAACTTGAACTTCGGAGTCAGTGAGTTTTCAGAATTTTGATTAAATTGATGCATGTTAGCTTGTAAAAAATACGTTGTTTCTCCCCTTTACACTTCTCAGCAGGTAACAAAAGGTCCAGTCGACCGAGGGTTCCTAGTAAATTATCAGATTGGAATCCGGCTTAAGCACTGGCAAACACCTGCACTTTGATCAGGGTACATACTATTAGGCAGGGAGAGAAGAGGAGAGTGCTCACTGTGACACCAGATAAAAGTATGTAAACGAGGTTCGAGTCTCGGCGTCGGTTCAACATCCTGTGATTCTGGGCAAATCACTTAATCTCCCCGTGTCTAAAAATGAATGTGACCCTGGGTAACATAACCAGTGCTCATGTAAAGCTCTTCAATACCTTCAGGTCGAGTTTGCAATTTATAACAATGGCCAAAATACAAAACAGTACCACAATAACAACGTTAGCAGCAGACTGACACTAATTAGAAGAAATTAATCTGTACTTGGTCCATGCACTACAGAAAGAAAAGGAAGTGATGCCTCACACACGCTGGCATGAAAGAAGAGTGGTAATGATGCCAACAAATGGGAAGTAATAAGCGGGCTAAAAGCCTCTTTTAGGATTTTTTTGGTTTTAGACACTATAGTTCATCAAGCGATAACACATGCAGGCTCGACCTAAAAATGTCAGTCGAGTGAGCACAGTTAACATAAGCAAATACAGTGATTCTAGTTCCATTATATAAATGTGGCTCTCACTGCAGGCAAATACAGTCACCTACTAATATTTTGATTAATACCGTGCACACAGGTTAATATTATCGCGCAGTGAGTATATCTAACGTATAAATGTATGGGGCTCTAAATTACGCGGCTCCAACGTTGACAGTGGCCCTGCGGCAGGAAAAGGGAAGTCCTGGTGGGTGTCACAATCCCTAAACTGTTAACTTCAATGTCTCTATACACTGTTCTGTAGCCCCTGTCTGGTCACCGGTTCTGCTAGTAATGTCTCTCTATTTATGTTCCCTGTGAATCGTACCTAGTCTCTGGCTTCTCCCTGACTGTCTCTCTGCTCACCTGCCACCCCCCATGGTGAATAATGGCGGCTTGGGAGCTGGGTATGTCAGAGGCGTATCATATTCAGTCCATGAAAGAACTCGGAAAACTATTTTTGACATGAGAAAATGTGTGCTCTCAGATCTGCAACATGTATAACCATCAACAAGTTCAGGTAATATTTCACATGTTGCTGCTCGAATATTGCCTTGCATGTCAAAAAAGCATTTTGAGCGAGCGAAGACCTGCAGACCAGCACATCCTGCGGCGAAGACAGCATTTGGAAAAGCTTGTTCAGAGCGCAGGCCTGCAGCGAATGAAACGTGAAAGAATTTTCATTTCTGGAGTGGAAAGATAGAGAGGGCCCGGGCGGAACGGCTAGAGAAGCCTCTGCTCTAAGGCACCCAGGCAGGGTCGGACTGGGAAAGAAAATAGGCCCAGGACTCAAAATAAAAGGGGCCCCCATTAGTGAATTACATGGCTAAGAAAGGTGCCCATGTTTGCAGATTGGGGCAGCTTTGAACTTGTAAAGACAGGCTGGGTAAGTGTTTTGCAAGGCATGGAAGATTGCATGGATTTGAGTTGGATGCAGGCAGTGTTTGTTTTAATATCAGAGAAATCAACAGTAAAAATCGCCCCAGCAGACCATATAACAGGCCCATAACACAAACTGCCAAAAACTGGCCTACAAACTACCTGTCACACCAGCCTATTTGGCGCGGCCTTATTGCCCAGTAGGCCAGTCCGACTCTTAACTCAGGCTACAAACAACCAAGGGGCGTATTTACAAGCCCCTATCGCAACCACAACGTCACTTTTAGTGACGTGATGGCGATAGGAGCATTGCCTTATTTATAAGGCAGCGTTAAGCCACTTAACATGGCTTAGCGCTGCCTTGTAAATAAGTCCCCCTTTCACGCTACACATAGCGTGAAAGGGGCGGGCAATGAGTGTTGTGGTGGGTTTCCCACCGCAACACCCATTGATTTTGACGCTGCCCCCTATTTACAAGGGAGGTGTAAATAGGAGGCAGCGTCAAAATTAAAACCAGGTTTTCCTGAAATGCTTTATTTCTCCTCGTTTTTGATGTTTCCATGTGTGCTGCCTTGGGCAGCACACATAGAAACAGCAAAACGCCAATGACTGTTTATGTGCAGGAAGGTCCCCCTTCCTGCACATAAAATATAATTTGAAAGAAATGCTGTTTTGCAACTCCTATGTGTGCTGCATTAAGCTGCACACATAGAAGTTACAAAACTGCATTTAAAGATTGTTTATGTGCAGGAAGGGACACCTTCCTGCACATAAACAATCATTTCCCCCACAGACACCCTGGCACTATGGTGCAAGGGAGCCTGCGTTGGCGCTAGGCAGCTGAACTCAGCGCCAGCCCTAGGGGAAATGCAGGGGTGCGCCGCATTCTTGTGAATACGGTGCATCGCTGCGTTTTCAGAATGGCGAAGCGTGGCGTTAGCAATGTTTGCTTAACGCCACGCTTCTCCATTCTGTTGTAAATATGCCCCCAAGTTCTACAAACCAGTCTGTGAGTGGTGGGAGTCACCGGTTCGGAAGCAAACAGCACAGAAACGTCATTCCCAGACACAGCTCCATTAAGTGAAGCGGATACCTGAAAACATACTGGAATGCAGGGCCTTTAACGAGCCGGACTTTGCCGAGAGCTGACGCCAGCGTTAGACTCTTTGATTTCTTGCTTTGTGAAACAACATTCCAGAAAGGCAACTCGCACTCTTTTTTTCTTTTTTAAGCAAACCAACACTCTGCTCCTGGCCCGTACCCAGGGCACAAGTCGGGGGTACATGCAGGTACACGGCGTCCACCCACTATTTTCACAGGCTGGACGCCGTCCCCCCTGCCAAGAAGCTGGGCCCCACAGAAATATGCTGAACTTGTCCCGGTGTAAGACACCGGGACACGTTCAGCAGCGCCTGTACGTTGTCTGCTTTCAATTCCCAGCAGCAACGTGCAGGCAGCGAGGGAGTGGTTTTTTTCACCTCCAGCTGGGCCGAAGTTAAGGGGCCATCAGGCCTCCTTTTGTTTTAATATCCTGACTGGAGGCGGCCTGGAACCTCACACTTAAATGTAAATGCCACGGAGGGGAAACAAAGGCATACAGCATGTTATCTCTTCACAGCTACTTAAGAGAGACATGCTTTTGCCTTTGTTCAGTCCCTGCATATAAGAGATGCATGCATGCACTGTAAGAATGTCAGATGTGTTGGTCTGTCCCAGTATTTACGCAAATAACAATTTCAATAGCACTATTTCATTTCTTTTATAGTGCTACCCAACCCAATGCAGGGTGTCAGAGCTCTTTATGTAACATACAATTTGACAATATATCATGTACATGTGTAAATCAATGTACAAGATGAGTTACATGAGACAGGGTTACAAGGTGTAGGAGTCACATGTCCTTCATAGCTCACTGTGCTATATTACAAGGATTACAATTTATGAACTGCAGGAAACAAAAGGATCTCTATGTTAAAATCAGTAACCCACTTTACTATCTACATAAAATAAAAATCTGTCATCTGCATGTTATGTGATGTGCTTTGCAGGAGACACATTAACCTTATACTACTTTGATACCAATCTGGGACTTCACAAAACACAGATCTCTCCAAAAATGCGTTATACTCCAGCGTTATCTCATCATTATTACTATTCCCTGAGATTTACTGGCACCTTTACAGCAGATGCTTTAAGCCAATCAAATATTTTTAAATGTGGACTTTGCGACCAATTAAGCATAACAGATCTACTGTCATGCTTCTCCTTGTTGCCAATTTTTTTGTGGCAGGGCTTAAAAAAATAAATGTATTAGTTGAGGCCCAGATTTTGCATCGGGATTGCGCCACTTTTTTGGCACAACCCCGACACCAAATCTCATTTGTTAAATCTCATAATGAGCTTAAATGTACTCTTGATATACCTGATAATCATATGTGTGAGTTCTTAATATCTGATGTCACTTCTTGTGATGTCACTTCCAGTGAGGTCACTTCCTGTGATGTCACATGCAATGTAATGCGTCGTGACATCATGCGCTGTGATGGCACGCGTCATGATTTCCCTTGCATACTGCCTAACCTGGTTAGTCCCCCCACTTCTTTTTTTAGGACTTGTGCCCTGCCCGTACCAGCATGAGACATCAAAGGGCCAGGTACTTGCTTTTCTGGAGGGAACCCACCACCACATATCCAGCAAGCCACGCAAGATATGCCCCCAGGCGACGGGAAGGAAATCTCTCATGCCGGTCCAGGGTCTCCACCAGGGTCCGCCTGGGACAGAAAATAGGTAGGACACCAAAATAAAAGAGACCCCATTAGCGAATTAGATAGTTAAAAGCATGGCCCACATTTCCAAATCGCTGCAGTTTTGAACATGTGAATACACGCTATATAGGTTTTTTGTAAGGTATTGGAAACTGCATGCATTTGTGCATGCTGCCGTCAATGTTTGTTTAAATATCAGGTAAATCAACGGTAACAACCGTCTCACTTGACCATAAAACAGGTCCTCAAACAGCCAAAAAAGGGCCCCACACTGACCTGTTAGACAAGCTCTTCCCGAGCTGCAGAGACTGTCCTATTGGCCATTCTGACCCAGGACTCTACCAACACACAAATCAGTTAACTGTGGGAGGTGAGGATATTTAAACTCCTGCCACCATCCTGAACCCTCTTTGGTTCCAGAAAGGCAGCACCGAACTTGTCATGCAAGGGGTGGCAGAGTAGATCTAGATCTCACCTTCATCTTCACTTACCTCCCACATATAGCATGAGTGCCCACCCATCCTGACCATCTAAGGCCCTTTATTCCCAAGCACCGTGCACCATGTGCTAGATGCTTCAGTTGTGAGATTCCATTTAATAAACTAATGCATCAGGCAGGCTCTAATCTTGATTCACAGAAAGTTAACCAGATGAGCTAATAAATCAAAAACAATTATCTGTAAAAGGAAATCTCAGAATCTGAGAATTTGGCCCTGATGAGGCTGAATGTCTGATAACTCTGTCTTATTGCTGCGCCACAACAACCTGTCCTGATCCTTATTTTTCTACATTTAGATTCCTGGCCCATCTGGCCTCACTCTCCTCCCCTTTTCCTGCTCACCATTTTTCTTCCTCCATTTTTCCTCTTTTTCTCCTGCTCGACCGCCAGAGGCCACTGCAGCCAAGCTATGTGTTCCCTCCACCACACTTGCACCCAGATGTAACAAGGGCCATCTTTCTTCATCCTTGTTCATGTTTCCTAATCTTGTTTTACTTTTATCCGTGTTCCGTGAAGGAGCAAGGTTTTTGGGTCTTCCCCTGTCCATCTGGAGGCACCTACAGCCAAAAGCCATGATCCCTGCCACATATGTCCTGAGCTCCATTGCAGCAACAGATCCCAGAGTGAATAATGGGAGGACATGCAGCATTCTCGACACCCCTCCCCGCACCTTCGGGGAAGCATTTAAATCATGGGTACTCACAAACTTTCTCTCAGGGGCCAAATTTACAGTGTGGTTGGTGGCCGAGGGCCGCACTGGTGGAGGCGGGGTCAGTGGAGGGGGGCGGGGCTAGAGCAAAAATAAAACTGTGACCATGAGGTTGAACACAGGCCCCTGCAGCAGACGCATTCATCCACTGAGCCACCAGACCCGACATACACACATCTATCTATCTCTCTCTCTATCTCTCTATCTGTCTCTATCTATCAGTCTCTCTCTGTCTCTATCTGTCTCTCTGTCTGTATCTCTATCTGTCTCTATCTGTCTGTCTGTCTCTGTCTCTATCTGTCTCTGTCTGTCTGTCTCTATCCATCTCCGTCTCTATATGTCTCTCTGTCTCTATCTGTCTCTGTCTGTCTCTCTCTCACTCTCTCTCTCTGTCTGTCTCTCTCTCTCTCTCTGTCTGTCTCTGTCTTTATCTGACTCTGTCACTATCTGTCTCTGTCTATCTCTGTCTCTATCTGTCTCTGTCTCTATCAGTTTCTGTCTCTATCTGTCTCTGTCTCTATCTGTATCTGTCTGTCTCTATCTGCCTCTGTCTCTATCTGTCTCTGTCTGTCTCTATCTGTCTCTGTCTCTATCTGTCTATCTCTATCTGTCTCTATCTATCTCTATATGTCTCTGTCTCTATCTGTCTCTGTCTGTCTCTCTGTCTCTGTCTCTATCTGTCTCTGTCTGTCTCTGTCTCTATCTGTCTCTGTCTCTATCTGTCTGTCTCGATCTCTCTGTCTGTCTCTCTCTATCTGTCTCTGTCTGTCTCTATCTGTCTCTGTCTCTATCTCTGTCTCTATCTGTCTCTATCTCTGTCTCTGTCTCTGTCCCTATCTGTCTTTGTCTCTATCTGTATTTGTCTCTATCTGTCTCTGTCTCTATCTATCTGTCTCTGTCTCTATCTCTATCTGTCTCTGTCTGTCTCTATCTGTCTTTGTCTCTGTCTCTATCTTTCTCTATCTTTCTCTATCTGTCTCTATCTGTCTCTGCCTCTATCTGTCTCTATCTATCCCTATATGTCCCTGTCTCTATCTGTCTCTGTCTGTCTCTCTGTCTTTGTCTCTATCTGTCTCTGTCTCTGTCCGTCTCTGTCTCTATCTGCCTCTGTCTCTATCTGTCTCTGTCTCTATCTGTCTGTCTCTATCTCTCTCTCTGTCTGTCTCTATCTCTCTCTCTGTCTGTCTCTGTCTGTCTCTGTCTCTATCTGTCTCTGTCTCTATCTGTCTCTGTCTCTATCTCTGTCTCTATCTCTGTCTCTAACTGTCTCTGTCCCTATATGTTTCTGCCTCTATCTGTCTCTAT
Organism: Calotriton arnoldi; assembly: GCA_963921515.1. Classification (NCBI taxonomy): domain Eukaryota; kingdom Metazoa; phylum Chordata; class Amphibia; order Caudata; family Salamandridae; genus Calotriton; species Calotriton arnoldi. The sequence continues at coordinate 324,681 of CAWUFW010002001.1, read as the reverse complement.
CTGTCTCTGTCTCTATCTGTCTCTGCCTCTATCTGTCTCTATCTATCCCTATATGTCCCTGTCTCTATCTGTCTCTGTCTGTCTCTCTGTCTTTGTCTCTATCTGTCTCTGTCCGTCTCTGTCTCTATCTGCCTCTGTCTCTATCTGTCTCTGTCTCTATCTGTCTCTATCTGTCTGTCTCTATCTCTCCTCTCTCTCTCGGTCTGTCTCTATCTCTCTCTCTCTCTGTCTGTCTCTGTCTCTATCTCTGTCTCTATCTCTGTCTCTATCTGTCTCTGTCCCTATATGTCTCTCTCTGTCTCTGTCTGTCTCTCTCTCTGTCTCTGTCTCTATCTGTCTCAGTCTCTATCTGTCTCTGTCTCTATCTGTCTGTCTCTATCTCTCTGTCTCTGTCTGTCTCTATCTCTCTCTGTCTGTCTCTGCCTGTCTCTGTCTCCATCTGTCTCTGTCTCTATCTGTCTCTGTCTCTATCTCTGTCTCTATCTCTCTCTGTCTCTATCTCTGTCTCTATCTGTCTCTGTCCCTATCTGTCTCTGTCTCTATCTGTATTTGTCTCTATCTGTCTCTGTCTCTATCTGTATCTGTCTGTCTCTGTCTCTATCTCTATCTGTCTCTGTCTGTCTCTATCTGTCTCTGTCTCTATCTTTCTCTATCTCTATCTGTCTCTAAATGTCTCTGTCTCTATCTATCCCTATATGTCCCTGTCTCTGTCTCTGTCTGTCTCTCTGTCTTTGTCTCTATCTGTCTCTGTCCGTCTCTGTCTCTATCTGCCTCTGTCTCTATCTGTCTCTATCTGTCTCTCTGTCTCTGTCTCTATCTGTCTCTGTCTCTATCTGTCTCTGTCTCTATCTCTCTGTCTGTCTCTGTCTCTATCTGTCTGTCTCTGTCTCTGTCTCTATCTCTGTCTCTATCTGTCTCTGTCTCTATCTGTCCCTATCAGTCTCTATCTGTATTTGTCCCTATCTGTCTCTGCCTGTATCTGTCTGTCTCTGTCTCTATCTGTCTCTATCTATCCCTATATGTCCCTCTCTCTATCTGTCTCTGTCTGTCTCTCTGTCTCTGTCCGTCTCTGTCTCTATCTGCCTCTGTCTCTGTCTGTCTGTCTCTATCTCTCTGTCTGTCTCTATCACTCTCTGTCTGTCTCTGTCTCTAGCTCTGTCTCTGTCTCTATCTCTGTCTCTATCTGTCTCTGTCCCTATATGTTTCTGCCTCTATCTGTCTCTGCCTCTATCTGTCTGTCTCTAGCTCTCACTCTCTGTCTTGTCTGTCTCTATCTCTCTCTCTGTTTGTCCCTGTCTTTATCTGTCTCTATCTGTCTCTGTCTCTGTCAGTCTCTGTCTGTCTCTGTCCCTATCTGTCTCTGTCTCTATCTGTATTTGTCTCTATCTGTCACTGTCTCTATCTGTATCTGTCTGTCTCTATCTCTATCTGTCTCTGTCTGTCTCTATCTCTCTCTGTCTCTATCTCTCTCTGTCTCTATCTGTCTCTATCTCTATCTGTCTCTATCTGTCTTTATCTATCTCTCTATGTCCCTGTCTCTAGCTGTCTCTGTCTGTCTCTGTCTCTATCTGTCTCTGTCTCTCTCTGTCTCTATCTATCTGTCTCTATCTGTCTCTATCTGTCTGTCTCTATCTCTCTCTATCTGTCTCTGTCTCTATCTGTCTCTATCTCTGTCTCTATCTGTCTCTATCTCTATCTGTCTCTATCTGTATTTGTCCCTATCTGTCTGTCTCTGTCTTTATCTCTATCTGTCTCTGTCTCTATCTGTCTCTATCTCTACCTGTCTCTATCTATCTCTGTCTGTCTCTTGGTCTCTGTCTCTATCTGTCTCTGCCGTCTCTGTCTGTCTCTGTCTCTATCTGTCTGTCTCTATCTCTCTCTCTGTCTCTGTCTGTCTCTATCTCTCTCTCTGTCTCTGTCTCTGTCTCTATCTGTCTCTGTCTCTATCTGTCTCTGTCTCTATCTGTATCTGTCCCTATCTGTCTCTGTCTCTATCGGTATTTGTCTCTATCTGTATCTGTCTGTCTCTGTCTCTATCTGTCTCTGCCTGTCTCTATCTGTTTCTGTCTGTCTCTATCTCTATCTGTCTCTATCTATCTCTATATGTCTCTGTCTGTCTCTGTCTGTCTGTCTCTGTCTGTCTCTCTCTGTCTCTGTCTGTCTCTATCTGTCTCTGTCTGTCTCTATCTCTATCTGTCTCTATCTGTTTCTGTCTATCTGTCTCTGTCTCACTCTGCATCTCTGTCTCTGCCTCTATCTGTCCCTGTCTCTATCTGTCTCTTCCTCTATCTGTCTCTGCCTCCATCTGTCTCAGTCCAAACAGGAAGCTTCCCAAAAGGCCCTTTAAAAGTCAGCTGTGAAAGGCTTACAGCTGACTTTTAAAGGGCCTTTTGGGAAGCTTTCCCACGGTGCCCTGAGGTCACAGAGGCGGCAGTAACCACAGAAGATGGCTGCAGGAGCATACGTAGTGAATACCTATTTAATACGTAATCACTATGTATGCTCCTGCGGTCATCTTCTGTGTTTACTGCTGGCCTCACTAGAAACGTAGACACGGCAAGGCAAGGTCCGCGGGCCGCCAATGAAGGCCTGCCGGCCCGCGGGCCATACTATGAGTACCACGGATCTAAATGATACATTTTGCTGTAACTCCAAGTAACTATAACAAGTATCAATATTGCCCATATTTTCCTTTCCCTCACCGCTCCAGCATTCCCTTGTAAAATCCTGCTTGAGGGCACCGGACCTATGTTACATGACATGGCCCCCTCTCCATAAGCAGGACTTTCCGGATATCTTCCCATGGGCCACGTATCCAAGCAAAACAAGCTAGGGGCAACAGCCTTTGTCAATCCCTGTTTGGTGTGTTTGAGTCTGTAAGGGGCACCGGCTGGAACCGTTACTTCTTCTCACCCAGGTAAGTAGCTGCAGGCCATCGGTAAATTTCCCATCCGTGGCCAGATTGGGATCCAGAAGCAGCCTGAAAGCCATTTTCATACCAGCTCCCAATTAGACTATGTGAGGAACAGTAGCAAGTGAGACAGACCCTTCCTTTTCATAGGGATTAGGAAGATTGTCCTCTAAGGAAATTTAGGAAAAAGTGAGTTTAATGGTGCATTAAACAGTGCAATTTGCAACGTACATTTTGTAAAAGGCCATGGATTTTGCAGACAGTTCTGAAAGGCAACACATTATTCAAATGTTTTATCTAGGAGCAATATTTATCAGCAACAGCTAATCGTGTGTGTGCTTTTAAAAAACTACAAAAACGATATTAACAGCAGGCTAATCGTTAGCCAAAGGAGGGGTACTACTCACCTCACAGATGACTTTTCCTCCCTCCTCTAAGATGCCTTGATGCATAAGGAACATTGGGCCATATGTATCAAAGTTTGTGTTTGCGATTCTCAAATAGCGAATTTTTGAGAATTGCTATTTGAGAATCGCAAACGAGATGTATGTAGGATTCGCAAGAAAATTTGCGAATCCCACATATTCCTTAATTGCGATTCGCAAATTGCGAATCGCAGTTAAGGAAACCCTCCCCATTCATTCCTATGGGCCTAGAGGCCCATAGGAATGAATGGGAGGACATTCTCAATTTGCGATTAGCAATTAGAGAATCGCAAATTGAGAATGCAATTTCAAGGTTGCAAGGGTGTCCAAAGGACACCCTGTTGCACCCCTGAAATGAGCATGGGTGCACATGTGGCGCACATACATGCCCTAGGGGCATGTATGTGCGCCACCTGCCACTTTGAAAAATGCAAAAAATGCATTTCTCAAAGAAATCGCAGAGTTACCACCAACCTGTAGTTGGTGGTAATTTGCGATTCCTTAAGCCATAATCGCACAACTTAGGTGCTTCATACATTTCATTTAAGGAATCGCAATTTGCGATTCCTTAAATGCATTTGCAAAATAGAGAATCGCAATTTTTGCGATTCTCTATTTTGCGAATGCCTTTGGGATGATACATCCCAAAGGCTGTTCCCGTTCACAAAAGGGCCGATTCTGAGAATCGGCCCGTTTGCGAACGGGAAATTGGCTTGATACATATGGCCCATTGTCCTCTTTTCCCTCTGGTCATTTTTTCTGTTATGTCATAACATCCTACTAAGCTTTAGTACAGAACAATAGCACTGGACACCTAACAATATATAACATGTTTCCATCTGTCAGTTAAAGAAATTATAGAGATTATAATGCAATTTTTGAGGAAGAAAATTAACTTAATAACCAACAAACATATATATATATGAGCAGTCCACTTTGGAGAAAATACTATGGACTACCTGTCCCAGCATTCTTTTAGTCCCACATGGGCGGGGCAGTAGAGTATAAGTCCTTACAGCTGCCGGGACTTGCGTGTTAGCCAGTGAACAAGGGCATGGAGCCCAAAATGCATTTGGCACTCGAGATGGGGGAGGAATGCACGCTGTGCCTGTACCCGCAATAAATGAAGGAAGTAATCTTTCACTGTGTTGGCGTTTCATAATAGGGCAACCTTTATCGTGTGGATTCAAGTGCGGCGCGCCTCGTCGCAGAAACGCCCCGCCGCAACTACAGCGGACCTGGCACCTGGAGTTCCGTGTGCCGATAGGAGGGGAAGATTTCCGTTATTGTGGTAACAGACATTGGCAAGCACAGAGGTGGTTCTCCTCCACTCAACCCACTGGGGGAATACAGTACAGCACGAATTTCTGTGAGCAGTCCACTTTGGAGAAAATACTATGGACTACCTGTCCCAGCATTCTTTTAGTCCCACATGGGCGGGGCAGTAGAGTATAAGTCCTTACAGCTGCTGGGACTTGCGTGTTAGCCAGTGAACAAGGGCATGGAGCCCGAAATGCATTTGGCACTCGAGATGGGGGAGGAATGCACCCTGTGCCTGTACCGCAATAAATGAAGGAAGTAATCTTTCACTGTGTTGGCGTTTCATAATAGGGCAACCTTTATCGTGTGGATTCAAGTGCGGCGCGCGTCGTCGCAGAAACGCCCCGCCGCAACTACAGCGGACCTGGCACCTGGAGTTCTGTGTGCCGATAGGAGGGGAAGATTTCCGTTATTGTGGTAACAGACATTGGCAAGCACAGAGGTGGTTCTCCTCCACTCAACCCACTGGGGGAATACAGTACAGCACGAATTTCTGTGAGCAGTCCACTTTGGAGAAAATACTATGGACTACCTGTCCCAGCATTCTTTTAGTCCCACATGGGCGGGGCAGTAGAGTATAAGTCCTTACAGCTGCCGGGACTTGCGTGTTAGCCAGTGAACAAGGGCATGGAGCCCGAAATGCATTTGGCACTCGAGATGGGGGAGGAATGCACGCTGTGCCTGTACCCGCAATAAATGAAGGAAGTAATCTTTCACTGTGTTGGCGTTTCATAATAGGGCAACCTTTATCGTGTGGATTCAAGTGCGGCGCGCCTCGTCGCAGAAACGCCCCGCCACAACTACAGCGGACCTGGCACCTGGAGTTCCGTGTGCCGATAGGAGGGGAAGATTTCCGTTATTGTGGTAACAGACATTGGCAAGCACAGAGGTGGTTCTCCTCCACTCAACCCACTGGGGGAATACAGTACAGCACGAATTTCTGTGAGCAGTCCACTTTGGAGAAAATACTATGGACTACCTGTCCCAGCATTCTTTTAGTCCCACATGGGCGGGGCAGTAGAGTATAAGTCCTTACAGCTGCCGGGACTTGCGTGTTAGCCAGTGAACAAGGGCATGGAGCCCGAAATGCATTTGGCACTCGAGATGGGGGAGGAATGCACGCTGTGCCTGTACCCGCAATAAATGAAGGAAGTAATCTTTCACTGTGTTGGCGTTTCATAATAGGGCAACCTTTATCGTGTGGATTCAAGTGCGGCGCGCCTCGTCGCCGAAACGCCCCACCGCAACTACAGCGGACCTGGCACCTGGAGTTCCGTGTGCCGATAGGAGGGGAAGATTTCCGTTATTGTGGTAACAGACATTGGCAAGCACAGAGGTGGTTCTCCTCCACTCAACCCACTGGGGGAATACAGTACAGCACGAATTTCTGTGAGCAGTCCACTTTGGAGAAAATACTATGGACTACCTGTCCCAGCATTCTTTTAGTCCCACATGGGCGGGGCAGTAGAGTATAAGTCCTTACAGCTGCCGGGACTTGCGTGTTAGCCAGTGAACAAGGGCATGGAGCCCGAAATGCATTTGGCACTCGAGATGGGGGAGGAATGCACGCTGTGCCTGTACCCGCAATAAATGAAGGAAGTAATCTTTCACTGTGTTGGCGTTTCATAATAGGGCAACCTTTATCGTGTGGATTCAAGTGCGGCGTGCCTCGTCGCAGAAACGCCCCGCCGCAACTACAGCGGACCTGGCACCTGGAGTTCCGTGTGCCGATAGGAGGGGAAGATTTCCGTTATTGTGGTAACAGACATTGGCAAGCACAGAGGTGGTTCTCCTCCACTCAACCCACTGGGGGAATACAGTACAGCACGAATTTCTGTGAGCAGTCCACTTTGGAGAAAATACTATGGACTACCTGTCCCAGCATTCTTTTAGTCCCACATGGGCGGGGCAGTAGAGTATAAGTCCTTACAGCTGCCGGGACTTGCGTGTTAGCCAGTGAACAAGGGCATGGAGCCCGAAATGCATTTGGCACTCGAGATGGGGGAGGAATGCACACTGTGCCTGTACCCGCAATAAATGAAGGAAGTAATCTTTCACTGTGTTGGCGTTTCATAATAGGGCAACCTTTATCGTGTGGATTCAAGTGCGGCGCGCCTCGTCGCAGAAACGCCCCACCGCAACTACAGCGGACCTGGCACCTGGAGTTCCGTGTGCCGATAGGAGGGGAAGATTTCCGTTATTGTGGTAACAGACATTGGCAAGCACAGAGGTGGTTCTCCTCCACTCAACCCACTGGGGGAATACAGTACAGCACGAATTTCTGTGAGCAGTCCACTTTGGAGAAAATACTATGGACTACCTGTCCCAGCATTCTTTTAGTCCCACATGGGCGGGGCAGTAGAGTATAAGTCCTTACAGCTGCCGGGACTTGCGTGTTAGCCAGTGAACAAGGGCATGGAGCCCGAAATGCATTTGGCACTCGAGATGGGGGAGGAATGCACGCTGTGCCTGTACCCGCAATAAATGAAGGAAGTAATCTTTCACTGTGTTGGCGTTTCATAATAGGGCAACCTTTATCGTGTGGATTCAAGTGCGGCGCGCCTCGTCGCAGAAACGCCCCGCCGCAACTACAGCGGACCTGGCACCTGGAGTTCCGTGTGCCGATAGGAGGGAAGATTTCCGTTATTGTGGTAACAGACATTGGCAAGCACAGAGGTGGTTCTCCTCCACTCAACCCACTGGGGGAATACAGTACAGCACGAATTTCTGTGAGCAGTCCACTTTGGAGAAAATACTATGGACTACCTGTCCCAGCATTCTTTTAGTCCCACATGGGCGGGGCAGTAGAGTATAAGTCCTTACAGCTGCTGGGACTTGCGTGTTAGCCAGTGAACAAGGGCATGGAGCCTGAAATGCATTTGGCACTCGAGATGGGGGAGGAATGCACGCTGTGCCTGTACCCGCAATAAATGAAGGAAGTAATCTTTCACTGTGTTGGCGTTTCATAATAGGGCAACCTTTATCGTGTGGATTCAAGTGCGGCGCGCTTCGTCGCAGAAACGCCCCGCCGCAACTACAGCGGACCTGGCACCTGGAGTTCCGTGTGCCGATAGGAGGGGAAGATTTCCGTTATTGTGGTAACAGACATTGGCAAGCACAGAGGTGGTTCTCCTCCACTCAACCCACTGGGGGAATACAGTACAGCACGAATTTCTGTGAGCAGTCCACTTTGGAGAAAATACTATGGACTACCTGTCCCAGCATTCTTTTAGTCCCACATGGGCGGGGCAGTAGAGTATAAGTCCTTACAGCTGCCGGGACTTGCGTGTTAGCCAGTGAACAAGGGCATGGAGCCCGAAATGCATTTGGCACTCGAGATGGGGGAGGAATGCACGCTGTGCCTGTACCCGCAATAAATGAAGGAAGTAATCTTTCACTGTGTTGGCGTTTCATAATAGGGCAACCTTTATCGTGTGGATTCAAGTGCGGCGCGCCTCGTCGCAGAAACGCCCCGCCACAACTACAGCGGACCTGGCACCTGGAGTTCCGTGTGCCGATAGGAGGGGAAGATTTCCGTTATTGTGGTAACAGACATTGGCAAGCACAGAGGTGGTTCTCCTCCACTCAACCCACTGGGGGAATACAGTACAGCACGAATTTCTGTGAGCAGTCCACTTTGGAGAAAATACTATGGACTACCTGTCCCAGCATTCTTTTAGTCCCACATGGGCGGGGCAGTAGAGTATAAGTCCTTACAGCTGCCGGGACTTGCGTGTTAGCCAGTGAACAAGGGCATGGAGCCCGAAATGCATTTGGCACTCGAGATGGGGGAGGAATGCACGCTGTGCCTGTACCCGCAATAAATGAAGGAAGTAATCTTTCACTGTGTTGGCGTTTCATAATAGGGCAACCTTTATCGTGTGGATTCAAGTGCGGCGCGCCTCGTCGCAGAAACGCCCCGCCGCAACTACAGCGGACCTGGCACCTGGAGTTCCGTGTGCCGATAGGAGGGGAAGATTTCCGTTATTGTGGTAACAGACATTGGCAAGCACAGAGGTGGTTCTCCTCCACTCAACCCACTGGGGGAATACAGTACAGCACGAATTTCTGTGAGCAGTCCACTTTGGAGAAAATACTATGGACTACCTGTCCCAGCATTCTTTTAGTCCCACATGGGCGGGGCAGTAGAGTATAAGTCCTTACAGCTGCCGGGACATTGCGTGTTAGCCAGTGAACAAGGGCATGGAGCCCGAAATGCATTTGGCACTCGAGATGGGGGAGGAATGCACGCTGTGCCTGTACCCGCAATAAATGAAGGAAGTAATCTTTCACTGTGTTGGCGTTTCATAATAGGGCAACCTTTATCGTGTGGATTCAAGTGCGGCGCGCCTCGTCGCAGAAACGCCCCGCCGCAACTACAGCGGACCTGGCACCTGGAGTTCCGTGTGCCGATAGGAGGGGAAGATTTCCGTTATTGTGGTAACAGACATTGGCAAGCACAGAGGTGGTTCTCCTCCACTCAACCCACTGGGGGAATACAGTACAGCACGAATTTCTGTGAGCAGTCCACTTTGGAGAAAATACTATGGACTACCTGTCCCAGCATTCTTTTAGTCCCACATGGGCGGGGCAGTAGAGTATAAGTCCTTACAGCTGCCGGGACTTGCGTGTTAGCCAGTGAACAAGGGCATGGAGCCCGAAATGCATTTGGCACTCGAGATGGGGGAGGAATGCACGCTGTGCCTGTACCCGCAATAAATGAAGGAAGTAATCTTTCACTGTGTTGGCGTTTCATAATAGGGCAACCTTTATCGTGTGGATTCAAGTGCGGCGCGCCTCGTCGCAGAAACGCCCCGCCGCAACTACAGCGGACCTGGCACCTGGAGTTCCGTGTGCCGATAGGAGGGGAAGATTTCCGTTATTGTGGTAACAGACATTGGCAAGCACAGAGGTGGTTCTCCTCCACTCAACCCACTGGGGGAATACAGTACGGCACGAATTTCTGTGAGCAGTCCACTTTGGAGAAAATACTATGGACTACCTGTCCCAGCATTCTTTTAGTCCCACATGGGCGGGGCAGTAGAGTATAAGTCCTTACAGCTGCCGGGACTTGCGTGTTAGCCAGTGAACAAGGGCATGGAGCCCGAAATGCATTTGGCACTCGAGATGGGGGAGGAATGCACGCTGTGCCTGTACCCGCAATAAATGAAGGAAGTAATCTTTCACTGTGTTGGCGTTTCATAATAGGGCAACCTTTATCGTGTGGATTCAAGTGCGGCGCGCCTCGTCGCAGAAACGCCCCGCCGCAACTACAGCGGACCTGGCACCTGGAGTTCCGTGTGCCGATAGGAGGGGAAGATTTCCGTTATTGTGGTAACAGACATTGGCAAGCACAGAGGTGGTTCTCCTCCACTCAACCCACTGGGGGAATACAGTACAGCACGAATTTCTGTGAGCAGTCCACTTTGGAGAAAATACTATGGACTACCTGTCCCAGCATTCTTTTAGTCCCACATGGGCGGGGCAGTAGAGTATAAGTCCTTACAGCTGCCGGGACTTGCGTGTTAGCCAGTGAACAAGGGCATGGAGCCCGAAATGCATTTGGCACTCGAGATGGGGGAGGAATGCACGCTGTGCCTGTACCCGCAATAAATGAAGGAAGTAATCTTTCACTGTGTTGGCGTTTCATAATAGGGCAACCTTTATCGTGTGGATTCAAGTGCGGCGCGCCTCGTCGCAGAAACGCCCCGCCGCAACTACAGCGGACCTGGCACCTGGAGTTCCGTGTGCCGATAGGAGGGGAAGATTTCCGTTATTGTGGTAACAGACATTGGCAAGCACAGAGGTGGTTCTCCTCCACTCAACCCACTGGGGGAATACAGTACAGCACGAATTTCTGTGAGCAGTCCACTTTGGAGAAAATACTATGGACTACCTGTCCCAGCATTCTTTTAGTCCCACATGGGCGGGGCAGTAGAGTATAAGTCCTTACAGCTGCCGGGACTTGCGTGTTAGCCAGTGAACAAGGGCATGGAGCCCGAAATGCATTTGGCACTCGAGATGGGGGAGGAATGCACGCTGTGCCTGTACCCGCAATAAATGAAGGAAGTAATCTTTCACTGTGTTGGCGTTTCATAATAGGGCAACCTTTATCGTGTGGATTCAAGTGCGGCGCGCCTCGTCGCAGAAACGCCCCGCCACAACTACAGCGGACCTGGCACCTGGAGTTCCGTGTGCCGATAGGAGGGGAAGATTTCCGTTATTGTGGTAACAGACATTGGCAAGCACAGAGGTGGTTCTCCTCCACTCAACCCACTGGGGGAATACAGTACAGCACGAATTTCTGTGAGCAGTCCACTTTGGAGAAAATACTATGGACTACCTGTCCCAGCATTCTTTTAGTCCCACATGGGCGGGGCAGTAGAGTATAAGTCCTTACAGCTGCCGGGACTTGCGTGTTAGCCAGTGAACAAGGGCATGGAGCCCGAAATGCATTTGGCACTCGAGATGGGGGAGGAATGCACGCTGTGCCTGTACCCGCAATAAATGAAGGAAGTAATCTTTCACTGTGTTGGCGTTTCATAATAGGGCAACCTTTATCGTGTGGATTCAAGTGCGGCGCGCCTCGTCGCAGAAACGCCCCGCCGCAACTACAGCGGACCTGGCACCTGGAGTTCCGTGTGCCGATAGGAGGGGAAGATTTCCGTTATTGTGGTAACAGACATTGGCAAGCACAGAGGTGGTTCTCCTCCACTCAACCCACTGGGGGAATACAGTACAGCACGAATTTCTGTGAGCAGTCCACTTTGGAGAAAATACTATGGACTACCTGTCCCAGCATTCTTTTAGTCCCACATGGGCGGGGCAGTAGAGTATAAGTCCTTACAGCTGCCGGGACTTGCGTGTTAGCCAGTGAACAAGGGCATGGAGCCCGAAATGCATTTGGCACTCGAGATGGGGGAGGAATGCACGCTGTGCCTGTACCCGCAATAAATGAAGGAAGTAATCTTTCACTGTGTTGGCGTTTCATAATAGGGCAACCTTTATCGTGTGGATTCAAGTGCGGCGCGCCTCGTCGCAGAAACGCCCCGCCGCAACTACAGCGGACCTGGCACCTGGAGTTCCGTGTGCCGATAGGAGGGGAAGATTTCCGTTATTGTGGTAACAGACATTGGCAAGCACAGAGGTGGTTCTCCTCCACTCAACCCACTGGGGGAATACAGTACAGCACGAATTTCTGTGAGCAGTCCACTTTGGAGAAAATACTATGGACTACCTGTCCCAGCATTCTTTTAGTCCCACATGGGCGGGGCAGTAGAGTATAAGTCCTTACAGCTGCCGGGACTTGCGTGTTAGCCAGTGAACAAGGGCATGGAGCCCGAAATGCATTTGGCACTCGAGATGGGGGAGGAATGCACGCTGTGCCTGTACCCGCAATAAATGAAGGAAGTAATCTTTCACTGTGTTGGCGTTTCATAATAGGGCAACCTTTATCGTGTGGATTCAAGTGCGGCGCGCCTCGTCGCAGAAACGCCCCGCCACAACTACAGCGGACCTGGCACCTGGAGTTCCGTGTGCCGATAGGAGGGGAAGATTTCCGTTATTGTGGTAACAGACATTGGCAAGCACAGAGGTGGTTCTCCTCCACTCAACCCACTGGGGGAATACAGTACAGCACGAATTTCTGTGAGCAGTCCACTTTGGAGAAAATACTATGGACTACCTGTCCCAGCATTCTTTTAGTCCCACATGGGCGGGGCAGTAGAGTATAAGTCCTTACAGCTGCCGGGACTTGCGTGTTAGCCAGTGAACAAGGGCATGGAGCCCGAAATGCATTTGGCACTCGAGATGGGGGAGGAATGCACGCTGTGCCTGTACCCGCAATAAATGAAGGAAGTAATCTTTCACTGTGTTGGCGTTTCATAATAGGGCAACCTTTATCGTGTGGATTCAAGTGCGGCGCGCCTCGTCGCAGAAACGCCCCGCCGCAACTACAGCGGACCTGGCACCTGGAGTTCCGTGTGCCGATAGGAGGGGAAGATTTCCGTTATTGTGGTAACAGACATTGGCAAGCACAGAGGTGGTTCTCCTCCACTCAACCCACTGGGGGAATACAGTACAGCACGAATTTCTGTGAGCAGTCCACTTTGGAGAAAATACTATGGACTACCTGTCCCAGCATTCTTTTAGTCCCACATGGGCGGGGCAGTAGAGTATAAGTCCTTACAGCTGCCGGGACATTGCGTGTTAGCCAGTGAACAAGGGCATGGAGCCCGAAATGCATTTGGCACTCGAGATGGGGGAGGAATGCACGCTGTGCCTGTACCCGCAATAAATGAAGGAAGTAATCTTTCACTGTGTTGGCGTTTCATAATAGGGCAACCTTTATCGTGTGGATTCAAGTGCGGCGCGCCTCGTCGCAGAAACGCCCCGCCGCAACTACAGCGGACCTGGCACCTGGAGTTCCGTGTGCCGATAGGAGGGGAAGATTTCCGTTATTGTGGTAACAGACATTGGCAAGCACAGAGGTGGTTCTCCTCCACTCAACCCACTGGGGGAATACAGTACAGCACGAATTTCTGTGAGCAGTCCACTTTGGAGAAAATACTATGGACTACCTGTCCCAGCATTCTTTTAGTCCCACATGGGCGGGGCAGTAGAGTATAAGTCCTTACAGCTGCCGGGACTTGCGTGTTAGCCAGTGAACAAGGGCATGGAGCCCGAAATGCATTTGGCACTCGAGATGGGGGAGGAATGCACGCTGTGCCTGTACCCGCAATAAATGAAGGAAGTAATCTTTCACTGTGTTGGCGTTTCATAATAGGGCAACCTTTATCGTGTGGATTCAAGTGCGGCGCGCCTCGTCGCAGAAACGCCCCGCCGCAACTACAGCGGACCTGGCACCTGGAGTTCCGTGTGCCGATAGGAGGGAAGATTTCCGTTATTGTGGTAACAGACATTGGCAAGCACAGAGGTGGTTCTCCTCCACTCAACCCACTGGGGGAATACAGTACAGCACGAATTTCTGTGAGCAGTCCACTTTGGAGAAAATACTATGGACTACCTGTCCCAGCATTCTTTTAGTCCCACATGGGCGGGGCAGTAGAGTATAAGTCCTTACAGCTGCCGGGACTTGCGTGTTAGCCAGTGAACAAGGGCATGGAGCCCGAAATGCATTTGGCACTCGAGATGGGGGAGGAATGCACGCTGTGCCTGTACCCGCAATAAATGAAGGAAGTAATCTTTCACTGTGTTGGCGTTTCATAATAGGGCAACCTTTATCGTGTGGATTCAAGTGCGGCGCGCCTCGTCGCAGAAACGCCCCGCCGCAACTACAGCGGACCTGGCACCTGGAGTTCCGTGTGCCGATAGGAGGGGAAGATTTCCGTTATTGTGGTAACAGACATTGGCAAGCACAGAGGTGGTTCTCCTCCACTCAACCCACTGGGGGAATACAGTACAGCACGAATTTCTGTGAGCAGTCCACTTTGGAGAAAATACTATGGACTACCTGTCCCAGCATTCTTTTAGTCCCACATGGGCGGGGCAGTAGAGTATAAGTCCTTACAGCTGCCGGGACTTGCGTGTTAGCCAGTGAACAAGGGCATGGAGCCCGAAATGCATTTGGCACTCGAGATGGGGGAGGAATGCACGCTGTGCCTGTACCCGCAATAAATGAAGGAAGTAATCTTTCACTGTGTTGGCGTTTCATAATAGGGCAACCTTTATCGTGTGGATTCAAGTGCGGCGCGCCTCGTCGCAGAAACGCCCCGCCACAACTACAGCGGACCTGGCACCTGGAGTTCCGTGTGCCGATAGGAGGGGAAGATTTCCGTTATTGTGGTAACAGACATTGGCAAGCACAGAGGTGGTTCTCCTCCACTCAACCCACTGGGGGAATACAGTACAGCACGAATTTCTGTGAGCAGTCCACTTTGGAGAAAATACTATGGACTACCTGTCCCAGCATTCTTTTAGTCCCACATGGGCGGGGCAGTAGAGTATAAGTCCTTACAGCTGCCGGGACTTGCGTGTTAGCCAGTGAACAAGGGCATGGAGCCCGAAATGCATTTGGCACTCGAGATGGGGGAGGAATGCACGCTGTGCCTGTACCCGCAATAAATGAAGGAAGTAATCTTTCACTGTGTTGGCGTTTCATAATAGGGCAACCTTTATCGTGTGGATTCAAGTGCGGCGCGCCTCGTCGCAGAAACGCCCCGCCGCAACTACAGCGGACCTGGCACCTGGAGTTCCGTGTGCCGATAGGAGGGGAAGATTTCCGTTATTGTGGTAACAGACATTGGCAAGCACAGAGGTGGTTCTCCTCCACTCAACCCACTGGGGGAATACAGTACAGCACGAATTTCTGTGAGCAGTCCACTTTGGAGAAAATACTATGGACTACCTGTCCCAGCATTCTTTTAGTCCCACATGGGCGGGGCAGTAGAGTATAAGTCCTTACAGCTGCCGGGACTTGCGTGTTAGCCAGTGAACAAGGGCATGGAGCCCGAAATGCATTTGGCACTCGAGATGGGGGAGGAATGCACGCTGTGCCTGTACCCGCAATAAATGAAGGAAGTAATCTTTCACTGTGTTGGCGTTTCATAATAGGGCAACCTTTATCGTGTGGATTCAAGTGCGGCGCGCCTCGTCGCAGAAACGCCCCGCCGCAACTACAGCGGACCTGGCACCTGGAGTTCCGTGTGCCGATAGGAGGGGAAGATTTCCGTTATTGTGGTAACAGACATTGGCAAGCACAGAGGTGGTTCTCCTCCACTCAACCCACTGGGGGAATACAGTACAGCACGAATTTCTGTGAGCAGTCCACTTTGGAGAAAATACTATGGACTACCTGTCCCAGCATTCTTTTAGTCCCACATGGGCGGGGCAGTAGAGTATAAGTCCTTACAGCTGCCGGGACTTGCGTGTTAGCCAGTGAACAAGGGCATGGAGCCCGAAATGCATTTGGCACTCGAGATGGGGGAGGAATGCACGCTGTGCCTGTACCCGCAATAAATGAAGGAAGTAATCTTTCACTGTGTTGGCGTTTCATAATAGGGCAACCTTTATCGTGTGGATTCAAGTGCGGCGCGCCTCGTCGCAGAAACGCCCCGCCGCAACTACAGCGGACCTGGCACCTGGAGTTCCGTGTGCCGATAGGAGGGGAAGATTTCCGTTATTGTGGTAACAGACATTGGCAAGCACAGAGGTGGTTCTCCTCCACTCAACCCACTGGGGGAATACAGTACAGCACGAATTTCTGTGAGCAGTCCACTTTGGAGAAAATACTATGGACTACCTGTCCCAGCATTCTTTTAGTCCCACATGGGCGGGGCAGTAGAGTATAAGTCCTTACAGCTGCCGGGACTTGCGTGTTAGCCAGTGAACAAGGGCATGGAGCCCGAAATGCATTTGGCACTCGAGATGGGGGAGGAATGCACGCTGTGCCTGTACCCGCAATAAATGAAGGAAGTAATCTTTCACTGTGTTGGCGTTTCATAATAGGGCAACCTTTATCGTGTGGATTCAAGTGCGGCGCGCCTCGTCGCAGAAACGCCCCGCCGCAACTACAGCGGACCTGGCACCTGGAGTTCCGTGTGCCGATAGGAGGGGAAGATTTCCGTTATTGTGGTAACAGACATTGGCAAGCACAGAGGTGGTTCTCCTCCACTCAACCCACTGGGGGAATACAGTACAGCACGAATTTCTGTGAGCAGTCCACTTTGGAGAAAATACTATGGACTACCTGTCCCAGCATTCTTTTAGTCCCACATGGGCGGGGCAGTAGAGTATAAGTCCTTACAGCTGCCGGGACATTGCGTGTTAGCCAGTGAACAAGGGCATGGAGCCCGAAATGCATTTGGCACTCGAGATGGGGGAGGAATGCACGCTGTGCCTGTACCCGCAATAAATGAAGGAAGTAATCTTTCACTGTGTTGGCGTTTCATAATAGGGCAACCTTTATCGTGTGGATTCAAGTGCGGCGCGCCTCGTCGCAGAAACGCCCCGCCGCAACTACAGCGGACCTGGCACCTGGAGTTCCGTGTGCCGATAGGAGGGGAAGATTTCCGTTATTGTGGTAACAGACATTGGCAAGCACAGAGGTGGTTCTCCTCCACTCAACCCACTGGGGGAATACAGTACAGCACGAATTTCTGTGAGCAGTCCACTTTGGAGAAAATACTATGGACTACCTGTCCCAGCATTCTTTTAGTCCCACATGGGCGGGGCAGTAGAGTATAAGTCCTTACAGCTGCCGGGACTTGCGTGTTAGCCAGTGAACAAGGGCATGGAGCCCGAAATGCATTTGGCACTCGAGATGGGGGAGGAATGCACGCTGTGCCTGTACCCGCAATAAATGAAGGAAGTAATCTTTCACTGTGTTGGCGTTTCATAATAGGGCAACCTTTATCGTGTGGATTCAAGTGCGGCGCGCCTCGTCGCAGAAACGCCCCGCCGCAACTACAGCGGACCTGGCACCTGGAGTTCCGTGTGCCGATAGGAGGGGAAGATTTCCGTTATTGTGGTAACAGACATTGGCAAGCACAGAGGTGGTTCTCCTCCACTCAACCCACTGGGGGAATACAGTACAGCACGAATTTCTGTGAGCAGTCCACTTTGGAGAAAATACTATGGACTACCTGTCCCAGCATTCTTTTAGTCCCACATGGGCGGGGCAGTAGAGTATAAGTCCTTACAGCTGCCGGGACTTGCGTGTTAGCCAGTGAACAAGGGCATGGAGCCCGAAATGCATTTGGCACTCGAGATGGGGGAGGAATGCACGCTGTGCCTGTACCCGCAATAAATGAAGGAAGTAATCTTTCACTGTGTTGGCGTTTCATAATAGGGCAACCTTTATCGTGTGGATTCAAGTGCGGCGCGCCTCGTCGCAGAAACGCCCCGCCGCAACTACAGCGGACCTGGCACCTGGAGTTCCGTGTGCCGATAGGAGGGGAAGATTTCCGTTATTGTGGTAACAGACATTGGCAAGCACAGAGGTGGTTCTCCTCCACTCAACCCACTGGGGGAATACAGTACAGCACGAATTTCTGTGAGCAGTCCACTTTGGAGAAAATACTATGGACTACCTGTCCCAGCATTCTTTTAGTCCCACATGGGCGGGGCAGTAGAGTATAAGTCCTTACAGCTGCCGGGACTTGCGTGTTAGCCAGTGAACAAGGGCATGGAGCCCGAAATGCATTTGGCACTCGAGATGGGGGAGGAATGCACGCTGTGCCTGTACCCGCAATAAATGAAGGAAGTAATCTTTCACTGTGTTGGCGTTTCATAATAGGGCAACCTTTATCGTGTGGATTCAAGTGCGGCGCGCCTCGTCGCAGAAACGCCCCGCCGCAACTACAGCGGACCTGGCACCTGGAGTTCCGTGTGCCGATAGGAGGGGAAGATTTCCGTTATTGTGGTAACAGACATTGGCAAGCACAGAGGTGGTTCTCCTCCACTCAACCCACTGGGGGAATACAGTACAGCACGAATTTCTGTGAGCAGTCCACTTTGGAGAAAATACTATGGACTACCTGTCCCAGCATTCTTTTAGTCCCACATGGGCGGGGCAGTAGAGTATAAGTCCTTACAGCTGCCGGGACTTGCGTGTTAGCCAGTGAACAAGGGCATGGAGCCCGAAATGCATTTGGCACTCGAGATGGGGGAGGAATGCACGCTGTGCCTGTACCCGCAATAAATGAAGGAAGTAATCTTTCACTGTGTTGGCGTTTCATAATAGGGCAACCTTTATCGTGTGGATTCAAGTGCGGCGCGCCTCGTCGCAGAAACGCCCCGCCGCAACTACAGCGGACCTGGCACCTGGAGTTCCGTGTGCCGATAGGAGGGGAAGATTTCCGTTATTGTGGTAACAGACATTGGCAAGCACAGAGGTGGTTCTCCTCCACTCAACCCACTGGGGGAATACAGTACAGCACGAATTTCTGTGAGCAGTCCACTTTGGAGAAAATACTATGGACTACCTGTCCCAGCATTCTTTTAGTCCCACATGGGCGGGGCAGTAGAGTATAAGTCCTTACAGCTGCCGGGACTTGCGTGTTAGCCAGTGAACAAGGGCATGGAGCCCGAAATGCATTTGGCACTCGAGATGGGGGAGGAATGCACGCTGTGCCTGTACCCGCAATAAATGAAGGAAGTAATCTTTCACTGTGTTGGCGTTTCATAATAGGGCAACCTTTATCGTGTGGATTCAAGTGCGGCGCGCCTCGTCGCAGAAACGCCCCGCCACAACTACAGCGGACCTGGCACCTGGAGTTCCGTGTGCCGATAGGAGGGGAAGATTTCCGTTATTGTGGTAACAGACATTGGCAAGCACAGAGGTGGTTCTCCTCCACTCAACCCACTGGGGGAATACAGTACAGCACGAATTTCTGTGAGCAGTCCACTTTGGAGAAAATACTATGGACTACCTGTCCCAGCATTCTTTTAGTCCCACATGGGCGGGGCAGTAGAGTATAAGTCCTTACAGCTGCCGGGACTTGCGTGTTAGCCAGTGAACAAGGGCATGGAGCCCGAAATGCATTTGGCACTCGAGATGGGGGAGGAATGCACGCTGTGCCTGTACCCGCAATAAATGAAGGAAGTAATCTTTCACTGTGTTGGCGTTTCATAATAGGGCAACCTTTATCGTGTGGATTCAAGTGCGGCGCGCCTCGTCGCAGAAACGCCCCGCCGCAACTACAGCGGACCTGGCACCTGGAGTTCCGTGTGCCGATAGGAGGGGAAGATTTCCGTTATTGTGGTAACAGACATTGGCAAGCACAGAGGTGGTTCTCCTCCACTCAACCCACTGGGGGAATACAGTACAGCACGAATTTCTGTGAGCAGTCCACTTTGGAGAAAATACTATGGACTACCTGTCCCAGCATTCTTTTAGTCCCACATGGGCGGGGCAGTAGAGTATAAGTCCTTACAGCTGCCGGGACTTGCGTGTTAGCCAGTGAACAAGGGCATGGAGCCCGAAATGCATTTGGCACTCGAGATGGGGGAGGAATGCACGCTGTGCCTGTACCCGCAATAAATGAAGGAAGTAATCTTTCACTGTGTTGGCGTTTCATAATAGGGCAACCTTTATCGTGTGGATTCAAGTGCGGCGCGCCTCGTCGCAGAAACGCCCCGCCGCAACTACAGCGGACCTGGCACCTGGAGTTCCGTGTGCCGATAGGAGGGGAAGATTTCCGTTATTGTGGTAACAGACATTGGCAAGCACAGAGGTGGTTCTCCTCCACTCAACCCACTGGGGGAATACAGTACAGCACGAATTTCTGTGAGCAGTCCACTTTGGAGAAAATACTATGGACTACCTGTCCCAGCATTCTTTTAGTCCCACATGGGCGGGGCAGTAGAGTATAAGTCCTTACAGCTGCCGGGACTTGCGTGTTAGCCAGTGAACAAGGGCATGGAGCCCGAAATGCATTTGGCACTCGAGATGGGGGAGGAATGCACGCTGTGCCTGTACCCGCAATAAATGAAGGAAGTAATCTTTCACTGTGTTGGCGTTTCATAATAGGGCAACCTTTATCGTGTGGATTCAAGTGCGGCGCGCCTCGTCGCAGAAACGCCCCGCCGCAACTACAGCGGACCTGGCACCTGGAGTTCCGTGTGCCGATAGGAGGGGAAGATTTCCGTTATTGTGGTAACAGACATTGGCAAGCACAGAGGTGGTTCTCCTCCACTCAACCCACTGGGGGAATACAGTACAGCACGAATTTCTGTGAGCAGTCCACTTTGGAGAAAATACTATGGACTACCTGTCCCAGCATTCTTTTAGTCCCACATGGGCGGGGCAGTAGAGTATAAGTCCTTACAGCTGCCGGGACTTGCGTGTTAGCCAGTGAACAAGGGCATGGAGCCCGAAATGCATTTGGCACTCGAGATGGGGGAGGAATGCACGCTGTGCCTGTACCCGCAATAAATGAAGGAAGTAATCTTTCACTGTGTTGGCGTTTCATAATAGGGCAACCTTTATCGTGTGGATTCAAGTGCGGCGCGCCTCGTCGCAGAAACGCCCCGCCGCAACTACAGCGGACCTGGCACCTGGAGTTCCGTGTGCCGATAGGAGGGGAAGATTTCCGTTATTGTGGTAACAGACATTGGCAAGCACAGAGGTGGTTCTCCTCCACTCAACCCACTGGGGGAATACAGTACAGCACGAATTTCTGTGAGCAGTCCACTTTGGAGAAAATACTATGGACTACCTGTCCCAGCATTCTTTTAGTCCCACATGGGCGGGGCAGTAGAGTATAAGTCCTTACAGCTGCCGGGACTTGCGTGTTAGCCAGTGAACAAGGGCATGGAGCCCGAAATGCATTTGGCACTCGAGATGGGGGAGGAATGCACGCTGTGCCTGTACCCGCAATAAATGAAGGAAGTAATCTTTCACTGTGTTGGCGTTTCATAATAGGGCAACCTTTATCGTGTGGATTCAAGTGCGGCGCGCCTCGTCGCAGAAACGCCCCGCCGCAACTACAGCGGACCTGGCACCTGGAGTTCCGTGTGCCGATAGGAGGGGAAGATTTCCGTTATTGTGGTAACAGACATTGGCAAGCACAGAGGTGGTTCTCCTCCACTCAACCCA
Organism: Calotriton arnoldi; assembly: GCA_963921515.1. Lineage (NCBI taxonomy): Eukaryota > Metazoa > Chordata > Amphibia > Caudata > Salamandridae > Calotriton > Calotriton arnoldi. Next base: position 303,467 of record CAWUFW010002001.1, on the reverse strand, counting down.
CTGGGGGAATACAGTACAGCACGAATTTCTGTGAGCAGTCCACTTTGGAGAAAATACTATGGACTACCTGTCCCAGCATTCTTTTAGTCCCACATGGGCGGGGCAGTAGAGTATAAGTCCTTACAGCTGCCGGGACTTGCGTGTTAGCCAGTGAACAAGGGCATGGAGCCCGAAATGCATTTGGCACTCGAGATGGGGGAGGAATGCACGCTGTGCCTGTACCCGCAATAAATGAAGGAAGTAATCTTTCACTGTGTTGGCGTTTCATAATAGGGCAACCTTTATCGTGTGGATTCAAGTGCGGCGCGCCTCGTCGCAGAAACGCCCCGCCGCAACTACAGCGGACCTGGCACCTGGAGTTCCGTGTGCCGATAGGAGGGGAAGATTTCCGTTATTGTGGTAACAGACATTGGCAAGCACAGAGGTGGTTCTCCTCCACTCAACCCACTGGGGGAATACAGTACAGCACGAATTTCTGTGAGCAGTCCACTTTGGAGAAAATACTATGGACTACCTGTCCCAGCATTCTTTTAGTCCCACATGGGCGGGGCAGTAGAGTATAAGTCCTTACAGCTGCCGGGACTTGCGTGTTAGCCAGTGAACAAGGGCATGGAGCCCGAAATGCATTTGGCACTCGAGATGGGGGAGGAATGCACGCTGTGCCTGTACCCGCAATAAATGAAGGAAGTAATCTTTCACTGTGTTGGCGTTTCATAATAGGGCAACCTTTATCGTGTGGATTCAAGTGCGGCGCGCCTCGTCGCAGAAACGCCCCGCCGCAACTACAGCGGACCTGGCACCTGGAGTTCCGTGTGCCGATAGGAGGGGAAGATTTCCGTTATTGTGGTAACAGACATTGGCAAGCACAGAGGTGGTTCTCCTCCACTCAACCCACTGGGGGAATACAGTACAGCACGAATTTCTGTGAGCAGTCCACTTTGGAGAAAATACTATGGACTACCTGTCCCAGCATTCTTTTAGTCCCACATGGGCGGGGCAGTAGAGTATAAGTCCTTACAGCTGCCGGGACTTGCGTGTTAGCCAGTGAACAAGGGCATGGAGCCCGAAATGCATTTGGCACTCGAGATGGGGGAGGAATGCACGCTGTGCCTGTACCCGCAATAAATGAAGGAAGTAATCTTTCACTGTGTTGGCGTTTCATAATAGGGCAACCTTTATCGTGTGGATTCAAGTGCGGCGCGCCTCGTCGCAGAAACGCCCCGCCGCAACTACAGCGGACCTGGCACCTGGAGTTCCGTGTGCCGATAGGAGGGGAAGATTTCCGTTATTGTGGTAACAGACATTGGCAAGCACAGAGGTGGTTCTCCTCCACTCAACCCACTGGGGGAATACAGTACAGCACGAATTTCTGTGAGCAGTCCACTTTGGAGAAAATACTATGGACTACCTGTCCCAGCATTCTTTTAGTCCCACATGGGCGGGGCAGTAGAGTATAAGTCCTTACAGCTGCCGGGACTTGCGTGTTAGCCAGTGAACAAGGGCATGGAGCCCGAAATGCATTTGGCACTCGAGATGGGGGAGGAATGCACGCTGTGCCTGTACCCGCAATAAATGAAGGAAGTAATCTTTCACTGTGTTGGCGTTTCATAATAGGGCAACCTTTATCGTGTGGATTCAAGTGCGGCGCGCCTCGTCGCAGAAACGCCCCGCCGCAACTACAGCGGACCTGGCACCTGGAGTTCCGTGTGCCGATAGGAGGGGAAGATTTCCGTTATTGTGGTAACAGACATTGGCAAGCACAGAGGTGGTTCTCCTCCACTCAACCCACTGGGGGAATACAGTACAGCACGAATTTCTGTGAGCAGTCCACTTTGGAGAAAATACTATGGACTACCTGTCCCAGCATTCTTTTAGTCCCACATGGGCGGGGCAGTAGAGTATAAGTCCTTACAGCTGCCGGGACTTGCGTGTTAGCCAGTGAACAAGGGCATGGAGCCCGAAATGCATTTGGCACTCGAGATGGGGGAGGAATGCACGCTGTGCCTGTACCCGCAATAAATGAAGGAAGTAATCTTTCACTGTGTTGGCGTTTCATAATAGGGCAACCTTTATCGTGTGGATTCAAGTGCGGCGCGCCTCGTCGCAGAAACGCCCCGCCGCAACTACAGCGGACCTGGCACCTGGAGTTCCGTGTGCCGATAGGAGGGGAAGATTTCCGTTATTGTGGTAACAGACATTGGCAAGCACAGAGGTGGTTCTCCTCCACTCAACCCACTGGGGGAATACAGTACAGCACGAATTTCTGTGAGCAGTCCACTTTGGAGAAAATACTATGGACTACCTGTCCCAGCATTCTTTTAGTCCCACATGGGCGGGGCAGTAGAGTATAAGTCCTTACAGCTGCCGGGACTTGCGTGTTAGCCAGTGAACAAGGGCATGGAGCCCGAAATGCATTTGGCACTCGAGATGGGGGAGGAATGCACGCTGTGCCTGTACCCGCAATAAATGAAGGAAGTAATCTTTCACTGTGTTGGCGTTTCATAATAGGGCAACCTTTATCGTGTGGATTCAAGTGCGGCGCGCCTCGTCGCAGAAACGCCCCGCCGCAACTACAGCGGACCTGGCACCTGGAGTTCCGTGTGCCGATAGGAGGGGAAGATTTCCGTTATTGTGGTAACAGACATTGGCAAGCACAGAGGTGGTTCTCCTCCACTCAACCCACTGGGGGAATACAGTACAGCACGAATTTCTGTGAGCAGTCCACTTTGGAGAAAATACTATGGACTACCTGTCCCAGCATTCTTTTAGTCCCACATGGGCGGGGCAGTAGAGTATAAGTCCTTACAGCTGCCGGGACTTGCGTGTTAGCCAGTGAACAAGGGCATGGAGCCCGAAATGCATTTGGCACTCGAGATGGGGGAGGAATGCACGCTGTGCCTGTACCCGCAATAAATGAAGGAAGTAATCTTTCACTGTGTTGGCGTTTCATAATAGGGCAACCTTTATCGTGTGGATTCAAGTGCGGCGCGCCTCGTCGCAGAAACGCCCCGCCGCAACTACAGCGGACCTGGCACCTGGAGTTCCGTGTGCCGATAGGAGGGGAAGATTTCCGTTATTGTGGTAACAGACATTGGCAAGCACAGAGGTGGTTCTCCTCCACTCAACCCACTGGGGGAATACAGTACAGCACGAATTTCTGTGAGCAGTCCACTTTGGAGAAAATACTATGGACTACCTGTCCCAGCATTCTTTTAGTCCCACATGGGCGGGGCAGTAGAGTATAAGTCCTTACAGCTGCCGGGACTTGCGTGTTAGCCAGTGAACAAGGGCATGGAGCCCGAAATGCATTTGGCACTCGAGATGGGGGAGGAATGCACGCTGTGCCTGTACCCGCAATAAATGAAGGAAGTAATCTTTCACTGTGTTGGCGTTTCATAATAGGGCAACCTTTATCGTGTGGATTCAAGTGCGGCGCGCCTCGTCGCAGAAACGCCCCGCCGCAACTACAGCGGACCTGGCACCTGGAGTTCCGTGTGCCGATAGGAGGGGAAGATTTCCGTTATTGTGGTAACAGACATTGGCAAGCACAGAGGTGGTTCTCCTCCACTCAACCCACTGGGGGAATACAGTACAGCACGAATTTCTGTGAGCAGTCCACTTTGGAGAAAATACTATGGACTACCTGTCCCAGCATTCTTTTAGTCCCACATGGGCGGGGCAGTAGAGTATAAGTCCTTACAGCTGCCGGGACTTGCGTGTTAGCCAGTGAACAAGGGCATGGAGCCCGAAATGCATTTGGCACTCGAGATGGGGGAGGAATGCACGCTGTGCCTGTACCCGCAATAAATGAAGGAAGTAATCTTTCACTGTGTTGGCGTTTCATAATAGGGCAACCTTTATCGTGTGGATTCAAGTGCGGCGCGCCTCGTCGCAGAAACGCCCCGCCGCAACTACAGCGGACCTGGCACCTGGAGTTCCGTGTGCCGATAGGAGGGGAAGATTTCCGTTATTGTGGTAACAGACATTGGCAAGCACAGAGGTGGTTCTCCTCCACTCAACCCACTGGGGGAATACAGTACGGCACGAATTTCTGTGAGCAGTCCACTTTGGAGAAAATACTATGGACTACCTGTCCCAGCATTCTTTTAGTCCCACATGGGCGGGGCAGTAGAGTATAAGTCCTTACAGCTGCCGGGACTTGCGTGTTAGCCAGTGAACAAGGGCATGGAGCCCGAAATGCATTTGGCACTCGAGATGGGGGAGGAATGCACGCTGTGCCTGTACCCGCAATAAATGAAGGAAGTAATCTTTCACTGTGTTGGCGTTTCATAATAGGGCAACCTTTATCGTGTGGATTCAAGTGCGGCGCGCCTCGTCGCAGAAACGCCCCGCCGCAACTACAGCGGACCTGGCACCTGGAGTTCCGTGTGCCGATAGGAGGGGAAGATTTCCGTTATTGTGGTAACAGACATTGGCAAGCACAGAGGTGGTTCTCCTCCACTCAACCCACTGGGGGAATACAGTACAGCACGAATTTCTGTGAGCAGTCCACTTTGGAGAAAATACTATGGACTACCTGTCCCAGCATTCTTTTAGTCCCACATGGGCGGGGCAGTAGAGTATAAGTCCTTACAGCTGCCGGGACTTGCGTGTTAGCCAGTGAACAAGGGCATGGAGCCCGAAATGCATTTGGCACTCGAGATGGGGGAGGAATGCACGCTGTGCCTGTACCCGCAATAAATGAAGGAAGTAATCTTTCACTGTGTTGGCGTTTCATAATAGGGCAACCTTTATCGTGTGGATTCAAGTGCGGCGCGCCTCGTCGCAGAAACGCCCCGCCGCAACTACAGCGGACCTGGCACCTGGAGTTCCGTGTGCCGATAGGAGGGGAAGATTTCCGTTATTGTGGTAACAGACATTGGCAAGCACAGAGGTGGTTCTCCTCCACTCAACCCACTGGGGGAATACAGTACAGCACGAATTTCTGTGAGCAGTCCACTTTGGAGAAAATACTATGGACTACCTGTCCCAGCATTCTTTTAGTCCCACATGGGCGGGGCAGTAGAGTATAAGTCCTTACAGCTGCCGGGACTTGCGTGTTAGCCAGTGAACAAGGGCATGGAGCCCGAAATGCATTTGGCACTCGAGATGGGGGAGGAATGCACGCTGTGCCTGTACCCGCAATAAATGAAGGAAGTAATCTTTCACTGTGTTGGCGTTTCATAATAGGGCAACCTTTATCGTGTGGATTCAAGTGCGGCGCGCCTCGTCGCAGAAACGCCCCGCCGCAACTACAGCGGACCTGGCACCTGGAGTTCCGTGTGCCGATAGGAGGGGAAGATTTCCGTTATTGTGGTAACAGACATTGGCAAGCACAGAGGTGGTTCTCCTCCACTCAACCCACTGGGGGAATACAGTACAGCACGAATTTCTGTGAGCAGTCCACTTTGGAGAAAATACTATGGACTACCTGTCCCAGCATTCTTTTAGTCCCACATGGGCGGGGCAGTAGAGTATAAGTCCTTACAGCTGCCGGGACTTGCGTGTTAGCCAGTGAACAAGGGCATGGAGCCCGAAATGCATTTGGCACTCGAGATGGGGGAGGAATGCACGCTGTGCCTGTACCCGCAATAAATGAAGGAAGTAATCTTTCACTGTGTTGGCGTTTCATAATAGGGCAACCTTTATCGTGTGGATTCAAGTGCGGCGCGCCTCGTCGCAGAAACGCCCCGCCGCAACTACAGCGGACCTGGCACCTGGAGTTCCGTGTGCCGATAGGAGGGGAAGATTTCCGTTATTGTGGTAACAGACATTGGCAAGCACAGAGGTGGTTCTCCTCCACTCAACCCACTGGGGGAATACAGTACAGCACGAATTTCTGTGAGCAGTCCACTTTGGAGAAAATACTATGGACTACCTGTCCCAGCATTCTTTTAGTCCCACATGGGCGGGGCAGTAGAGTATAAGTCCTTACAGCTGCCGGGACTTGCGTGTTAGCCAGTGAACAAGGGCATGGAGCCCGAAATGCATTTGGCACTCGAGATGGGGGAGGAATGCACGCTGTGCCTGTACCCGCAATAAATGAAGGAAGTAATCTTTCACTGTGTTGGCGTTTCATAATAGGGCAACCTTTATCGTGTGGATTCAAGTGCGGCGCGCCTCGTCGCAGAAACGCCCCGCCGCAACTACAGCGGACCTGGCACCTGGAGTTCCGTGTGCCGATAGGAGGGGAAGATTTCCGTTATTGTGGTAACAGACATTGGCAAGCACAGAGGTGGTTCTCCTCCACTCAACCCACTGGGGGAATACAGTACAGCACGAATTTCTGTGAGCAGTCCACTTTGGAGAAAATACTATGGACTACCTGTCCCAGCATTCTTTTAGTCCCACATGGGCGGGGCAGTAGAGTATAAGTCCTTACAGCTGCCGGGACTTGCGTGTTAGCCAGTGAACAAGGGCATGGAGCCCGAAATGCATTTGGCACTCGAGATGGGGGAGGAATGCACGCTGTGCCTGTACCCGCAATAAATGAAGGAAGTAATCTTTCACTGTGTTGGCGTTTCATAATAGGGCAACCTTTATCGTGTGGATTCAAGTGCGGCGCGCCTCGTCGCAGAAACGCCCCGCCGCAACTACAGCGGACCTGGCACCTGGAGTTCCGTGTGCCGATAGGAGGGGAAGATTTCCGTTATTGTGGTAACAGACATTGGCAAGCACAGAGGTGGTTCTCCTCCACTCAACCCACTGGGGGAATACAGTACAGCACGAATTTCTGTGAGCAGTCCACTTTGGAGAAAATACTATGGACTACCTGTCCCAGCATTCTTTTAGTCCCACATGGGCGGGGCAGTAGAGTATAAGTCCTTACAGCTGCCGGGACTTGCGTGTTAGCCAGTGAACAAGGGCATGGAGCCCGAAATGCATTTGGCACTCGAGATGGGGGAGGAATGCACGCTGTGCCTGTACCCGCAATAAATGAAGGAAGTAATCTTTCACTGTGTTGGCGTTTCATAATAGGGCAACCTTTATCGTGTGGATTCAAGTGCGGCGCGCCTCGTCGCAGAAACGCCCCGCCGCAACTACAGCGGACCTGGCACCTGGAGTTCCGTGTGCCGATAGGAGGGGAAGATTTCCGTTATTGTGGTAACAGACATTGGCAAGCACAGAGGTGGTTCTCCTCCACTCAACCCACTGGGGGAATACAGTACAGCACGAATTTCTGTGAGCAGTCCACTTTGGAGAAAATACTATGGACTACCTGTCCCAGCATTCTTTTAGTCCCACATGGGCGGGGCAGTAGAGTATAAGTCCTTACAGCTGCCGGGACTTGCGTGTTAGCCAGTGAACAAGGGCATGGAGCCCGAAATGCATTTGGCACTCGAGATGGGGGAGGAATGCACGCTGTGCCTGTACCCGCAATAAATGAAGGAAGTAATCTTTCACTGTGTTGGCGTTTCATAATAGGGCAACCTTTATCGTGTGGATTCAAGTGCGGCGCGCCTCGTCGCAGAAACGCCCCGCCGCAACTACAGCGGACCTGGCACCTGGAGTTCCGTGTGCCGATAGGAGGGGAAGATTTCCGTTATTGTGGTAACAGACATTGGCAAGCACAGAGGTGGTTCTCCTCCACTCAACCCACTGGGGGAATACAGTACAGCACGAATTTCTGTGAGCAGTCCACTTTGGAGAAAATACTATGGACTACCTGTCCCAGCATTCTTTTAGTCCCACATGGGCGGGGCAGTAGAGTATAAGTCCTTACAGCTGCCGGGACTTGCGTGTTAGCCAGTGAACAAGGGCATGGAGCCCGAAATGCATTTGGCACTCGAGATGGGGGAGGAATGCACGCTGTGCCTGTACCCGCAATAAATGAAGGAAGTAATCTTTCACTGTGTTGGCGTTTCATAATAGGGCAACCTTTATCGTGTGGATTCAAGTGCGGCGCGCCTCGTCGCAGAAACGCCCCGCCGCAACTACAGCGGACCTGGCACCTGGAGTTCCGTGTGCCGATAGGAGGGGAAGATTTCCGTTATTGTGGTAACAGACATTGGCAAGCACAGAGGTGGTTCTCCTCCACTCAACCCACTGGGGGAATACAGTACAGCACGAATTTCTGTGAGCAGTCCACTTTGGAGAAAATACTATGGACTACCTGTCCCAGCATTCTTTTAGTCCCACATGGGCGGGGCAGTAGAGTATAAGTCCTTACAGCTGCCGGGACTTGCGTGTTAGCCAGTGAACAAGGGCATGGAGCCCGAAATGCATTTGGCACTCGAGATGGGGGAGGAATGCACGCTGTGCCTGTACCCGCAATAAATGAAGGAAGTAATCTTTCACTGTGTTGGCGTTTCATAATAGGGCAACCTTTATCGTGTGGATTCAAGTGCGGCGCGCCTCGTCGCAGAAACGCCCCGCCACAACTACAGCGGACCTGGCACCTGGAGTTCCGTGTGCCGATAGGAGGGGAAGATTTCCGTTATTGTGGTAACAGACATTGGCAAGCACAGAGGTGGTTCTCCTCCACTCAACCCACTGGGGGAATACAGTACAGCACGAATTTCTGTGAGCAGTCCACTTTGGAGAAAATACTATGGACTACCTGTCCCAGCATTCTTTTAGTCCCACATGGGCGGGGCAGTAGAGTATAAGTCCTTACAGCTGCCGGGACTTGCGTGTTAGCCAGTGAACAAGGGCATGGAGCCCGAAATGCATTTGGCACTCGAGATGGGGGAGGAATGCACGCTGTGCCTGTACCCGCAATAAATGAAGGAAGTAATCTTTCACTGTGTTGGCGTTTCATAATAGGGCAACCTTTATCGTGTGGATTCAAGTGCGGCGCGCCTCGTCGCAGAAACGCCCCGCCGCAACTACAGCGGACCTGGCACCTGGAGTTCCGTGTGCCGATAGGAGGGGAAGATTTCCGTTATTGTGGTAACAGACATTGGCAAGCACAGAGGTGGTTCTCCTCCACTCAACCCACTGGGGGAATACAGTACAGCACGAATTTCTGTGAGCAGTCCACTTTGGAGAAAATACTATGGACTACCTGTCCCAGCATTCTTTTAGTCCCACATGGGCGGGGCAGTAGAGTATAAGTCCTTACAGCTGCCGGGACTTGCGTGTTAGCCAGTGAACAAGGGCATGGAGCCCGAAATGCATTTGGCACTCGAGATGGGGGAGGAATGCACGCTGTGCCTGTACCCGCAATAAATGAAGGAAGTAATCTTTCACTGTGTTGGCGTTTCATAATAGGGCAACCTTTATCGTGTGGATTCAAGTGCGGCGCGCCTCGTCGCAGAAACGCCCCGCCGCAACTACAGCGGACCTGGCACCTGGAGTTCCGTGTGCCGATAGGAGGGGAAGATTTCCGTTATTGTGGTAACAGACATTGGCAAGCACAGAGGTGGTTCTCCTCCACTCAACCCACTGGGGGAATACAGTACAGCACGAATTTCTGTGAGCAGTCCACTTTGGAGAAAATACTATGGACTACCTGTCCCAGCATTCTTTTAGTCCCACATGGGCGGGGCAGTAGAGTATAAGTCCTTACAGCTGCCGGGACTTGCGTGTTAGCCAGTGAACAAGGGCATGGAGCCCGAAATGCATTTGGCACTCGAGATGGGGGAGGAATGCACGCTGTGCCTGTACCCGCAATAAATGAAGGAAGTAATCTTTCACTGTGTTGGCGTTTCATAATAGGGCAACCTTTATCGTGTGGATTCAAGTGCGGCGCGCCTCGTCGCAGAAACGCCCCGCCGCAACTACAGCGGACCTGGCACCTGGAGTTCCGTGTGCCGATAGGAGGGGAAGATTTCCGTTATTGTGGTAACAGACATTGGCAAGCACAGAGGTGGTTCTCCTCCACTCAACCCACTGGGGGAATACAGTACAGCACGAATTTCTGTGAGCAGTCCACTTTGGAGAAAATACTATGGACTACCTGTCCCAGCATTCTTTTAGTCCCACATGGGCGGGGCAGTAGAGTATAAGTCCTTACAGCTGCCGGGACTTGCGTGTTAGCCAGTGAACAAGGGCATGGAGCCCGAAATGCATTTGGCACTCGAGATGGGGGAGGAATGCACGCTGTGCCTGTACCCGCAATAAATGAAGGAAGTAATCTTTCACTGTGTTGGCGTTTCATAATAGGGCAACCTTTATCGTGTGGATTCAAGTGCGGCGCGCCTCGTCGCAGAAACGCCCCGCCGCAACTACAGCGGACCTGGCACCTGGAGTTCCGTGTGCCGATAGGAGGGGAAGATTTCCGTTATTGTGGTAACAGACATTGGCAAGCACAGAGGTGGTTCTCCTCCACTCAACCCACTGGGGGAATACAGTACAGCACGAATTTCTGTGAGCAGTCCACTTTGGAGAAAATACTATGGACTACCTGTCCCAGCATTCTTTTAGTCCCACATGGGCGGGGCAGTAGAGTATAAGTCCTTACAGCTGCCGGGACTTGCGTGTTAGCCAGTGAACAAGGGCATGGAGCCCGAAATGCATTTGGCACTCGAGATGGGGGAGGAATGCACGCTGTGCCTGTACCCGCAATAAATGAAGGAAGTAATCTTTCACTGTGTTGGCGTTTCATAATAGGGCAACCTTTATCGTGTGGATTCAAGTGCGGCGCGCCTCGTCGCAGAAACGCCCCGCCGCAACTACAGCGGACCTGGCACCTGGAGTTCCGTGTGCCGATAGGAGGGGAAGATTTCCGTTATTGTGGTAACAGACATTGGCAAGCACAGAGGTGGTTCTCCTCCACTCAACCCACTGGGGGAATACAGTACAGCACGAATTTCTGTGAGCAGTCCACTTTGGAGAAAATACTATGGACTACCTGTCCCAGCATTCTTTTAGTCCCACATGGGCGGGGCAGTAGAGTATAAGTCCTTACAGCTGCCGGGACTTGCGTGTTAGCCAGTGAACAAGGGCATGGAGCCCGAAATGCATTTGGCACTCGAGATGGGGGAGGAATGCACGCTGTGCCTGTACCCGCAATAAATGAAGGAAGTAATCTTTCACTGTGTTGGCGTTTCATAATAGGGCAACCTTTATCGTGTGGATTCAAGTGCGGCGCGCCTCGTCGCAGAAACGCCCCGCCGCAACTACAGCGGACCTGGCACCTGGAGTTCCGTGTGCCGATAGGAGGGGAAGATTTCCGTTATTGTGGTAACAGACATTGGCAAGCACAGAGGTGGTTCTCCTCCACTCAACCCACTGGGGGAATACAGTACAGCACGAATTTCTGTGAGCAGTCCACTTTGGAGAAAATACTATGGACTACCTGTCCCAGCATTCTTTTAGTCCCACATGGGCGGGGCAGTAGAGTATAAGTCCTTACAGCTGCCGGGACTTGCGTGTTAGCCAGTGAACAAGGGCATGGAGCCCGAAATGCATTTGGCACTCGAGATGGGGGAGGAATGCACGCTGTGCCTGTACCCGCAATAAATGAAGGAAGTAATCTTTCACTGTGTTGGCGTTTCATAATAGGGCAACCTTTATCGTGTGGATTCAAGTGCGGCGCGCCTCGTCGCAGAAACGCCCCGCCGCAACTACAGCGGACCTGGCACCTGGAGTTCCGTGTGCCGATAGGAGGGGAAGATTTCCGTTATTGTGGTAACAGACATTGGCAAGCACAGAGGTGGTTCTCCTCCACTCAACCCACTGGGGGAATACAGTACAGCACGAATTTCTGTGAGCAGTCCACTTTGGAGAAAATACTATGGACTACCTGTCCCAGCATTCTTTTAGTCCCACATGGGCGGGGCAGTAGAGTATAAGTCCTTACAGCTGCCGGGACTTGCGTGTTAGCCAGTGAACAAGGGCATGGAGCCCGAAATGCATTTGGCACTCGAGATGGGGGAGGAATGCACGCTGTGCCTGTACCCGCAATAAATGAAGGAAGTAATCTTTCACTGTGTTGGCGTTTCATAATAGGGCAACCTTTATCGTGTGGATTCAAGTGCGGCGCGCCTCGTCGCAGAAACGCCCCGCCGCAACTACAGCGGACCTGGCACCTGGAGTTCCGTGTGCCGATAGGAGGGGAAGATTTCCGTTATTGTGGTAACAGACATTGGCAAGCACAGAGGTGGTTCTCCTCCACTCAACCCACTGGGGGAATACAGTACAGCACGAATTTCTGTGAGCAGTCCACTTTGGAGAAAATACTATGGACTACCTGTCCCAGCATTCTTTTAGTCCCACATGGGCGGGGCAGTAGAGTATAAGTCCTTACAGCTGCCGGGACTTGCGTGTTAGCCAGTGAACAAGGGCATGGAGCCCGAAATGCATTTGGCACTCGAGATGGGGGAGGAATGCACGCTGTGCCTGTACCCGCAATAAATGAAGGAAGTAATCTTTCACTGTGTTGGCGTTTCATAATAGGGCAACCTTTATCGTGTGGATTCAAGTGCGGCGCGCCTCGTCGCAGAAACGCCCCGCCGCAACTACAGCGGACCTGGCACCTGGAGTTCCGTGTGCCGATAGGAGGGGAAGATTTCCGTTATTGTGGTAACAGACATTGGCAAGCACAGAGGTGGTTCTCCTCCACTCAACCCACTGGGGGAATACAGTACAGCACGAATTTCTGTGAGCAGTCCACTTTGGAGAAAATACTATGGACTACCTGTCCCAGCATTCTTTTAGTCCCACATGGGCGGGGCAGTAGAGTATAAGTCCTTACAGCTGCCGGGACTTGCGTGTTAGCCAGTGAACAAGGGCATGGAGCCCGAAATGCATTTGGCACTCGAGATGGGGGAGGAATGCACGCTGTGCCTGTACCCGCAATAAATGAAGGAAGTAATCTTTCACTGTGTTGGCGTTTCATAATAGGGCAACCTTTATCGTGTGGATTCAAGTGCGGCGCGCCTCGTCGCAGAAACGCCCCGCCGCAACTACAGCGGACCTGGCACCTGGAGTTCCGTGTGCCGATAGGAGGGGAAGATTTCCGTTATTGTGGTAACAGACATTGGCAAGCACAGAGGTGGTTCTCCTCCACTCAACCCACTGGGGGAATACAGTACAGCACGAATTTCTGTGAGCAGTCCACTTTGGAGAAAATACTATGGACTACCTGTCCCAGCATTCTTTTAGTCCCACATGGGCGGGGCAGTAGAGTATAAGTCCTTACAGCTGCCGGGACTTGCGTGTTAGCCAGTGAACAAGGGCATGGAGCCCGAAATGCATTTGGCACTCGAGATGGGGGAGGAATGCACGCTGTGCCTGTACCCGCAATAAATGAAGGAAGTAATCTTTCACTGTGTTGGCGTTTCATAATAGGGCAACCTTTATCGTGTGGATTCAAGTGCGGCGCGCCTCGTCGCAGAAACGCCCCGCCGCAACTACAGCGGACCTGGCACCTGGAGTTCCGTGTGCCGATAGGAGGGGAAGATTTCCGTTATTGTGGTAACAGACATTGGCAAGCACAGAGGTGGTTCTCCTCCACTCAACCCACTGGGGGAATACAGTACAGCACGAATTTCTGTGAGCAGTCCACTTTGGAGAAAATACTATGGACTACCTGTCCCAGCATTCTTTTAGTCCCACATGGGCGGGGCAGTAGAGTATAAGTCCTTACAGCTGCCGGGACTTGCGTGTTAGCCAGTGAACAAGGGCATGGAGCCCGAAATGCATTTGGCACTCGAGATGGGGGAGGAATGCACGCTGTGCCTGTACCCGCAATAAATGAAGGAAGTAATCTTTCACTGTGTTGGCGTTTCATAATAGGGCAACCTTTATCGTGTGGATTCAAGTGCGGCGCGCCTCGTCGCAGAAACGCCCCGCCGCAACTACAGCGGACCTGGCACCTGGAGTTCCGTGTGCCGATAGGAGGGGAAGATTTCCGTTATTGTGGTAACAGACATTGGCAAGCACAGAGGTGGTTCTCCTCCACTCAACCCACTGGGGGAATACAGTACAGCACGAATTTCTGTGAGCAGTCCACTTTGGAGAAAATACTATGGACTACCTGTCCCAGCATTCTTTTAGTCCCACATGGGCGGGGCAGTAGAGTATAAGTCCTTACAGCTGCCGGGACTTGCGTGTTAGCCAGTGAACAAGGGCATGGAGCCCGAAATGCATTTGGCACTCGAGATGGGGGAGGAATGCACGCTGTGCCTGTACCCGCAATAAATGAAGGAAGTAATCTTTCACTGTGTTGGCGTTTCATAATAGGGCAACCTTTATCGTGTGGATTCAAGTGCGGCGCGCCTCGTCGCAGAAACGCCCCGCCGCAACTACAGCGGACCTGGCACCTGGAGTTCCGTGTGCCGATAGGAGGGAAGATTTCCGTTATTGTGGTAACAGACATTGGCAAGCACAGAGGTGGTTCTCCTCCACTCAACCCACTGGGGGAATACAGTACAGCACGAATTTCTGTGAGCAGTCCACTTTGGAGAAAATACTATGGACTACCTGTCCCAGCATTCTTTTAGTCCCACATGGGCGGGGCAGTAGAGTATAAGTCCTTACAGCTGCCGGGACTTGCGTGTTAGCCAGTGAACAAGGGCATGGAGCCCGAAATGCATTTGGCACTCGAGATGGGGGAGGAATGCACGCTGTGCCTGTACCCGCAATAAATGAAGGAAGTAATCTTTCACTGTGTTGGCGTTTCATAATAGGGCAACCTTTATCGTGTGGATTCAAGTGCGGCGCGCCTCGTCGCAGAAACGCCCCGCCGCAACTACAGCGGACCTGGCACCTGGAGTTCCGTGTGCCGATAGGAGGGGAAGATTTCCGTTATTGTGGTAACAGACATTGGCAAGCACAGAGGTGGTTCTCCTCCACTCAACCCACTGGGGGAATACAGTACAGCACGAATTTCTGTGAGCAGTCCACTTTGGAGAAAATACTATGGACTACCTGTCCCAGCATTCTTTTAGTCCCACATGGGCGGGGCAGTAGAGTATAAGTCCTTACAGCTGCCGGGACTTGCGTGTTAGCCAGTGAACAAGGGCATGGAGCCCGAAATGCATTTGGCACTCGAGATGGGGGAGGAATGCACGCTGTGCCTGTACCCGCAATAAATGAAGGAAGTAATCTTTCACTGTGTTGGCGTTTCATAATAGGGCAACCTTTATCGTGTGGATTCAAGTGCGGCGCGCCTCGTCGCAGAAACGCCCCGCCGCAACTACAGCGGACCTGGCACCTGGAGTTCCGTGTGCCGATAGGAGGGGAAGATTTCCGTTATTGTGGTAACAGACATTGGCAAGCACAGAGGTGGTTCTCCTCCACTCAACCCACTGGGGGAATACAGTACAGCACGAATTTCTGTGAGCAGTCCACTTTGGAGAAAATACTATGGACTACCTGTCCCAGCATTCTTTTAGTCCCACATGGGCGGGGCAGTAGAGTATAAGTCCTTACAGCTGCCGGGACTTGCGTGTTAGCCAGTGAACAAGGGCATGGAGCCCGAAATGCATTTGGCACTCGAGATGGGGGAGGAATGCACGCTGTGCCTGTACCCGCAATAAATGAAGGAAGTAATCTTTCACTGTGTTGGCGTTTCATAATAGGGCAACCTTTATCGTGTGGATTCAAGTGCGGCGCGCCTCGTCGCAGAAACGCCCCGCCGCAACTACAGCGGACCTGGCACCTGGAGTTCCGTGTGCCGATAGGAGGGGAAGATTTCCGTTATTGTGGTAACAGACATTGGCAAGCACAGAGGTGGTTCTCCTCCACTCAACCCACTGGGGGAATACAGTACAGCACGAATTTCTGTGAGCAGTCCACTTTGGAGAAAATACTATGGACTACCTGTCCCAGCATTCTTTTAGTCCCACATGGGCGGGGCAGTAGAGTATAAGTCCTTACAGCTGCCGGGACTTGCGTGTTAGCCAGTGAACAAGGGCATGGAGCCCGAAATGCATTTGGCACTCGAGATGGGGGAGGAATGCACGCTGTGCCTGTACCCGCAATAAATGAAGGAAGTAATCTTTCACTGTGTTGGCGTTTCATAATAGGGCAACCTTTATCGTGTGGATTCAAGTGCGGCGCGCCTCGTCGCAGAAACGCCCCGCCGCAACTACAGCGGACCTGGCACCTGGAGTTCCGTGTGCCGATAGGAGGGGAAGATTTCCGTTATTGTGGTAACAGACATTGGCAAGCACAGAGGTGGTTCTCCTCCACTCAACCCACTGGGGGAATACAGTACAGCACGAATTTCTGTGAGCAGTCCACTTTGGAGAAAATACTATGGACTACCTGTCCCAGCATTCTTTTAGTCCCACATGGGCGGGGCAGTAGAGTATAAGTCCTTACAGCTGCTGGGACTTGCGTGTTAGCCAGTGAACAAGGGCATGGAGCCTGAAATGCATTTGGCACTCGAGATGGGGGAGGAATGCACGCTGTGCCTGTACCCGCAATAAATGAAGGAAGTAATCTTTCACTGTGTTGGCGTTTCATAATAGGGCAACCTTTATCGTGTGGATTCAAGTGCGGCGCGCCTCGTCGCAGAAACGCCCCACCACAACTACAGCGGACCTGGCACCTGGAGTTCCGTGTGCCGATAGGAGGGAAGATTTCCGTTATTGTGGTAACAGACATTGGCAAGCACAGAGGTGGTTCTCCTCCACTCAACCCACTGGGGGAATACAGTACAGCACGAATTTCTGTGAGCAGTCCACTTTGGAGAAAATACTATGGACTACCTGTCCCAGCATTCTTTTAGTCCCATATGGGCGGGGCAGTAGAGTATAAGTCCTTACAGCTGCCGGGACTTACGTGTTAGCCAGTGAACAAGGGCATGGAGCCCGAAATGCATTTGGCACTCGAGATGGGGGAGGAATGCACCCTGTGCCTGTACCCGCAATAAATGAAGGAAGTAATCTTTCACTGTGTTGGCGTTTCATAATAGGGCAACCTTTATCGTGTGAATTCAAGTGCGGCGCGCCTCGTCGCAGAAACGCCCCGCCGCGACTACAGCGGAACTGGCACCTGGAGTTCCGTGTGCCGATAGGAGGGGAAGATTTCCGTTATTGTGGTAACAGACATTGGCAAGCACAGAGGTGGTTCTCCTCCACTCAACCCACTGGGGGAATACAGTACAGCACGAATTTCTGTGAGCAGTCCACTTTGGAGAAAATACTATGGACTACCTGTCCCAGCATTCTTTTAGTCCCACATGGGCGGGGCAGTAGAGTATAAGTCCTTACAGCTGCCGGGACTTGCGTGTTAGCCAGTGAACAAGGGCATGGAGCCCGAAATGCATTTGGCACTCGAGATGGGGGAGGAATGCACGCTGTGCCTGTACCCGCAATAAATGAAGGAAGTAATCTTTCACTGTGTTGGCGTTTCATAATAGGGCAACCTTTATCGTGTGGATTCCAGTGCGGCGCGCCTCGTCGCAGAAATGCCCTGCCACAACTACAGCGGACCTGGTACCTGGAGTTCCGTGTGCCGATAGGAGGGGAAGATTTCCGTTATTGTGGTAACAGACATTGGCAAGCACAGAGGTGGTTCTCCTCCACTCAACCCACTGGGGGAATACAGTACAGCACGAATTTCTGTGAGCAGTCCACTTTGGAGAAAATACTATGGACTACCTGTCCCAGCATTCTTTTAGTCCCACATGGGCGGGGCAGTAGAGTATAAGTCCTTACAGCTGCCAGGACTTTCGTGTTAGCCAGTGAACAAGGGCATGGAGCCCGAAATGCATTTGGCACTCGAGATGGGGGAGGAATGCACGCTGTGCCTGTACCCGCAATAAATGAAGGAAGTAATCTTTCACTGTGTTGGCGTTTAATAATAGGGCAACCTTTATCGTGTGTATTCAAGTGCGGCGCGCCTCGTCGCAGAAACGCCCCGCCGCAACTACAGCGGACCTGGCACCTGGAGTTCCATGTGCCGATAGGAGGGGAAGATTTCCGTTATTGTGGTAACAGACATTGGCAAGCACAGAGGTGGTTCTCCTCCACTCAACCCACTGGGGGAATACAGTACAGCACGAATTTCTGTGAGCAGTCCACTTTGGAGAAAATACTATGGACTACCTGTCCCAGCATTCTTTTAGTCCCACATGGGCGGGGCAGTAGAGTATAAGTCCTTCCAGCTGCCGGGACTTGCGTGTTAGCCAGTGAACAAGGGCATGGAGCCCGAAATGCATTTGGCACTCGAGATGGGGGAGGAATGCACGCTGTGCCTGTACCCGCAATAAATGAAGGAAGTAATCTTTCACTGTGTTGGCGTTTCATAATAGGGCAACCTTTATCGTGTGGATTCAAGTGCGGCGCGCCTCGTCGCAGAAACGCCCCGCCGCAACTACAGCGGACCTGGCACCTGGAGTTCCGTGTGCCGATAGGAGGGGAAGATTTCCGTTATTGTGGTAACAGACATTGGCAAGCACAGAGGTGGTTCTCCTCCACTCAACCCACTGGGGGAATACAGTACAGCACGAATTTCTGTGAGCAGTCCACTTTGGAGAAAATACTATGGACTACCTGTCCCAGCATTCTTTTAGTATCACATGGGTGGGGCAGTAGAGTATAAGTCCTTACAGCTGCCGGGACTTTCGTGTTAGCCAGTGAACAAGGGCATGGAGCCCGAAATGCATTTGGCACTCGAGATGGGGGAGGAATGCACGCTGTGCCTGTACCCGCAATAAATGAAGGAAGTAATCTTTCACTGTGTTGGCGTTTAATAATAGGGCAACCTTTATCGTGTGTATTCAAGTGCGGCGCGCCTCGTCGCAGAAACGCCCCGCCGCAACTACAGCGGACCTGGCACCTGGAGTTCCATGTGCCGATAGGAGGGGAAGATTTCCGTTATTGTGGTAACAGACATTGGCAAGCACAGAGGTGGTTCTCCTCCACTCAACCCACTGGGGGAATACAGTACAGCACGAATTTCTGTGAGCAGTCCACTTTGGAGAAAATACTATGGACTACCTGTCCCAGCATTCTTTTAGTCCCACATGGGCGGGGCAGTAGAGTATAAGTCCTTCCAGCTGCCGGGACTTGCGTGTTAGCCAGTGAACAAGGGCATGGAGCCCGAAATGCATTTGGCACTCGAGATGGGGGAGGAATGCACGCTGTGCCTGTACCCGCAATAAATGAAGGAAGTAATCTTTCACTGTGTTGGCGTTTCATAATAGGGCAACCTTTATCGTGTGGATTCAAGTGCGGCGCGCCTCGTCGCAGAAACGCCCCGCCGCAACTACAGCGGACCTGGCACCTGGAGTTCCGTGTGCCGATAGGAGGGGAAGATTTCCGTTATTGTGGTAACAGACATTGGCAAGCACAGAGGTGGTTCTCCTCCACTCAACCCACTGGGGGAATACAGTACAGCACGAATTTCTGTGAGCAGTCCACTTTGGAGAAAATACTATGGACTACCTGTCCCAGCATTCTTTTAGTCCCACATGGGCGGGGCAGTAGAGTATAAGTCCTTACAGCTGCCGGGACTTGCGTGTTAGCCAGTGAACAAGGGCATGGAGCCCGAAATGCATTTGGCACTCGAGATGGGGGAGGAATGCACGCTGTGCCTGTACCCGCAATAAATGAAGGAAGTAATCTTTCACTGTGTTGGCGTTTCATAATAGGGCAACCTTTATCGTGTGGATTCAAGTGCGGCGCGCCTCGTCGCAGAAACGCCCCGCCGCAACTACAGCGGACCTGGCACCTGGAGTTCCGTGTGCCGATAGGAGGGAAGATTTCCGTTATTGTGGTAACAGACATTGGCAAGCACAGAGGTGGTTCTCCTCCACTCAACTCACTGGGGGAATACAGTACAGCACGAATTTCTGTGAGCAGTCCACTTTGGAGAAAATACTATGGACTACCTGTCCCAGCATTCTTTTAGTCCCACATGGGCGGGGCAGTAGAGTAGAAGTCCTTACAGCTGCCGGGACTTGCGTGTTAGCCAGTGAACAAGGGCATGGAGCCCGAAATGCATTTGGCACTCGAGATGGGGGAGGAATGCACGCTGTGCCTGTACCCGCAATAAATGAAGGAAGTAATCTTTCACTGTGTTGGCGTTTCATAATAGGGCAACCTTTATCGTGTGGATTCAAGTGCGGCGCGCCTCGTCGCAGAAACGCCCCGCCGCAACTACAGCGGACCTGGCACCTGGAGTTCCGTGTGCCGATAGGAGGGGAAGATTTCCGTTATTGTGGTAACAGACATTGGCAAGCACAGAGGTGGTTCTCCTCCACTCAACCCACTGGGGGAATACAGTACAGCACGAATTTCTGTGAGCAGTCCACTTTGGAGAAAATACTATGGACTACCTGTCCCAGCATTCTTTTAGTCCCACATGGGCGGGGCAGTAGAGTATAAGTCCTTACAGCTGCCGGGACATTCGTGTTAGACAGTGAACAAGGGCATGGAGCCCGAAATGCATTTGGCACTCGAGATGGGGGAGGAATGCACGCTGTGCCTGTACCCGCAATAAATGAAGGAAGTAATCTTTCACTGTGTTGGCGTTTAATAATAGGGCAACCTTTATCGTGTGTATTCAAGTGCGGCGCGCCTCGTCGCAGAAACGCCCCGCCGCACCTACAGCGGACCTGGCACCTGGAGTACCGTGTGCCGATAGGAGGGAAGATTTCCGTTATTGTGGTAACAGACATTGGCAAGCACAGAGGTGGTTCTCCTCCACTCAACCCACTGGGGGAATACAGTACAGCACGAATTTCTGTGAGCAGTCCACTTTGGAGAAAATACTATGGACTACCTGTCCCAGCATTCTTTTAGTCCCACATGGGCGGGGCAGTAGAGTATAAGTCCTTACAGCTGCCGGGACTTGCGTGTTAGCCAGTGAACAAGGGCATGGAGCCCGAAATGCATTTGGCACTCGAGATGGGGGAGGAATGCACGCTGTGCCTGTACCCGCAATAAATGAAGGAAGTAATCTTTCACTGTGTTGGCGTTTCATAATAGGGCAACCTTTATCGTGTGGATTCAAGTGCGGCGCGCCTCGTCGCAGAAACGCCCCACCACAACTACAGCGGACCTGGCACCTGGAGTTCCGTGTGCCGATAGGAGGGGAAGATTTCCGTTATTGTGGTAACAGACATTGGCAAGCACAGAGGTGGTTCTCCTCCACTCAACCCACTGGGGGAATACAGTACAGCACGAATTTCTGTGAGCAGTCCACTTTGGAGAAAATACTATGGACTACCTGTCCCAGCATTCTTTTAGTCCCACATGGGCGGGGCAGTAGAGTATAAGTCCTTACAGCTGCCGGGACTTACGTGTTAGCCAGTGAACAAGGGCATGGAGCCCGAAATGCATTTGGCACTCGAGATGGGGGAGGAATGCACGCTGTGCCTGTACCCGCAATAAATGAAGGAAGTAATCTTTCACTGTGTTGGCGTTTCATAATAGGGCAACCTTTATCGTGTGGATTCAAGTGCGGCGCGCCTCGTCGCAGAAACGCCCCGCCGCAACTACAGCGGACCTGGCACCTGGAGTTCCGTGTGCCGATAGGAGGGGAAGATTTCCGTTATTGTGGTAACAGACATTGGCAAGCACAGAGGTGGTTCTCCTCCACTCAACCCACTGGGGGAATACAGTACAGCACGAATTTCTGTGAGCAGTCCACTTTGGAGAAAATACTATGGACTACCTGTCCCAGCATTCTTTTAGTCCCACATGGGCGGGGCAGTAGAGTATAAGTCCTTACAGCTGCCGGGACTTGCGTGTTAGCCAGTGAACAAGGGCATGGAGCCCGAAATGCATTTGGCACTCGAGATGGGGGAGGAATGCACGCTGTGCCTGTACCCGCAATAAATGAAGGAAGTAATCTTTCACTGTGTTGGCGTTTCATAATAGGGCAACCTTTATCGTGTGGATTCAAGTGCGGCGCGCCTCGTCGCAGAAATGCCCCGCCGCAACTACAGCGGACCTGGCACCTGGAGTTCCGTGTGCCGATAGGAGGGAAGATTTCCGTTATTGTGGTAACAGACATTGGCAAGCACAGAGGTGGTTCTCCTCCACTCAACCCACTGGGGGAATACAGTACAGCACGAATTTCTGTGAGCAGTCCACTTTGGAGAAAATACTATGGACTACCTGTCCCAGCATTCTTTTAGTCCCACATGGGCGGGGCAGTAGAGTATAAGTCCTTACAGCTGCCAGGACTTTCGTGTTAGCCAGTGAACAAGGGCATGGAGCCCGAAATGCATTTGGCACTCGAGATGGGGGAGGAATGCACGCTGTGCCTGTACCCGCAATAAATGAAGGAAGTAATCTTTCACTGTGTTGGCGTTTAATAATAGGGCAACCTTTATCGTGTGTATTCAAGTGCGGCGCGCCTCGTCGCAGAAACGCCCCGCCGCAACTACAGCGGACCTGGCACCTGGAGTTCCATGTGCCGATAGGAGGGAAGATTTCCGTTATTGTGGTAACAGACATTGGCAAGCACAGAGGTGGTTCTCCTCCACTCAACCCACTGGGGGAATACAGTACAGCACGAATTTCTGTGAGCAGTCCACTTTGGAGAAAATACTATGGACTACCTGTCCCAGCATTCTTTTAGTCCCACATGGGCGGGGCAGTAGAGTATAAGTCCTTCCAGCTGCCGGGACTTGCGTGTTAGCCAGTGAACAAGGGCATGGAGCCCGAAATGCATTTGGCACTCGAGATGGGGGAGGAATGCACGCTGTGCCTGTACCCGCAATAAATGAAGGAAGTAATCTTTCACTGTGTTGGCGTTTCATAATAGGGCAACCTTTATCGTGTGGATTCAAGTGCGGCGCGCCTCGTCGCAGAAACGCCCCGCCGCAACTACAGCGGACCTGGCACCTGGAGTTCCGTGTGCCGATAGGAGGGGAAGATTTCCGTTATTGTGGTAACAGACATTGGCAAGCACAGAGGTGGTTCTCCTCCACTCAACCCACTGGGGGAATACAGTACAGCACGAATTTCTGTGAGCAGTCCACTTTGGAGAAAATACTATGGACTACCTGTCCCAGCATTCTTTTAGTATCACATGGGTGGGGCAGTAGAGTATAAGTCCTTACAGCTGCCGGGACTTTCGTGTTAGCCAGTGAACAAGGGCATGGAGCCCGAAATGCATTTGGCACTCGAGATGGGGGAGGAATGCACGCTGTGCCTGTACCCGCAATAAATGAAGGAAGTAATCTTTCACTGTGTTGGCGTTTAATAATAGGGCAACCTTTATCGTGTGTATTCAAGTGCGGCGCGCCTCGTCGCAGAAACGCCCCGCCGCAACTACAGCGGACCTGGCACCTGGAGTTCCATGTGCCGATAGGAGGGAAGATTTCCGTTATTGTGGTAACAGACATTGGCAAGCACAGAGGTGGTTCTCCTCCACTCAACCCACTGGGGGAATACAGTACAGCACGAATTTCTGTGAGCAGTCCACTTTGGAGAAAATACTATGGACTACCTGTCCCAGCATTCTTTTAGTCCCACATGGGCGGGGCAGTAGAGTATAAGTCCTTCCAGCTGCCGGGACTTGCGTGTTAGCCAGTGAACAAGGGCATGGAGCCCGAAATGCATTTGGCTCTCGAGATGGGGGAGGAATGCACGCTGTGCCTGTACCCGCAATAAATGAAGGAAGTAATCTTTCACTGTGTTGGCGTTTCATAATAGGGCAACCTTTATCGTGTGGATTCAAGTGCGGCGTGCCTCGTCGCAGAAACGCCCCGCCGCAACTACAGCGGACCTGGCACCTGGAGTTCCGTGTGCCGATAGGAGGGGAAGATTTCCGTTATTGTGGTAACAGACATTGGCAAGCACAGAGGTGGTTCTCCTCCACTCAACCCACTGGGGGAATACAGTACAGCACGAATTTCTGTGAGCAGTCCACTTTGGAGAAAATACTATGGACTACCTGTCCCAGCATTCTTTTAGTCCCACATGGGCGGGGCAGTAGAGTATAAGTCCTTACAGCTGCCGGGACTTGCGTGTTAGCCAGTGAACAAGGGCATGGAGCCCGAAATGCATTTGGCACTCGAGATGGGGGAGGAATGCAAGCTGTGCCTGTACCCGCAATAAATGAAGGAAGTAATCTTTCACTGTGTTGGCGTTTCATAATAGGGCAACCTTTATCGTGTGGATTCAAGTGCGGCGCGCCTCGTCGCAGAAACGCCCCGCCGCAACTACAGCGGACCTGGCACCTGGAGTTCCGTGTGCCGATAGGAGGGGAAGATTTCCGTTATTGTGGTAACAGACATTGGGAAGCACAGAGGTGGTTCTCCTCCACTCAACTCACTGGGGGAATACAGTACAGCACGAATTTCTGTGAGCAGTCCACTTTGGAGAAAATACTATGGACTACCTGTCCCAGCATTCTTTTAGTCCCACATGGGCGGGGCAGTAGAGTAGAAGTCCTTACAGCTGCCGGGACTTGCGTGTTAGCCAGTGAACAAGGGCATGGAGCCCGAAATGCATTTGGCACTCGAGATGGGGGAGGAATGCACGCTGTGCCTGTACCCGCAATAAATGAAGGAAGTAATCTTTCACTGTGTTGGCGTTTCATAATAGGGCAACCTTTATCGTGTGGATTCAAGTGCGGCGCGCCTCGTCGCAGAAACGCCCCGCCGCAACTACAGCGGACCTGGCACCTGGAGTTCCGTGTGCCGATAGGAGGGGAAGATTTCCGTTATTGTGGTAACAGACATTGGCAAGCACAGAGGTGGTTCTCCTCCACTCAACCCACTGGGGGAATACAGTACAGCACGAATTTCTGTGAGCAGTCCACTTTGGAGAAAATACTATGGACTACCTGTCCCAGCATTCTTTTAGTCCCACATGGGCGGGGCAGTAGAGTATAAGTCCTTACAGCTGCCGGGACTTTCGTGTTAGACAGTGAACAAGGGCATGGAGTCCGAAATGCATTTGGCACTCGAGATGGGGGAGGAATGCACGCTGTGCCTGTACCCGCAATAGATGAAGGAAGTAATCTTTCACTGTGTTGGCGTTTAATAATAGGGCAACCTTTATCGTGTGTATTCAAGTGCGGCGCGCCTCGTCGCAGAAACGCCCCGCCGCACCTACAGCGGACCTGGCACCTGGAGTACCGTGTGCCGATAGGAGGGGAAGATTTCCGTTATTGTGGTAACAGACATTGGCAAGCACAGAGGTGGTTCTCCTCCACTCAACCCACTGGGGGAATACAGTACAGCATGAATTTCTGTGAGCAGTCCACTTTGGAGAAAATACTATGGACTACCTGTCCCAGCATTCTTTCAGTCCCACATGGGCGGGGCAGTAGAGTATAAGTCCTTACAGCTGCCGGGACTTGCGTGTTAGCCAGTGAACAAGGGCATGGAGCCCGAAATGCATTTGGCACTCGAGATGGGGGAGGAATGCACGCTGTGCCTGTACCCGCAATAAATGAAGGAAGTAATCTTTCACTGTGTTGGCGTTGCATAATAGGGCAACCTTTATCGTGTGGATTCAAGTGCGGCGCGCCTTGTCGCAGAAACGCCCCGCCGCAACTACAGCGGACCTGGCACCTGGAGTTCCATGTGCCGATAGGAGGGGAAGATTTCCGTTATTGTGGTAACAGACATTGGCAAGCACAGAGGTGGTTCTCCTCCACTCAACCCACTGGGGGAATACAGTACAGCACGAATTTCTGTGAGCAGTCCACTTTGGAGAAAATACTATGGACTACCTGTCCCAGCATTCTTTTAGTCCCACATGGGCGGGGCAGTAGAGTATAAGTCCTTACAGCTGCCGGGACTTGCGTGTTAGCCAGTGAACAAGGGCATGGAGCCCGAAATGCATTTGGCACTCGAGATGGGGGAGGAATGCACGCTGTGCCTGTACCCGCAATAAATGAAGGAAGTAATCTTTCACTGTGTTGGAGTTTCATAATAGGGCAACCTTTATCGTGTGGATTCAAGTGCGGCGCGCCTCGTCGCAGAAACGCCCC
The DNA here is from genome assembly GCA_963921515.1 of Calotriton arnoldi. Taxonomy (NCBI): domain Eukaryota; kingdom Metazoa; phylum Chordata; class Amphibia; order Caudata; family Salamandridae; genus Calotriton; species Calotriton arnoldi. The sequence continues at coordinate 277,667 of CAWUFW010002001.1, read as the reverse complement.
GCCGCAACTACAGCGGACCTGGAGTTCCGTGTGCCGATAGGAGGGGAAGATTTCCGTTATTGTGGTAACAGACATTGGCAAGCACAGAGGGGGTTCTCCTCCACTCAACCCACTGGGGGAATACAGTACAGCACGAATTTCTGTGAGCAGTCCACTTTGGAGAAAATACTATGGACTACCTGTCCCAGCATTCTTTTAGTCCCACATGAGCGGGGCAGTAGAGTATAAGTCCTTACAGCTGCCGGGACTTGCGTCTTAGCCAGTGAACAAGGGCATGGAGCCCGAAATGCATTTGGCACTCGAGATGGGGGAGGAATGCACGCTGTGCCTGTACCCGCAATAAATGAAGGAAGTAATCTTTCACTGTGTTGGCGTTTTATAATAGGGCAACCTTTATCGTGTGGATTCAAGTGCGGCGCACCTCGTCGCAGAAACGCCCCGCCGCAACTACAGCGGACCTGGCACCTGGAGTTCCGTGTGCCGATAGGAGGGGAAGATTTCCGTTATTGTGGTAACAGACATTGGCAAGCACAGAGGTGGTTCTCCTCCACTCAACCCACTGGGGGAATACAGTACAGCACGAATTTCTGTGAGCAGTCCACTTTGGAGAAAATACTATGGACTACCTGTCCCAGCATTCTTTTAGTCCCACATGGGCGGGGCAGTAGAGTATAAGTCCTTACAGCTGCCGGGACTTGCGTGTTAGCCAGTGAACAAGGGCATGGAGCCCGAAATGCATTTGGCACTCGAGATGGGGGAGGAATGCACGCTGTGCCTGTACCCGCAATAAATGAAGGAAGTAATCTTGCACTGTGTTGGCGTTTCATAATAGGGCAACCTTTATCGTGTGGATTCAAGTGCGGCGCGCCCGTCGCAGAAACGCCCCGCCGCAACTACAGCGGACCTGGCACCTGGAGTTCCGTGTGCCGATAGGAGGGGAAGATTTCCGTTATTGTGGTAACAGACATTGGCAAGCACAGAGGTGGTTCTCCTCCACTCAACCCACTGGGGGAATACAGTACAGCCCGAATTTCTGTGAGCAGTCCACTTTGGAGAAAATACTATGGACTACCTGTCCCAGCATTCTTATAGTCCCACATGGGCGGGGCAGTAGAGTATAAGTCCTTACAGCTGCCGGGACTTGCGTGTTAGCCAGTGAACAAGGGCATGGAACCCGAAATGCATTTGGCACTCGAGATGGGGGAGGAATGCACGCTGTGCCTGTACCCGCAATAAATGAAGGAAGTAATCTTTCACTGTGTTGGCGTTTCATAATAGGGCAACCTTTATCGTGTATATATATATATATATATATATATATATATATATATATATATATATATTATCTACTGGCGGTTGCCAGTAGATAGTTATAGTTAGGACCTATTTTCCATAGGAAATCCGCAACATTCTATTTGCAATAACGTTGGCGCCGGTTGACGAATCTTTGCGAAAGCTTCCAACTTGTTGGGGCGCTCCGGTCCGCTCCTATCCTGAAAGTCTCGGGGTGATTCGTCAAGCGGGGGCCGAGAAAAAAGGGGGGTCCCAAAACATGTTTTCCCCATTCATTTTTCCATAGGAACCTTTAGTCGCAGCTACAGCCCGAACTGCTGAACGGAATTACACCAAATTTGGCAAAGAGGTAGCCCTTGGTTCAGTGTCATGCCTTTTGCTTAAATGGTGTAAATCCGTTCAGTAGTTCCTGAGAAAATCAAAAGTAAAGTCACATATATATCTATGGCCGAGTAGGGTCCGCGTACCCTCCCGATCACGAGCTGCATGCTAATTGGCTGTCAAGTGGCTGTCAACACTCCAAATCAGGAAGTGTTGGCAGCCATTTTGTCCCTCGGTAGAACCGAGGGACATAAACAAGTGCGCAAAGCGCAAAAAGGGGGCAGGGTAGAAACACCCTGACCCCCTAGGTCTGCTCAGGGGGTCCCACAAGGACCCCCTGGGCAGAAAAAAGCATTTAAAAAAAAAATCGGCGGGATGCGCTTAGGGTGCGCGGATCGCGCCGATAAAAAAAAAATCGAACCGCGGTCTCCCGCGCCTCGATGCTATTTTGCCCCTGGGTGGCCCAAGTCCCGGGGGCATGCGGGGGGTGGGTTTATGTTTTATTTGGGGGGCCTCTAAGGCCCCCCAAGCCCCGGGGACCGCCATCCCCCGGGGCTTTAAATAAAAAATGGTGCGGGAGGGCTCTCCGCCCTCCCGCAGCCCCGGGGACCGCCACCCCCCGGGGCTTCTTTTTTTTAAAAATAGTCACCTGTGTGGGGGGGGGCTCCAGCCCCCCCACATGCCCCGGGGACCGCCACCTCCCCGGGGCACTTAGAAAACAAATGTGGGGGTCCGTTTCAGACCACCGAAGCCCCGGGGACCACCACCTCCCCGGGGCTGTGCAATTGAAGGGAGGGGGCCGTGCGGCCCCCCTCCTGGAGCCTGTGGTGGCCCTGGGGACCGCCACCCCCAGGGCCGGCTCCTGCAGTGTCCCGGGGTGCCTACCCCGGGACACTGTAGTTTGCAATGACAGGACGGAGCCTCGCGGCTCCCGTCCTGTCATAGCAAACTGCTTTGGATTTTGGAAGAGAGAGCAGGAAACCTGCTCTCTCTTCCAAAATTCAAAGCAAATTGCTTTTCCACACGGGAGCTGCATCTTAGCAGCTCCCCATGTGGAAAAGCAATGCCGGCTCCCGAGGGACGCTGGGAGCCGGCGGGACCGTGGGTGGATTGGGGACCCCCCCACAGTCCCCAACGGAGAGGGCCAGCCCCGGGGGATGGGGTCCCCGGGGCAAGTAGTGGCCCAGGAGGGGGGCCACACGGCCCCCCTCCCCCAAAAAAATAATAATAATAAAAAAATAAAAATAAAATAAAGGCCTGCCCCGGGGGATGGGGTCCCCGGGGCAAAAGGAGGCCTGAGGAGGGGGGCCACGCAGCCCCCCTCCTTAAAAAAATCATAAAAAGTGTGGCCATGCCCCGGGGATGGGGTCCCCGGGGCCGGAATCGGCCACGGAGAGGGCCACGCGGCCCCTTCCCGTTTCGTTTTTAAAAAAAGAAAAAAAAGGGGTAAGGCCCTGGGGGATGGGGTCCCCAGGGCCCAAAAAGGAAAAGGAAGGGGGGCCACACAGTCCCCCTTCCGTAAAAAAAATAATAAAAAAAAAACGATCGTGCCGCAGGCCCCGCCCCCTTCCTTTACCACTCTGCAAACACGCCCCTAGCGCGTTTGCAGAGGGGAACGAATTCCCCTTGAATACTGGGGGTCCCTGGAGGCCAACTAGCCCACCAGGAACCTCCAGTATGCGCTGAGGCTGCGTTGCAGAGAGGTGTACAGAGGCCACGCCCCTTTTTACACCTCTCTGCAACGCAGCTCTGTGGCGCTTTTGGAGGTACATGGTGGGCTAGTTGGACTCCAGGGACCCTCAGGATTCAAGGGGACTTAATCCCCCAACTTAAAATGTGCCACGGGGCGCGTTTGCACAGTGGTGAAGGGAGGGGGCGGGGCTTCAGGTGACATGTGTGCAAACAGGCCCCGTGGAGCGTTTTAAGATGGGGAATTAAATCCCCTTCAATCCTGAGGGTCCCTGGGGGCCAACTAGCCCACTAGGTACGTCCAGAAAGCGCCACAGAGCTGCGTTGGAGAGAGGTGCAAAAAGGGGCGTGGCCTCTGAACACCTCTCTGCAACGCAGCTCTCTGGCGCATACTGAAGGTATCTGGTGGGCTAGTTGGCCCCTAGGGACCCTCGGGATTGAGGAGGAATTAATTCTCCAACTTAAAACACGCCACAGGGCGTGTTTGCAGACATGTCACCTCAGGCCCCACCCCCTTCCTTCACCATTGTGCAAATATTCCTCTAAAATCAGCCGAACTACGAACTCCGATTTACTCACCTGTTATCAGGAGAGACCTCAGTGCTGCATCTTTGAGCCCAGTACTGATCCTGAAAAGTAATTTTAACCGTACTTACCAGTAACTTGAATTTCCTTCCATAGGCTAACATTGACTGGTTTCACTTGGAAATTCTTCTAAGTGTGGAGTTTTGGAACTTTATAATATTCCTCTAAAATCAGCCGAACTACGAATTCCGATTTACTCACCTGTTATCAGGAGAGAACCCAGTGCTGCATCTTTTAGCCCAGCACTGACCTTGAAAAGTAATTCTAACCGTACTTACCAGTAACTTGAATTTCCTTCCATAGGCTAACATTGACTGGTTTCACTTGGAAATTCTTCTAAGTGTGGAGTTTTGGAACTTTATAATATTCCTCTAAAATCAGCCGAACTACGAATTCCGATTTACTCACCTGTTATCAGGAGAGAACCCAGTGCTGCATCTTTTAGCCCAGCACTGACCCTGAAAAGTAATTCTAACCGTATTTACCAGTAACTTGTATTTCCTTCCATAGGAATCCATTGTCTGGTTTTCAGCAGAAAAGTTTCAGTGTCAATTTTCACAAACTACAAATATTCCTTAAAAATCGCCTGTATGACTTAAACGCATTCTTTCAACTGTTTACAGGAGATGCACCAGTGCTGGATCCAGGATCCACCACTGAGTAAGAAAAAGTAACGATAACACTACTTACCTGCTAAGTGAATTTCCTCCCATAGGATAACATTGGTGATTCTATGTGAAAAAGTTTCTAAGTGTCAACTTTTAAAATACAATAATATTCCTTAAAAATCACTACTGTAACCAAAACGCTTTTACTCAACTGTTTACAGGAGATGTCGCAGGACTGAATCTAGGATCCAGTCCTGTGGTTAGAAAAGTAATCCATAAAGTAACTAATTGCATTTAACTAGAAATTCACATTGAGCTCAAACACTCTCACCATCTGGCATTAGAATGCAGTTCGCCATAATATTCCAGTCTTTATCATTTTCGCCGACGCGTTTCGAGGTACATTTCCTCTTCTTCCTGGGCTAATGAACAAACGTGCATCAGGGCTCACATTTGACATCTTTTATTTCCATTATTTCCCTCAGTGGGCTGTGCTTGGTGCACAGTTCTTTTTAGTGCATTATGGGATGTATAGTCCCTCATGTATATGTATGTATGTATATGTATATATATATATATATATATGTATGTATATATTTATGTATATATGTATGTATATATGTATATATATGTATATATGTATATATATGTATATATGTATAGATATATATATATATATGTGTATATATATATATATATATATATATATATATATATATATATATATATATATATATATTCACTGAAAAAACCATAGGTTTTAGGGACAGTTATAGTTAGTTGGACATTGCACTCGTACAAAACCCGTGAAATTCCCCCGTTATAGTTAGTTCAGCTAACTATAACTCGCGCCCCCGCAATGCACTGCTGATGACGTCACATATTACATCACTCATGACATGGTCAGTGACATCACTGATGACATCACTGATGACATTTCAAAGGTTTTTTAAATGCTAATTCCTAACTATAACATGTCTGAAACCTATGATTTTTTTCAGTGAATTTCAAAGGTTTTGTAAATGACAATTTTTAAATGTATTAATTGTTATATTTATTTTTTTGATACTGATTTACTACATTTTTTTAAACTATTTATTTTTAGATATTTTATTTTTTAAATTACATTGTAATTACATTATACATTACATTACAAAATATACTTTCTCAGAATAAATTACTTTACTTTAAATACTTTGCAAATAGGCAATAGACTTTTAAGTACAGTAGTTACAGTTGTTGCAATGGGCAACACATTTTCAAACACAATGTAACATTCAGCTCAATGTGAATTTCTAGTTAAATGCAATTAGTTACTTTATGGATTACTTTTCTAACCACAGGACTGGATCCTAGATTCAGTCCTGGCACATCTCCTGTAAACAGTTGAGTAAAAGCATTTTGGTTACAGTCGTGATTTTTAAGGAATATTATTGTACTTTAAAAAGTTGACACTTAGAAACTTTTTCTCATAGAATCACCAATGTTATCCTATGGAAGGAAATTCACTTAGCAGGTAAAAACTGTTATCGTTACTTTTTCTTACTCAGTGTTGGATCCTGGATCCAGCACTGGTGCATCTCCTGTAAACAGTTGAAAGAATGCGTTTAAGTCATACAGGCGATTTTTAAGGAATATTTGTAGTTTGTGAAAATCGACACTTTGAAACTTTTCTGCTGAAAACCAGACAATGGATTCCTATGGAAGAAAATATAAGTTACTGGTAAGTACGGTTAAAATTACTTTTCAGGGTCAGTGCTGGGCTAAAAGATGCAGCACTGGGTTCTCTCCTGATAACAGGTGAGTAAATTGGAATTCGTACTTTGGTTGATTTTAGAGGAATATTATAAAGTTCCAAAACTCCACACACAGAAGAATTTCCAAGTGAAACCAGGCAATGATATCCTATGGAAGGAAATTCAAGTTACTGGTAAGTACGGTTACAATTACTTTTGAGGATCAGTACTGGGCTGAAAGATGCAGCACTGAGGTCTCTCCTGATAACAGGTGAGTAAATCGGAATTCGTATTTCTGCTGATTTTAGAGGAATATTTTAAAGTTCCAAAACTCCACACTTAGAAGAATTTCCAAGTGAAACCAGTCAATGTTAGCCTATGAAGGAAATTCAAGTTACCGGTAAGTATGGTTAAAATTACTTTTCAGGACCAGTACTGGGCTGAAAGATGCAGCACTGAGGTCTCTCCTGATAACAGGTGAGTAAATCGGAATTCGTATTTCGGCTGATTTTAGAGGAATATTTTAAAGTTCCAAAACTCCACACTTAGAAGAATTTCCAAGTGAAACCAGTCAATGTTAGCCTATGAAGGAAATTCAAGTTACCGGTAAGTACGGTTAAAATTACTTTTCAGGACCAGTACTGGGCTAAAAGATACAGCACTGAGGTCTCTCCTTATAACAGGTGAGTAAATCGGAATTCGTATTTCGGCTGATTTTAGAGGAATATTTGTATGTTTCAAAAATCAACACTTAGAAACTTTTTCAGCAAAAAGCAGGCAATGATATCCTATGGAAGGAAATTCAAGTTACTGGTAAGTACGGTTAAAATTACTTTTCAGGACCAGTACTGGGCTGAAAGATGCAGCACTGAGGTCTCTCCTTATAACAGGTGAGTAAATCGGAATTCGTATTTCGGATGATTTTAGAAGAATATTTGCACAATGGTGAAGGGAGGGCGGGGCCTCAGGTGACATCTGTGCAAACGCGCCCCGTGGCGCGTTTTAAGTTGAGGGATTAAGTCCCCTTGAATCCTGAGGGTCCCTAGGGGCCAACTAGCCCACCAGGAACCTCCAATATGCGCCAGGGGCTGCGTTGCAGAGACGTGTAGAGAGGCCACACCCCTTTTTACACCTCTCTGCAACGCTGCTCTGTGGCGCTTTCTGGATGTACCTGTTGGGCTAGTTGGCCCCCAGGGACCCTCAGGATTGAAGGGGATTTAATTCCCCATCTTAAAACGCGCCACGGGGCCTGTTTGCACACATGTCACCTGAAGCCCCGCCACCTCCCTTCACCACTGTGCAAACGCGCCCCGTGGCGCGTTTTAAGTTGGGGGATTAAGTCCCCTTGAATCCTGAGGGTCCCCGGAGTCCAACTAGCCCACCATATACCTCCAAAAGCGCCACAGAGCTGCGTTGCAGAGAGGTGTAAAAGGGG